>OZ012735.1:876034230-877234230 GCA_963859935.3 Lathyrus sativus
GCAACCTTAAATAACAGTATTCTGTTGGTCATCAAAAGAGCGTGTAGATAACTCTAGTTAGTGAAGAAAAAACAAATCTTTACTACAGGTAACATTTAAGCACCTTCAATGAAATGAAGAAGAAATAGAAATAGAAAGAGGAAGAAGAATGCCTCAGATTAAGGGTCAACGTTATTAAAATCAGATAAAGGAACCAATTTGTCCCTTTCAACACTTTCTGTGTAAAAAAAGATCGGCACAAAACGCCAGTCTGGGACTAACAAGCCCCATGTTTAAATTCTAAGGGGAAAAGAGTTATTTTTATCTTAGACTAAAATAGCCTTCATTCTTGAATTAAACTTGCAGCCCCTTTTATAATATAGATGCTAAAAGTAGTTGTAGCCTTGTAGGTCAACATATTGAGAGGGAAGAAAACATTGTCAAAGAATCGTAGCGATGCTATCAATTATTAGGCAGAGCAAAAATGACAACCTAACAGGATTTATAGTTCAATCAAATGACCGCCCTGTGTCTAAATAATCACAGAAACTCTCTGAAGTTGCTAAACCGCAAGGTCTTTAGACCAATCAAAACCAAATGAAGCAGGGCATCATGATTTTGAAATGTGCAAGTGTAAAACAAACTCTTTTGGAAAATTTATTCGTGAAGGAAAACTGCAGCATCCAATTAATGGTGTCCATAAGGATCACCGCCAGGTCCCACCACTTCAAGCTGTAATACAAAACCAGAAAAATTAGCTTCAATATGTAGTAAAGTACCAATTTGAAATGTTAATTTGTACACGAGTAGAACTCAAAATTGGTGAAGTTCCTTATTCCTGGAATTTTCAAGTCAGAGTTTGCAAATGCTGTAAAACATATTCTCTCAAAAAAAATGCTGTAAACATGATACACCTCTCTGTCTTGAATCCATATGGACGAGACATGGCTATATATTTACCCTAAGGTGCAATTTTATGCATGACTTTTCAATGTAAGCATATACTGAACCTCTTTTGTTGATGTCAGATAACAGGATAGCTGCTATTGCCAACACTTAGAAATAGTATATGGAGTATAGACTAAACAAAAATTCAAACAGAATCCATACATAACAAAAAAATAACAAAATATATAAAATTAAAGCGGTAATCATACTTAATAGTTATAGTGAACTTTGGCTATTTATCACTAATATTAAAAACCAAAACCCAATATAACTAAACAACTAATTAAATTTCTCAAAGTAATAAAAATACCAAAAAAAAACAAAAGACTAGAATATGTGTTCTTGCCGAAAACCCAAATAGAAGAGAAAAGGAAACCAGAAAATCGGCTACGAACAGAGAAAAATGCAGAAAAATAAGAACAGTAAGCCTCACACGAAGGAGATACAAGGAGATTGAATGCAGAAGGGCAAACACTTAGCTTGGCGTGCAAAAGGAGAAACACGGAGAAGATGCATGAAGTTCACAAAGGAGAAACAGAGAAAAACAATGCTCATGAAGAAGTATATTAAGTAAATAGGTCACTTAAAATACTCAGAATGACCAATGTACCCTAAAAAAACTAATAAAAATTAAGGGTGCTTTTGAGATTCCACCCATGAACCCTTATCTAAACCACAAACATGGGATTGCACCTAAAACGAGATTGCGACAATGACATAGCACTATACTATAGTTTCTTTAAATCAAACAAAAAAGTTCACCCAGATATACATTGAAGTGTTCATGAGAAGTGAGTGACATTGGTAAAAGATAACAAATTAAACTCTGCGTAAATTTTGGCCAAAAGATGAATATTTCAAACTCAAATTAAGTCAAAGCTTTTGTAGTGCACCTAGCATCAAAACATTTAATTCTCTAACAAGTCGATTACTTTAAAGGTTCAATCTGACTAGAAGGGTTAAATAATGTGGAACAAAGTTTAAAAATATTTGTACATATTTGATGTCTTATTTATACAGTCATTGTTATAAAATGTTGATTCTTGTTAAAATGAAAGTAACATATAAACATTAAACAGTGCCAAGCTATAGCTTAAAAAGACACACATTGTCGGATATTATATATCAAGGCATGTAGATTATTAAAGGGAATCAAAGTATGTCAAAACACAGATTTTTAAAAAGCAGAATCAACCTGTGAAATCAATGAAAGTTGAGGGCAATATTGTGCAAATGCAAGCAAACAAGTGTATAATTTTCAATCTACACATGTACATATCTTGACACTGAACTCCAAATTGATCATGGTAACCAGTAACAATAACATTTTAAATGTGATGCTGGGCTTACCTTAAAATGCTGTGTACACACTGGACATTCATGGGGCTTGCCTTTCTCCAGCCAAAACCAGACAACATCATGCTCATCCTCTGTAGAAAGAAAACAAATTTTTCACCCAAAGTAACAAACCAAATTCTAGTATTTATCACCAGATTGTGAAAAGGCTTGCACAGAGTCATAATTAAAGACAAGGGACACTTACCGCCTTCACCACCTGGGCATCCAACTATCCTTCTGTCATAGAAAGACCTAACAACAGCAGGTGCTTCCTAAAACCAGAATAAATAATGAAAGCAGACATATATCAAGCATACTTCAAAACCATAATAAAAAAAATAATAGACAAAGTAAATCTACAACAGCTATTCACAACAGTATCAAGCATACTTCAGAACTTTTGTATAACATTTTGAAGTACACTACATTTTTTGTTTAATCTTTAGAAACTTCAAAACTTAAATAGTGTTAACTCAAAGCTCAACAAACTACAAAGAACAGTGAAGTAATTGAGGATAACAATTTGTCAAATAAACCACCTGTATCCTAATGCTATACTTTTTTAAGGATATATTAAGGTTGATTGGCAATTACTTCTTCTGCATTGAATCCTAAAGTTTTATGTATTGTGGATTGAAAGTAGTTACTAGTTAGTCCCAAATCCCAAACCAAGAGTTAGTTAATATCATTCTAGCCTTCTGTATTCTTTTGCAATTTGAATTTACTCATTAATAACTAATTGACTACCCTGTTGCACAGTGCTTGTGTTAATATTATGGATTTTGCTTGATGTTTCTTAGAATCTTACATTCAAATTAGAGTACAAATAATACCCTAAGGTAATTAGAGTATAAGTATCTAGGGGAATGGTTAACAGCACACTACAAAAAAAATGGGCAATGTGAAGAAGGAAACAGGGACATATACCCTAAGGTAATTAGAGTATAAGTATCTACGGAAATTTTTAACAACACGCTACAAACAAGATTAGTTTTGCCAAAAATCACTTTTCTACCTAAAGGTCATCAAACATAAATCATTCCGCTACAAACACACGTCAAAATCAAGTCTAGAAAGATCTAATCCAACACATACAAAAGAAGCAGCAAAACACAACTCTAAAACGAGTTAAACAACAGCATGAATATAAGTGAGCGAAGAAAGAAGAAGTTAGAACACTGACCTTAGTGCCAAAAGGACCTTCTGGATGGTCTATTTCAAGAATATTCCTCCCCTAAACAGAGAAAAAAAATACAAAATATACAAAAATTACGAATGTCCTTGAAATGAATAATCTATATATTGCAGCAAAAACCATCCTCGGAGTAAAATTTAAAAATTAGCATACAACATATCATAATAAGAGATTTTCTTCTGATTTAACACAAATCAAAGCGGAAAATAATAAAAGTGGATATCATCACAAAAAATTCAATTCGATTCATAAATTAAGCATTACTAGCATTCTGATTTGGTAAAATTAAACGAGAAAATATAAAAAATAAAATAATCACAATCCAGTACCTCAAGTTCAGCCTGAATCTCCTCACGTTCATGACCAGTAGCAATTGGCACTACATCCTCGACTCTCTTCTTGAGCGAACCAGCTGCAAGTACAATCAAACAGAAATGAATCGAAATGCAAACGATGCAATTTCAGAACATCGAAAAGGGAACGAGAGGATACCTGATTGTGTGGCAACGTGGCGACTGAGGTCGACGCATCGAGGTCCGGCGAGGGCGGATCGGGGATGGGAGAGAGATGAGGAACGTAGGGTTTTCAGATGAGGAGAAGTGAAGAGTCTCCGCCACATGATGATTAGGGATTTTTCGGTGACGGGAGGTTACGGCGTCGATTGATTGGGAATGGAAGCGGACACTTGTTTAGAACGAACGAAGAGTTGAGAAAGATAGTATTGTTCCAGAATCAATTAGTGCGAAGGTGGTAGTGCTCTTTCGTGAGCTTTGAACGGGCTCAAAGTCAAGGCCCAATCAAATAAATCTTTTCTTTAAAACAAAAGAGATGAATCTCCCTCTTGGCCTCTTGTACCCTCACTCTGCCCCTTCAACCCCACAAAAAAAATGTTATATTCTTAAATATCTATCATACGCATTTAATTTAGAGGAATACAAATTTTATAAAAAAATATTACTTACAAATATTTATAATATGTGTTTTTTTATACTTGCAAAAGGCCTATAAGGAGAGAGTGTGGATGGAGAATCATATAACACATTGTCTAGTTTTTATAGTTTTTTTTTTATGGCCTGTCTATTAGATTGAACGCTTATTATTTGGACGTGATGTTCATTTTTTAAATTCATCATCATTTTTTTAATGAAAATATAAAGGTAAAATGTTCTAGTTTACCACAGTGCGTAGGGGGAATCAATAAAGAATTGATCATGTTTTCTCTTCAATACTAAAAGATTAATTGTCTCAATAAAGG
Organism: Lathyrus sativus; assembly: GCA_963859935.3. NCBI lineage: Eukaryota > Viridiplantae > Streptophyta > Magnoliopsida > Fabales > Fabaceae > Lathyrus > Lathyrus sativus. Next base: position 876,038,946 of record OZ012735.1, read on the forward strand.
ATTGATCATATTTTCTCTTCAATACTAGACAATTAATTGTCTCATTTTCACGCCTTTAAAAGTGATTGATACTTTCTATGAGTTTAAGACTCAAGTCCAAGTAATCTTTTATAAATATGTCAACCTTAAAGTTGTGAGAGGATCCAACTCATTACATAAAAACATTGCATATAGAGTTTTTCACGTCCCTACGTGAACTAGTTCTAACACTACAAAACACTTTAAAAACATAACGTGAACTAGTTCTAACACTACAAAACACTTTAAAAACATATGTCAACTCTCAATTGTTAGAGATTCTCACAAATTATACTTTTAACAAGTACAATATATAAAAATATATTATGCGTTTTAAAAAAAAAACTCTAAAAATACTTAAATTATCATATTTTTTATAAAACAAATATTAATTTATAAATATCAACAAATTGTTTATACTAAACCATAATTATAAATAAATATTTTTGATAAAGAATGAACTCTATTTAACAAATTAGATTTATTTAACTCAATTAACACATATCAATTAGCTACCTCACTCATTTAAAATTATCATATTTTTATAAATACCTAAAATATATAAAAAAAATACATATTTTTCATGTGTGAAAATATCCTGAACATATTTGTTTATGTTTCATTTATCTATACATTTTATTAATTTGTTTATTATTGCATATTGCATGTGTTTAATATCAATTGAAATTTATAAATTATTGATATATAATTAAGGAGGCATTGTTATTTAATGAATTTTTCTACTTTTAAGGATGCATTGTTATGAGCACACTCGATAAATCATAAAAATTATTATAGTTATTATTTGATCTCGCTCAACTACTTAACAAAGAAATAGATTATATTGGTGTGTGAAAGATATAAAAAGTATAAAAGTTAAGTTTCACAATTACATGTTCCAAAATTGTATGTGTCTATTTATGTCTAGAATTTTTATTTATGTTTAGAATTTTTCATAACATAAATGATGTTTGATGAATTAGTTAGAGTTTAATGTCGTATTCACAACCATGATTTAACATGTACTTTGAAAGACAATCCTTTCCTCAATACTAAGATTTATATTAGAAATATTAAAAGACTGAAATAGAGACAATCAGACACATATTATCCAAGTATATAAAGCACAAAGTATTTACAGGTCTTATTGGAAAGGTTCTTATATAAAAATGTTGTATTGTTGAACTTAATAGAAAATGAAACGTATATTTATCAGATAAAAAATAGAAAAGACTTTGATATTGTGAACGACATTATTGTGATCACAAACGATATTTTTTAACAAATTAAGATTGAGAACCGGAATTCTTTGATGAACAATGAAATCAGTTATAACAAAGAGAGAGAGAAAAAAGAATAAAGAAGAAAGAAGACGAAAGATTAGTGCAAATTGCTATACTATTCACTTTTTCAATATTACAAAAGATTACAAGTGAATAATGTTAAATCTGTAATTTATTGTTTTAGAAAGATCATATTTGATTTAGAAAGATTAGATTAGATATTTTTGGACTTTTATAGTTTGAGTTTTGCCTTAGGGTGCAAGCTAATATAAATCTATAAATAGGGAGAAATTATTATTTTATAAACATCTCATCTCATCATATTTTATAATTCACAGTTTACAGTTGCAAGTGAAATAACATAATTTCCACAGTTTGTGGGCAGAGAGTTCTCTGCAGAAAATTGTTCATCTTCTTCTTCTCTGACATTTACTTTCTTTCTTTCTAAATATTTTCATCGTCATTACGTGGGTGGGAGTAATCTTGAAATCAAGATTGATTGAGTGAAATTCTTCATAGGTTGTGGTTGAATTTCTAACATCAGGTATCTAGAGCTCCGATTACGATTCAAGGAAGGAAAATCGTGATGGCGATGAATCATCCAAACGGTCACTTTCCGGCAAACTTGTAAATTATCAAGAAAGATAATTATGAGAATTGGTGCAAGCAGATTAAGGTCCCTTCTATTATCAAGATCTTTGGGATCTTGTGAAGGGAAGAGTAGCACCACTTGCAGAAAACGCGACGGGTCAAGAAAAGATTTCATTCAAAGAATTGAAGAAGAAAGATTATAAAGCTCTCTTTATAATCTGTCAATGTGTAGATCCAGATAATTTTTAATAGGTTAGTGATGTAAAATCAGCGAAGGAAGCGTGAGAGATTCTTGAAAAGTCGTTTGGAAATGCAGAAAAGGTGAAAGAGGTGAGATTACAAACTCACAAGAGAATTTATGAATTGCTTCAAATGGAAGAAAGTAAAAGTATAGTAGATTTCTTCACTAGAGTTACAAAGCTGGTGAATCAAATCAAGGTATGTGGAGAAGTGTTGACATCAAGATCAGTTATTGAAAAGATCTTGAGGTCATTGACTCCAAAGTTTGACCATGTGGTAGTAGCCATAGAAGAGTCGAAAGACTTGTCAATATTGACGAAGGAAGAGCTTCAAGGGACGCTTGAGTCTCATGAACAAAGGATGGCTGAGAGAGCTGCAGGAAAGTCGAAGAGTGATATGGCTTTGCAAGCGTAGACATAAAAGGAGAGGAAACTAGTCGAATCAAAGAAAACCCTAGAACCAAGGCAACCAAAGGGGTGGTGCTTCAGATAGAGGAAGAGGTGGTGGACGAAAGCCTGACAAAAGTCACATTCAATGTTTCAATTGGTCAGAAGTATGGTCACTATTTTAGTGAATGTCGAGAAAAGAAGAAAAATCAAGAAACTGATGCAAAGATGGTGAAGCATGAAGAATAAGAGATGTTGCTAATGGTCACAACAAGAGACAAAGAGAGATTCCAGAACCAGTGGTACTTGGACTCAGGATGCTCATCATACATGACTGGAAGGAAAGATTAGTTTATTAACATGAAGCCCTTGTCGAAGAACATGGTGAAATTTGCAAATGACAATACTCTAGCAGCTGAAGGTATTGGCGATGTTTTAATTATAAGGAAAGATGGCAAGAGATCAATAATTTCCAATGTGTTGTACATACCAGGCATGAAGAGTAATTTGCTCAGTATAGGACAGCTAGTCGAAAAGAACTACAAGGTGTCGATCAAAGACAAGATGATGAGAGTTCTCAATGCAGGTGGTAGGTTGATCTTAAAGGCTCTAATGTCTCAGAATAGGACCTTCAAGATTGAACGCAATATGATGAAGCACAAGTGCCTAGCAACTGCAACCAGCAGAGATGAATGGTTATGACATTTTCGACTAGGCCATCGCAACTTCAATGACATCAGAGAGCTAAAGAGGAGAAATATGGCTTCAAGATTACCTGAAACCGACATTCCAATTGAAGTTTGTGAAGAATGTGTTCAGTCAAAACAACACAAGAATAGCTTCAGCAAGGATGTAGGAAAGAATTTGAAGGCAATTTTGGAAGTCATATACTCTGACGTATGTGGTCCAATCCAGATAATTCGATTGTAGGCAATAGATACTTTGTCACATTCATAAATGATTACAATGGAAAGTTATGGACTTACCTCAAAAAAAAAGAAAAGTGATGTGATTGAGGTATTTTCCAAATTCAAATCTATGGTCGAAAGACAGAGTGGTCGAAAGCTGGAAATTTTAAGGACTGATGGTGGTGGAGAGTATGTGTCGAAAGAGTTCGATGCATTATGTGAAAAAGAATGGATTGTGCATGAGGTGGTGCCACCATACACTCCACAGCAAAATGGAATTGCAGAAAGAAAGAACATAACCATCATGAACATGGTGAGAAGTATGTTGAATGGAAAGCATTTACCCAAAGAATTATGGGAAGAAGCGGTTTCGACAACAACATACATATTAAACAGATGTTCGACGAAGAAACTTGAATGAATCACACTAGAAAAATGTTGGTCTGGTGTCAAGCCTAGACTCAGTCACTTGAAGATGTTTGGATCTATAGCACATAGACATGTGCCAGATTAATTAAGAAGGAAGCTTGATGATAAGTCGAATTAGATGATCTTTATAGGATATCATTCGAGTGGAGGTTATAAGTTATTCGACCCAGTGAATAAGTAGGTAGTGATCAACATGGACGTGATCATAGATGAGCTTAAAGAATGGGATTAGACTGAGAATTTCAAGAAGGATTTAGTGAGAATCTCTTGTGAAGAACCAACCAATGAAGTTGAAAGTGAAGTTCGACAGGAGCAAGTCAGAGATGAAGATGGCCCAAGCAGGCCTCGACGAACAAGACACATACCTGCAAGGTTGCAAGAATGTGTGATTACATTAGATGATGTGGTTGATAAATAAGGTGATCTGGTACACTATACTTTCTACGTAGATGTCGAACCAGTCAATACAGCTGAGGAGTTAGACTCCATCAAAGTTAACAACACCTAGTCACTTGTCGATTTACCTCAAGGCAAGAAGGCAATTGATATGAAGTGGGTTTACAAGGTGAAGGTGAATCCTAATGGAGAAATAACTCGACACAAGGCGAGACTTGTGGCTAAAGGATTTCTTCAGAAGGAAGGAATCGACTTCGACGAAGAAAGAAAGGTGTACAGGCTGCATAAAGTCTTGTATGGACTTAAGTAAGATCCATGAGCTTGGAATAAGAAAATTGACAGCTTCTTAAGGAAGAAGGAATTTGTGAAGTGTACGACTGAGCATGGAGTGTATGTAAGAAGAAGCATTAGTGAATTGTTTATATTATGCATATATGTTGATGACCTGTTGATAACAGGAAGTTGCAAGAAGAAGATCGAAGACTTCAAACATAACTTGAGTGAGGAGTTTGAAATGTCCGACTTTAGAAATCTCTCATATTTCCTTGGCGTCGAATTCTACAAGAGTAGTAGAAGATTGATGATGCACCAAAGAAGATATGCAGGAGAAATACTCAAGAGATTTTAGATGCAAGATTGCAACCTAACTTCGACTCCAGCTGAGACCAGATTATAACTGTCGAAGGATTCAGATGAAGATGATGTCGACCTGACCCAATATAAAAGACTTATTAGGTCACTTCTATATCTTTGTCACACAAGGCCTGACTTAGCATACAATATAGGTATGATAAGTAGATTCACCCAGAAGCCAAATGTATAACACCTAGCAGCAGTGAAGAGGATACTGAGGTATCCGAAAGGGACTTTCGACTATGGCATTTTGTTTCCTGCAGCTGATGAAGGAAAAGAATGCAAGTTAGTGGAATACAACGACTATAGTTGGTGTAGTGATGTTGAGGATAGAAAATCCACAGCTGGCTATGTGTTTATGCTAGGTGGTGCACCAGTTGCTTGGAGTTCAAGAAAGGATCCAGTAGTGGAATTGTCATCATGCTAAGCAAAATATGTAGTTGATTCTCTTTATGCATGTTAAGCAACCTGGATGGTGAACCTGGTCAAAGAGATCACAACAAAGAGTCATGGAGCAATTACATGAAGATCGACAGCATGTTAGATATCAACTTGAAAAAGTATCCAATAGCACATGGTCAAAGCAAGCACATCAAAATGAGGTTCCATTATCTTCGAGAGCATGTAATATTAGGGAAGATGAACTTGGAACACTGCAGAACTGAGAATCAGATTGCAGACATCATGACAAAGGGAATGTTAGTTGAAGTGTTCAAGAAGCTAAGTTCTATGATGAATGTAGATAGTTTAGACACAATGAATTAGGTGGTGTGTTAAATATGTAATTCATTATTTTTGAAAGATTAGATTTGATTTAGAAAGATCAGATTTGATTTAAAAAGATTATATTAGATATTTTTGGGCTTTTATAGTTTGGGCTTTGACTTGGGGTGTAAGTTAACCTAAATCTATAAATATGGAGAAACCCTTAGTTTATAAACATCTCATCTCATCATATTTTATAATTCACAGTTTGCAGTTGCAAGTGAAATAACAGAATTTCCACAGTTTGTGGGCAGAGAGTTCTCTGCAGAAAATTATTCATCATCTTCTTCTCCAACGTTTACTTTCTTTCTTTCTAAATCTTTTCATCATCATTATGTGGGTGAAAACAATCTTGAGATCAAGATTTATTGAGTGAAATTCTCCATAGGTTGTGGTTGAATTTTCAACAAATGACACAATCTGACCACACTCAACAAACTGAGTGTTCTAGCATATATATAGACTAACTAGATAACTTGCAACCCAAACTAACTAAACAATTAGATCCATAACAAAAGGCTCAATTCGAAAAACATTTCGACAATACATATTAGAATAGACTTCGACTACAATATATATCCTTCGACCATAGCATGTGACTCATCTTCGACTTCATGCTTGTCTCCTATCGAAATACATGAAAGTTATTCCTCGACAGAGTTAGAGTTTGACCCAAAATCTCACAGACATGTTTTGGACACATCCAAATTTTGTGAAGATTCTAAACATATTTTATTTAGTGTTGATCCTCAACATCACATATAAAATAAATAAGTATCGGCTATCATTGCTCATATTTTTTGCTGTAAAGTCAATGAGGTTGCTATGTTCAATAGTTTTTCCTATTTGTAAGATGAAAACCAACCCAATTTCATTTGGGCGTTAGACATGATTGAACATTTATTCACATCCAAAAAAATATTTTTTTAAGACATTGTGACTGGTAAATACTATGTCTCTAATGATTGCAGTTGAAGTTGTTTTTTCAACATTTGTTAACTTGTTACATCATTTTTATATTGATAAAATTGTTGGGAAAATGTAAATAGTTTTGTCTTGGCGGATATAAAATACATTGTTTTCTATAGACAAGAACCAACAATGGGTTGGTGGAGAAAAAGGGTGTTTTCTAACATTTAGGAAATACAACAACAAAGAGGTATAGTTTTGTGTGAATATGTATAAATTTATTATGAAATTAAACATTTTAGTTTAAATTAATGCTTGTACAAATTATTTTTAAGGTTGAGTGTTCATTAGAGACTAACAAATATAGGGTAAAATAGAAAAGGATACTTCTATAAAAGTTGGAATAGTGTGAACAAAATATTGGAGTTACCCTATTGAATTGGATGTAACATTAGTTAGATCTACATGTGATGTTCTAACGAGTTTAAATTATCCTAGAAGTGTATATGGAATCATAGCATGTCTTATAGAACTAGATGAAAGTATAAACAACTTATCTCAGTCATTATTTTGTTTCATTTGTGCCAGAGTTTTTTATGTTATGTTTAAATTTTTAGATCAAAATTGTTTGACTAATAAAACAAAAAACATGTCATAAATAGTTTTAAGAAACAAATATTATAATAAAAATAAACCTGGAGTTGTCGACACCATCATACATATGAAAAAAATATCATGAAACTTCTTAAAACCAAGTATGTCAAGTGTTTAAGTGATTAGAATCTCGTTTAATCAATTAAGAAGATAAAAAAGCATTGCCTAATGGATTAAGAGGTCCTTCTAATGAATTAAATCAAAGTGTAACACCTCATAATCAATTAAGGAGGTTCATAATTTATTAAGTGATGTAGAAAATCAAATTTTCCTATTTTATCTTGACTAGTATATTAGTACATAGTATTAATTGATTAAACAATTAAAAGGCCCATGTATTATTTCTTTTTTGAGCTAGTTTTTTTCTATATAAAGGAGATTTCTCCTCATTTCAAAATACACTAGTTTTACATAAAAGAAAATGTTTACTTTCATTCTTTCTCTCATTATTTTATAAAGATTTTAGTTTCATGAAAGAGTTGTGTTGTATTAGTTTTGTGCTGAAAGTGTTTATTCCATAGCATAGTTCTCTTGTGATATCTTTATAATATGACTTGAAGTTTCCAAGATAAATCTAAAAAAATCTTGAGTGGAGGTTATCGAGTTGAACCTTTGTAAAATCTTTGGTTAAGGTTATTGGATGAACCTGTGTAAAAGCTCTAGTTAAGGTTATTGAGTTGAACATGTGTAAAAGCTTTGATTATTGTTAGAAGATTAATGGGTTGATCTTGTGCAAAGAAACGAAGTATTTTAATTCAAAACTCTTCCAATTCTTCTCCTTCATATAAAAGTATGGTTGAACCTACCAAGTGTGAACAATACAATATTTTCATAATAAAATTGATGATTTGCCTAACCTTGATAAATTTACCAAAGGAAGAGATAAATCAAATCTTCTTCTAGATAACCATATAACATCTTATAACAAAGTCAATACAATTTATGAATCTAAAAATAATATTAAAAGTTTTAACAACTTATGTCTTGATAATAAGACCGCTAAATGAAATACTCTTAATTGTAATTACTACACTAAAAAAGATCATGTCATTCTATTTTACTTTATTAAGAAAATTCATGATTGCAATAATTCTTATTCTCCCTATTACTTCTATAAAAAATATCATGAAAATAAATTGAGAAATATGTATGCTTTTTCTTATGTCTGCAATTATCATCCTAGTTGAAAATCTAAAGAGAATACGCATTACACTAACATTAAAGTACCAAAGATGATTTGGGTACCTAAAGCTAAAACTTGAACTCTCAATGCAGAAATTATTCAAAGCAACAAATGTTAAATGGTATCTTAATAGAGGTTATTCAAAGCATATGAATGGAGAAATCTTTATCATCTTATTTATCTCCTAAGAAGATAAGCTTTATGTCTTATGGTGACAACAACAACAAAAGACGGATTATTGGTATCGGTATTGTTACTAAGTTTTGAAATCGTACTGCAGTCGGTATTGTTATATGTTGATGTTATATTTTAATATGATATTTGTATGTGTAATTTGATTTATCGCATATTTTTAATTCATTTGTAATTTGATCATTTCGATTATTTGATTAGTTATATACCTTGTGAGATACCCTTACACTTATTGTATAGATTTGGATCCATGATAATGTGTTTTTTTGCCTATGCAATTTGATGTAAGTCAATGTGTTGAGTGTAGCTTGAATCACAAGTTAGAATATATAAATCAAGATTTTTATGAAGCTTGACTCAAATCAAACATATTGTGATTCAAATCAAAGATTCACCTGAAAGTTCAAATTTTGCATATGTCGCCTTGATTTGAATTAAAGATGGGTGTGATTTAAATCACAACACTTCCAAACTCTAATCATAGGACTACTGATTCGAATCATATAAATCAAAACCTTTTCAAAATTAACTTTGGTTCGAACCATAACTTGTGTGACTCTAATCATCGAAATAGAGCATGATTCAAATCAATAGACAAATTCTCTAGTTTACTATATTTGACCCAATTCATTATTTCTTTGATTCAGATCACGACCTCATGATTTGATTGATATCTAATTGAATTTTTTTCATTTTTTGTGCAAAACCTGTTGCACCTATTTAACTCATAGTCTCTCTTTTCCAAATAAATATTGATGATAGCTTATCATTTTTCAATAATCATTATTAAGGCTTATTTCAGAGTGATCAAGTGTTTACTATGAAATTTAGTACAAAAAAAAGGTTTAATTAATACTTAAGGGATTAAACTCGAAAAGATCTCACAACATATTTGTGTAAATCATGAGTTTCAAGCAATTTTGACATCGAAATTGAAATACAAAGTTTTTAGAATAATGACTAAAATCGAACTGAAATCAAAATGCAAAGAAGACTTAAGAGTGACCAAAAACTAAATTCAAGGCAGTAAATGATTGAACATAAAGACTTTTATTTATAAAAGTGAAACGTATGCGTACATTCTTGACTCTTTTCTCACATCACACAGATACTTTTAGTTTTGTAGAATTTGTGTACAATTGTGGATCCCTAAAACATAAGTGAACTTCTATTTATATACTAATCCTAAAATAACCGTCTACAACAGTCGACTAAGCACAATACGCCACATCTTCGTCTCCATGCAACCATCGACTTCGATTAACTTCCATGTGTCCTTGAATAAATGTTTGATCTTATCTAATTACACTTTTTATTTATTGCGTAGAGTAAACATATTTGGGCACTCTGAATTTCACTAAGTCCGAAAACTAACAAACCTTCTAGTGTCCTACTTATTACAATATCAACCAGAGTTAACATTACCTTCGACAAAATCAATACTATCAAAAAAACTTCATAGTCACAATATACCATTTCGACTTTTCAACAAAATAATTATTGCATGATCATCATCTCATCTCTTCCATTAATGCTTGTGTCAAAAATCCGAGAGAACAAATTGTCCCCCAAAATGTCATGTTTCGATTCTGAATCAAAAAGAAAATGGCATTTTTGAATGTATTTTCGACATTGTTCCAACTTATTTGTTGATGTCATAATCATCATTACCAGTTTATTACGCAGTGTCATTTTCCAAAAGATCCTCTTAGAATTCCATCATTACTCCTACTTCCTAGGAGATCATGTGTTTGCAATTTTCATTAACTGCTCCACTCACATTAGTTTCTCCAATTTCTACAACATGAAACGTTTCACATTTCCACGCGTATGCCAAATGTGTGTTACTGACAAGGAACAAAACTCTATAAATACTCAGTTCAACTCCTTTTCTCATCTTCTTTGTTTTCACTCAGCTTCTTGCACAAACAAACCCTTACTTTCGCAAAAGCTCTTAACTTAACAATGGAAGCCAACACTTAAACATTCAAACTTCACACTGGAAATAACCATTTGGCATTTAAAATTCCACCAGAAGAAGATGAACAAGGAAGAGATTTCGTTCTTGAACCCCCAACGGACAAAGAGAAAATCTCCATTTGGGCTAATCGGGTACTTGTTCCTTTTTCTTTGTCTGATAAATTGTTTGTGTTCTTAGGACCATACCCAACTGCAAATCAAAACCTAGGAAAGTCAAGAACTTCTTGGTTTAGAAACAGATTTCCTGGAGTAACGCCTTCAGCTACTGCAATGTCGAACTCCGTCTAGATAGCTTTCCTAACCCAACATTTCTATATACTCGAATTGAGACTGAAACAACTGGTTTCAGCTTCATCGGCTACCAACCCAACTTGGTGGCTAGGAAATTTGGTTTTGGCCAAATGTTGTCACGTTCACCTTACACTTTGGAGGCTGACATTTGATGGTCGGAAAGGAAGTTCACTACCCAAGAATACAAGGACTGCATGATGTTTGCTCGTAATTAAGTCCTCCAATTACTTACTTTCCACTTTCAATTATCCTGTTACATCATGGTCAAATTTCACAACGGGTGGATGGCATACTTTAAAGGCAACATCTCTAAAGAGGACTTTCTCAAGTGATTGTTGACCACCTTCTCTAACCTATAAGAAAATCCAGAGAAGAAAACAAGTATGCATTAACCATTTATTTGAATTATTTTTTATGCACCCTTTCAATTTCTCATATGTTTTGATTATAGGTGAACGAACCTGAAGCAAAATGTCACACCAATGTCGAAGGCCCTTCTGATGCAGGTGAAGTCAAGAAAGACGAAGAACCCCAAAAGAAAAAGGCAAATCTTTTCCCATCTGGACATTAACTAATAACGAAATGATTCTAGCATACTTTTCCTTTCAAAATTGACTACGTGATTCCGACTCTCCAACAACCATAAAACTCAAGAAGAAGAAGAATTCCAAAATGACTACCTCGATACAGGTGTGTATCTGATTTCAATTTGATGGTTTTGATAATTTCACAATCTAACCAAATCCTTTCCAGGCTACACCAAAACCAACAGGAACCTTGGGTGAAGTCGAAAGCTCATAAGATAGTGAGAAAACTTTAATCTTTTCAAGACTATGCCTAAGGTTTCTCTCAAACAAAGTGTTAGCAAGAAGAAAGAAGCTCCTAAAAAGTCAAAATCCAAAAAGGAAACCACCACTTCAACTGATGGCCTTTCCAACAAAGGAAAATGAAAAGAAAACCTTCCTATTCCTGATGACCAAGCACAGGACAAACCCTAAAACCTTCCAGTCGAAGAGCAAGAAAATACTAACCCCAAGGTATTTCTCTACTCAAATTGAAACTCTTTTCTATTTTTTAATATACATCTCTTCATTCTAAATTCAACTAACTATTTCCTCTTTTTTAGGATCCACCAAAGGTGGATGAGAACGAGGTGGAGAAATTAGGGCAAAGTGTCTCAATACTTGTTTATACTTGTTTTAATGATGTCAAAACATATATAGTTAGAAATGTGTACTTTGGACGGTATCATCGAGTCGCATACGCATTCGTTATTTTTCTCGTGTCAAGCATTTATCAAAAATATGTGTTAATTCATATAGAAAAAGCACTATATATGTTCTATGTGAGTTTGATCATCTTGGTTGAGTTAGATATGCATTAGGAGCACTTAGAAATAGCAAGACATATCAAAATCAACATTTTTACAAGTTCTTAGTCTTTGAGTCAACTCAAAGCTTGCTTAGGTCGAATCATGCAGAGTGGATTTTTTGTGATTTTCTCTCAGGAGAGCTCGCGTCGACCCTCCGATCGACTCATACTGTGTACATTTATATTTTTCAAAATTGGGTTGCTTTGCATCGACGCATAGACCTGTTCCGGTCGATGCAAAATGTGTTTTTCTGCATAGTTCTATATTCATGAGAGCTCAGGTTGACCCTGTTATTCTTTAGGTCAACCGTTCGCTCGTTTCACACTATTTTTCTGTTATGTCTGTCTTTCAAAGTGTCTGTTATGTTGGTCATCTGGTCATAACTTTCCATATATATTGTGTTAGTTCATTCTTCACAAAATAACAAGAAAAGTGAAAATATACACTTATTTGGTTCTCATCATCTTCATCTTCTTTCTTGCATTTTCTCAACAAATACACATAATCATTTTTGTTGTGCATTCTGCATCATCAAGGTGATAGCGTCCAAACATAGGATCAGTGTATCGGGTTTGCGTTGAGAAATCAGTGGGCTTTTCTTGAATAAAACTGTTAGGGTTTTGTCCTCCAAGAATCTTGGAATTTTGGGGTTTTTGCATAAATCGTTCATTCACAGATTCAGCCAAGCAAAGGTAATTGAAGAACATGAGGTTATATCGTTTTAGTAGCATTAACCGGAGGATTATAGAAGGAAGGTTTGGGTTTGAATTGTGGGTGTTTGAAATCAGTCGAGCAAAGATTTGAAGACCGTTGGGTTGTTCAAAGGTGGTGTCGTAATCAGAGGTTTCTCTCATGAACCCTCAGTTGTCACGAAGCATAAGCTACCACTTTTCTATCTTGCATCCGCACACCACCTAAACCCATCATAAAAGCATTACAATAAACTACAAACGGTTCATCCAGTTCAGGCAGAATCAAAACTGGAGTTATAGTTAACCTTTTCTTCAGCTCATTAAAACTCTTCTCACAGTGAATATCCCATACAAATGCTTTACCGTTGCAAGTCAACTGAGTCAACGGAAGTGTTAACTTAGAAAAGCCTTCAATAAACCTGTGATAATAACCAGCCAAACTCAAAAAGCTTTTAATCTCTATAATCGACTTCAGAGCCTCCCATTGTAGAACTACATCTACTTTGGATGGATCCACACCTAAAATAACATGACCAAAAAAGTTCACCTCTTTCAACCAGAATTCACACATTGATAATTTAGCATAAAGCATTTTCTCTTTCAATACTTGCAATACAATCAGTAAATTGTTAGAACACAGATTGGTGTTTAATATATCTCATTGTTTTGATGATAACATAAATGAAATTTTTCATAAAGGATATATATTCTCTAATTATGTTTAAGTAATTTTGTTTCAGATCTTAAATTATATATTCATCTGGAAGCAAAAATTACATCTGCAACTGAAAAGAACGTTAAGACTCTGAGCGTCAGAAGCAACATTTCAGAAGACTCTGAGCGCTGCCTGAAGAGACTCTGGTCTGCTACAGATGACTCTGAGTGAAACTAAGAAGAATTTGATTAAAGAGCGTACAACATTGTTTCAGAAGACTCTGGAAGTACTTCACGCTGCAAGTACAGAGGCTCTGATATTCAACTCTGCGCTGATTGTAACATTCACGCTTAAGCATTATTGCTGCAAGACTCTGATCTGAAGAATAAGGAACTACATCAGAGAATCTGATGTTAGTATTATTTGAAGGATATATTTATTCATTTGAAAAGATGCCAGCTCAAAGAAAAGATTCGTTGCTAATCCCAACGTCTGCTCCAACGACACTATTCCTCTTTTATGCATGACACAAGAATTCAGACATAAAGCACATGTCTGAACATTCCTCTTCCTGGAAAAGAAAAGTCAATAGAAGACAAAAAGGCAATAAAGGCAGCAGAACGTACAACAATGCACAGTCTTTGAGATGAGGACTTGAAGTAGTATTTAAACAAGCTTCAGCATCTTTCCAACGTTGACGAATTTCAACGAATCATTTGAAAGAAAATCAACTCACAAGCTCTCATTCAAATATTCTTCAAGCTTAACAGTTTTCATATTCGTTCTTAAGTTTGTGTAAACATAATTGTTGTGATATAGCTTGTTAGAAGCAAAACCTTAAACACAAATTGTTAGTTTATCTTTGTAAGAGATTTCCTTAAGAAGACCAAGTTGTGGTCAGATTTTCTTGAGAAGACTAAGACAGTTGTCTTAGTGGTTTACACTGTAATCAAGTTTGATATAGTGGATTAAGTCCTTGTTGAGAAAGGCAAATCACCTGGGTAGGGTGGACTGGATTAGTTTGAGTTCAAACGAACCAGGATAAAAATATCTTGTTATTTTCTATCTTCCAATTTGTTTTAAAATCCTTATTCAACCCCCCTTCTAAGTGTTTTTCTCACCTTCAGTTGGTATCAGAGCCTGGTTCTGTAGTGCTATCACTTAACAGTGAAAGAGAGATCCAGTTGGGAAAAACTTTGGTTTGATTATTATCTTTGATATTATGGTTGAAGCTTCAATTTCAACTTCCAACAACAAATATGAAGATAGAGATAGAATCAGCACCAAACCTCCCATGTTTGATGGTGAGAAGTTTGATTACTGGAAAGGTAGAATAGAAAGTTCCTTTCTAGGCTATGATGTTGACCTTTGGGGTTTGTTCATTGATGGTTATGTTCACCCCACTGACGGGGATGGCAAAAAGATTGACATAAAGTCAATGACTGAGGCTCAGAAGAAAGAATTCAGGAATCATCATAAAGCAAGAACCATTCTATTAAATGTTATATCTCATACTGAGTATGAGAAGATCACAAACAGAGAAACAACATTTGCTATGTTTGAATCTTTGAAGATGACTCATGAAGGAAACTCCCAAGTAAAGGAGACCAAGGCTCTGGCCCTCATCCAAAAGTACGAAGCCTTCAAAATGGAGGAGTCTGAATCTGTGTGTTGCACCCCAAAATTTGCCTAACCTTTTTCTTACCTGGTTTATGTTTCATTGCATTAGCATTGCATTGTTCTAGAATTTGCATAGCATAGCATTATTCATATGGCAGGGGATCAAGTGTGGTTTATATCAAGAGGAGCCTATCTAGAGGTTTTGTTCAAGCTTGAGAAGTCACTAAAGTCATCAGGAGGTGGTTTGGGTTCTTGAGAAGTTTGGTTACTTGCAGAGGGTTCATCTCCTAACCTGAGGACCAATTGAAGACCATCAGTGGATGGTGAAGCCTTGATCATGGATAGAGTGTGGATAGAGCTCATGGAGTGCCTTGAAGGTCATGGGGGAGCTCAGTCAAAGCATTATGCCAAGTATGAAGAGCCACAGTTGAGGATGTTGCAATTAGGGTTTTCTTCTGAGTAACCCTAAGTCAATTGTGCAATTGAAGAGGATCAAAGCTCAATTCTAAGTCTTTGTAATCATGGAGAGTTGTGTTGAGATACATGAAATTATACTCCAAGATCCATTCAAGAAGAATTCAAAGTGTGAGGAGTTGCTAAACTAGGATTCGCAGGGTAAAATCCCCTATTTAGTTCCTGACTTCAAGACCACCGATCGTTTCCTTTCCCGTTCTGAGGGATAAATAACGAAAGGTGGCGAATCTTCTATTTTGCCAGCACCTTATTTTCGCAGTAGCGACAGATGGCGACTCTATTGGGGACTCTAGTTCCCTGTGCGAGTCAATCCTAGCGCTTGTGTGTTTACCTGTTGGGTTTTATTTATCGCATTTTACTTTCCGCATTTTATTTTCAGTATGTTATTATTATTGTGCTGTTGTGGGAAGGGGCTCTGATGAGTGAGAAGCCAGACCCAGGCTTGAGTGTACTTAGCATTAGTTGTGGAAAGTTGTGGGCGCGTGCTTACTTTGCAGGCACTAGTGTCTCATGAAATCCATGCTCAGACGAGGTTTTCCCGGTTGACTTCTTTTCCAGCCCTTTGGGCTTGAGGGGTTGTTGGTGTGGAGGATTGTCGACTCTGGGGACCGATCATTTGTGACTCAGCTGAGTGAGGCCACTTCAAGAGATGATGATGCCACACCTTCTGGGTATCGTATCGTCATTTCTTAAAAGTCTGTGACGCTGAGAAACGCATAGGATGCCATACCTTGTCTGTGATTAGGTCCATACCTGTGAGTGGGGTCGGGTTATTGCAGGAAACCTTAACCTTCAGACTACCTGGTTTTCTTGACAGTGAATCAGTGTTGTTGAGTTCAGAGGGTTCTTATCATCAGAGATGTGGTTGTTCTCGACAGTGCATATTTATTGGTCCTCTTCAGGGTTGTATTATCAGAGCAGTTGTGTTTGTGTTGAAGCAGAGCCTCGGTCTCCTCAGCAGCACAATCTTGATCCCCTATTGCATGACTGCATTTTGCATTTTGCATACTCATTTGCATATCATTAACGTGTGTATGTGTTGAAGGTGCATACATTATCCCCCGTTTCAGGTTTTCTCGCCTTCTGTTGTGCTAGCATGGGTTCTCTGAGGAAGAATGTGGCCTACAAGCTCCCTACCCCAGATGTTGCTCTACTGTCCAGTTTGATTGCCTTGGCAGATGATACAGTGAGAGGGGAATTCAGAAAATCTTATGGGAAGCTGCTCAGTTTGGTTCGTAAACCTTCGGTATATGAGTTGAATGGGTTGTACACCTTGCTACAGTTCTATGACCCTCCATTGAGATGCTTCACTTTTCCGGACTTCATTCTTGCACCTACATTAGAGGAGTATGCTGAGTTGTTAGGTATACCGGTTAAGAATCAGATGTCGTTTGTTCACATGGATGCTAATCCTAATCTGGCTAATCTAGCTCTTTGCTTTTCATCTGGATGCCTCTGAGTTGCTTCTTTCCAGTTGGAATGGGGTTCCTGTATTTTCTCTGCAGTTTCTAGTTGGGAAAGCCCAACAGTGTGCCAAAGACGGTTGTTAGATCGTATTCAACGCCATTCTTGCCCTCTGCATATATGGCATCATTTTGTTTCCCAACATGCCAGATTTTATCGACTTGGATGCCTTCCATATCTTTGCATCAGGGAATCCAGTTCCTACCTTGATTGGCGATGTATATCATTCCGTCAATTACAAGAACGAAAATAGAAGGGGTAAAAGTGTATCATGATGTGTACTCTTACTCTACAGATGGTTTGATAGTCACCTGCCCAAGAAGGGTATCTTTGCTTCATCTGCAGCCACAACTGAGTGGTCTGAGCGCTTGATGGGTTTATCAGCAGAGAGTGTTGTTTGGTTTGATCGAGATATGTTGGGTACTGAAATCATCTTCAGCTGCAGTGGGTTTCCAAATGTGCCTTTGATTGGAAGAAAGGGCTGCATCAATTACAACCCCTCTCTACTTGTCAGACAGTTTGCATATGCTTTGAGAAGTTCGCCAAAAGATGAAGAGGTGCAGGAATCTCTGTACCTCACCGGTCTTCTAGAGAGGGATATGTTAGTTAAGCTTCAGCAGGCCTGGAATGATATCAGTAGACGAGGAAAATCATTGTTGGGTAAGAGCAATAACCAAGCTTACGCTCCTTATGTGACTTGGATCAAGACCAGAGCAGATACGATAGGGATGCCTTTTCCACCTGCTAAGCAAGAGTGCCCTTCAGTGGTCGAAGAGCCTACTAGCGTGTCTATTCAGTAGTATAATCATGTGTTAGCTGAGAAGGAAGAACTGAAAAAGGCCAACGAAGAGTTAGAGAAAGAGCTGGCACAACTTAGAAGCGAGAGAAATGAAGTCGTCCACTCCTTCAAGAAGCAGACAGAGTTGGTGAACAGGTTAGGCACGGACTTGACCAAGCAGATAGCTGATCGTGAACATTTGGGTTTGGACTTCAAATCTGTCAATGATGTACTGGCTACCAAGAAGCAGAATCTGGATGAAGCGTACCGGAGAATCTCCAAGTTCAATCAGCAATGGAATGCCACTATAGCCAGCAACAAAGAGAGGGAGGATAAACTAAAACATCAGATCTCCAAATTGAAGGCTCAGGTGAAGGCCAGTGAGAAGATGTTTGATGAGGAAACTACTCGCAGATATGCCACTGAAGACCTGCTAAACAAGGCTATCGCTAACCTGAAAGATCGCAAGCAGATGTTTGAATCCAAGAAGCGAAGGTTAGAAGATTGTTTTGGCCAGGGCGTGTGGGAAGATTCTGTTTAAGGTCTCTAGTGCACTATTATGCAGAGAGAATTACTCGTCGAAGGGTTACTCACGGCCTGATCATCCCAAAACAAAAGAGTTGCTAGAAGAGTTTTGTGCCCGTTGTCGCACTTGATTATCTTTGTAACCTTTTGTATTTTTTCTGATCTTTGCCGTTGGCTGACCATCACCAGGCTTGTTGGTCGAGGTCATGCTATTGATTCTCCATGTATTCATTGTCATTGTACTGCTGCCGTTGGGCTACATATCTATATATGAGATGTTATTTCAGTGACTGGATCCGGACTTCTTGTTATCAGCACTGGCACTAGAATCGGGGGAGAAATCTCCCTAAAGCACAGACACACATTTTCATTTGCATAAATCAATTGCATATAAGGTACCTTGAGTTGTTTCCTAACCCTCTGTCGGTGCAGGTTTCAGGATTTCCGATCAGCGAATTCATGGCTACTCTACCAAAAGTAACTGCAAGAAAGCCATGGATCAAATGCAAACTGAGATGCAGGAGATGCACGACAGGATGGCGCAGTTCATGCAGGTGATGGAAACTGTGGCCAAGGGCCAAGAGCAGCTTCAAACTCTGGTGCAGCCTCTGATTGCCAGGGTTGACAGTCAGGGTGTGCTACATGGCGGGGTTGCTACTAATCCTCCTCATGGTGAGACTCTCCAAGGTGGTGATTATATACCAATAGTTGTACTCAATACGACTGAGAACGGCAACAGAGCTGGGAATGGGAATGTGACTGGTAACAGTAACGGGCATGTGGAAACCAATGGAAATATTGGTGTTGGGAGTGCTGGTTTCAATGTTGGAATTGGGAATGCTGGTTTTGGTGCTGGGAACATCGGTGTAGGTATTGGTGTTGGCAATGCTGGTTTTGGTGGTGCCAATCAGGGTTATGGCAATCAGGGTTACGGTAATCAGGGCTTTGGGAACGCAGGTTTTGGCAACGCAAGCAACAGTGGTGTTGGAATGGGTGCTCACAACACTGGTTTTGGGCCAGGTGCTGGCAATCAGGGTTTTGGCAATATGGGGTATGGTCCCAGGTTCAATCAGACTGGCTTCGGTCCTAATGCTGCTTATGCTGGGTACGATAATGGGGATTCTCACTGGGGCGAAGATCGTCAAGAAGATGATTTCCCTCCGCCAGGCAGGGATCTTGAGATACTCACTGATAATGACCGAAGGTTCAAGATGTTGGAAGAACAAATGAGGAAGCTTTCCAATCAGAATTCCACGGGGTTGGACATGGCTAATATGGGGTTGGTTCCTGGCTTGAGGGTGCCACTCAAGTTCAAAGCGCCCACCTTCGACAAGTATAAGGGGGATACTTGCCCAAGAGTTCATGTACGGTCTTATTCTCGGAGAATGTCCGCCTATTCTGATGACGAAAAGATGTTGATGCATTTTTTCCAAGATAGCTTGTCCGGACCGTCATTGGAATGGTATATGGGGTTAGAGCCCACTCAGATTGGTAGCTGGAAAGAGTTGGTGGAAGCCTTTGTTAAGCATTACCAATATAACAGCGACCTTGCGCCGAACAGGGTCCAACTCCAAAATCTTTCTCAGAAGAATGGGGAGAGTTTTAAAGAGTACGCCCAGAGGTGGCGTGAGCTTGCAGCTAGGGTGCGCCCACCTATGGAAGAGCGGGAGTTGGTGGATATGTTCGTGGGCACTTTCTCTGGGTTGTATTATGACAGGCTTATCAATTGTACGACGATTAATTTTTCTAAGTTGATACTCTTGGGGGAACGTATCGAGAACGACATCAAGATTGGTAAGATTCAAGCAGGAGAATCAACCTCAGTTGGAGGTAGTAAAAGGGCTTTTGGAAATAAAAAGCAAGGAGACACTAATTCGGTATGTAGTGATCGGAGAAAGGATAGAAACCAGAATTGGCGCAGCCAGCAGGTCGCCAGTGTGACAATTCCTGTACCTCAACAGCAACAACAACAGTCCCAGCAGCAATAGGGGCAACAAAATTCTTCTCCACAAAGATACCAAGGTCGGGATAGGGTTGTGAAAAAAGTATTTGATGTGCCTCCATTGCCGTATGCTCAGCTTCTTCCAACTTTGTTACAGCTGCAGCTTGTTGAGAAAAGGACGTTAGCTCCGTTGAAGGGCACGCCTCCTTTCGGATATGATGCCAATGCACATTGCGAGTTCCACTCTGGGGCACCCGGTCACAGCATCGAGAACTGTCATGCATTCAAGCACAAGGTGCAAGATTTGATAGATAGCAAGGCTATAAACTTTGGTAATGAGGCACCCAATATTGAGAAAAATCCGATGCCATCTCACGGATCTGCACAGGTGGGTGCAATCTTGGAGGATACCAGTCTGAATTGGTTCTGAATATGGATGAACTGAAGACGCCTCTGGGTTATGTCAAGAGCAGGTTGCTGGAAGGGGGAGTGTTCCCTAGTTGTGATACAGATTGTGTTGACTGTTTAGCCCGGCCTGAGGGTTGTGATAGCCTGAGAAGAGGTATTTAAGGGCTGATTGATGAAGGAAGCAATTCGACCGTACTACTGAAGAGAAGCCTGTTGAGGCAATGGATGAGAAGCAGGGCGAAGTTGCGAGATTTACGATCCCGTTTAAAACTGTCACGATATCGGCGCCTCCCAAGCGACCGACTACCACTATAACCAAAGCTGGACCCATTCCATATGAAAGCACTAAAGCCATCCCTTGGAACTATGGGGCGGAAGTTTACTGCAATGGAGAAAAGATTAACCTGGCAAGCCCGCCGGTAGGGTCAGTTGATAACCTTGTAGGGGCAGGGGGCATAACCCGTAGTGGAAGAATTTTTGCGTCGCCAGAAGTAGAGGCTGAGAGAATTACCAAAGGGAAGGGTAAAGTCAATGAAGAAGGACCTTCTCAAGAGAAGGGAAAAGAGACTTTGATTAAATATGTGGAAGAATTCGTGAGATTAATTCGGAAGAGTGATTAGAAAATTGTTGATCATGTGCAGCAGACGCCTTCCAAAATCTCGATTTTGTCATTGTTGCTTTGTTCTGAAGCTCATCGGAACGCTTTGCTGAAAGCTCTTGACGCTGCCTATGTACCTCAGGAGATATCCGTTAATCAGCTCGAAGGAGTGATTGCGCACGTGAACGCGGGGCATTGCCTTGGCTTTACAGATTTTGATTTAACACCCAGGGGCCGCAACCATAATAGTGCGTTGCATATTTCAGTTGAGTGTAAGGGCACTGTATGTCTCATGTCCTTGTTGACACTGGTTCGTCCTTGAATGTTTTGCCCAAAAAGGCATTGCTGAAGCTAGATACCCGAGGTGTAATATGCACACTGTCGCTACTGCGAAAATCGGCGCCGACTAAACAGAAGAGTCGCCACCGTGTGTTATTTATCCCAAAGGAGGGAAAGGAAACGGTCGAAGTAAACCTACCGCAAAGACGGGAAAGGAATGGTCATTGCAACCAAATCCTGGATTCGGGAGTCGGTTACGCAAGGGGAACGTATTAGCACCCCTCACGTCCGTCGTACTCGACGGGATCCACGCTTGCTGGTTTGTCTAAAGGATGCAAACAATCTATCTACGTCTGCTAAATCTAAACGGAAAGAAACTGACTCGATAGAGCGTCGCACTCTATGCCTACGTATTCTCAAGAGAAAAAGTCAGAGTCATCGTAGTTCGGGAAACTACAGGGGAATTAGCTCGCCAAGACTTCGCGTCTTGTGCCTACGTACTTCCACACAGCGTGAAAGATCAGAGCTCCCGTAGTTCAGGCTAACTACGGCTAGACAGGGCGTTCTCAATCACACAGGAGTGAGAGATCAAGTTGGTTAGAAAAGGTACGGGAACCTACGGGAACTAGAACTATGGTCTGGTCTCAAATGCGCAAGGGCAAGGGAAAGGGATAACGTCAGTCGTCAATGGGAAAGTCTCGATCGCACGGCAGTGAGAGAACAAAGAGGTTAGTTGTTAGTGTGCTCGCTAGGATATCGCATCCTATGCCTACATATTCTCATTAGATATGAGAAATCAGAGCAGCTGTAGTTCAGCCTACTACAGCTAAAACGGGGAAACGGGAAAAAGGGAGCTCGCTAGGATATCGCATCCTATGCCTACATACTCTCGTCTGATACGAGAGATCAGAGCAAACGTAGTTCGACGGGAAAACGAATCTCGATTGCACGGGGGCAAGAGAAAGGGTCTCAATCGCCTGAACGCGAGAGAAAAGGGGTCTCGCTCGCACGGGGGCGAGAACAAAGAGGAAGCAGGCCTACGCCTAAACGGGAAGGAACTCAGGACGCACACGCAAGAACCTAAGACGTAGGAGCGAATGCGTCACATGGCATCCTAAGGGTACCATACTAGACATCCTAGACGATTGAGAAGTAACTCCTCAACTGTCATTTCCTTCGTATCTAACGATGCGACTCACAACACTCGACGGTCGCCTGAAGACTTGAATAAGATGATGATGATGAACGAAGCAGCTCCGTTGGCTCCTGACATGCGCGCAAGCTCCATTCCAATCTTCTCCTCTCTGGATCTTTGATGATGACGCTCGAATCAGAACCAATGTAACGCTTAGACCGTCACGGTTCGATTTATACGAGAAATCGAACTCTAAGAGGTAGCGTATTAATATCTGTGTCAAAGACAAGATAGAGAAATGATATCGAAAATCATTCTCCAATTGAATCGTGTCACACGGCCAGCCAGAAATAAAATCGAGAATAAAAATCGGATAGAAACGAAAATAGGAGAGAAATCCAACGCAAAATGGAAATAAAATGCTACTCCTAAAATACGGCAATTAAATGCTACTGGAAAGTATACTGAAGAAATTAAAAGGAAATTGCATACTAAAATATGAATTAAAAGTAATATCCTAAAAGGAAATTAAAACTAAATTTAATTCTATCCTTTAAAAGAAATTAAACTAAATCCTAAATCTCTTAAAAGAAAATTAAACCAATTTTCTAAATGAAAATATTATCTAAAAAATCCATTAAATGCATTAAAAACAATATAAGAAAAATAATAAAAAAACTGCAGGGGGTGCATTTGTTATACAGGGGGAGGCAGAAAAAAGGCAATGGGCTTGGCCCATCAGTAACAACAAAAAAGTCAGTACTAAAAACGGGGGGTGCGTAATGAAAACGGGGAGTATAGGTGCTGCAAAACGAGTGGACTTAGCCTAACAAAAACAATCACACAAAAAAAAAGAACGGGGAGGGGAGAAGGAATGGCAAACGGAGAGTGTATGCCAAAAAATGAAAGTGGGTCTGAGAGCCCAACAATTAACCCAACGCCAACTCTTGCTTCAACAAACCCTAAGTCTCTCTCTCAATGCTCCCTATCACTGTTCACACATGCGCCGTGAGCTCTCCAACCCTCTCTCTCGTTCAACTCTCGCTCAACTCGCTCAGATTATTTCTCTCCATTCATCTTCGTTTTCCAACCTTCACAACAAATGACTAATAAACAACAACGTCAAAAGAAATGCAAATCGCTGGAACCAATCATCCATCCTTTGACGTTCTTGAGGACCGGTAGTCGCTGATGAAGCTTTGAAGGACTTTTTGAAGGCGTAATGAAGGATATTGTTGGAGATTTCTGGAGATGAAGTCGTTCGTTGAGGATCTGGAAGAATCTACATGCATGAAGTTGTTTAATGAACTGAAGGATCTGAAGACGCTCGGTGAACTGGATGAAATTACGAATAGGTGGGTCCAAATCTTGAACAGATGAAGATGATGACGAAACTCTAGAAAATATTGATGATCGATGAAGATTGAAGAAGTTCTATGATTTTGGATGTTTGAAGTTTGGTAGATGTAACGGTTTGGGTTGGAGATCGAAGGACCTGGAGATCGAAGAAGATGAAGCTTGAGAACGTTGATGTTTGTGGGAGGTTTCTGGAAGAACTTTGAATGAGGCGCATGAATGTGAAGAACTTCTGGAGAAATCTTGATGAAGATTGTACCAAAATGATGAAGACTTGCATGAACATTCGTAGATCTGGAAAAATATGGATGAACGGTGAAGAATCTTAATGAAGAACGATGAAGTTCCTTGATGTTGTTTGACGATCCTGGAAAATCTGTGAAGATGATGATGATCGCGAGGAAGATCTTGATGGATCTGGAAGATTATTGAGGATCTGATGAAGTTTCCGGCAATTCTGCAGCTTCCGGCGATGGTTACCGGCTCCGACGAGCAGTTACGGTGGCCCGGCGGGAGGTTGCATGGCCAGCGGGAAGGGAGGAAGGGGGAGGACGCGTGTCAACACACATGGGAGAGAGGGATGCATGGGGGCCACGTGTGGGCCATGCGGAGAAAGAGAGGGACAAATGGCAGAGAGAGAGTGAGACTGAGGGTGAGTGGAAAATGAGGTGGAGCCCCAGAAAATACACGTGTGGCAGTTTAAATAGATGACACATGGCATATTTGACTGGACTTGGGCCCACGAAATTGGATAATGGCCCATTAAAGACTTGATGACTCTGTTAAAGGACTTAATGCTGATTAATGCAAGCTAATGAATATTAAATGGCCAATTAATTGAACTAATCTAATTAAGACTCCTAATTAATCCTAATTAACAAAGACAATTAACCCTAATCAATTAATGCCCTAATTAAAACTAAAACAATTAATATTCTAAAATTTATTTAAAATCTATTCAAATATAAAACTATTTAAATTCTATATTAAAAATAAAATCTATTTATTCTAGAAAAGAAAACCTATAGAAGACTATATTATAAAAGCTATTCAATTTATTTAAATCTAGAAAAACTATATTAAAATCTATTTAAAAAGACTATACTATCTATTTAAAAACAAAAAACCTATTTAATTTCTAAAATTCTATTAAAAAACAATTATTCCATTAATTCTATTTAACTTCTATAAAACTAATAAAAAAACACATATCTATTAAAATTATAGAAAAGAAAATCTATTTAAATTCTAGAAAATCCTAAAATACTATTAAAAGAATTAAAATCCTAGAAAAAAATGATTAAAATCAATTAAAATTCTAGAAAATAAAGGAAAGATTTAAAAAAGGCAATAAAGCTGATTAAAACGATTAGAGAATCAACTACGCAATCATAGCGAAATAAGCGGTAAAAATTGGAGACCGAGATGGCCTGAAAACACAGGGAACGAGCACCAATTTCTCAAAATAAATCCTCGTATTGGCCTGAAATGCCTGAACCGCCAGGGGAGGCTGTAATCCCGATACAGTCCAAAATGGCTGAAAACATGCAATGTATGTGGTATGCGAGTGCGAATGCAAAATGCGTTGAAACATAAACTAGATGTGAGAACCGGTTGGTCAAATTTTGGGGTGCAATAACTGCCCCTATTCAAGCGGCTTGGACCTGAAGGATTAAAGAGCGAACAACTTTCAAACATTCAAAGGTAGAAGACGGTTGAATACAAAAGAACCCTGAAATTTGCCAACCGTGGAGATAAACTGCAAGATTGCTTGAGAAGCAACGTCCACTGAACTGAATCTGGTTGTTACGGTAACAACTAGTCAATTATTTGATAAAATCTTGATTTCAACATCAATCACCTGCGTGACATCACGGGCACTGAGCCATCTTCGCAAAAACACCTCCGTCCACCATTGGACTAACCTTGTCAACACCAGGAGAAGAACCAATTCGTCAACACGAGGAAATCACGGCGACTTCATCGGGGAAAATACTTTTTTCAAATATCGGAACACAACTCACATACTCTATCTATCATGGGAGAATCATCTATCTAGATACCGGGAAGTTCATCCGCCTGCTGCATACGGGAAAACACATCTGCCTGATTCATACAGGAAAGTTCATCCGCCTGCTTCATATGGGAAAACATAACACATCTGCCTGATTCTTACAGGAAAGTTCGTCCGCCTGTTTCATACGGGAAAACACATCTGCCTGATTCTTCCAGGAAAGTTCTTCCGCCTGTTTCATACGGGAAAATACATTTGCCTGATTCATACAGGAAAGGTAACTTGGATATAGCTTCTTTGCCTATCCTTTGCAGTATCTAACTCCATTGGGGATATTCTGAAACTAACTGCCCGAAACCCGTTTCGACAACAAGTGACCACTTCTAAAATCTTGATTCATGAGAACCCTGAAATGCTGTCGCGCCAGCGAACCTGAAGAAAAACACTCTGCTGGTCGGATAAGAGAAACTTCAACCAGTAACTCTGTGGGGAATGATAACAAGAACTGCATCATCACATGTCTCACAGCGAGACTTCGACTATCTGGAAATTAGATCTGAGATAGGACCCCATACTCCTGTTGAGAAACACACCTGAAAAGAAAAAGTTTAACCAATCTGATCCATGTTTCGAAATGCATATGTTTGAAAATGATGCAATGCCCCATACGTCCTGGAGATGCTATGAGTTTGTATGAAAATGCAATGCCCCATACGGCATGGAGATTCTACGCATTTGTATAGATGCAAATATGACGCTATATGCGAGTGCAAATGCAAGCTCGAGCTGCTAGAGAATACCGGGTCTAAAAACCGCTTGGCAAAATAAATGTCGAAGGCAACGTCAACTCCACTGAGGGGTACCGGGCATCATAGAATCATCTCAGCAAAATAAATGCTGGAACAGTGAGACCAACTTCCATGGGTAAGACACAATCCTGCTGAGGGATGGCTCACGAATTCATCGTTACGAACTCTATAGAGGATGATCAACCTAACGAAGGAATGACAACCTGCTAGAGGAGGGAAAGACGACCCTGCACGGGGATGTCCTTTCTAAACCCTTGACAACCTGATTGTACTCTGTGAGGCTTACCCAAACTGGGGTTAATTGTGCACAACTCACTGCTGAGAATGCCCCTGCTGTCAGGGATATCCATTCTAACCTGCTGAGGAGAGGAACCCTAATTTAACATTAATCGAGAAACCCGTGTCAATCGAGCTTTGTATTGAGGAACGTGACACCATGCGAGCCACTGGGAATTATCGTGTCGGGTATTTTTAGGCTTTTTCTAGTTTACGGATGAAAATAGGTTATCAACAAAATGGTTTTAAAGGGAAAATACTAGACGGGGCTAGTATTCAAAGATGGACTACCAGGCGAGAACTGATAGCAAAAATAGATTAGGTTATCGGACGAGAATGGATTTACGGTTGGAACATCAGACGGGGCTGACCGGATGATAGGTTAAGGAAAGGATGACCAGACGGGGCTGGTCTGGAAGCTGACATGCACCAGACGAGAACTAATGCAACGAATAGGTTAAAGGGGCTGGTTGAAAGCTAACATACACCAGACGGGAACTGATGTTTACAGAAAGGTTGGCCAGACAATAACTGATTGAAAAATAACAGGCACCAGACGAGAACTAGTTATCGGTTTGCCAGGCGAGAACTGGGCTTTGGAAACGACAAGGTTACGAGGTTCTGTCAAGTAACAGGTTTAAACTGTAGGATAATGATCCAATGACGACGAGGTTTTATTCGAAGGTTCAGGTTTTTTTGATAAGGGTAATGACACAATTCCCTGATACTCAACTCTTGCTAGGGTGAACAAACTTGCTTGAACAACTTGCCCTAGTGCAACTCGACTTGCCCCAATCTCACTCTGAACAGAAAGCAGCTTGCTACAATGCAACCTTGAGATGGCTTGCCCCGGTATCTGTACGACAAAAGGACTCAACCTCAATTAAATAACTATCACCGCATGGTTGGTTTCAATATACTTCTGAAATAACGTGCCCCTGAACGAGCGTTGAGTGACGTAACTTGCCCTGATCACACACTGGAAGAATCTATCCTCAAATCACAACATTCTGGATAATTGCCCCTGATAGGATCTTGAGAAGGTTCGCTTTTGATCAACTACTTCTCAAGTAAACTGTCCCATAATCAACCGATGCTTCGGGACTTGTCCTTAGACCAACCGATTCTGAACTCACTGGAAGTCAATGCCCCAGATTCACAGGGTTTCACAACATACACCATTCTGATCCAAACTGCTGAATTATTCAGTCCTGTTCGATTGTTCCCTGTTGGAATTTCCTTCTTGTCAACTACTGACATGCAAATAAAATTGTTTAATCCTAAATGGTAATTTCAATGCAGTGTTCATGCAGATTTTGAAAAATTGTGTTGTCACTCATTTACGTGTCATGATTGTGAGTGACGAATGAACAAGAGTTCAAACGTAGTGCTGATATGATCAGTGAAAAAAAAATTATGAGGATATGACTAGCAAATCAGGAAGGAGTCAGGTTACTCAACCTTATCGTAATGCGCTTTCAGAATAAACCCTACCGCAATTAGGTCTTTTAAAGGTTGTATCGTGGTCGGGTTCACGGTTCGTGAAACAAAGGACATTTGACTCAAATTATGATTTGTACCCACCCCTTCTACGTGATGATCTCCGATCCTAAAGTTCAGTTAACTTGACTCGAGCGCTCGTCTCTTCGAGAGGTATATTGAATAGTAGGAACAGTGGTTAAAGAATTCACGAGGTTTTCGGAGTGACAGTTACTCCTCTTTCGTTTTCGGTGTCTGTATCCACACGACTTTGTCCTTGTTCGAGGATCTTTTTCTTTTTATATCCTTTCTTTTTCATTCTTTTGATTCCCTAATTTTTGGCTGGACTGACCCCCTTTGAGTTCTTTTCGATTTTTTCTTTTGAAGTCCAGCGGGATGCCCTAATTTCTGCCTAAGTATTAGCTTTCCAGCTTTTTCATTTCTTTTTACTTAGCGGGCTTTCTTATTTCTTTCTTGGAACAAGTCATACGACACTGGTTGTCTTGATTACTCTGAAAGGGTTGCAACTGTCTCACTCCTGATTGGTGAGGTTTAACCATTGCGGTTGAAGAGGTACAACCTCTGGGGAAAAATAAGATGTGATTGGTCCTCGAAAGGTAACACCCCTCTATAAGACTTGAATGCTCGGTCAAGCTAACTGACAACTACCCTGCCCCAGTTTAAGATGTGAGGGTTTAAAAAGTCCGGAAAAAACTCCTACTTCTCGGCTCGAAGTGGTTAACAAGGGACTAACTCCTTATATCTCCAGTGTTTAGGGGATTTGAAACAATGCCTTGTACGTCATCGGCAAGGTTTTATCTGAAAGCATACGATTATCGGTTATGAGTAGTCAGTTTCGTCATCCTCCCTCCAATCTTTGCTAATCATAGTGATAAAGTGGAGTAAATAAAATGCAAGTGTCAGTGCAATTCTTGGTCGATCAACTGTTGTACTTTCGCCTGAAAAGCTTTACAATCTTCAGTTGAATGTCCTGGAGATCCACCATGGTAACCACACTGAGCGTGGGGATTGTACCCAAGAGGGTAAGGTTCTGGCACAGGCTTAAGAGCTTTAGGTTCCACCAAAGAATTCTGGATTAAAGCTGGCAGAATATGGCTATACGGCACAGACACTATATGAGAAGGAGCATTCCTTCGTTCCAAGTTGTTACGAGGCCTGTTCTGATTTGGGCGCTGATTCTGATAACCTCGGCCACGAGTTCGCTGATTCGCAAAAGAAGCGACATAAAGTTCGGGATATGGTGCCCTAGGCGCAATTGTCTGTCCCGCATAACAAGACACAGAAGATGAAGAACCAACAAATTTCACTGATTCATCTCGAGGATACTCAACATATGGCATGATTGCATTGATCACAACTCCTTCTTCAGTTTGGTAGCGACCAAGAGACTCAGTTTCACTAGCCTGACTGCCTGAAGTAATCTGAATTTTCCCAGTTTTTATGGCATGCTCAATACGTTCACCCAATCCTACCAATGTAGAGAAATTTGGTGCATTTACGAGCATTCTTTCGAAGTACGGGCTCTCCAGGGAATTTACAAACATGCTCATTAACTCTCGGTCTAGGAGCGATGGATGTACTCTGGCAGCAAATTCTCTCCATCTCTGAACATATTTCCTGAAAGGTTCATTGTTCTCTTGAGACAATTCTTGCAACTGCATGCGATGAGGAGCCATGTCCAGGTTATAATCATACTGCTTCAGAAAAGCTCTGGCTAAATCCACCCATGATCGAATCTGATTACTCTCCAACTGCATATACCAACTCAGAGATGCCCCAATCAGACTATCCTGAAAGCAGTGAATCATCAACTTGTCGTTTTGCACAAACGAAGTCATTCTTCGGCAGAACATCACCAAATGTTGCTTCGGACAGCTATCTCCTCTGTACTTCTCAAATCTCGGTACTTTGAACTTAGGAGGCAATACCAGGCCAGGAACCAAACACATGTCTGCAGCATTGAGGTTGACAGCATCTTTAACTTTCAAGGCTTTGACTCCTTCTTCCAACACTCGGAGCCTTCTATCATACTCAAGAGCTCTTGGGTCTTCAGTCCTAGCTACCGGGATCTCTCTTCGGATATTCACCATAGGGAAACCAACACCTTGATTGCTAACAAGAGGAGGGCGTTCATTTCGGACAGCAAACTGCTCACGTCGATCCTGGTTCCTAGCAGGAGGCTGCACAAACTGGTCTGCAGTAACGTTATTCACTTGCGGAAAGTCTTCCTCGGACGTAGAACCATACAGAGGATTAGTCGTCATAGTGAAACCTGCCAAGGTGTTAGGAGACTGGAAGTGGCTCTCAGACATAGCTACCAATAACTTTCAACTGACTTTACTGCTCGGTTCTGCTTCAACCCCTTGGTTGTCTTCTAACAATCAATAGTTGCTCAAGCCAAACACCGGATAATCACCTTCAGAATCAAAACAACGGCTGGATCAGACTCTGGCTAGCTGGAGAATGATATGCAATATGATGCAAACACGTTTATGCAAATGTGATGCAATATGCGGTGAACACGGGATCACAGCCCCCACAAATCTCTGAATACTGTTGCGCTGTTGACTGAGTACGTTCGCTCTGAAGAGAAGACCAAAATATCGGGTTGGCTGGAAGTCGAGTTCCCTGCAAAAACCCTCCCACTCACGGGTATGAACCTAATCTGACAAGGTACGACATCCTATGCGGGTATCAACGTCACAGACTTTCAAGGGCAACCCAGAAGGTGTGGCATCATCATCCCTTGAAGCGGCCTCACTTAGTCGAATTCTCAACTGATAGGTTCCCAGAGTCGACAATCCTCGGGTCAGACAACTTGTCGAGCCCTAAGGGCCAGGCAAGAAGCATCAAAGAGAATCTCGTCCGAGCGTAAATTTCGCGGCTAGCTGGTGCGAGCTAAGCAAGCAGGCTAACCACTACTCTCTACTTTTAAATCTATGTGTGTACTCAAGCCTGGGTTTTGGCTTCTCTCTCAAAGGAACAACCACCCAACAGCACAACAGCAACAGATAATAATGAAATGCGGAAATTGTAGATACAGTAAAATACAACATACAGCGCACAAAAGTAAACATCCAAAGACGAGCAAACAAGCGCTAGGATTGACTCGCATAGGGGATATTCCTGTCCCCAGCAGAGTCGCCAGCTGTCGCTACTGCAAAAATCGGCGCCGGCTAAACAGAAGAGTCACCACCGTGCCTTATTTATCCCAAAGGAAGGAAAGGAAACGCTCGAAGTAAACCTACCTCAAAGACGGGAAAGGAATGGTCATCGCAACCAAATCCTGGATTCAGGAGTCGGTTACGCAAGGGGAAGGTATTAGCACCCCTCACGTCCGTCGTACTCGACGGGATCCACGCTTGCTGGTTTGTCTAAAGGATGCAAACAATCTATCTACGGTTGCTAAATCTAAACGGAAAGAAACTGGCTCGATAGAGCATCGCACTCTATGCCTACGTATTCTCAAGAGAAAAAGTCAGAGTCATCGTAGTTCGGGAAACTACAGGGGAATTGGCTCGCCAAGACTTCGCGTCTTGTGCCTACGTACTTCCACACAGCGTGAAAGATCAGAGCTCCCGTATTTCAGGCTAACTACGGCTAGACAGGGCGTTCTCAATCACACAGGAGTGAGAGATCAAGTTGGTTAGAAAAGGTACGGAAACCTACGGGAACTAGAACTATGGTCTGGTCTCAAATGCGCAAGGGCAAGGGAAAGGGATAACGTCAGTCGTCAGCGGGAAAGTCTCGATCGCACGGTAGCGAGAGAACAGAGAGGTTAGTTGTTAGTGTGCTCGCTAGGATATCGCATCCTATGCCTACATATTCTCATTAGATATGAGAAATCAGAGTAGCTGTAGTTCAGCCTACTACAGCTAAAACGGGGAAACGGGAAAAAGGGAGCTCGCTAGGATATCGCATCCTATGCCTACGTACTCTCGTCTGATACGAGAGATCAGAGCAAACGTAGTTCGACGGGAAAACAAATCTCGATTGCACGGGGGCAAGAGAAAGGGTCTCAATCGCCTGAACGTGAGAGAAAAGGGGTCTCGCTCGCACGGGGGCGAGAACAAAGAGGAAGCAGGCCTACGCCTAAACGGGAAGGAACTCGGGACGCACACGCAAGAACCTAAGACGTAGGAGCGAATGCGTCACATGGCATCCTAAGGGTACCATACTAGACATCCTAGACGATTGAGAAGTAACTCCTCAACTGTCATTTCCTTCGTATCTAACGATGCGACTCACAACACTCGACGGTCGCCTGAAGACTTGAATAAGATGATGATGATGAACGAAGCAGCTCCGTTGGCTCCTGACATGCGCGCAAGCTCCATTCCAATCTTCTCCTCTCTGGATCTTTGATGATGACGCTCGAATCAGAACCAATGTAACGCTTAGACCGTCACGGTTCGATTTATACGAGAAATCGAACTCTAAGAGGTAGCGTATTAATATCCGTGTCAAAGACAAGATAGAGAAATGATATCGAAAATCATTCTCCAATTGAATCGTGTCACACGGCCAGCCAGAAATAAAATCGAGAATAAAAATCGGATAGAAACGAAAATAGGAGAGAAATCCAACGCAAAATGGAAATAAAATGCTACTCCTAAAATACGGCAATTAAATGCTACTGGAAAGTATACTGAAGAAATTAAAAGGAAATTGCATACTAAAATATGAATTAAAAGTAATATCCTAAAAGGAAATTAAAACTAAATTTAATTCTATCCTTTAAAAGAAATTAAACTAAATCCTAAATCTCTTAAAAGAAAATTAAACCAATTTTCTAAATGAAAATATTATCTAAAAAATCCATTAAATTCATTAAAAACAATATAAGAAAAATAATAAAAAAACTGCAGGGGGTGCATTAGTTATACAGGGGGAGGCAGAAAAAAAGGCAATGGGCTTGGCCCATCAACAACAACAAAAAAGTCAGTACTAAAAACGGGGGGTGCGTAATGAAAACGGAGAGTATGGGTGCTGCAAAACGAGTGGGCTTAGCCCAACAAAAACAATCACACACAAAAAAAAAAAGAACGGGGAGGGGAGAAGGAATGGCAAACGGAGAGTGTATGCCAAAAAATGAAAGTGGGCCTGAGAGCCCAACAATCAACCCAACGCCAACTCTTGCTTCAACAAACCCTAAGTCTCTCTCTCAATGCTCCCCATCACTGTTCACACATGCGCCGTGAGCTCTCCAACCCTCTCTCTCGCTCAACTCTCGCTCAACTCGCTCAGATTCTTTCTCTCCATTCATCTTCATTTTCCAACCTTCACAACAAATGACTAATAAACAACAACGTCAAAAGAAATGCAAATCGCTGGAACCAATCATACATCCTTTGACGTTCTTGAGGACCGGTAGTCGCTGATGAAGCTTTGAAGGACTTTTTGAAGGCGTAATGAAGGATATTGTTGGAGATTTCTGGAGATGAAGTCGTTCGTTGAGGATCTAGAAGAATCTACATGCACGAAGCTGTTTAATGAACTGAAGGATCTGAAGACGCTCGGTGAACTGGATGAAATTACGAATAGGTGGGTCCAAATCTTGAACAGATGAAGATGATGACGAAACTCTAGAAAATATTGATGATCGATGAAGATTGAAGAAGTTCTATGATTTTGGATGTTCGAAGTTTGGTAGATGTAACGGTTTGGGTTGGAGATCGAAGGACCTGGAGATCGAAGAAGATGAAGCTTAAGGACGTTGATGTTTGTGGGAGGTTTATGGAAGAACTTTGAATGAGGCGCATGAATGTGAAGAACTTCTGGAGAAATCTTGATGAAGATTGTACCAAAATGATGAAGACTTGCATGAACATTCGTAGATCTGGAAAAATATGGATGAACGGTGAAGAATCTTAATGAAGAACGATGAAGTTCCTTGATGTTGTTTGACGATCCTGGAAAATCTGTGAATATGATGATGATCGCGAGGAAGATCTTGATGGATCTGGAAGATTATTGAGGATCTGATGAAGTTTCCGGCGATTCTGCAGCTTCTGGCGATGGTTACCGGCTCCGACGAGCAGTTACGGTGGCCCGGCGGGAGGTTGCATGGCCGGCGGGAAGGGAGGAAGGGGGAGGACGCGTGTCAACACACATGGGAGAGAGGGATGCATGGGGGCCACGTGTGGGCCATGCGGAGAAAGAGAGGGACAAATGGCAGAGAGAGAGTGTGACTGAGGGTGAGTGGAAAA
Source organism: Lathyrus sativus (assembly GCA_963859935.3). NCBI lineage: Eukaryota > Viridiplantae > Streptophyta > Magnoliopsida > Fabales > Fabaceae > Lathyrus > Lathyrus sativus. The sequence continues at coordinate 876,073,910 of OZ012735.1, forward strand.
TGAGGTGGAGCCCCAGAAAATACACGCGTGTCAGTTTAAATAGATGACACATGGCATATTTGACTGGACTTGGGCCCACGAAATTGGATAATGGCCCATTAAAGACTTGATGACTCTGTTAAAGGACTTAATGCTGATTAATGCAAGCTAATGAATATTAAATGGCCAATTAATTGAACTAATCTAATTAAGACTCCTAATTAATCCTAATTAACAAAGACAATTAACCCTAATCAATTAATGCCCTAATTAAAACTAAAACAATTAATATTCTAAAATTTATTTAAAATCTATTTAAATATAAAACTATTTAAATTCTATATTAAAAATAAAATCTATTTATTCTAGAAAAGAAAACCTATAGAAGACTATATTATAAAAGCTATTCAATCTATTTAAATCTAGAAAAACTATATTAAAATCTATTTAAAAAGACTATACTATCTATTTAAAAACAAAAAACCTATTTAATTTCTAAAATTCTATTAAAAAACAATTATTTCATTAATTCTATTTAACTTCTATAAAACTAATAAAAAAACACATATCTATTAAAATTATAGAAAAGAAAATCTATTTAAATTCTAGAAAATCCTAAAATACTATTAAAAGAATTAAAATCCTAGAAAAAAATGATTAAAATCAATTAAAATTCTAGAAAATAAAGGAAAGATCTAAAAAAGGCAATAAAGCTGATTAAAACGATTAGAGAATCAACTACGCAATCATAGCGAAATAAGCGGTAAAAATCGGACACCGAGATGGCCTGAAAGCACAGGGAACGAGCACCAATTTCTCAAAATAAATCCTCGTATTGGCCTGAAATGCCTGAACCGCCAGGGGAGGCTGTAATCCCGATACAGTCCAAAATGGCTGAAAACATGCAATGTATGCGGTATACGAGTGCGAATGCAAAATGCGTCGAAACGTAAACCTGATGTGAGAACCGGTTGGTCAAATTTTGGGGTGCAACACACGCCAAGCGACTTGGTAGTGAGAGCTTTTGACAGGACTAGAAGGTCCATATTTGAATAATTGACTTTACCATCCAGGTTGGTCCAGAGGTGTTTGACATTGTATTTTACATCATGGACATTCAGCCAGCTTATAGCTGCTTGCTCGGACGACCTTGGATTCACTCTACAAGGGTTGTAACGTCTACGTTGCACCAAAAGCTTAAGTATATGATCGGTGGTAGCATCGTCACCATATGTGGGGAGGAAGATATCCTGGTAAGTCACCTGTCATCGTTCAAGTATGTCGAAGCGGACGGGGAGATCCATGAGACATTGTGCCAAGTTTTTGAAGGGGTGCAGATCAGAGACAAATCTCCTGTCATAAGCAGTGGGCCAGAGGTTGCTATGTCTTCGTACAGAGAAGCCCAAGCGGTAGTTCAGGACTGGGAGACCAAAGTTTGGGGTCAAGTTCTGGAGATTCCTATTAAGCAGGACAAGTTTGGCTTAGGGTATCGCCCGTCATCGTCTTCTTCATCACAGAGCGTGCCGAGGTTCAAGGGGCCGATTGTGTTTACTCCAGGAGGAGTCAGTTTTGAAATGATTAATGCTGTGTCTGACAGTGAAGATGGAGATAGCGACTGTGACATGGATTCATGGATCAAGCCCAGCGATCCAGGACAAAGCCTATGCAATTGGTCTATCCAGGACCTTATTCAAGTGACGCCGAAACAATAATGCCTTGTTTTTGTCGATTATTGTACAATCCTATATCCTCCCCGGGGCATAGTGATTTTATTTTAGGGCCTACTTGTTTATGTGTATGCTTTGTTTTAATCATCAAATAAAGGCGTTTTTCTCATGCAAATTTTGTGATCCCTATTTTTATGTTTTTATTTTTTACAATAAAATGGCAATGTGGTTGTATGCTTCGTTTGCACATCATTTGAAGCATTTAACCCTTTCTCTCGCAGGATCCATATTTCAGATGACACCGATCGAGAACTCCCTATGACTCGCTTCGACTTTGAGCACCCGATATTTCAAGCCGAGGAAGAGATTGTTGAGGACGAAGACTTACCAGAAGAGCTGACTCGACTTTTGAAACAAGAAGAGAGAATCATTTTGCCTCATCAGGAGGATATCGAGGTCGTTAATTTGGGTTCCGAAGAAGTTGTCAAGAATGTCCGGATAGGGGCTGCGCTTCAAAGCGATATCAAGTAGAGACTTGTCGAGATGCTTCGAGAGTATAATGACATCTTTGCTTGGTCTTATGAAGATATGTCTGGGTTAGACACTGATATTGTGGTCCACCGCTTGCCATTGCATGAAGACTGTCCACCGGTCAAGCAAAAGCTCAGAAGAACGAAACCAGATATGGCCGTAAAGATTAAAGAGGAAGTGTAGAAACAGTGGGACGCTGGTTTTCTAGCTATTACAACTTACCCTCCTTGGGTCACCAATATAGTACCTGTACCAAAGAAAGATGGCAAGGTGCGAATGTGCGTTGACTATCGGGATCTGAACAAGGCGAGCCCTAAGGATGACTTCCCGCTTCCTCGTATTGACGTGTTGGTCGACAACACTGCTCAATTCTCTGTGTTTTCCTTCATGGACGAATTTTCGGGCTATAATCAGATTAAGATGGCGTCGGAGGATATGGAGAAAACAACTTTTATTACCCCGTGGGGAACATTCTGCTACAAAGTTATGCCCTTTGGTTTGAAGAACGCTGGGGCAACATATCAGCATGCTATGACGACACTCTTTCATGACATAATGCATAAAGAGATTGAGGTCTATGTTGATGATATGATTGCCAAATCCCAGACGGAGGAAGAGCATCTGGTGAATCTTCTGAAATTGTTTGAGAGGCTTAGGAAGTTCAGGCTGAGGCTGAATCCTAATAAGTGCACCTTCGGGGTGAGATCTGGGAAGCTACTGGGGTTCATTGTTAGTGAAAAAGGAATAGAGGTTGATCCTACAAAAATAAAAGCGATACAAGAAATGCCAGCGCCTAAAACAGAGAAAGAGGTTCGTGGCTTCTTGGGGAGGTTGAACTACATTGCCCGGTTCATATCTCACCTTACAGCCACGTGTGAACCAATGTTCAAATTGTTGAAAAAAGATCAGGCGATTGTCTAGGATGAAAATTGTCAAAAGGCGTTTGAAAGAATAAAAGAATACTTGCAGGAACCTCCGATCTTGATACCCCCAGTAGCCGGGAGACCACTGATCATGTATTTGACAGTTCTTGAGAACAGTATGGGTTGTGTTCTCGGTCAACATGACGAGACTGGACGAAAAGAGCATGCGATCTATTACTTGAGTAAAAAGTTCACAGACTGTGAGTCCCGTTACTCAATGCTCGAAAAGACGTATTGTGCACTTGCTTGGGCTGCCAAAGGTCTGAGACAATACATGCTAAATCATAGAACCATACTGATTTCGAAGATGGATCCGATCAAACACGTCTTTGAAAAGCAGGCACTTTCAAGAAGGATTGCCCGATGACAGATGGTACTGACTGAGTACAATATACAGTATGTCTCGCAAAAGGCTATCAAAGGTAGTGTACTGTCAGAGTACCTAGCTGAGCAGCCAATCGATGATTACCAGCCGATGAAGTTTGATTTTCCTGACGAGGATATCATATACTTAAAGATGAAAGATTGCAAGGAGCCATTGCATGGTGAAGGTCCTGAGCGGAGTTCTCAATGGCAATTAATTTTTGACGGGGCCGTTAATTCATATGGAAGTGGAATCGGGGCGATCATTACTACTCCCCATGAGACGCATGTCCCGTTCACTGCCAGATTGACATTTCCAGTTACCAATAATGAGGCTGAATATGAGGCGTGTATCATGGATCTTGAGGAAGCTATTGATTTGAGGATTAAAAATCTTGATGTGTATGGAGACTCCGCGCTAGTCGTGAACCAGATCAAGGGAGAATGGGAGACTCGTCAGCCTAATCTGATACCATATATGAATTATGCAAGGAGGTTGTTGCCCTTCTTTGACCGAGTAGAGTTTCACCATGTGCCACCTGCAGAAAATCAGATGGCTGACGCTCTTGCGATATTGTCTTCGATGTACAAAGTTAACTTCTGGAATGATGCTCCCAGAATAGTTATCTCTCGCCTTGATAGGCCCGCTTTCATATTCGCCATTGAGGAAGCTTCCGATGGCAAGCCATGGTATTTTGATATCCAGAATTTCCTAAAGAACCAGGAGTATCCGACTGGGGCATCCAGCCGCGATAAGAAGACTCTTAGGAGATTGGTTGGCAATTTCTACTTGAATCCAGATGGTGTTCTATACAGGAGAAACCATAATTTGGTGCTATTGCGATGTATGGATGAGAAAGAAGCTAATCTGTTTATGGAAGAGGTCCACGAGGGAACCTTTGGCACGCACGCCAGCGGACATGCTATGTCTAGAAAGTTATTACGGGCAGGGTATTATTGGCTGACAATGGAAAAAGATTGCTTTAAGTTTGCAAAGAAGTGCCATAAATGCCAGATTTATGCCGACAAGGTTCATGTGCCGCCAAGCCCTCTGAATGTTATGGCGTCCCCATGGCCTTTCTCCATGTGGGGCATTGATATGATTGGAAAAATTGAGCCCACCGCATCCAATGGACACCGGTTCATCTTGGTAGCTATCGATTACTTCACCAAATGGGTCGAAGCAGCGTCTTACGCTAATGTTACCAAGCAGGTAGTAGCCCAGTTTATCAAAAAGGACATCATCTGTCATTACGGCATCCCCGAAAGAATCATTACTGATAATGGTTCGAACCTGAATAACAAGATGATGAAGGAATTGTGCCAGAATTTCAAGATTGAGCATCACAACTCATCCCCCTATCGGCCCAAGATGAATGGCGTTGTCGAAGAAGCCAATATGAATATCAAGAAGATAGTTCGGAAGATGGTTGTAACATACAAAGACTGGCACGAGATGTTGCCCTTCGCATTGCACGGTTATTGTACGACGGTACGCACGTCAACTGGGGCAACACCTTTCTCACTGGTGTATGGTATGAAGGTTGTCCTGCCATTAGAAGTTGAGATTCCGTCTTTGAGAGTATTGCTGGATGTCCAACTAGACGAGGCATAATGGATTAAGAATATGCTGAATCAGCTCAGTTTGATGGATGAGAAGAGACTTGCATCTATCGCATATGGTCGTTTATGCCAGAGTCGGATGAAGAAAGCTTATGACAAGAAGGTGCCCCCTCGAAGCTTTCAGACGGGCGATCTTGTGCTAAAGAAGATTCTCCCACCACAATCAGATCACAGGGGCAAATGGACTCCCAACTATGAAGGTCCATACATCGTTCGAAAGGTCTTCTCCAGAGGAGCCTTACTGTTGTCCACCATGGATGGCGAGGATTTTACATCCCCTGTGAACTCGGAAGCAGTTAAAAAATACTTTGCTTAAAGAGACCCGTTGGACAGAAAAAAGAAAGTCCAGGCAAAAATGGGGCATCCCGGCTGTAACCCGGTGAACTGACTTTAAACAATGTTGCGGATAGCAAGAGTCGCCACCGACTTTTATTTTATCCATAAGGAAAGGTTATAAAAGAACAGGAAAGACCTTAGAGAATATTTTGGGTCCGGGGGGGTAGGTTATGAAAAGGGAAGGTGTTAGCACCCTTTTCATCCATGGTTATCCATGGGCTCTTAGGTACTTAAGCTCACTTTTGAATTGTCTTGAAAGTGTAGTGTGTGAATAGAAAGTTTTCAGAATAGTTAATAAATAATCCATGTAAGGATGTGTTAAGAACTTGTTTGAAAACTTGTTGAAAATTTGTTTAAGTGTGAAAAAGTTTTGAAGTGAGCAAGTATCTAGGAGTAGCCTACCCTAATTTTTTAAGGTTTTTCTTATTCTTTATCCTTTCCTTAGTAAGACTATCCCTACTAAAATGGAGTAGGTAGTCCTTACTTTGGATGTTAAGGGACATGTGAGGGACAATTGGATTTTTGAAGGCCATTGTGGGGTGTAATAAGCACATATAAGGGACCATCATCATTTTTCGAAAGGGACTTGATTCGTAAAGGCAACCATAAGGGACTTTGATGATTTTTTTATTTGAGGGACTTGCTTTATACACCCCACTTAACCATTATTCGTAGGCAACTTGAGGGATATCCTTAGGAAGTGAGACGGCGATTAAAATCGACTTACGTGTGTGACGTGTTTATTTTAATTATCTTTATTTAAAAGTGATCTAAATTTATTTTAATATTACATACATGTTGTTACACTCCCTAATTACTAACCATAATAATAATTAAATAATTAAACAACTTTACATCCAAGAAACAATTACAAAATAATAAGCAAAATAATTAAATAGCAAAGATAAATAAAATATAAATAAGCAATAATAAATAATAAAGGGGGTTAATTCTAAGTTTACTCGGCAAGACATCGCATCTTGTGCCTACGTATCCTTACGGGAGTGGAATCAGAGTAATCGTAGTTCCCCTCAATAGGGAGGTTAGAAACTTCTTGACTGTGGTCAAGGTCTCAAGGGGAATAAACGCATCTTAAGGACACGCTTACGTGGAGTGTAGAAACTCCAAATCTCTACGTTGAGATGTTAAGTTGTAATTAGGGTTAAATTAGGGATTCCACGGCGGGAAACCCTAAAATGAGCGCGGCGGCTCTTTGACCTAATGCTAAGGGTAAAATTGTAATTTTGCCTGCGGCGAGGCATTTGTGAAAATTAGGGTTTGTAGTTTGTAGTTTTGAGGATTTGAAATTGAATGTGTGAAGTTTTACGGACTATTGGCGCGGCGGCCAAACAGTTAGACCTAACCTTCGGATGTGTGCAATGTGACAGAAATAATAGTAAACGCGTGAGATAATTGAATCATGCAAACAGAGAGATAATGTCATAATTTAAACCATGCAAGCAGAAATTTAAAGGCAGAATTTAAAGAGCGATTGTTAAGTTCGCGAGGTTACATGAGAGGAGCAGATACAATATGATAATGAAATTTGAATTGAACAATAATAAAATAAAATAAATAACGGTTCTAGTTATTATTTTTAAAAAAAGATTTTAGTTATTATTTTAAATTTATCTAAAAAAAAGTTTTTCTTAAAAATAATAGGTTTTCATATTAATTTGGAAAAGATGTTAATGTTATTTATTTTAAAAAAACAGATTTTTATATTATAACAAATTTTAATAAATTAATGATAACAATAATAATAATAATGGTAATAATAATGATAATAATGATAATAATAATAAATAATGATAATAATAATAATAATAATAATAATAATAAAGCAATAATGAATTTTAAATGTGCCAAATAACCCAACAATGTTGCTAACGCAGAAATGCGCTCATCGCAACCAGATCTAAATCGGACGAAACAAAATTTATCGCAAAGAAAAAGAAATTAAGCAAAAAATAGTATTATTGCTCACACAAAAATGCGATCATCGCAACCAGATCGAACTAACACAAATGTCACGCGTCATGCACACAAATGTGCAAACATCGTATCGACATAATTCGATCAAAAATCTTATATATATAAACTCTAACAATTTAAAAATTATATATATATAAACGTAACAGTAATAGATAAAGAAAAAGAAATAACGGTAATAGATGAAGAAAAAGAAATAACGGTAAAAGATGAAGAAAAAGAAACAACAGTAATAGATGAAGGAAAAGAAATAACGGTAAACGATGAAGAAAAAGAAACAATAGTAATGGATGAAGAAGAAAACTAAATAACGGCAAACGGCACTCACTCCTCTTAGGTTTTTTTCATTCTCTCCCTTTTTTCCAACAAGGCAACACATGTATATATAGGGAACAAATTAGGGTTAACACCAAATTGTCAATAATGTCCCTAAAGCCCATTTTAAAGCCCAAACTAAATAATTAGTTAAGAAAAAATAAAATTTAAATAATTTAAAATAATTAAAATAAACTTAAAATAAAAACTAATAATCCTATTGATTCCTAAAATAAAAAATATTATAAAAAGAACAAAATCTTTTTCAATATTTTTTATTTTATGATTTTTTGGATATTTTTATGAATAATTTAGAAAAAAGTGAAAAAAATAATATTTTAAAAAATGATTTAATTAAAATACGAAAATAATAATTAAATAATAATAAAAAACTATTTTTGTTATTTTTTTAATGAAAGATAGAAAAATTTAGAGTAAAAATAATAAAAAACAAAAAAATGACAAAGGTGAGATTCGAACTCTCAACCTCTCACACTCATAACTCCTTACACATGTCCTCCTGCCAATTGTGCCATTTTTACTTTTTAGAAAAAAAATGCATGCCATATGATATTTACCTGCAAAAAGTCAAACGACTACACAAATTTGTTAGTAATTGATTAAATGCAATGAAATGCGACGACAAATCTTAGGGCAAAATTTGGGGTATTACAGTTATTATGATAATATTTCTCACCCAACCTCTCTTTGATGTTGGCAAAAAAAAATCATGAAGTTTGACTTTGGTTTGACCACAGTTGACCTCAGTTTGACCTTTTAACCGCATTGACTGCTTTTGACTTATCTGATCATCTGACTGAGCAAACTTTTGAGAAAAGTCTTGAAACTTGACATGGGGGTTCTTATACACATATAAGATGTTATGAAGCTCACTTGAAGTCTTGGAAGTCCATTTAGCCTGATTAAAGTCAAAACCCTAGTTTTGGATGCCCTGCTTAGGAGGTGCATTGTCTGAGGGAATTGTCAACTTCTTTGACCAATTGTGAACTATGTGAACCTTGTGAACCTTCTTGGAACACAAAGTCTTGTATTGTGAGGGCAAATTTTGGGGTGCAACAGCTGCCCCTGTTCAATTTTCTGAAACCTGAGGGGTTAGATTGGTATATTTGCCAGTCGTAACCTGGAAGGTTGAAGGGGATTGAACACAAAAGCCCAAAAATTTGCACTCACCAGTGCACTAGAGTGGTACAGATGGCTAGTTGAATGTGATTGAGTGGGCTTAAAGATGCCACTAGGGGAAAGTTCTTCAGTAGTATAATGAGAACTGTCAGGAGTCTGGAGTAATACTGATGTAACAGCATGTCTTCATGAGGATAGAGCAATCAATAATGATAACCCTAAAGCAGTCTTGAAGTGATAAATCTGACCTCAGGAGGATAGAGCAATCAATAGCTCTAAAGCAGTCTTGAAGTAATAATGGCTTCAGGAGGATAGAGCAATCAATAGCTCTAAAGCAGTCTTGAAGTAATAGAATGGCTTCAGTAGGATAGAGCAATCAACAGCTCTAAAGCAGTCTTGAAATAATAATGTGATATGTCTTCAGGAGGATAGAGCAATCAATAGCTCTAAAGCAGTCTTGAAGTAATGATTTCAGGAGGATAGAGCAATGGATAGCTCTAAAGCAGTCTTGAAATAATAATGTAATTTCAGGAGGATAGAGCAATGGATAACTCTAAAGCAGTCTTGAAATAATTAGATGGCTTCAGGAGGATAGAGCAATGAATAGCTCTAAAGCAGTCTTGAAGTAGTAATATGACCTCATGAGGATAGAGCAATGAATAGCTCTAAAGCAGTCTTGAAGTAATAGGATGATTTCAGGAGGATAGAGCAATCAGTAGCTCTAAAGCAGTCTTGAAGTCATGAGAGGCTATCAGGAGGATAAAATAACCCTGAGGTTACAATAAAGCAGTCCCAAAGTAATAAGAAGCTCATCAGGAGGATAAAGTAACCCTGAGGTTACAATAAAGCAGTCCCAAAGATCATAAGCTTGTTTGTTGGATAATTAACCTGAAAACAAGGTAGCATTCTGTATAACAACATTAGTTTATGCTTTATGTATGCATGTATGACATGATGCACTTAGGTAATGTACTATAGACATATATGTTATGGTATGATGTAAATGATGTATGTATGATATGACACTGCTGGAAGTGTCCGGATATCCTTGTATAACAACTGCTGGCCAAGGAAAATAAATCCCGATTTGTTGAAGAATATATAACCCTCCGTCTGCTGGGGATAACAAGGTATAGATAACCTCCCGTTGTTGGGGATAACAAGGTATAGATAACCTCCCGTTGTTGGGGATAGTAGGGTATAGATAACCTTCGTTTTCGTTTGATAGTAGGATAAGTATAACATCCCGTCTTCGTTCATCGTGCCCTTATTGGAAAGTAATTTCCCGTATATCCGTATGAGGATAAAAGAGATGGATATAAATTCCAGGGGAGATTAGACTTTGTGAAAATGGATTAGTCCTACTGATGGTTTGTAACTGTCTTGTAAAGATGAACCGGCGAAGCTTCGCTGAAATCCTTCCCTCGTTCGTCCTTAGTAAATACTATTACTGCATTTTCATGCATTTCTGGTAAACATCAATCATATTAAAAAGCATACATGCATTTCTGGTAAACATCAATCATATTCAAAGGCATACATACATTCAAACACAACCAATGGACGTTTCGCTTATGTAAATAGGGTAAAAGTAAATCTGGATTCAAAAGATGGAATTTATTTATATCAAAAGTGACCCATGCACGGGTAAGTTTGTACAAGGAGACATAAACCCTAGTAAGAGAATTTTGTCATGAAGTTTTACAAAAAGAATCAGCTATGTGGGAAATAATCCTATTGAGTTTCAATTCTACTATTGCCACTCAAGTATCTCATCTTCTTGCTGTTGAGACGGAAACGACTGGATTGAGCTTTATCTGTTTGAGCTTGAGTAAGTAGTACAACTGGTTGCAGTTTCATGAGTGATCCAAACGAGACATAGTCATACGCTTTAATCCCTAACTTTTGCCTGGATTGCCCTTTCAGGTTTTCAATCCACCGGGATACCCTTTTTTGCCCAAGCCGCCTTTTCAGGTTTTCGACTTGCCGGGTGTACATCTTTTTATATATATATCCCTAATTTTTGCCCAAACCCTTTTGGTTTGCCGGGATGCCCTTATTTTTGCCTAGGCCTGTCAACCTAGCGGGTCTCTTTTTATGCGTAGTATTTTTTAACTATGTCTGCGTTTACAGGTTGTGGGAAGTCTTCACCATCCATTGTAGTCAGTATCATGGCACCTCCTGAGAACACTGTCTTGACTACAAATGGTCCCTCATATGTTGGAGTCCACTTGCCCCTAGGATCACCCTGTGGTAATATGATACGCTTGATTACCAAGTCACCAGCCTGATATACCTTTGGCTTAACCTTCTTGTTAAAAGCTTTGATCATCCGTTTCTGGTACATCTGGCCATGACAAACTGCTGCTAACCTTTTCTCATCAATCAAATTTATCTGGTCAAGTCGAGTCTGAATCCACTCATCTTCATCCAAGCCTGCATCCTTCATAATTCTCAAGGAACTGAATCTTCATATCAATAGCAACTTGCATACCCATGATACATGCCTCATACTCAGCCATGTTATTGGTACAATAGAAACAAAGTCTGGCAGTAATCGGGGTATGACAACCTTCAGGGGAACTAATTACAACACCAACACCATTACCATGTGCATTGGAGGCACCATCAAAAACCATAGTCCATCGGGATCCTTGTTCAGGTCCGTCATATTGTCCAGGTTCTTTGGTAACAGACATAATGTCTTCATCAGGGAACTCAAAATTCATTGACTGGTAATCACCTACTGCTTGATGAGCCAAATGATCAGCAACAACACTCCCCTTAATGGCCTTCTGAGTAGTATACTGTATATCATATTCCGTCAAGATCATTTGCCATCTTGCAATTCTTCCGGAGAGAGCAGGTTTCTCAAATATGTACTTGATTGGATCCATCTTCGAAATCAACAAGGTAGTATGGGTCAACATATACTGTCTTAGTCGGCGAGCAGCCCATGCCAAAGCGCAGCAAGTTTTCTCGAGCAGTGAGTATCTTGTTTCACAGTCGGTAAACTTTTTGCTAAGGTAGTATATTGCCTGCTCTTTTCGACCAGACTCGTCATGTTGCCCCAATACACACCCCATTGAGTTGTCTAATACTGTTAAATACATAATCAAGGGTCTTCCATCAACTGGTGGCATTAAAATTGGAGGTTCTAGCAAATATCTCTTGATTTCATCAAAGGCAGTCTGGCACTCATCATTCCATTCCATCACCTGATCTTTCTTCAACAACTTGAAGATTGGCTCACAGATGGTAGTTAATTGGGAAATAAATCTTGCAATGTAGTTCAATCGTCCCAAGAAACCTCTAACCTCCTTCTCAGTACGGGGAGCTGGCATCTCTCGTATAGCTTTCACTTTTTGTTGTAACAACCTAGCAAGCTCTACAGGTATTTCACAATCGTCCTCGTTTCCGTCTTCAGTTTGATAGATCGGATTCTCGAAATTGTAATTGGCAATAGTAGAACTGTTATCAACTGGATCCAGAGTGGATGAGGGTCTGCATTTTAGTGACGTGGGTGTGTGTAAGAACACATAGCTGATAAAGCAAAAATAAAAGAAAAAGAAAGACAAGGAACACAATATTTACGAAAACGAAACGTCCACTGATTTTATTGAATGAAGTATGCAAATGAAATGACAACCCGTAACAAGCACACCATTGTGCCCCGGGTAAGGCACATGGCTTGAAAGTTTTAATTGTTCCAGAAATTATAAATTTAAAAACATAACACAGTAATAGTATTTACTCCTGACTAAAGGAGATAGGGATAACATCTTCAGCTGTCCAATTATTGAGTCCAGCACCCACAGTAGGAAAAATCCATGCCTCCAGGTTGTGGTCTTCATCTTGATCTCCCACAGCATTGATAACCCCTTGATTGGTGATACGAACAGCACGGGCACGACGGACAGCCTTCTGGGACTCTGCAGTGAAACCCAAACCAAACTTGTCAGACTTGTATGGAATATCAGGAAGCTGACCCCAAATAGTACAACCACCTTCTTCCACCACAGCTTTTGCATCATTGAGGGAGGCCATTGCCATTGTTGGAGGGTTTCTGATGACCACAGGAACCTTCTTCACAGCAGGAGGAGTCACACAATCCTTAACAGCCCAGGGAACCACTTCAAATGACTGACATGGAGTTTCAATGTATTCACCTTCTACTTCCAGATACTTGAAAGTGTTTACATGGCTGACAAAGTATTCTTCCTCTCCAAAGACAGTAACAACTTTTCCATTCACTGGATATCTCAACTTTTGATGTAATGTGGAGGTCACCGCACCTGCCCCATGGATCCAGGGACGACCAAGCAGACATGAGTACGAAGGACGAATATCCATCACATAGAATGTAGCAGTAAACACCTGAGAGCCTACCTTGATTGGAAGATCAATTTCCCCATGCACTACTCTTCTAGAACCATCAAAAGCCTTTACCACAATATTACTGGGCTTCAATACCGTATCCTCAGGACTCAGCTTGTTCAGGACTTCCTTAGGCAACACATTCAGAGAGGAACCATTGTCTATCAGCACATGAGACAGGGTAGTGCCCCTGCATTCAATTGAAATATGCAAGGCCCTGTTATGATCCCTCTTGGCAGGGGTCAAGTCAGCATCAGAAAATCCTAACCCGTTGTCATAGGTCAGGTGAGCAACACAATTCTCAAGCTGGTCCACAGAAATTGCACTGGGTAGATGAGCCATCTTTAGAAACTTGATCAATGACTTGGCATGAGCCTCAGAACATAATAACAGGGAGAGCATAGAAATCTTTGAGGGAGTATGCCCCAGCTGATCAATAATATCATAATCACTCTGGCGAATGATTTTCAATACTTCTTCCATCTGCTTAGAGAGGTCATCAGCAGCTGGCACATCAGTAGATACAGGCTCAATAACAGGACCCTTGCCCCGAGCATCAGTGGTGGAAGTAACAGCAGGAGTAACTGCACTCTTAGAAGCAACTGGAGGAGAGAAGACTCTTCCACTACGAGTGATCTTGCTAGATCCAGCAATATTATCAATGTCAACAGGCATATCAGGTAAAGGCTCCTGCTTGACACCATGGATGTAAACATCAGACCCATAGTGCCAAGGCACAGCTTTGTCAGATGTATAAGGAATAGGACCAGGAGTGGTAATGATCAGAGGAGCTACTCTGGCTTCAGCAACAACTTTCACAGGACCTTCAGCAGTAATCTTGATTGGGCCCTGATGAGTGATTTTAATGGGACCCTTTGAAGTGATTCTTAGTGGTACTTTGTCAACCATGTCAACCTCTTCAATCTTCTTACCCTGAGTCAGATGATCCACCATACTTTCTACAGATGCTGGTCTTCTTTCAAACACTATAGTATATTTATCCATGAGACGTTGAATCCCATCTCTCAAAATGAAGCAACTATCCGGCTTATAGGTACAATATATACAATCTTCATGACAACCTGGAAAGATCCCAGCTTGTACTAACCTCTTTTTGATAACAGACAATGGTGTGCTCAACTCCATAACTGAATAGACATGCAGATCTTCATCAATATCTTCATCAATGGCGTTGACAGTCTTCTCGTGATTTGGCATTGGAGCTGTAATCACATTTGGAGTACCTGGTGGATCAAACTCAATTTCTCCAGCATCAATCATATCCTGAATTTTGTTCTTCAAGACCCAGCAGTTATTAGTATCATGTCCTGGACAGTTTGAATGATATGCACATCGTGCATTGGGATTGTACTTGGGAGAGGTAACATTGGGATTCTGAGGGGCCTCCCTCAGGGTAATAAGTTCAGCTTTCAACAAGTGTTGCAATGCCTGAGCCATTGACATGTTGATCTTCGTGAACTGTCTTCTAGCCTTCTGTTGGTTGCCCTGAGGCTGCTCTGTTGTTGCAGGAGTTGGATTTGAAATATGAACTGCACTAACAGACTGATGCCTTCGGTTACGATCAGGCTGACCATACACAGCATTAGATTCTTTCTTCCCAGTGGGAGGCTTCTTTGCAGCACCTGATGAAGAAGTGCCCACTTGGATCTTACCACTCTTGATACCATTCTCTACTCGCTCTCCTGTCATGATCAACTCAGTGAAGTCAGATGATGAGCTTCCAATGAGATGACTGTAAAACGGACCATTCAGCGTACACATGAACATATCAACTAACTCCCTATCAGTCAAAGGGGGTTGAACTCTTCCAGCTAAGTCTCTCCACTTCTGAGCATACTCCTTAAAGCTTTCTTTGGCACCCATAGACATGCTTTGAAGCTGCATGCGAGTGGGGGCTAAGTCAGCATTGTATTGATACTGCTTGTAGAAAGCTTCAGCAAGGTCATTCCAATCTCTGATGTTGACACTCTCCAACTGATAATACCACTCTAGCTGAGCTCCAGATAAACTCTCTTGAAAGAAATGGATCCACAACTTTTTATCAGCAGTGTGGGGTTGAATTCTTCTGACATAAGACCTCAGATGCAATTTGGGACAAGAGACCCCATCATAGACAACAAATGTAGGAACTTTGAACCCAATGGGTATGACCACCCCAGATATCAAGCTCAAATCCTCAAAATCCAGCCCAGATGATTTCTGTAATTCCATAGCATCCATTCTATCCACCAGCATCTTGAATTTGTCTTCGTTAGGCTCATGGTAGTAGTTAGCCTCAGAATCAGAGTCCCCCATAGTGTTGTGGAGACTGCCTCTCTCCTGCTCAGATTCTTCAGATTCATAGTCTTCAACCTGTTCCTTGGTCTTGGCAGGACCTTTGAACCTTCTTCCCATGTTGAGCAACCCAGCAGACCTTCTAGCCTTCTTAGTCTTCTTGGCCAGCAGTGTCTTCAATTCATCCTGCCCCTTGGATAGGTTCAGGATCAGCTCTTGGAACTGTGCATTCTGTGCCTGGAGATCCTTAACTGATTGTTCAAGAGCCATTGCTGAAATAAACAGCGAGAAGATGAGAAACCTGTACACAATTATAAACCTGTGATGCAATGATATGGGAATGCATATGCAATGTTTTCAAGGACCGCAGGATTTAAATTTGCTTAAACAAATAAGAAAGTAACTTTTTATTAGTAATAACTTGTTTTGCCTTTTAGGCTTACAGAAAATGAAAACGAAATAAGTACAAAAGATGGGGTTTTAAGTCTCCCATGGACGTTTCCTCTTTGTGTTGAGGTATGAGTTGAGGTTTCGTTCCTCATGAAGTAGCTTTGTTAGCTCTAGGATCCTTGCTTGGCTTGCTTTGTAATGAGCCTCGAAAGCATCCCTTTGCTCTTTCAGTTGGATCCATGATCTCTGCAAGTCTTCCATATCAGTAGGCATGTCTGGGTGAAGGATGGTATAAGCTGTGTCTCCTTCAGCAACAGGTTCCATGGTAACTGGTAGGATAGCAGGATATGGCATCATGAGTGTCTGAGCACGAGATCGTACCCATCTGAGATAAGCCTCCATAGGAATAGTGTACTTAGGCTCCAGTGTCTTGCTGTCAATCCTGTTTACCTTTCCCCAAGCTCGTATGAATCTCTGACGGTAACCCTGAAGATCGTTGTCGTAGTCAAACACAATGCCCTGAATCAACATGTCATGTGGACCATCGCTCCGGGCGTAACCAAACTGTCGTAAAGCTAGAGATGGGTTGTAGGTGATGCCTCCTCTTATGCCTAGAAGTGGCACATTAGGAAACTCCCCACAACGGTCAATGATGGTGACATTCTCCATAGATCTGGAGCACCAATGGATGTCTGAGTGAGAAAGTGACATGATCCTCTTGGACCATCTGAACCCTTGCTCATTCTTCATTACTGAGCGAGGAAGGTGAGAAATAAACCACCTAGAAAGTAAAGGTATGCAGCACATCAGAGTTCCTCTTGCCCTTGTAGTACGGGTGTGAAGAGAATGTAGGATGTCTCCAAGTAAGGTAGGCACTGGATTGTGATTCAGGAATATGTTGATGGCATGAACGTCTATGAACTGATCAGGATTGGGGAACAACACTAAGCCATGAATCAATAAGGCTAAGATCTCCTCAAAAGCATCGTAGCTCATAGCCTTCAAGAACATTTGAGCTTTATCCACTAATACCTTGGCAAGAATACCTTTAACTCCACTTCTCGTCTCTAGAACAATGTCAGACTTCTTCAGATGTAGAGCTGCAGCAATAACTTCTGGTTTAAGCTCCTTCTCTAAGCCTGTGAATGGCTTCTGATCAAGAACAGGTATACCCAGAAGTTTAGAGAACTCCTCCATGGTTGGAACCAGCTGATAATCAGGAAATGTAAAGCAATGGTGCTTAGGGTCAAAGAACTGAAACAGCACACTCATCATGTCTTCACTGAACCCTGAAGTAACTAGATCCAATAAGTGACCATGTCTCTTGTTGAACTGGGAATGATCAGGCACTAGGGAAACCAAATCCTTGAGCTTAGCAGGTATCCCTACAAAGTTGATCCTGATGGTGTTTCTACGAGCAGAAGCCATGACCTGCAACAAAGAACAAAGATAAATCCTTTGGTCCTTGAAATGGTTAGGGAAAATGATATGCTTATGATGCATGATGATGTCATGATGTCATGCTCAATCACAAACATGTGGCACACACAAACAAGTCACACCATAGCCCTAGGTTTAAAGGCTTGCATGAGGTTCAAAGGCAAGTACCCTCCCCTGAAGTTAGATGGTTCATCCTGTCCTACAAAAGTAACCAGGTTCTAAGGGATCTCAATATCATTGATCCTTCACAAGGGTGGTTGTTCAGAAGGCAACTTACTTGCCAACCAAAACCCTCCAAGTTTAAGATCTCAACGAGCGTAGTATCGAGTGTCAACCAACTTCAGTCTGCACCAAAGCCGGTTACCTCACTACTTTCTAAAGGCCAAGATGAGTTAACTAGGGTTCTAAAAGTCAGTTAGTGCATTGACAACATATGGCAGCCTCAATATTATCCTCAACTTGACTTAAGGAATATAAGCACCAACCAAGAAGTCGCACTAACTATGGCCATCAGATCAACCGTATCGATATACGTCGTACAGTTTCCTTGGTCTATTGCCATTTCCCTAAGGTACACTAGATCCGGGTTAGGACCTTTCACACATAAGAGCACCCCAACAATATAATAATAAAGCAAACAAGGCAAACAATTTAAAGTGATCTTAATTCCTAAGGGTACCCCTCTTAAATAGATCCCCAGCAGAGTCGCCAGTTCTGTAACCCGGTGAACTGACTTTAAACAATGTTGCGGATAGCAAGAGTCGCCACCGACTTTTATTTTATCCATAAGGAAAGGTTATAAAAGAACAGGAAAGACCTTAGAGAATATTTTGGGTCCGGGGGGTAGGTTATGAAAAGGGAAGGTGTTAGCACCCTTTTCATCCATGGTTATCCATGGGCTCTTAGGTACTTAAGCTCACTTTTGAATTGTCTTGAAAGTGTAGTGTGTGAATAGAAAGTTTTCAGAATAGTTAATAAATAATCCATGTAAGGATGTGTTAAGAACTTGTTTGAAAACTTGTTGAAAATTTGTTTAAGTGTGAAAAAGTTTTGAAGTGAGCAAGTATCTAGGAGTAGCCTACCCTAATGTTTTAAGGTTTTTCTTATTCTTTATCCTTTCCTTAGTAAGACTATCCCTACTAAAATGGAGTAGGTAGTCCTTACTTTGGATGTTAAGGGACATGTGAGGGACAATTGGATTTTTGAAGGCCATTGTGGGGTGTAATAAGCACATATAAGGGACCATCATCATTTTTCGAAAGGGACTTGATTCGTAAAGGCAACCATAAGGGACTTTGATGATTTTTTTATTTGAGGGACTTGCTTTATACACCCCACTTAACCATTATTCGTAGGCAACTTGAGGGATATCCTTAGGAAGTGAGACGGCGATTAAAATCGACTTACGTGTGTGACGTGTTTATTTTAATTATCTTTATTTAAAAGTGATCTAAATTTATTTTAATATTACATACATGTTGTTACACTCCCTAATTACTAACCATAATAATAATTAAATAATTAAACAACTTTACATCCAAGAAACAATTACAAAATAATAAGCAAAATAATTAAATAGCAAAGATAAATAAAATATAAATAAGCAATAATAAATAATAAAGGGGGTTAATTCTAAGTTTACTCGGCAAGACATCGCATCTTGTGCCTACGTATCCTTACGGGAGTGGAATCAGAGTAATCGTAGTTCCCCTCAATAGGGAGGTTAGAAACTTCTTGACTGTGGTCAAGGTCTCAAGGGGAATAAACGCATCTTAAGGACACGCTTACGTGGAGTGTAGAAACTCCAAATCTCTACGTTGAGATGTTAAGTTGTAATTAGGGTTAAATTAGGGATTCCACGGCGGGAAACCCTAAAATGAGCGCGGCGGCTCTTTGACCTAATGCTAAGGGTAAAATTGTAATTTTGCCTGCGGCGAGGCATTTGTGAAAATTAGGGTTTGTAGTTTGTAGTTTTGAGGATTTGAAATTGAATGTGTGAAGTTTTACGGACTATTGGCGCGGCGGCCAAACAGTTAGACCTAACCTTCGGATGTGTGCAATGTGACAGAAATAATAGTAAACGCGTGAGATAATTGAATCATGCAAACAGAGAGATAATGTCATAATTTAAACCATGCAAGCAGAAATTTAAAGGCAGAATTTAAAGAGCGATTGTTAAGTTCGCGAGGTTACATGAGAGGAGCAGATACAATATGATAATGAAATTTGAATTGAACAATAATAAAATAAAATAAATAACGGTTCTAGTTATTATTTTAAAAAAAAGATTTTAGTTATTATTTTAAATTTATCTAAAAAAAAGTTTTTCTTAAAAATAATAGGTTTTCATATTAATTTGGAAAAGATGTTAATGTTATTTATTTTAAAAAAACAGATTTTTATATTATAACAAATTTTAATAAATTAATGATAACAATAATAATAATAATGGTAATAATAATGATAATAATGATAATAATAATAAATAATGATAATAATAATAATAATAATAATAATAATAATAATAATAATAATAAAGCAATAATGAATTTTAAATGTGCCAAATAACCCAACAATGTTGCTAACGCAGAAATGCGCTCATCGCAACCAGATCTAAATCGGCCGAAACAAAATTTATCGCAAAGAAAAAGAAATTAAGCAAAAAATAGTATTATTGCTCACACAAAAATGCGATCATCGCAACCAGATCGAACTAACACAAATGTCACGCGTCATGCACACAAATGTGCAAACATCGTATCGACATAATTCGATCAAAAATCTTATATATATAAACTCTAACAATTTAAAAATTATATATATATATATATAAACGTAACAGTAATAGATAAAGAAAAAGAAATAACGGTAATAGATGAAGAAAAAGAAATAACGGTAAAAGATGAAGAAAAAGAAACAACAGTAATAGATGAAGGAAAAGAAATAACGGTAAACGATGAAGAAAAAGAAACAATAGTAATGGATGAAGAAGAAAACTAAATAACGGCAAACGACACTCACTCCTCTTAGGTTTTTTTCATTCTCTCCCTTTTTTCCAACAAGGCAACACATGTATATATAGGGAACAAATTAGGGTTAACACCAAATTGTCAATAATGTCCCTAAAGCCCATTTTAAAGCCCAAACTAAATAATTAGTTAAGAAAAAATAAAATTTAAATAATTTAAAATAATTAAAATAAACTTAAAATAAAAACTAATAATCCTATTGATTCCTAAAATAAAAAATATTATAAAAAGAACAAAATCTTTTTCAATATTTTTTATTTTATGATTTTTTGGATATTTTTATGAATAATTTAGAAAAAAGTGAAAAAAATAATATTTTAAAAAATGATTTAATTAAAATACGAAAATAATAATTAAATAATAATAAAAAACTATTTTTGTTATTTTTTTAATGAAAGATAGAAAAATTTAGAGTAAAAATAATAAAAAACAAAAAAATGACAAAGGTGAGATTCGAACTCTCAACCTCTCACACTCATAACTCCTTACACATGTCCTCCTGCCAATTGTGCCATTTTTACTTTTTAGAAAAAAAATGCATGCCATATGATATTTACCTGCAAAAAGTCAAACGACTACACAAATTTGTTAGTAATTGATTAAATGCAATGAAATGCGACGACAAATCTTAGGGCAAAATTTGGGGTATTACAGTTATTATGATAATATTTCTCACCCAACCTCTCTTTGATGTTGGCAAAAAAAAAATCATGAAGTTTGACTTTGGTTTGACCACAGTTGACCTCAGTTTGACCTTTTAACCGCATTGACTGCTTTTGACTTATCTGATCATCTGACTGAGCAAACTTTTGAGAAAAGTCTTGAAACTTGACATGGGGGTTCTTATACACATATAAGATGTTATGAAGCTCACTTGAAGTCTTGGAAGTCCATTTAGCCTGATTAAAGTCAAAACCCTAGTTTTGGATGCCCTGCTTAGGAGGTGCATTGTCTGAGGGAATTGTCAACTTCTTTGACCAATTGTGAACTATGTGAACCTTGTGAACCTTCTTGGAACACAAAGTCTTGTATTGTGAGGGCAAATTTTGGGGTGCAACACCGGCGAACCAAAAAGAAAAAGAAAAGGGTTCGGGATACAATTAGGGATAAAATTGAAAAGATGTACACCCGCGAGGTCGAAAACGTGAAAAGGAGACTTCGGCAAAAATGGGTATCCCGATGAATTGAAAACCCGCAAAGGGTGATTCAGGCAAAAGTTAGAGATTGAAAAAGCAAATGACTGCGGTCCGAGTTTGATACTGTGTTGCTTAGTGGTTTGGGAGTACCCGAGGGTCGATTATCCAAGTCAATCTCTTCCAAGGACGGAGTATCGGGAAAGTGTCGGAGTTAGGCGAGTCATAGGAGGATCAGATCATGGTGTTTGTCTGTACCATGTTGCCGACATGTATACAAATTTCTTTGTACCTCTATACTTATTTGTATTTATTTTTGTAGCTTCCTCTTTTCAGGAGTTGCATCCATTGTAAAAACTTTGCCTATTTACAGGCCCGTTATCAATAAACGCATACAATTCAGCACTTGATGTTTGTTTTAACTTTTACTATTTTGTTTGTGGAAAACGCCGATGTTTTTGATAAACTTGCACGTGCATAAACTTGCCGGCCTCGGCCAATAATTGTTAAAACCTTGAATTGACTGAACAAGTGTCACGAATACTGACCTGGATATTTCCTTTTGTATAGGATGTCTTGTGTTGTTCGTATTTTGCAGGGTCGTTGCCTTCGAAGCAAACAGCTAAGGGATCGTGTTTCCCCAGCCAGAGTCCCTTAACGTAGGAGGAAGCTCTAAGTGATCTTATTACTCCCCAGCAGATGGAAGTCGCACTTTTATCCCCAGAAGAGTGGGATGCGAGTTAGCGAGCAGTCAGGCAGTGATGCGCACTCCCATCAGTGGTCATGTGCACATTTAATCCCCAGTGAAGACCTCACAGGGTACAACCAGGTTGCCAGTGGTTTTGAAAAGGATCATCCCCACGCAGGATGACTCTTTCTGTTCTCCAGCAGGTTGTCTTTCCTCCAATAGGTTGATCATCCTCAGCAGAGTTTGTAACTACGGGTTTGTTAAGCTATCCCCCAGCAGGATTGTTTCTTCCTCCAGTGGATTCGGTTCACCTTCCCAGCATTTATTTTGCTGGAATAATTCTGTGATACCCGGTTATCCCCAGCGGAGTTGGCTTTGTCTTCAACATTTATTTTGCTGAAGCGGTTCTGTATCCAGCTTTTCTCCGGCAGCCCGAGCCTGCATTTGCATTTTGCATATATCATCATATCTGCATCATATTTGCATTTCATCATCAAACGCGTAGCATTTCCATTCCGTATGGAGCATTACGCCATTTTTCAAACATATGCATTTTTGAAACATAAGCCAGGTTGGTCACCTCTTTGTTTTTAGGCGTTTTTCCCTGCAGGTAATTGGAATCCTTGTTCAGGATGGTTTTCGGATATTCAAATTTTTGGCAAGAGATAGGTGATGATAGTGTTCATTCTATCACGTATCCCCTCATCAGAGTTGCTTGGTTAAGTTTCTCTTCTTCCCCAGCGGAGTTTTCCTCAGATTGTTGTTGCGTCAGCGTTGTAAAAGAAAAGATTTCAAGGATTAGACCGTTGAAGTCATTACCTGTTGTCAAGGCAAATGTATGGCGGTTGGCGTCAGAATTTCCCCAGTAGAGTTCTCCTCGAGTGGCTGTTACGTCAACATTAAAAGGCTTCATAATTAGACTTTGGAGTTGTTGCCAGATTTTCCCTGCAGAGTTGCTTGTTTAAGTCTTCGGAGGCCCATTCCGCGCTTTTATTTAGTGCGATGTTTGTTTCTTCGGAAATGGAAGATCCGGAATAGTACATGGATGACGCACTTTACGTAGTGTATGCCCGTTTCTTTGGAAATGGAAGGTCAAGGATAGTATATTGACATTCCGCGCTTTTATTTAGTGTGATGCTCGTTTCTTTGGAAATGGAAGATCCAGGATAGTACATGGATGACGCACTTTACATAGTGTATACCCGTTTCTTCAAAAATGGAAGGTCAAGGATAGTATATTGACATTCCGCACTTTTATTTAGTGCGATGCTCATTTCTTTGAAAATGGAAGATCCAGAATAGTACATGGATGACACACTTTACGTATTTGCTCGTTTCTTCGAAAATGTGAGGTCAAGGATGATATTTTGATATGGTCCTATGACGTGGTGCCTGCTTATTGTAACATATATTTGAAGTTTGATTGTTGATTCAATGCCCGTGGCGTCACGCAGGTGGTTGATATTGAAATTAGGTTATGTATCAGATGATTGATCAGTTGTTGCCGTGACAACCAGATTCAATTCTCTGGATTTTTGTTCCGCAAGCAGTTGGTGCAGTTTATCTCTTTGGTTGGCAAATTTCCGGGTTCTTTGGTATTCAACCATCTTTCACCTTGATCGTCTGAAAGTCGTTCGCTTTTCATCCAGCCAGGTCCAAGCTGCTTGAATAGGGGCAACTGTTGCACCCCAAAATTTGCCTAACCTTTTTCTTACCTGGTTTATGTTTCATTGCATTAGCATTGCATTGTTCTAGCATTTTCATAGCATAGAATTATTAATATGGCAGAGGATCAAGTGTGGTTTATATCAAGATGAGCCTATCTAGAGGTTTTGTTCAAGCTTGAGAAGTCACTAAAGTCATCAGGAGGTGGTTTGGGTTCTTGAGAAGTTTGGTTACTTGCAGAGGGTTCATCTCCTAACCTGAGGACCAATTGAAGACCATCAGTGGATGGTGAAGCCTTGATCATTGATAGAGTATGTATAGAGCTCATGGAGTGCCTTGAAGGTCATGGGGGAGCTCAGTCAAAGCATTATGCCAAGTATGAAGAGCCACAGTTGAGGGTGTTGCAATTAGGGTTTTCTTCTGAGTAACCCTAAGTCAACTGTGCAATTGAAGAGAATCAAAGCTCAATTCTAAGTATTTGTAATCATGGAGATTTGTGTTGAGATACATGAAATGATATTCCAAGATCCATTCAATAAGAATTCAAAGTGTGAGGAGTTGCTAAACTGGGGTTCTCAAGGTAAAATCCCCTATTTAGTTCCTGACTTCAAGACCACTTATCTCAAGATAAAAGTTTCATCTCAACTTTTGGTCAAAATGAAACTTGTAGAGCAGGCTCTTAGCTTTAATTTGAGTACTAGAAGTCCTCCATTGGATTTATAGAACTCAAGTTATGGTCCAGACAAGTTACGGGTCATCAGATGATTGTGAAATTTGTCTACAAAAGTCAACCAACTTCCATGGAACTTTTGACCTAGAAGGATGTTTCCCCTAAACTTTTGGCCAACATGAAAGTTGTAGGTCTTGATCTTAAATTTCCAAATTGTACTATAAGTCTTCCATCTTATTTATATAACTCAAGTTATGAGGTTTACAGGTTAGGGATATTTTGCGAAAGTGAGATAATAGGTCATTTGGCATTATAGGTCATTTTCACTATCTTTCAAGCTTCAAATTAAATTTTGTCCAACACAAAACTTGCTCAAAATGATGTTTTTAGGTCAAACATGTATCAAGGATGAATTAATTTGGCTTAGGGTGAGACTTGGTTTGAGAAATTTGGCAAAAGGGGGAATTAAAAGGCATTTATGTGAAAAAAATTCAAAGTTAATTCATATGTGTTCAAGCCAATGCAAATGGGTGCTCATTTTAATCAGAAAAATCATTTTGAGTACATTGGCAATATTAGAAAGTCATTTTGAAGTATAATTCATGACATTTCAACTTGTTACTTCTTAAATAAGTAACACATCAAACCTTGGTCTTATGATGGAAACAAGGGCTCAATTGTATCCATACACTCTCCACAGTCAATAAGCAAGGGGATTGAAGCTTCTTGGAGAAGTTTATATCTCAGAACCGTGTACACCATGTTTGGAATTTTCAAGGAAAAGTGAAACTTGGATTTCTGAATTTGGGCCTCCATTGGGCCTCCCAATCACCCAAACTCATTCTATATAAGTTCAGTAAGTGGTTTTGCTCAAGGTTGGTGATTGTTTCGTGCCATAGCCAGAGATTGCAAGTTGAATTTCAAAGCTCCAAGTGAAAATCGTGATTTCAATTCTAGAGGAATTCAAGGCAAATTAAGGATTGAATCATCTTCAGCATCAAACATAGAATGTATCTGCATAATTTGAAGCCAAGGATCACGCTTTAACTGCTCCAATTTGAAGCTTCAACTCAGGTATGTAACTTTTAAAATTGGTGTAGATTCATGATGATATTTGAATTCTATCGTGTTTTGAATTCTAGAAGGAATTAGGATAATTGGATGTGATATTTGAGATCTACGTGAAAATTGGAGTGGAACTGTGTAAATTTTGTTGAGGTTCCTTGACCTGCACATGATGTCTCACCGGAGAAGACGACCGGCGTCGTTCTCCGGCCACCGTTGTAAACTTACCTCCATCTGAGTTTGAAAAGGTTGAAGATGACTTCCCCACCCTTGGATCAGCTTGAAACCATGACTTTGTCCACGCATCCTACGCTCGTGATTAGTCCTCAGAATTGACCTTGGACTGAATGAAACACATCGTTTCATTTATGTGTTGGCAGCGCGTGAGCCTTTAGATCAGCTTACCAAGTCACCAGATCCTACACCTCTGACTTATTTCTGGCATTTTATTTTCTTAATTGCTTTTTAATTCATTTTTCTTTTATTTTAATTGCTTTAATCATTTTTAATTCACCATAATTCCAATATTGGTCAGAAAAATAAAATAAAAATATGTGGATGTTCCTGATTTTATTCTTGATATTATGATGCTTTTACATTTTATTTTCATGCAATTTTCCATTTAATATGGTTTTTTGCATTTTCTTTATTTCTTTAATTTGGCTTATTTTCTCATGTTTTTGCTGAATTTTGATTGGGTGTTTGGTATAGAATTTAGGGGTGAATTTTGGCTTGCTGGTAGATTAGAGATGCATGATCCCCTAGGATTTAATTCATATTTTTTAGATAATTTTAGGTTCTGTTTAGGACTAGTTCCCTTGACCTCCCTTTTGTAGGGTTTCTTTTGACCTCTTTAGGTTTTAGGATTTCTTTAGGTGTCTTCGCTTTAGATTAAGGCTCTGATTCTTTGCCCACAGGTCAATAACATGCTTCTGATCCCTTAGAAAATTTGGTAGAATTTTAGAAGGTGTTTTAGGATTTTAGGTAGATTTAACATTTAAGGTGTGGATTAGGGTGCTTCTAGTGTAGCTTTTCCCTTAGTTGAATCTCAAAGGTGGACTTTAGTGCAAATAAGCTTCTAAATCTCTTGTGGTGGCTCATTAGACATCTTGAGGTTTCTTTAGCTTGAATACCTAGGCTTGCTTTGGTGTTTAGACCTTCTTTTAGTAGCTTTCTTTGAGCTTATTCAATTAGGGTTTAGGAAGAGCTTAGTTTGATTTCTCTTTCTCCAAATACGCATGGATTGATTTGATTGCTTTCCATTCTCATCCCATGATTCAAGGTCCCTATTTGGAAGCCTCATATTTCCTTTGGAAGGATGTGTGGCATTTCACAAGAGGTAGAACCTTTGAGGATGCCTATCTCAGATGTATGGTTGAGGGCCAAGATGGATTCCTTTGATTTCCCTTCTGCTTCCCATCATCAATCAATAATCTTGATGTTAATTATATTCTCTCTTGTTGGAGCTTGAAGTTGGGGTTTTCATTTCCTTCTCTTGAAGATGGTTTGGACTTGAAGTTGGTTGCAGACTGGTTGATTGTTGTGCTGTTTATTTGCTTTGTTGTTGAGCTGTTTGTCTGCTGTTTTCTGATTGCTTGGCTGTTGCTTGTGTGACTGTTTGGTGTGTTGCATTAGACTAGGTTCTCATATAGATGATTCTAGGCCTAAGAGCATCCTAAAGGGTGAGCTTTCCTCCCCTTGCTTGCCTGTATTTAGAGGTTGAGTTTGTTTCCCTCTGCTTGACTGTTATTATCTGGCTTTGCTTGCTGGCTTAAGGTTGAGTCTGTCTCCCTTGCCTGTGCTTTGTGTGTTGCCTTTGGGCTTGCTTGCTTTAGAAGTTTAGCTTGGCTCCTTCTGCTTGTTTGTTGCATTTCATGCATTCTATTTACAGTTGTTTCTTTACAGTTATTCCCTCTGCTGTTGTTTTCCTTTGCCATGTTCCCCTAGGAACTCTGACTTCTCTTGTTCAAGAGAAGTTATGACAGACATTAGGGTTCTAACCATGCATGATAACATTAGGTAGTTCCCTCCTAACCTCAACCATAGGATCAACTTTGCATGACAACTTTAGGATTGGATCAGTTCCCCTTTAGCGCGTCCTTTCTCTTCTCATCTTCAAACAAATCAAAATACAGTAATAAAGGTTAATTGATGTCGTACGCTATGAGCCTTAAGCTACTTGAGAAAGGGTTGTTGGAGAGTTTCTTTTCAACAGCTTGGATGTTTAGTATGGCACCCTTTGGGTGACATGCGACACATTCACTCTCAGGTCATAGTCTCTAGTGTGATATTAGTTGCCGACAAACCTGTGTCTCTCGTTGTCCCAAACTACATTTGCTCTGATCTTTCACGCCGTGTGAAAGTACGTAGGCACGAGATGCGATATCTCGGCGAGCAACCTTCCCCCGTAACCCGTAGTTAGGCGAACTACGTTGACTCTGATTTCTCGTTCCAGACGGGAACATGTAGGCATATAACTACTGTGTTCTGCCGAGTCATTTTCTTTTCTTTTCAGACCAGACCTTTAGTGTAGATAGATTAATCAACCCGTCAAATAAACACAAAAAGCATGGATCCCATCGAGTACGATGGACGTGAGGGGTGCTAATACCTTCCCCCTGTGTAACCGACTCCCGAATCCAGACATTGGTTACGATGACCTTGTCTTATACCTTTTCGTCAGGTTTTCTCCTATCGTTTCCTTTCCCGTTCTGAGGGATAAATAACGAAAGGTGGTGACTCTTCTGTTTTGCCGGCACCTTATTTTCGCAGTAGCGACACTGTGGAAACTATGTTCTCAAGATTTCAGATCCTAACTGATGGGTTGAAGGTTCTGGATAAAGGCTATTCTACTTCAGATCATGTCAATAAGATCATCAGAAGCTTGTCAATAAGGTGGAGACCAATGGTGACAGCTCTGAAGCTTGTGAAGGATCTGAATAAGATCACTCTAGAGGAATTGATCAGTTCCTTAAGAAGTCATGAGATTGAGCTGCAGGAAGATGAGCCTCAGAAGAAAGGTAAGTCAGTTGCTTTAAAATCTAACAAATCCGCTAAAGCGTTGTAGGTTATTGAAGAGAGTTCTGAAGAATCTTCAGAAGAAGAAGATGAACTGTCTTTGCTGTCCAAGAGGTTTAATCAACTCTAGAAGCACAAATAAAAGAAGTTCAGAAACTTCAAAAGATCTGATCAGCGTGGTGACTCTTCTGGACATAAGAAATTTGGAAAGAAAGATATAGTATGCTATGAGTGCAAGGAACCTGGCCACTATAAAAATGAATGTCCCAAACTTCTGAAGGAGAAACCCAGAAGGAAGTTTGAAAAAAAGAAGAAAGTCTTAATGGCCACATGGGATGATTCAGGTCCTTCTGAATCTTCATCAGAATCAGAAGATGAGTGTGTTAATGTAGCACTAATGGATGACATGGAGGACAACGAAGAAGTTGCTGAATCTGGATCAGAGTCAGATTCTGAGGAGGTATTTTCTAAATTCACTAGAACTGAACTTTCTGAAAGTTTATCAGAAATTCTGGAAAGCTACAGCAAAATCAAACTCAAATACAAGAAGCTTCAAAGCTATCTTGCATCTGAGAATGATCAGCTGAGATCAGAAGTTGCTGAGCTTAAAGCAAACAATCTTAAAATAAAAAATGATTTAGAAAAAGCTCAAAAATCTGACTCAGAACCTATATCATGCTCTCAAAACATTTTAGAAGAGTATGACTATAACTTTCAGAAGTTTCTGGCCAGAGGCCTAGATAGAAGCAAGATGGCTTCAATGATCTATGGCGTAAGCAGAAACAACAGAAAGGGAATTGGATATGAATCACCTTCTAGGAAGGATTTAAATCCAAAACCTATTGATAAACTGACCATTAAGTATTCTCCTCTATATACTCATTTCAAATTTGGTCATTTAAATGATATTAAACACACACGTTCTGATCAGAACAAACCTATGTTTAATAAACCAAAATTCCATCAGAACAAGGATGCTTATAAGGGAAAGAAATTCAGAAAGAATTTGAAACCTACTAACCCTAGAGGACCCAAGAAAATATGGGTATCTAAGGACAAAATTATTTTTGTTGCAGACATCCTTAGCAGCAAAGTTGAAACACCAATCTTGGTACCTGGACTCTGGCTGCTCGCGTCACATGACGGGAAGAAGGTCTATGTTCCAAATCCTGGAGCTTAGATCTAGAGGTGACGTGAAGTTTGGAGGGAACCAGAAGGGCAAGATAATTGGCTCTAGAACTATAGGTAATGGTAACCTCCCTTCCATTTCTAATGTCTTACTTGTTGAAGGATTAACACATAATCTATTGTCCATAAGTCAATTAAGTGACAATGGTTATGACATAATCTTCAATCAAAAATGTTGTAAAGTTGTCAGTCAAAAAGATGGCTCAATCCTCTTTAATGGAAAAAGGAAGAACAACATTTACAAAATCAATCTTTCAGAACTTAAGGTTCAGAATGTAAAATGCCTCCTGTCTGTTAATGATGAGCAATGGGTCTGGCATAGAAGATTAGGGCATATTAGTATGAGACGTATATCTCAAATTAATAAACTCAATCTGGTCAGATGACTTCCTCAGCTGAAGTTCAACTCATATGCTTTTTGTGAAGCATGTTAGAAAGGAAAATTTTCAAAATCTTCTTTCAAAACAAAAAATGTTGTTTCAACCTCAAGACCATTAGAGCTGCTTCATATTGATCTGTTTGGACCAGTGAAAACTGCATCCATCAGAGGCAAGAAGTATGGATTAGTCATTGTTGATGACTACAACAGATGGACATGGGTAAAATTCTTGAAAAACAAGGATGAGTCTCATTCTGAATTCATTGACTTCTGCAAACAAGTCCAGAACGAAAAAGAATTTAAAATTGTTAAAGTCAGAAGTGATCATGGTGGTGAATTTGAAAAAAAATATTTTGTAAAATATTTTAAAGAAAATGGCATTGCACATGATTTTTCTTGTCCTAGAACTCCTTAACAGAATGGAGTTGTAGAAAGAAAAAATAGAACATTGCAAGAAATGGCCAGAACCATGATCAACGAGACTAACATGACAAAACATTTTTGGGCAGAAGCAGTGAATACAACTTATTATATTCAGAACACAGTGTCTGTAAGACCTCTTCTGGAGAAGACTCCTTATGAATTATGGAGGAATAGAAAGCTCAACATTTCTTATTTCCATCCTTTTGGATGTGTATGTTTTATGTTGAACACTAAGGAAAATCTGAACAAGTTTGATTCTAAAGCTTAGAAGTGTTTCATGCTTGGATATTCTGAATGCTCTAAGGGCTACAAAGTATACAATACTGAGAAACAGATTGTAGAGGAATTAATTCATGTTAGATTTGATGATAAGCTTGGCAATCAAAAGCCAAAGCAGCTTGAAATTTCTGCAGATAGAGAAGTCCTTCTCACAGACTCTGAAGAATTAGAGGCAGATAAAGCTCAAGCAAAAGCACCAGAAGCAACGTCAGATGCTACTCCCTTGACTACTCAGATGGATAGCTTGACAATTTCTGAAGGACCAAATGTTAAATGATCATCCAGAATCAAATCCTCTCACCCAGAGGATATGATAATTGGAAAGAAGGACGACCCTATCAGAACAAGGTCATTTCTCAGATCATCTGAAACGTCACTGTTTGGGTTGGTGTCTATCATTGAACCTACTTCTATGGATGAGGCTCTGAACGATAATGATTGGATACTTGCTATGCAAGAAGAGCTTAATCAATTCACCAGAAATGACGTCTGGGATCTGGTTCCAAGACAAAATGGTTTCAACTTCATTGGAACAAAATGGGTCTTTAGAAACAAGCTGAACGAGCAAGGAGAAGTGATCAGAAACAAGGCTAGGCTGGTGGCTCAAGGATACAGTCAGCAAGAAGGTATAGATTACACAGAGATTTATGCTCCTATGGCAAGGTTAGAATTTATTCGCTTGCTTATTTCTTTTGCTGCACAAAATAACATCACTCTGTATCAGATGGATGTTAAAAGTGTCTTCTTAAATGGTTTTATAGAAGAGGAAGTTTATGTTCATCAACCTCCTGGTTTTGAAAATGAAAAATTTCCAGAACATGTTTTCAAACTTAAGAAATCACTCTATGGCTTAAAACAAGCTCCCAGAGCTTGGTATGAGAGGCTGAGTAATTTCCTTCTGGAAAATAACTTTATCAGAGGAAAAGTGGACACTACTCTATTTCATAAATCCATTAAGAAAGACATTTTAGTCTATCAGATTTATGTTGATGATATTATATTTGGAACTACAAATATTACGCTTGGAAAGGAGTTTTCTCAGTCTATGCAGGTAAAATTTGAGATGAGCATGATGGGAGAACTCAGATTCTTTTTGGGAATCCAAGTCAATCAAACTCCAGAAGGCACCTACATACATCAGACTAAGTATGTGAAGAAGCTTCTGAAGAAGTTTAATATGACTGAAAGTAAGTTGGCTAAAACTCAAATGCATCCTACAAGTACTCTTGGAAAAGAAGAGGTAAGTAAGAAGATAGATCAAAAGCTCTACAGAGGTATGATTGGATCTCTTCTGTATTTGACTGCTTCTAAACCTGATATTCTATTTAGTGTTTGTCTATGTGCTAGATTCCAATCAGATCCTAGAGAATCTCACTTAACAGCTGTTAAGAGGATTCTGAGGTATCTGAAAGGTAATACTAATATGGGTTTGTGTTACAGAAGATCTGATGAATACAAACTAGTAGGATTCTGTGAAGCTGACTATGCTGGAGACAGAGTAGAACATAAAAGTACTTCTGGAAGCTGCCAGTTTCAAGGAAGTCATCTGATCTCTTGGTTCAGCAAGAAGTAACCCACAATTGCGCTTTCAACAATAGAAGCAGAATACATTGTTGCTGCTAGATGTAGCACTCAGATACTCTGGATGAAAATTCAACTAGAAGATTATCATATACATGAGAGTAACATTTCCATGTCTGCGATAATACTTCTGCTATATGCTTGTCTAAAAACCCTATTTTACACTCTAAGGCAAAACATATAGAAATTAAGCATCATTTCATCAGAGACTATGTTCAGAAGGGAATTATAAGTTTAAACTTTGTTGATACAGACCATCAATGGGCTGATATCTTTACAAAACCCCTTGCTGAAGATAGATTTAAATTTATTCTGAAAAATATAAGTATGGATTTCTGTCCAGAATAAAATGTTTATCAGAAGCAAATTTCCTCAGATGGAAAATGTTTTGACTATGAAGTATTTCATTTATTTATTTATTGTGTGCAAATCTGAACTAACAAGCCTCAGAGGATTTGAACGTTGGCTAACGTTTCATTTCTCAAAGAGTTTCAAAAGCACATGCAAGCAAACACGTGTCATCTGAATCTGAAACGATTGAGTGTTCAACACTGAAATTTCGTTCAGAGGTACTGTTTGAATTAATTTTGATTCTCGTTCCCCCCCCCCCACGCGTTGTCAGAATCATTAAATGCTTTTCTTGTCATGATTATGTTTGATGTGATTTAATGTTTAATTAAATGCTAAATGCTGAATGTGTGACTCTTGTGTGCCCTAATTTTCTCTATAAATTCCACAACACTTCACTTCTCACACTTCTCACCCTCGTTCACATCTCTTATGCATTTCTGCTTATTGCATTCTTTCATCTTCTCCTCAAAACCTAAATCTCAACGAAACCCTAAACCCCTCTCTACTTCAATGGTAACCTCTTCATCAACCTCTCAACAACTTCAATCAACAATGGCTTCTATTTCTTCTGCAAATCTGGGTACTGTTGCTTTTAAAGAACCAGTTAGAACCCTCCTCACACCAGTTGACAAACTTGAAGTTCTGTGTGAATCAATAGTGAATTTTGAGTCTATTGCAGAAAATGGGTTTGATCTTCGTCCCATTATTGATGCTCAAAGTTGGACAAAATTCTTTGATAGACTGATGGGACCAGTTTATCCATGCTTGGTGAAAGAATTTTGGATTCATGCAACTACATACCCTAAGTTTATTGTTTCATCAGTTATGGGTAAGGAAATTATCATCACTGAGGATTTGATTAAGAAGCTTATTGGTTATGAAGAAACTGATGGTGTTACAAATCTGCCAGCTGGGCGTATTGATATGACAGAAGTTTACAGTGAAGTTTGCACATCTGGAGAAGCCTCTAACAAAGTGAAAAATCTGAAGCCAACCTACAGGATCTAGGCTAAGATTTTTATGGGATGCATACATCACAGGAAATCTTCAAACTCTCTTGATTATGTCAACACTGATCAGATGTACTTCATGTACTGTCTGAGTCAAAGCACAAAAGTGGACCTGCCTTACCTGCTATTCAATCATCTGTGGACTCATGTGAAACAATCTATAGAAGTAGTCAGAACCAAGCATCAGAAGATGAGGAATTGGATACCTATGGGATGACTCA
Organism: Lathyrus sativus; assembly: GCA_963859935.3. Lineage (NCBI taxonomy): Eukaryota > Viridiplantae > Streptophyta > Magnoliopsida > Fabales > Fabaceae > Lathyrus > Lathyrus sativus. The sequence goes on from OZ012735.1 coordinate 876,107,981, forward strand.
TCTCAGATATTCTAACTGAGAATGGTTTGATTGGACATCTGATAGAAGCTGGAATGCAGGAAGAATTAGCGTCAGTGGTTGGCAAACCTTTGAATGGGAAAAGCCTTTAGAGGATGAAAATTATAGAGGAACTCACTGCTGCACCTGATCAGATCAACTCTGAAGAAGTCAGCAAGAGAAGGATACCAGTAGATGATTTTCCTCTGTTTTATGTTAATGAACCAAGGGAAATTATTCTAGCATATATAACTACTTGTCTAGCAGATGGAACTCCTCTACCAGAACATCTGATTCAGAAAGCAGGCGAACCTGAACCAGATTTTTATGGGGACAGACACAGGAAGAAAAGGAAAGTCTCAGAAGAAGGATCTTCTAAACCTAAAAGGAAAGCTTCTGGCGAGGCAGCTTCTGCAAAGCCAAAGCGGGTTAAGAAACAAAAAGGTAACCCTCCTTCTGCTAGTTTAGATTCCATCTTAGAAACTGTCAAAGAAGTACTAACATTTAAACCCCCTACCTATGAACCTATACCCTCACCTTCTCCTCCTCATGGCTCTGAAACTATTCCTTCTGAACCAGAAACGTCTCAACCTATTCCTTCTACACCTAAACCAAAACAAACTTCTGAACCACACCCATCAGAAAACCAAACTTCTGAAATTCCCCCACCTAATTTATCTGAACCAACTCATTCTGTCACTATCCCTTCTAAACCACAACCAGAAGAACCCATTCCCTCTAATCCTCAACCAGAACAACCTAAAACTTTTGAATCATTTACACCTGATTCTGATATTCTTGATGTTCAACCCTTGAAAATTCTTTTTGACGTTTCCTCAACATCCTGTCACACTTTTGCATCATCTGATTCTTCTGAATCTGATTTACCTTCAGAAGTGAACTCACCCCCTTCACTCCGTGGTTATGAACCAAAACAACCAGATGTATCCATTTCATCTGAATCTATCCTTTCTCAATCAACTCGAAAACTTACATCAGCTTTTGTTCCATATTGTCCTATGCCTTCTGATGTCATTCCATCTGAACACAGAATCAAACCATTTAGGTACATCATACCTTCTTTTGTTAAACCAAAGAATGTTACTAAACCTTCTACACCATATCCTCGTCCTCTTTTCATCATTCCTTCTTTTTCCATACCCTCCACATCTGAAACCACCAAAACACCCTCTCTAGAAAACTATCTGAAACCTAAACCTAGGATGGATGTTAGTACTTTATTTGCTGGGTTTAAAAAGGAATTGAACATGTGGCTGTCTACTGTCAAGAAGGAGTGCATGTCAAGTTTGAACCCAGATGCTTCTGAAGCCACTTGGAACAGATTCATTTCAAGATTTAACTCTGTAGCTTCAAACCTTCGAACCATTTGCTCTGATGATGTAAAGGTGAGATTTGCTGAAGTTATCAGACAAACTCTTCTGAATATGAGTAGATCTCCAATTCTTCCTCTGGACAATGCACCTACTGAAGAATCTAAGTCTGAAGATGCTCTTCCAGAAGCGGCTGTTGCTGAAGAAACTCTAGTGTCAAACCAGTCTGCTCTGATGGTTCTGAATCAAGCATCTGACTCAGTGATTCAAGAGAATGCATCTGTTATGGTTGTTGAGACTGTGTCTACTTCTGATCCTGCATCTTCTGAAGTCAAGAAAGAGAATCTAGATCTTGAAGAAAAGTTTGCCAAGCTTGAAGCCAGCAATACAGAGATCAGATCTTGGATTATTAAGCAAGAAAAGACAACAAATGAAATTAAGACATGGATGGCTAGGCAAGAAGAATATACTTCTGAGATCACAAACCTTCTGAAGATGATAGCCTCTCGTTAACCTTAGTTGTTTTTCTGTTGTTTGTGCACATTATATTTGTTCTGCTTATATGATTATCCTCTGAATATTTTGTTTATCAATGCATCTGTTTGGTTTCTGTTTCTATCTGTTTTATCATATTCGTTTTTCTCTGTTCTTCTTTTGTGTCTTAAAAAGTTTTTTCTTTTTGATATGACAAAAAGGGGGAGAAAATGGAAATTAAAATTGTTCAAATAAACAATTACTAGAATGGAATTCAGAAATAATAAATTATAACAAACATTGAACTTTAGTCTTTGAGAACTATAACGTTGCATCTGACTTAATTCATAAAAGTTACTGAAAGCTCCTAAATCAGGCTCTGATCCAAATCAGGATCCAAACCAGACTTTGATTTTGAAAAGAATAAACTAGGCTCTGATTCTGAAAAGAATACTTAATCAAAAAGGGAAGTATTTATTTTTCTTATGGTATTCAATTCAAGGGGAGATTCACAATCTCAGCGGGAGTTATTTTTTTCTTATTATTGAACAAAATTTCCTATGTTTTTGTCATCATAAAAAATGGGGAGATTGTTAGAACACAGATTGGTGTTTAATATATCTCATTGTTTTGATGATAACATAAATGAAATTTTGCATAAAGGATATATATACTCTAATTGTGTTTAAGTAATTTTGTTTCAGATCTTAAATTATATATTCATCTGGAAGCAAAAATTACATCTGCAACTGAAAAGAACGTTAAGACTCTGAGCGTCAGAAGCAACATTTCAGAAGACTTTGAGCGCTGTCTGAAGAGACTTTGGTCTGCTATAGATGACTCTGAGTGAAACTAAGAAGAATTTGAGTAAAGAGCGTACAACATTGTTTCAGAAGACTCTGGAAGTACTTCACGCTGCAAGTACAGAGGCTCTGATATTCAACTCTGCGGTGATTGTAACATTCACGCTTAAGCACTATTGCTGCAAGACTATGATCTGAAGAACAAGGAACTACATCAAAGAATCTGATGTTAGTATTATTTGAAGGATATATTTATTCATTTGAAAAGATGCCAGCTCAAAGAAAAGATTCGTTGCTAATCCCAACGTCTGCTCCAACGACACTATTCCTCTTTTATGCATGACACAAGAATTCAGACACAAAGCACATGTCTGAACATTCCTCTTCCTGGAAAAGAAAAGTCAATAGAAGACAAAAAGGCAACAGAGGCAGCAGAACATACAACAATGCACAGTCTTTGAGATGGGGACTTGAAGTAGTATTTAAACAAGCTTCAGCATCTTTCCAACGTTGACGAATTTTAACGAATCATTTGAAAGAAAATCAACTCACAAGCTCTCATTCAAATATTCTTCAAGCTTAATAGTTTTCATATTCGTTCTTAATTTTGTGTAAATATCACTGTTGTGATATAGCTTGTTAGAAGCAAAACCTTAAACACAAATTGTTAGTTTATCTTTGTAAAATATTTCCTTAAGAAGACCAAGTTGTGGTCTGATTTTCTTGAGAAGACTAATACAGTTGTCTTAGTGGGTTACAATGTAATCAAGTTTGATATAGTGGATTAAGTCCTTGTTGAGAAAGGCAAATCACCTGGGTAAGGTGGACTGGATTAGTTTGAGTTCAAACGAACCAGGATAAAAATATCTTGTTATTTTCTATCTTCCAATTTGTTTTAAAACCCTTATTCAACCCCCCTTCTAAGTGTTTTTCTCACCTTCATAAATGCTCAACGTGCTCTTCTTCTGAATTAGAATAAATCAGAACGTCATCAATGAAAACTACCACAAATCGATCCAGATAAGTGTGAAAGATTCAGTTCATATATTTCATAAACACACCAGGTGCATTAGAAATGTCAAAAGACATTACCAAATACTCATAATTTCCATACCAAGTTCTAAAAGCCGTTTTCTGAATATCTCATCCTTTACTCGAATCTAGTGATAACCCGACCTCAAGTCAATTTTACTAAACACACGTGAACCCACCAACTGATCCATCAAGTCGTCTTTTCTTGGAAGCAGATACACTTGGTCTTACAAATTTCTTTTCTAACAACTCTTCTAATTGCTTCTTTAACTCTGCTAACTCCGATGCTGACATCCTGTATGGTACCATAGAAACAGGTATCTAGGGACAAGATCAATAACAAACTCTACCTCTCTCTAGCAGCACATCTGAAATATCATCTGGAAACACGTCTTGAAATTCACGCGCCATTTGCAAATCATCAGTCACCGCTTGAATCCCCACTAGGGTTGACAATTAACCGAACTAACTCGAAAATAGTTCGGAACTCGATTCGACAATTAATTCGTTGAACCTGGTTCATGAATCCAATGAGCTAAATATGAGCGAAAAATTAAGTTCGTTAACTAAATAAGTTGAACTTGAACTACACATATATCGACTCGTTAGGTTCATGAGCCAACTCGATTATATATGAGAAGGATTATATTATCTTTAAGATTAGGTTTAAAGATTTAATATAAACTTTAACCTTTTATTTTATTTTAGTCTAACATTATTAATTGATAATTTATATTCTCAAGTGAGTAAAATATTTTTTTTAAATAATTATGCAAATAAAGTTAGCATCATCTAAATTAATTAATTTTTAAATTAGTAGATTTTTTAGACAAATTTAAATTTCAATCTAATAACTTTCATTTTATTTCAAACTTTCTTATTAAAATAATTTTAATATAAAATGCCAAATATGAAGAAAAAAAATAGACTTAAAAAAAATAGCTTTTTAGTTCCTGAAGCAAGCAAGTTGAACCTAACTAGTCGAATCGAGTTACTCGTGAACTTATAACGATTCGAGCTTGAGCTTAAAAAAAAGTTTGTGTCGAACTCGAACCGATATTTGAGCTGAACCAATTCTTAATGAGTCGAGTCGAGCTGAGGCGAGTTCGACTCGACTCATTTCCAGCCCTACTCTCCATAGATAAGGATGCAAACAACATAAACACTTGAGCTTCCTCTTCCAAAAGCTCCTTTAACTCTCTAGCAAACAGAAAACAAGTTTCCTTTTCATCAACAGGCGCAAGAAACCGAACCGTCTTGTTATAACAGTTGATATGAAAATGATTGAACTCCAACCAGTTCATTCCCAAGATAACATCAAGATTTCCCAATGACAAGCAAATAAGATCAACACCAAAATATATATCAAATACCGACAGAGGACAATTCAAACACACCAGAGAAGTAGTCACCGATCCTTTAGCAGGAGTTTCAATAACCATTTCTCCCTTCATAGAAGAAATAACAAGGTCAATCCTTTTCACACAATAAGCAACAATAAAAGAATGAGTGGCACCAGTATCAATAATAGCAATCAAAGGTGTATTATTAATATAACATATACCTATGATCAACTGGTCATTACTAAAAGTTGGGGTTCTTGACAAAGCAAACACCTTTCCTCCAGTTGAAGCTTACTTCGGCTTCTGGAAACGGGTATTGATATGTTCAAGTTCTCTACAATTGTAACAATTCACCATATTAACTTTGCAATCAGCAATCAGATGTCTAGACTGCCCATACTTGTAACACTTCTTCACATCACTCTTGCATTCACTGACATGATGACTCAACTCACCACATCTATAGAACATAAGAGTATCGGGAACGCCTTCCCCCACTTGGCCTCTTACCGTCAGCAACTCTCTACTTACCTTTATTAGTCGGAGCATTGTAAGGCTTCCCACGGTTCACATTCTGCTTTTCCCTCTTCTCACTCAGACTCTTATAATAAGTCGGCCGAGCTTTGCTATCCCCCTCATAAATTCTACAGCTATCCACCAACTCTGGAAATCTCCTGATTTATCGATATCCAACCGCTTGCTTGATCTCAAGACACAAATCATTCTCAAACTTGACACATTTTAAGAACTCAGCAATGGCCTTACTATAATACGGATAGAACTTAGCAAGTTCCACAAATTTGGAAGCATACTCAGTAACAATCATATTACCCTGCTTCAGCTCCAAAAACTCAATCTCCTTCTTCCCACGAACGTCCTCGGGAAAGTACTTCCTCAAGAACTCCCTACGAAACACAGCCCAGGTAATAACTTCACCTAACGCCCTCAACACCTAACGAGCATTGACCCACCAATCATTAGCCTCCTCAGCTAGCATATGAGTACCAAATCATACCTTCCGCTCTTCAGAATAATTCATCACTCGAAAGATCCTTTCAATCTCCTTGAGACACGCTTGCGCTTCATTCGAATCATACCTACCCTTGAAAATAGGCGAATTGTTCTTCTGTAACTTTCCCAAGTGACTAAACTCATTATTCTCACCAGCGTTAGGTTGATTCTAAACAGCCTGAGCAACAACCTGTAAAGCAGTAGCAATAGCAGCATCGTTTCTTCCAACCATTTCTGTTTTTCCACCATAAACAAAAATTATGGTTAGAAGACAACAAAGACAATATTTTATTATCACAATACTACGACTCAACAACTTGGTCGAACAAACCGACCTGCTCTGATACCACTAATGTAACACTCTAAATATACCCCCGTGCAATTTAAATATAAATCAGAGTAATTTCATCAAAATATATTCAAGATGTCACACAATTCATACTACAACTGCTCATATAACAAGATATGTAACACATGCAACTTATTTAAAAATTATATATAATAATTATAATGACTCAACATGTCTGAAATCTCAAAACTTTATTGAAACAATGGAAGAAACAACATAAACAATTATTCATGGCATAATTATTTCTTCAAAATAACATAAACAACGAATATTCTAGAGATATCCAAAATTCTCTATCAAACACATCAAAACACAATGTTCTCTGACCTCGGTGTTACACATCAGAGCAGGCACTAACACTATGAGGAAAACATGAGACTTCATCTTCTACTCATTTCAACTTCTATACTGCGAGTTATCTGCACGATGCCCATGTAAAGGCAACATTCAAACATAATGGGTGAGATATCATAATTAGATAAAGGAAAGCATGATAATTAAGCAAGCATTAGATTATTCATACACAAACACTCATTCTAAAACATACAACCATACAACAACAATTACAACCAACATGTCACAAAAATCCAACACACCAACAAACGTAACTAAAATGCAATGCATTAAGACTCACAACTCGACTCAATGCATATAGTGTCATCAGGTTCAGAACCCGATCCCTATTTTAGGATCATAATTCCCATCAGAATTTCCATAATGTCGCTCACGCCCCACATGGGCACACGACTTCGGTGATCACTCACACCCCACATGGGAACACGATCATCTCAACAACAACAACAAAAACAATACAATTCCACACTCAGAATCCAGATAAGACACTCACATCCCACATGGACACACGACTTATCTCACAACTCGTGAAACTATGAAATGCATGACAATAACAACGACAAAGTCCATCTAACAATCCGACATGCCACTACAGACCAACAACAATAAAATGTCATACAGTTTAGCAGCAACGACATACAACATAGCAAGCATCCACATGGCATTTATAATCATATCACACCATAACATAATAATAATAATGTGTTTAATACAACCAACCACATGATTATTCAAATTCTGCCACTTAAACTATTTTTATACAACATTCTGACACGCTAGCTTCCTGACGCTTCAGACGAAACTCAAATCGGACTCCCGAACAAAAGTTATGAATTTTAGAAGATTTTAAGAAAACAACAGTGTAACCGGTTACACAACCACCAGCGCCACTGCCATTGGCGTAATCGATTACCACAAATACTATAATCAGTTACGCCTTCGAAAAAGCTAAAAATGCAGTTTTTAGACAGTGTAACTGATTACGCCCAAAGTGCTAATCAATTACACTGTGTCCAAAGTCAATTTTTCAGCAGCTTATCATACTTTTGAACCCTCCAAAAACTCAATTTTTCTTATAAATCATTTGGAACACATTCTAACACCAAAAGACACTTTTCTAAAGCCCCTAACCTCATATCCTTTACATCAAAAACTACTCATGACTTTGTCCCGACTCTGACTCGCGATCACATACCACAGCAACATCAATACATACAACAATCACTTATATGATTCCAACAACAGAAATCACAATGACATATTGTTCTATTATCAATCACAACATTAACAACCATTCACAATTCATCAAAAAGTTCATCAAACACACAATACCATTTCATTAAAATCATGAATATAGAAAGAAACACAAAACCTACATGGCATAATCTATCCACCAATCATCGTGATAACCCTTAGATAATTAGAACCCCATCCTTATCTTAGAGTTCTTACAAGAGCTTCAACAATGGTAATCCTTTATTCTCTTTCCTTTAGCTCTAGCTCCCATCTTTCTCTTTTTTCTCAATTTCCACGATCTGGCTACAAACTCCTCTCAACTCCCCCTTTTTCTATTATTATATTATCATCATTATTATTATTATTAGTAATAATTCCACAAATTAAATAATAAAAATAATATTCACTAATTATTTAAATTAATAATATTCAACTAATATTACTAATATTAATTAATTAGCCACTCTCACTACACAATTACTCACACACCCATACAACACGTTAGAGTATTTTCTTAAGGTCTCTATCCTTCACCACAGGGTACCCCAACATAATAAAACACAAATAATTATATACATATACACAACATCACATAATTTTAATTACGAAAAAATAATTAAAATAAAATGGAGCGTTACAAAAGGCCAGTCCACCGCCAACGAAAATGATCAGGCTCAAGCGGCAGTTCATGACTCGTCCTCCAACACCTCCCTAAGCCAAGAAGAAATTTTTGCCCTCAAAAGGAGAAACCCTACAGAGGCACTAAGAAAACTTCAGGAATTTTACAAGCTTTCGAGTGGCTCAAGATCTTCTCATTCATTTGATGATTCATTAGCTGATACACGTGAAGATTAGGTAAACCTCTTGATCCAAAAACTAAAATCAAATATCTTTGCAGTTGATCTCCTCAATGCCATTGAAGGAGATGCTCAACTTGGAACTGGCATTCTAACATTGTTGGCCGAACTTAACAAGCAAAGGGTTTATGATCCTATGGTCCAATTTTTGTTCGAATTTGAAGCTTACTTCAACCAGGTCTGCCAGGACATTGATCTCGAAAGAAACAACGACGTCTGACTCCAAAAAGTGAAAGATGTCATGGCTATAACATGGGACCTGAGTGGTGCATATGAAAAGGAGGTCCACAGGCTTGACACTAAACTCCAAGACTACACCGATAAGAAGGCTTTACTCAATGACAAAATTGCACAACGTCGAGCTAAAATTCTTGTATTGACTAAGGAAATCGACAACCTGGAAAAGGAAAAGGTTGAGCTTGCATGGGAAAAGGAATTGCCTACCAGAGAAATGATTGATCAGGAGACCACCAAACATGTCGAACATGCCGAAGTTGCTCTCAACCTATGACTTAAAATTGACTCTTTGGAAGATGCCCATGAACGACTGACCACAAGGCTCAACTTTTCAAAGCCCAAGCTTGAGAATTTCAAATCCAAATTTCCTTTTTAAATTATACTTTAATTTCCTTACTTCCATTGCTTTGCAATGACATTTCCATTTTGGAACTTTTATTAATACCATTTTGGTGCTTTCACTTTCTTATGTATACTATTATGTTACAATTTGAATTTCCTATAGCATAGGTCTATACATTTTCATGTATTTTTTACTCTCAGGATTCCAGGATAAGATGTTAACTCTTTGATTTCATAAGCATTATTCGAAAATGCTTCAATTATTCAAAATGGGTCTTCCCACTTAGGGGACCAATTACCCAAAGCTCTATCCCTTTGATCCATATGCAAAATAACCTTCCATACATAATCACAAACTGAAAATGTTTTTAACTTAACCTTTTTGTTATAGGCCTTAGCTACTCGCTCTTTTTGCTTTATCAGGACATTCAATGCTGCTAACCTTTCTTAATACAAATCAACCATCTCATCCAACACCATATTCAAATCCAAATTTCCTATTTAAATTATACTTTAATTTCCTTACTTCCATTGCTTTGCAATGACATTTCCATTTTGGAACTTTTATTAATACCATTTTGGTGCTTTCGCTTTCTTATGTATACTATTATGTTACAATTTGAATTTCCTATAGCATAGGTCTATACATTTTCATGTATTTAGCATTTACTCTCAGGATTCCAGGATAAGATGTTAACTCTTTGATTTCATAAGCATTATTCGAAAATGCTTCAATTATTCAAAATGGGTCTTCCCACTTAGGGGACCAATTACCCAAAGCTCTATCCCTTTGATCCATATGCAAAATAACCTTCCATACATAATCACAAACTGAAAATGTTTTTAACTTAACCTTTTTGTTATAGGCCTTAGCTACTCGCTCTTTTTGCTTTATCAGGACATTCAATGCTGCTAACCTTTCTTAATACAAATCAACCATCTCATCCAACACCATATTCAAATCCAAATTTCCTATTTATATTATACTTTAATTTCCTTATTTCCAATGCTTTGCAATGACATTTCCATTTTGTAACTTTTATTAATACCATGTTGGTGCTTTCGCTTTCTTATGTATACTATTATGTTACAATTTGAATTTCCTATAACATAGGTTTTAACATTTTCATATATTTAGCATTTACTCTCAGGATTCTAGGATAAGATGTTAACTATTTGATTTCATAAGCATTTTTCGAAAATGCTTGAATTATTCAAAATGGGTCTTCTCACTTAGGGGAACAATTACCCAAAGCTCTATCCTTTTGATCCATATGTAAAATAACCTTCCATACATAATCACAAACTGAAAATGTTTTTAACTTAACCTTTTTGTTATAGGCCTTAGCTACTCGCTCTTTTTGCTTTATCAGGACATTCAATGCTGCTAAACTTTCTTCATGCAAATCAACCATCTCATCCTTTCTTCACGGGATCTCGTCATACCTTTGAATTTGAGTCGAATGCAAATAAATTTTGGCAAGTAAGATAACTTCATGTCTATAGGTCAATTGAAAGAGATTCGTATTCGTAGCCTCCTTAGAAGACGTTTGACATGCCCATAGAACTTGGTCTAGGGTCTTATGCAAATTCTTTGGATTCTTCCCCACATGCTTCTTAATAAACCCAATAATAACCTTATTGGCCGCCTCGACCTGACCATTGACTTGTGCGTAATAAGGTGTACACGTTAATAATTTAATCCCCATTTCAGAGGCAAACTCCTGCATCTTTTAACCAATGAATATCGATCCTTGATCAGTCGTAATGGTCTTAAGAATCCCATATATGTAAACAATGTGTTTTTGAATAAACTCTATTATTGCTTCTTGGTCAGCATTGACTAGAGGAATTGCCTCTACCCACTTAGTCAAATAGTCAATCTCAACTAAAATATACTTTTGACTTTTAGAGGATAATGGTCGAATTTTGCCAATCAAATCCAAAGCCTAACCTCTGAATGGCCATGGTTTCACAATTGCATGCAATTCACTTGCAGGAACGTGTAGAATGCTTGTATGCACTTAACATTCTTTGACAACCCTTGGCAAACTCAGTACAATCTTTTAACATGGAAGGCCAATAAACGCATTGTCGGAAAAATAACAATTTCATTTTGTGTCCGGCTTGATGAGTACCACATGCTCCACTGTGAATGTTTGATACTGCCATATATGCCTCACTTTTACCAAGGCACTTAAAAAAAATACCTTCAAGTGTTTTCTTGAATAATTTGTTTCCTATAATAACGTAGCTTATAGATTTATATTTAACCTTTTGATAAGTTGATCTAGTTGGATTCTTCAAATATTTGACTATTGGTCTTCGCCAGTCAGTATCAATCAAACCTTCAATGGCAAAGACTTCAAAGTTTTCAGGATCTGCTGACACTAACTTCATCATTAGTAGATCCGAAGGAGTCAATCTTGTCAATTTCACTCTTCCTCAAACTTCAATGAGCTCTTTTAGCTTTTCTTTTGACACTTTGTACCCAGAGGAAATTTGTGCCAATTCATTCACCTCATGGTTTTCAATTCTAGGGACATGTTGAATGTTCACAAAATCAAAACACTTAATTAGCCAATAGACTATAACAAAGTACATGATCAAGTTTTCTTTGATGCATCTGTTCTCCTTTATTACTTGCTTTACAATGAACTCAAAGTCCCTTTTTACTTCGACTATTTTTGCCCCCAAGTCCAACAAGATCTCGATACCAGCTATTAAATCCTAATACTCACTCTCATTATTTGAGCAAGAGCCATCAATCCTATATTTGAATCTCGTCATAATTTTAGTAGGGGAAATTATTAAAATTCCAATGCTAGTTCCATTTTATGGTTGGAGCCGTTGAAGTATAATCTCCAAGGTTCTGGCTCTAAATAATTTTGAGGTGCCTCAACTATCAAATGATCTACGATGAAGTCGACGACCACCTGCCCCCTTCATGGCCTTCAAAGGCACATATGTTATGGAGTATTATATCAAAGCTAAAGCCCATTTTCCAATTCGACTATGCAAAATTGGTTTATCACATGTGCTTAATAATGTCAACATGCGAAGACACATATGTAACAACCCAATTTTCAATAATTAATTATTTATATTAATTAATTAATTTATTTGGATGATTTTAATTATTGGAATTATTGGTAGATATTTGAGAGGAGAAATATAATGGAAGGAAATAGAATGGAAAGAATATAAGGAAAAGTGGAAAGAAAAAGGAAAAGATAGAGACATAAGAGAAAGAGGAAAGAAAGAAAGAAGAAGAGGAGAATAGAGAAGGAGGAAAGGGAAAAATCTTGGAATCATCAAGAACAACTCCTAGCTTTCGATTTAATCAAGGTAAGGGTGTGAAATATCATTATATTGTCAATGTATATGATTATGTATGATTGGTTTGGATTGTTTGGATGTTTTCTCCATTTTTCATTTTAGGGCATAGATGAGTTTAATCGGTAGAATCAAGGTTTTAACGGTTGGTATCCGGAATAAGTGGTGTAGATTAGTCGAGGATTGTTAGACTAAGAGTACTGGAACTCGTTGGAATTGAATCGGGTGATTTTGGGAGTTTTGGAGAGTTTTGGACAGTGAGGGTTTTGAACATCGCAGACGTTCGCTAGCACCTTCGCTAGGCGAGCAGGTCGCTGAAGGTGAGAAAATACCTAGAAGGGGGGTTGAATAAGTATGAAGATAAAAACTTAGAAATAAAAACTCAAGTATTTTTATCCTGGTTCGTTGAACTCAACTACTCCAGTCCACCCTTCCTAGAGTGATTTGCCTTTCTCAAACAAGGACTTAATCCACTATTTAATCAACTGATTACAATAGTAAGCACTAAGAACAACTGTTCAAAGTCTTCTCAAGAATTACTGATCCTAACTGGATCTTCTTAAGGTTTTCTTACAATCAAATGTAATAACAAATACAAGTGTTTAAATTGCTTCTAATAAAGCTTTATCACAACTGTGATTTTTCACTTAATATTAAGAACAAAGAAATTAATTCTAGAAGAATGTGAATTGTATGAGAGCTTTGGATATTGATTTCTTTTCAAGTAAAACTTCAACTGAAGAAGATGGGTGAAGACTTGCTTTTATAGGCAGCTTGATCCAAGCGAACTTCACGTTGAGAAGAGTGTACCAAAAGGTCTGAGCCTTTTTGTCTTCACATCAAGTGACCTTTCCTAGAAGAAGAAAGCACAGAGAAATCCTTTTTGTCTGTGTTCTTGTGTCTAGCATAAATAAGGAAATAGTCGTTTGGATTATTCCAACGGACATAATCTTTGAATTCTTCTTCATCAATTTTCAGCAAGAATCATCAGAGTCTAATTTGATCAGAGCCTTCTGATGTTGATCAGAGTTTTGCTGAATCAGAGTCTTTGCAGCATGTGTGCTTTTAGCGTGTGTAAGTTCAGAGCATAATTGAGTCAGATCCTCAGTATTGGCAGCTCTAGCACTTTCAGAATCTTCTATAGTAACTATGCTTGAAAACTCTTCATACAGAATTGTTCTTTGGTTCAGATGCTTCTGACTTGCTTAAGATTCTTCTGGAGCTTCTGCTTCAGATCCTTCTGGAGCTTCTGCTTCAGATCCTTCTGGAGGCTATGCTCAGGATCTTCTGTTGGCAGCATTCAGAATCTTCTAATGGATGCATCTGGCGCTTCAGAGTCTAGCATATTTCTTATGTTCAGTTCTGATTTGCTTCTGGAGTGATAATTACTTTACTATCTGCAGTAAAAACTCTTAAGCAAATTTTAGAGTATATAATTCTTAATTACAAAATTTCATAATAGTTATCATCAAAACATAGAGATATTATTAAGAACCAATCTATGTTCTAACAATCTCCCCCTTTTTGATGATGACAAAAACATCAGAAATTTTGTTTAATTGAAAAATAGAATAATTAAAACCCCCCCTGAGATGATGAATCTCCCCCTGAATTAAATATAAATAAGGAATAGAAACTTCCCTTTTGTCTTGAGTGTTTTTCAGAGTTAGAGCTTGATTGTTCATTAACATTTGAGAGTCAGAGTGTCTTGCATATTTCAGAGTCAGAGTCTGATAATTGTCAAATGATCTGAGAGTCTCATAGTTTCTTTTATAGAGTGTACTTATCAAATGTTCTGTAATACTCAGATTTTATGTTAGATAAAATTGATATGTCTGAAGTTTCATTCTGGTGAAGTTTAATTAAACAGTTCAGATCTATATTTTCTCCCCCTTTTTTGTCATAAGCAAAAAGTAATAGCGTTGAAAAGACAAATAAAAGGAAACATTAAATGAGATAAATCATGTGGAGAAAACTTTGAAACATTCATTCATTCAATTCAGAGCAAGACTACATACATCAGAAGAAAATCAAAATACATATGCAAACATCAGATGCAAACAACAGAAAAAAATAAACTAAGAGTGTTTTGACAAAAGCATCTTCAACAGATCCGTGATCTCAGAAGAGGACTGTTCTTGTTTTGTCATCCACTTAGCCATTGTTTCATTCTTCTGATCCTGTTGGGGCATCCACTGAGTCATGTCTTCAGACTTCTTATCTTGTTTAGCCATCCATGACTTGATTTCTGATTGACCAGCTTCCAGAACTGCAATCTTATCTTCAAGATCTGGATGTTCTTTCTTGATCTCAGATGAAGAAGGTGGAACAGTTTCTGAAGCTTGAACAGAGTCAATTTCCATAGGGGCTTTGGAGCTAGGAGCAGTAGAGCCAGAAGGATGTTCTATCAGAGTCATAGCCAGGGGGTTGTCTTCAGATGCAGATTCAGTATTCTCTTCTGATGATGAAGGAGCATCTGTAAGAAGCAGTGGTCCAGATCTCTTAATAGTCCAGAACAGACTTCTAGCAGCTTCAACAAATCTGAGCTTCGCATCATCAGAACATACGTTCTTCAGATTTGATGCTACAGTGTTGAATCTGTTTATGAAGCCATTCCAAATGGCATCAGATTCCTTTGCATCCATTGTTGATAAACACTTCTTCTATACAGAACCTAAATACATCTGTATTTCTTGCAAAAAAACATGTAAATAAATGATTAACATTCAGTCTAGGTCTGAGGTGTAACAGAGTTTCCAAGGTTATTGGCTTGAGTTGGGGAATAGGTGGAAATATGGATTTATGAATGGAGATCAGAGGAGGAGGGTAGTAGGGTATGAATGGAATATCAGATGATTTGTCAGGCTTTGATCTGGATAAAGCATTCATCAGATTTGGTTTTGCTCTAGTTTGATAGGAAACCACATCAAATGGTTTATCAGAGTAAGGTTTGAAAGCAGATTTAGCAGGTTTATCAGATTTTACAGATATAGCAGAGGGTGGTTTTGGATCTGATGAAGGTACTGCTGACATTGTTTTGATATATGTTTGAAGCACAAATGGTAAAATGATGGTAAGTTTGGGTTTGAGAGGAGTGATAGTGTCAGAGGGTTCAATTCTGGTGTAAAATTTTTTCAAGGTGAAACCAGAAGGGAGTTTGTTAGAAGAGGATAGTTTGCACGAAGCAGAAGGTACATTCTCAGATGTTCTTAGCCTGGGTGCAGGGGTAGGATTTGGAATGGTAATTTCAGAGGATGGTTTAGGTGTTGGAATAGGATATGGAATAATAATTTCAGAAGAAACAGGGGGTTCTGGTTGGTTTACTTCAGAATTTCTGTGAGAGGGGGATACCGGAAAATCTGGGTGTATATCAGATTCTGAAGAATTGGATGATGTGGTTGGAGTGTAAGAGGTAGATGACACTTCAAAAACAGTTTTGAAAGGTGTAACGTTTAGAACCTCTGTCTCAGGAATATGGGTTTCAGATGGGTTAGCTGTTACTGATGGATTTTCAGAGGGTTTTGATGGTGGTTCAGATGTAGGTGGTTCAGATGTGGTTGATGGTGGATTTTCTGGCTGTGGTTGTTTTTCTTGTTGTTGTGGTTGTGGTTCAGATGGTTTTTGTTGTTGATTTTCAGATTCTTTTTCTTGTTGAGGTTCAGATTGTTTTTCTGATTGTTTTGGATGTTGTTCAGATTGTTCTGCAGGTTTTTCTGTTTGAGGTAGTTCTGTAGGTTGTTTTTCTGATTGTTGTTGTTGTGGTACAGATTGTTTTGCTGATTGTTCTGGTTGTGGAGTTTAATTTTGTGGTTTTGTTGTTGTTGGTTTTGGTGCAGATGATTGTGTAGTAGAAGGTTTTACAGGTGAAATGGAAATAGGATTAGATGATTTTTGAAGGGATGGAACAGAAATATGAGGTGGAGCAGGTACAAATTGTTTTTGGGTAGAAGGTGGTTTTGGAATAGACTTAAATGTTGAATCATTTACAACAGTATTATTTACAGAAGATACAGAAGATTTTGTACCTTTAATCTTGATGCGTTTTGTAGGAACAGAAGGAGTGTCTCCAGATTCTTTCCTCTTTAGCAGCTTCTGAGGCTTCTCAGCAACTTTGGGCTTCTTCTGAACAGGTGCAGCTTCTGCTTCTGATTGACTTCTTTTTCTTGTGATCTCTTATCCCCTAACAGGCAATGGTTCCCTTGCTCTTTTTATAATATCTGCAGGAATGGGCGTTCCATCTGCCTTGCAAGCATCAATATATCTCACTATTATTTCCCTTGGTTCTTCAGCATAGAACAGAGGGTAGTCATCTACTGGGATTCTCTTCTGACTGAGTTCAGAAATATTCAGCTTCTTGGGTGCAGAAGTGAGTTCCTCTACAATTTTTAGTCTCTGAAGACTCTTTACATTCAGAGGTTTTCCAAGAATGAATTCAAGTTCATCTGTGACTCCAACAGCATATAGAGCAGTCACAAGTCCATTTTCTGTCAGAAAATCTGAAATTAACCTTCAAAATGGAATCCATGCTCTGATCTTCTGACCTTTTTCTTTCAAAGATTCTCTGGAGGCATTTATATGATTCCATAAGTGCATAAACAGAATGTAGGGAAGATCTACCTTGGTGCTCTGACTTAAGCAGTACATAAAGTAGAGCTGTTCATTGTTCACGTAGTCTGGAGAGTTAGTAGACTTTCTGTGATGAATACATCCCATGAAAATCTTTGCCCAGATCTTGTAGTCAGGCTTCAGATCTTTGAACTTATTAGAGGCCTATCCAGCAGTCATCACTTCCTCATATACTTCATCCATATCTACACGCCCAACTGGAAGATGAGATACTCCATCTTACTCCTCATATCCAATGAGTTTCCTGATCAGATCTTCTGTGATGATTATCTCTTTACCCAGAACAGAAGTCAAAATAAACTTAGGGTATACAGAAGCATGTATCCAGAATTCTTTCACCAAAAGGGGGTAGACTGGTCCAAAAAGTCTATCAAAGTATTTTACCCATCCTTGAGCATCAATTATGGAGCGAAACTCAAACCCATTTTCAGCCAGTGAATCAAATTCCACCATTGATTCACAGAGAACCTCCAGTTTGTCAACAGGTGTTAACAAATTTCTCTTTGGTGTCGTATATGGAGTCACACCCATATTTGCAGAAGTAACTGCAACCATGGTTGATTGAAACTGTGCAGCAGTAAATGATGAAGTTGCCATTGAAGATGAGTTTGTCAAACGCTTAGGGTTTTTGTGAAGAGAGAAAAGAAGACAGAAATGCATAAACGGTTTGAGATGTGAAAAGTGTGAAAATGGTGAGAAATGAGGTATTTATACTAAACACTTAGGCATACAAACAGTCAGATAAAAGCACGTTCACACAAAGCATTTAATGAAAAGGAATAAAAACCATTTCAAGCATTATTTGATTCTGACAAATTGGGGGGAAATCAAGATTTTCACTATTCAAACTTCACCTCAAACGTCTCTTCAGTAGTGTACACGCCACCTTTGCAGATTTAGAGTGACACGTGTTTGCTTGCATGTGCTTCTGAATTCTCTTGAGAAATGAAACGTTAACCAACGTTCAAATCCTCTGAGTATTGTTAGTTCAGAGTGTCACACAAAAAAATAATTTAAGGAAATGAATAAGTAAACAGAAGAAATACTTTAGAGCATTAAGCATTTTTGCATCTGTAAAATTTGCTTCTGACAAATATTATTCTGGACAAAAATCCATACCAATATTTTTCAGAATAAAATTGAATCTATCTTCAACAAGGGGTTTTGTGAAAATATCTGCCCATTGATGATCTGTATCAACAAAGGCTAAATTTATAATTCCCTTCTGAACATAGTCTCTGATGAAATGATGCTTAATTTCTATATGTTTTGCCTTAAAATGTAAAATAGGGTTTTTAGACAAATATATAGCAGAAGTATTATCACAGAATATAGAAATGTTACTTTCAAATATCTGATAGTCTTCTAGCTGACTTTTCATCCAGAGCATCTGCGTGCTACATCCAGCAGCAACAATATATTCTGCCTCTGTGGTTGATAGTGCAATTGTGGGTTGCTTCTTGCTGTACCAAGAGATTAGATTTCTTCCTAGAAATTGACAACTTCCAGAAGTACTTTTTCTTTCCACTCTGTCTCCAGCGTAGTCAGCATCACAGAATCCAACTAATTCGAAATCATCAGATTTTCTGTAACACAAACCCATATTAGAAGTACCTTTCAGATACCTTAGAATCCTCTTGACAGCTGTCAAGTGTGATTCTCTAGGATCTGATTGGAATCTAGCACACAAGCATACACTGAACAATATGTCAGGTCTAGAAGCAATTAAGTAAAGAAGAGATCCTATCATACCTCTGTAGAGTTTCTGATCTACTTTCTTACTTACCTCTTCCTTGCCCAGTGAGCTAGTTGGATGCATAGGAGTCTTTGCCAGCTTACTATCAGTCATGTTAAATTTCTTCAGAAGTTCTTTAACATATTTGGTCTGATGTATGTAAGTGCACTCTAGAGTTTGGTTGACTTGAATTCCCAGAAAGAATCTCAATTCTCCCATCATGCTCATTTCAAATTCTGCCCGCATACATTGAGCAAACTCCTTTCCCAGCATAGTATTGGTAGATCCAAATATGATATCATCCACATAAATTTGACAAATTAGAAGATCTTTCTTAAATGATTTACAAAAGAGTGTTGTGTCCACTTTGCCTCTGATGAAATTTTTCTCCAGAAGAAAATTGCTCAATCTCTCATACCAAGCTCTGGGAGCTTGTTTTAAACCATACAGAGATTTCTTTAGTTTGAAAACATGATCTGGAAATTTTTCATTCTCAAAACCAGGAGGTTGGTGGACATAAACTTCTTCTTCTATAATACCATTTAGAAAGGCACTTTTAACATCCATCTGATATAGAGTGATGTTATTTTGTGCAGCAAATGAAATAAGAAGGTGTATAGATTCTAACCTTGCCACTGGAGCATAAGTTTCAGTATAATCAATACCTTCTTGTTGACTGTACCCTTGAGCAACAAGCCTTGCCTTATTTCTTTCGACTTCTCCTTTCTCATTAAGCTTATTTCTGAAGACCCATTTAGTTCCAATTATATTGAATCCTTTTGGTCTTTGAACTAAATCCCACACATCATTTCTGGTGAATTGATTTAACTCTTCTTGCATGGCAATAATCCAATCATTGTCTTGCAGAGCTTCATCTACAGAAGTTGGTTCAATTACTGACACCAGTCCAAATAATGATGCTTCAGATGATCTAAGAAATGATCTTGTTCTGATAGGATCATCCTTCTTTCCAATAATAACATTCTCTGGATGAGAAGCTTTGATTCTGGAAGATGATCCTCTAACAGTTGATTCTTCAGAAATGTTTAAATTGTTCATCTGAGAAGTTAAAGGAATTGCATCTGGCGTTGCTTCTGGTTCCTTCACTTGAGCTTTGTCTGCCTCTGAGCTTTCAGAGTTTGTGAAGACTACTTCTCTATCTGCAGAGTTTTCAGACTGCTTTGGCTTTTTACTGCCAAGCTTATCATCAAATCTAACATGAATAGATTCTTCCATAATCTGTGTCTCAGTGTTGTATACTCTGTAGCCTTTAGAGCGTTTAGAATATCCAAGCATGAAACACTTCTATGCTTTGGAATCAAACTTGTTTAGATTTTCTTTAGTATTTAACATATAGCAAATACATCCAAAAGGATGAAAATATGAAATGTTGGGCTTTCTATTCTTCCATAGTTCATATGGAGTCTTCTCCAGAAGAGGTCTTACAGACACTCTATTCTGAATGTAACAGGCTGTGTTGATTGCTTCTGCCCAAAAGTGTTTTTCCAGATTAGTCTCATTGATCATGGTTTTGGCCATTTCTTGCAGAGTTCTGTTTTTCCTCTCTACAACTCCATTTTGTTGTGGAGTTATAGGACAGGAAAAATCATGAGCAATGCCATTTTCATTAAAATATTTTTTCAAAATATTTATTTTCAAATTCACCACCATGATCACTTCTGACTTTTATATTTTTGAAATCTTTTTCATTCTGGACTTGTTTACAGAAGTCAAAGAACACAGAATGTGACTCATCCTTGTGTTTTAAGAACTTTACCCATGTCCATCTACTATAGTCATCAACAATGAATAATCCATACTTCTTGCCTTTGATGGATGCAGTTTTCACTGGTCCAAACAGATCAATATGTAGTAATTCTAGTGGTCTGGAAGTAGAAACAACATTTTTTGATTTAAAAGATGATTTTGAAAACTTCCCTTTTTGGCATGCTTCACAAAGAGCATCTGAGGTGAACTTCAGATTAGGAAGTCCTCTGACAAGATTAAGTTTATTAATATGAGATATACGTCTCATATTAATATGCCCCAATCTTCTATGCCAGACCCATTGCTCTTCATTAACAGACAAGAGGCATTTAACATTCTGAACCTTAAGTTCTAAAAGGTTTATTTTATAAATGTTGTTTTTCCTCTTTCCACTAAATAGGATATAGCCATCTTTTTGACTAATAGATTTACAATATTTTTGATTAAAAGTTATATCATAACCATTGTCACTTAATTGACTTATGGACAATAAGTTATGCTTTAACCCTTCAACAAGTAAAACATTAGTAATAGAGGGAAGTTTACCATTTCCAATGGTGCCAGATCCAATGATCTTGCCCTTCTGATTCCCTCCAAATTTCACATCACCTCCAGATCTAAGCTCCAGACTTTGGAACACAGACCTTTCTCCTGCCATGTGTCGCGAGCATCCAGAGTCCAGGTACCATGATTGGCGTCCTAACCTTGCTGCTAAGAACATCTGCAACAGGAAATATTTTACTATTAGGTACCCAGATCTTCTTGGGTCCTTTAGGGTTAGTTGTTCTGAAGGTTTGTCTAAAATTCTGTTTTTCAACATAAGGTTTATTCTGACTAGCCTTAGATTTAAACACATGAATATTCTTTTCAGAACGTGTTTGTTCAATATCATTCAAGTGACCAAATTTAAAGTGGGAATATAAAGGAGTTTTCTTGATGATAATTTTATCAACAGGTTTTGGATTTAAATCCTTTCCAGAGGAAGATTTATATCCAATTCCTTTTCTGTTATTTCTGCTAACTCCATAGATCATAGAAGCCATTTTGCTTCTGCCTATGCTTTTAGCAAGAAACTTCTGAAAGCTATAATCATATTTTTCCAAAATATTTTTGCATTCAGATTCAGTTTCAGAATCAGAGTTTTGTTGAGCTAATTCAGAATCATTTTTCAATTTTAAATTCTTTTCATTTAGCTCAGCTACTTCTGATTTGAGAATGTTATTCTCAGATACAAGATTGCTTTGACGCTTCTTGTATTTGAGCTTAATATTGTTATAGCTCTTCAGAACTTCTGATAACACTTTGGTAAGTTCTTCTTTAGTGAGTTTAGCCATTACCTCTTCAGCGTCAGAGTCAGATTCAGATCCTGAAGTTCCTTCCTCCTGATCTTCTATGTCTGCCATCAAAGCTACATTGGCACATTCCTCTTCTGACTCAGATTCAGATTCAGATGTATCTGAATCATCCCAGGTGGCCATTAGAACCTTTTTCTTCTTATCAAATTTTCTTTTAGGCTTTTCTTTCAGCACCTTTGGACATTCATTTTTGTAATGTCCAAGTTCTTTACATTCATAAGAGACAACCTCCTTTTTGCCAGATCTTCTGTGTCCAGAAGACTCTTTTCTTTGGTCAGGCTTCCTGAAGTTTCTGAACTTCTTTCCTTTATGCTTCCAGAGTTTGTTTATTCTTCTGGACAACATGGATAGTTCATCTTCATCTTCAGATGAGGATTCTTCAGAGCTTTCCTCTATTACCTGTAATGCTTTAGCAGATTTATTAGATTTTAAAGCAATTGATTTACCTTTCTTTTGAGGTTCATCTTCCTCAAGTTTAATTTCATGACTTCTTAGTGAACTGATTAGTTCCTCCAAGGAGATCTTGTTCAGATCTTTTGCCATTTTCAGCGCAGTCACCATAGGTCTCCATCTGGTAGGTAAGCTTCTGATGATCTTTTTCACATGATCAGCAGTAGAGTATCCTTTATCAAGAACCTTTAGTCCAGATGTAAGTATTTGAAATCTGGAGAACATAGCTTCAACAGATTCAGAGTCTTCCATCTTGAAGGCTTCATACTTCTGGATTAGAGTCAGAGCCTTTGTTTCCTTGACTTGAGAGTTTCCCTCATGAGTCATCTTTAAGGATTCAAACATGTCAAATGCAGTTTCTCTATTTGTGATCTTTTCATACTCAGTGTGAGATATTGCATTTAACAATATTGTTCTGGCCTTGTGGTGATTTCTAAATTCTTTCTTTTGAGCATCTATCATAGATTTTCTGTCTACTTTCTTGCCATTCCCATCAGTGGGATGAACATATCCATCTATGACCAAATCACATAAATCAGCATCATATCCAAGGAAAAAGCTTTCAATCCTGTCTTTCCAATAATCAAATTTCTCCCCGTCAAACATAGGGGGTTTGGTGATGATTCTGTCACTTTCTTCATATTTGTTGTTAATGTTAGACATTGTATTATCAGCCATAGTAACAACCAAATATATATCAAAGTTTTTCTCACTGGATCTTTACTGTCACTATGAAGTGGTAGCACACACAGAACCGGAGCTCTGATGCCAACTGAAGGTGAGAAAATACATAGAAGGGGGGTTGAATAAGTATGAAGATAAAAACTTAGAAATAAAAACTCAAGTATTTTTATCCTGGTTCGTTGAACTCAACTACTCCAGTCCACCCTGTCGCTACTGCGAAAATCGGCGCCGGCTGACAGAAGAGTCGCCACCGTGCGTTATTTATCCATACGGAGGGAAAGGAAACGCTCGAAGTAAACCTCGCAAAAAACGGGAAAGGTATGGTCATCGCAACCAAAACCTGGATTCGGGAGTCGGTTACGCAAGGGGAAGGTATTAGCACCCCCCACGTTCGTCGTACTCGACGGGATCCACGCTTTCTTGGTTTGTCTAAAGGATGCAAAACAATCTATCTACGGCTGCTAAATCTGAACGGAAGGGAATTGACTCGATAGAGCGTCGCACTCTATGCCTACGTATTCTCAAGAGAGAAAGTCAGAGTCAACGTAGTTCGGGAAACTACAGGGAATTGGCTCGCCAAGACTTCGCGTCTTGTGCCTACGTACTTCCACACTGCATGGAAGATCAGAGCTTACGTAGTTCAGGCTAACTACGGCTAGACTGAGTGTTCTCACACAGAAATGAGAAATTAAACTGGTTTTAAAGGTATGGGAACCTATGGGAACTAAAGCTATGGTCTGGTCTCAACTGCACTCGGGCAAGAGAAAGGGATAACATCAGTCGTCAGCGGGAAAGTCTCGATCGCACAGCAGCGAGAGAACAAAAGAGTTAGTTGTTAGTGTGCTCGCTAGGATATCGCATCCTATGCCTACATATTCTCGTCTGGTACGAGAACTCAGAGCAGCTGTAGTTCGGCTACTTTCGGGACCACAACTCAAATCTCGTTTTATTAATATTCTGAAAAGGATTACAATGATTGAGAAATAGGACTAAACTCCTAAAATCTTATCCTATCCATCTATAATGGAAAATCAAATGGAAAATAGTCCCCTAACAAGTGGACTTCTAAAACTACCTCTAAAAAGGTGAAAATAAACTCTATGAAAAATTGTATCCTAAAAAGAAAAATATTGAATCTATATATTTTCTCTATTTTTTTATTTCTTTATTTTTTCACATATTTTTTTCAACTATTTTTCTTCTTTTTTCAATATTCTTTTTATCATTCTTTTTTTCAAACATTCTTTTATTCTCCCTTTTTTCAATATTCCTTTTTTTCATTTTTCTTTTTTAAACATTCTTTTATTCTCCCTTTTTTCAATATTCCTTTTTTTCATTTTTCTTTTCAATATTCTTTTTTTTTTATCTCTTTTCAAATATTCTTTTTATTGTTCTTTTTTTCTTTAATGATGTATACAAAAGGAAATGATAAAAAACAAAAAAAGAAAAACAAAAGGGGTGCAGCCAGCCCAGCCAGGGGTGAGGCAGCAAAAAATGATACAAGAACTGGGCCCAGCCCACTAAGGAATTCAGAAGAAAAAAATTAAAAAAAAAGGAGGGAAGGGCCAAAAGACGGGGGGTGCATGGCTGAATGGGCTCAGCCCAGTTATACTCACACACAGGGGGGAAGAGGAACGAAAACGGGGGGTGCAGGTATGAACGGAACATTGGGCCCAAGGCCCACTACCCCAGTCTGAGGACCCCAACGAGAGCTTTTTCCTCCCCTCACTCACTCTGAAACAAACCCTAACTCCTCTCTCATCTCTCCTTCTCCCTTTCCGCCGCCGACTGGTTCTCCCCCTCCTCCATCAATTTCTCATCTTCGTCTCCCTCACCATCCTCTTCTCCATCCATCTCCTCCCTATCTCAACCTGCAACCTCTAAATCCTAACGAAAACCTCCACCCCGAAACTAGACAAGATGAGGCCGACGATTGTTCCCGATGATGCACCGGAGCGAAGATCTGAAGGAAACGTTTTAAGATCATAGACATAGATTATGATGAAGGTTCGTAGACGGATCGCTTGAAGTCCTGTGGAACTTCTATTGTCGCAGATCTGGAGAACTCTGTAGATCCGTTCTGGAGAACGAGATGAAGTTGTTGATCTGATGACGATTTTGGATTCTAAAACGGAGAAACACGCGTGTTGACGAATGAAGCTCTGAAGCGGAAAATCTAGAAACAGTATGTGTTAATGAATGTTTGTGGATGAGTTCTTGAAGGTTATTGATGAAGGTCCTTGAACATATGAACATAGGAACATATGAACAAATGGTGAATCTTGGACGCCGATCTTGGAGAAATCTGGAAATGGATGAACCTGATGAACGCTCTTCAAGTTTTCTGGGAAAAGGCTTGAAGGTGATGAACGATTGTTGAATCTGGAGGTTTGTTGAAGCTTGATCCGAAAACGTTTGAAGATTCTTGATGAAACGGTAAAACTGGAGAAAGGACTCATGAACATCATGAACAAGGCATGAAGATTCCGGCGGGCTGAGGGATTCTCCGGCGAGGTTGATGAAGATGCGAACGGGGAAGATGAAGAAACGATGATTCCGGAGTTTTTTCTGGGAATTTTGACTTTCTGGTAAGGTAGTTACGGCAGTGATCGGAGTTAGTTGGTGGTGGCCGGAGTTGGTTGGTGGTGGCCGGCGAGGGTTGGGGCGGTGGATGCATGGCCGCCGGCCATGCAACCGGTGAAGAGTGGGGGACGGGACAGGTGTCACGAGGAGTTCTGATGGAGAATGTGCATGTGTAACACGTGGCGTTGGTGAATGGTAGTGGAGTGTGAGGTGTGAAACTTTCTGAATGCATGAAAAAGTGAGGTGGCCCCTCCAGAAGTACACGCGTGGAAGCTCATAAATAGGACATGTGGCACTGGATAACTTGGACTGGGCCTCCACCACTATTCTGGGCCCACGAATTACTGGATTGATTAATGACTAATATGACCAATTAATACTGATTAAGACTTAAACCCTAATTAACTAATGGATAATCAATTAACACTAACTAAGCACTACAATTAACGCCTAAAATGAAAATCAAAACTAATATAATTCCTAATTAAAACTGATTAGCTCAATTAAAATCTAAACAAAAGATTAAACTCTAATTAAACTCTATTAAAAGGGAATTAACATCTAATCTATGAGAATTAACCTAAAACTATATTAATTCTAAACTAATAAAACTCTAATAATTCTACTAATCTCTAAACTAATAATAAAATAAAAAAAACTCTAATAATTTCTATTAATCCTATTTAAAAACTCTAGTAAAAGAAAATCATATTAAACTATTATCTAAAAAAGAAAAGACTTAATATCTAAAAAAAAGTTTATTCTAAAATCTATTTAAAACAATTTATAAATTCTAAAAAGATTTAAAACTATTAAAAATATTAAAAGGAAATTATTTAAATTCTAGAAAATCTATAAAGCCTATTTAAAATCTACAAAAGGCCATTAAATCCTAAAAAATGCAAACAAAGGCAAATAACCAACATAAAAAAGAGCGCGAGACCAGATCGAAGCAAACAGTAAACCCTGACACCAAGAAACTCCAAAATCACTGCGTGAGCTGAGAACACCCCAGAAGCGCGACTTCCCAAAATAACCTCCTATTATCCAAACTGGTCTGAGATACCTGAAATACGACAACAGGGCTGTAATCCCGATAAAATCACCATGATTGAGAAAATGCACTATATGCAGTATGTGAATGCGAAATGCGAAATGCGTCGAAACATCGAGTCAGATACGGGACCCGGTTGGTCAAATTTTAGGGTGCAACAGCTGCCCCTATTCAAGCAGCTTGGACCTGAATGGTTGAAGAGCGCCCAGCCTTTAATTATTCAAAGGTAGAAGATGGTTGAATACAAGTGAATCCTGAAATTTGCCAACCGTAAAATAAACTGCAAAGCTGCTTGAGAAATAGCGTCTAATAAACTGAAGTCTGATTGTCACAGCAACAACTGGTCAATTATCTGATAAATTTTCTGCTGTTTTTTTTTCAACATCACTCATCTGTGTGACACCACAAATACTGACTCTTCAGAAATAATGCTTCGAAAAAGAAAACGCCTTCCCATCTACTATGGGATCTTTTCTGTCGACTCATGGTTCCTGGCGAACCTGAGGAAACTCTCCTGGGGAATTCTGAATTGAACTGCCTGGCACCTATTTTGACGAAGGCGGCAGCTTCAGAAGTTCGATATGTGTCAATCTTTCTTTTTTCAGTGCTGACGTAACAACTAAATATGAAGAAATCACTCCGCTGTGGGTGAAGAGAAGCTTAACCAAACAACTCTGCAGGTGAACAAATTCGAAAGCCAATAGGTAACCATCCTGGTCTATGTTTCGACATGCGGATGTCTGAAGTGATGCAATGCCCTATATGACATGTAAATGTTATGCGTTTGTAACTGCAATACCCTATACGGCATGAATATGCTATGTATTTGTAAATGCAATGCCCCGTACGGTATGAATATGCTATGCGTTTTGATAGATGCAAATCTAACGATATATGCAAATGCTAATGTAAGCTCTAGCTGCCAGAGAACACCAGGTCTAAACACCGCTTGGCAAAATAAATGTCGGAGGCAAAGTCGACTCCACTGAAGGTAATCGGTTATCACATAATTGTCGCTTGCGCGAAAATAAGGTGCCGGCATGACAGAAGAGTCGCCACCTTTCGTTATTTATCCCTCAGAGCGGGAAAGGAAACGATCGGAAAAACCTGACGAAAAAGGGTAAGACAAGGTCATCGCAACCATTGTCTGGGTTCGGGAGTCGGTTACGCAAGGGGAAGGTATTAGCACCCCTCACGTCCGTCGTACTCGACGGGATCCTCGCTTGTTTGTTTACTTGGACGGGTTGGTTATAATCTATCTACCTATCAAGGCTGGCTGAAAAAGAAAAGAAAAATGACTCGGCAAAGCATCGCGCTTTATGCCTACGTATTCTCATCAGAGAATGAGAAATCAGAGTCAACGTAGTTCGGCTAACTACGGGGGAAAGGTTGCTCGCTAGGATATCGCATCCTATGCCTACGTACTTTCATCTGGTATGAAAGATCAGAGCAAACGTAGTTCGGCAAACTACGGGTTATCTCTTAAAAGAAGTGTTTTTTATTATGTTTGCGATTTCAACCGCACTAGAGACTATGACCTGAGAGTGAATGCGTCGCATGTCACCCAAAGGGTACCATACTAAACATCCATCCTCAGATAGCTTAAGGCTCGTAGCGTACGAGAGAAATCATTCATGATTACTGTATCTTAAACTGCTTTGAGATGAGAAGAGAACAGGCCCAACTAGGAGGGAGACTATCAAGTCCTACTGTTATCATGCCATGGATTCATCCTATGGTTGAGGTTTGAACAGGGAACTCCTAGATGTTGTCATGCATAGGTTTCAACCTAAAAGTCTATCATCAAATCCTCATCTGAGGAAATGAGAGTCCTAAGGGATCATGTCAATGATACACCAAAACAGACAAAAGCATCAACTTTAACAGTAAAATGCATGCAATGCAAGTGAGGGAGGAAATGTGTGTGGGGCTTCAGCCTCCACAAGCTCGTCTCGACCTCAAGCCAGTCATGAAATAGCAGTAATCATACTGAAAATAAACAACATGCTATCAAGCAATATACAGATGAAAGAAATGAAGTGCCCTCAGGCAAACAAAACACATGCTTGAGAAAGAAAGAATCTACTCTCTAATCCTAACCCTAACACAGAATCTGAATCCAATCTAAGCACTAAAGCAAGACCCTAAACAAGAGAATTCAATCCCAGCCTTCAAGCTTCAGAACAAGCTTACCAAAGACAGGGAGCTAAGTAAGCAGGCTCATAGTGTCTTCCTCAGGAAAGCACTAGGAGGTGTATACTCAGGAGTTATACCCTATGTGGCTCAACCACTGTGATCAGTTTATATTCCTCCTCAGGAGAAATTAAACTCACAAGCAGGCTCCAACATCACTGGATATTTAGGAAACCCTATCTGAACTAGTGGAACTAAGTGAATAGACTCATAGGACCTTCCTCAGGAAAGTACTAGGAGGCTTCCACTTAGGAGTTGTATCCTATGTGGCTCAACAACTGTGATCAGTTTACATTCCTCCTCAGGAGAAATTAAACTCACAAGTTGGCTCCAACATCACTGGATACTTGAGAAATCCTAGATGAACTAATGGAACTAAGTGAATAGACCCATAGGACCTTCCTCAGGAAAGTACTAGGAGGCTTCCACTTAGGAGTTGTATCCCATGTGGCTCAACAACTGTGATCAGTTTACATTCCTCCTCAGGAGAAATTAAACTCACAAGTTGGCTCCAACATCATTGGATACTTAAGAAAGAGGTGAGAAGAAAGAATGAAAGTCATTCATAGTGCCTTCCTCAGGAAAGTACCATGAACTCCCTTCAAACTTCAGGATCTCAAACCTCACAGGCAGGGAACAAGCTAAGCTCTGGGTCTCTGAGTCTTGATCTTCAATCTTCACTTCATGATGCTCTCCAACAAGGTCTTCAAGACAACACAAGCCCCACAACAAAATCCCCACAACAAAATCCCCACAATGAACCCCAAAGATGAACAGATAACCACTGAGCAGACAAAATCAATAGGCAACTTCAGAAAATACCTAAAAATACTAAACCAAGGGGGAAAAATCTAACAATTATTCACAAGGGTCTTCAACATCTACCCATAACATCTACATAGGCCTCTACCTAAAAATCAAGACAAAACTTATTCAAAGAAAGTGAATTCTTCACCTAAACACAACCTAAACCCTAATTAGGATACCCTAAATCTACCCTAATTAAACTAATCAAAAATTAATTCTAAAATTCTAGAATAAATCCTATGGGGAACTATGATTCATCATCTAATTGCACAAAAAAGAATGGATTAAAAAGACTAAAGGAAGGTCCTAAAACAATTCTTGCAAAATAAGGTATCAACTAAAAGAAAGAAAATACACTATATTAAGGAAAATACCACTAAAAATTCCACATTAAAAATAAAATTCCATTTTTATTTTTATATTTTTCTACACAAAATTATCTAAACATAGAAAAAATAATGGACAAAAAAGAGTTATTTTTCATTTATTTATGAATTTTTAAAGACAAGAAAAATATTAAAAGAATTAAAAAAGAATTTAAAACAATTAAAGGGAGGGGTGGGAATAAGAAGGCGCGTTAGTTCAATCTGAGATGGGCCAGAAATAGAGGGGGTGTGGATAGCGAATTAAGCCCAGAGTGGCTTAAGTGAAACGCAGCGCTTTGAGTCCTTCAAATTTTCCCTCCGTTTCTCATTTCGAATCGTGGCCGTACGATGAGATTAAATTGTCAAACTTGGGGCCTAATCCAACGGACCACCTTCATCGTCCCAAACGATTCTAGGGTTTTCAGAAACCCTCTCCTCCATGCACTAATCTTCTCCTCACTCGTTCTCTCTGCTCAGGCCACGAAACCCTAAAATTCCAACACGAAAAGTCTTCTACCAATCAAGAGGAACACGGTCATACGTGTACTTTTTCCTAATTCTCCCTAGATCATTCAAACAGAAGACCTTAAGGTCATGGTTCCACCATGTTCATCTGAGATCAACCATGGTAAAGCTTCAACCTAAGGATCTAAACTTGCTCTACATGCTGCCCTAGTTAATCTAACCTAATCCATGCTAACTAAAACTCCCTAAACAGCTAATTCTTGGAGATTAAAGAATCTAACACCTGCCATGGATCTACCTACAGAGCTCTCAAACTCTCAGAATTTGATCCTCTATCCTAGCATATTAATTCTACACCTAAAGAATGAACTGAAACTAAATAAATTAATAGGTATAGGGAGAAGAAAGAACCTGTCAAGTGATGATGGTAGGTGCTCGTGGAGGATGATTCAAGGCTTGTAATGGCTGCAATGAGATCCTCTTGTGATGCACAAGTTTCTGTTTGCACTTGTTGTGAAAGAGATGGCTTGCAATGGAAGGAAACCAGAGTTGCTTCAACTTGAAGAAACCTCTTCAATGGCTATTTCTCTCTCTCTCCCTCCTCTGAATTCTCTTGCTATCACCAACCTTAATCACTCTCTAATGCACTCTTCTTATAATGATCATTAGACACTTCTAGATTCATCTAGAATATGGTGGAAAGTTCTTGAAAATCTCATGTGGGGACAAGTTGAAAATCTCACATCCCATGCCTTATGCCTTGCAATGTGGTCTTAAAATATCTTTTCATGAGATATTGAGAAGGAGTGCACAACTACAAGCCTTGGTTTTGCCTTGTGTAAGGTTTTTTCAAGTTGCCTTCTTTTTCAAGTAACAAGTTTTCAAAGCATCACCCATTTTAAAGCTTCAAATCAAAATTCTAGATAAACCAATGTTCTCAAAATGATGTTTCCAATCAAAATGATATATTGGATGACCTATTTTGGATTTGTGGATCTTCCAAACCAATTTTCAAATTCAACTTTTCAAACTTATATGCCATTTTTAGTTCATTTTTGACCAATCATGTAACTTCATGCTATGAGCTTTTACAACAATTTGTGACCTTCTTTCTAGACTTAAAATCACATTTTGAACAACTTTCATGTTTTGAGTTTTTTCATTTGAGGCTTGGAAATAGGAGTTTTGGGCATTGGCTAAAATGACCTATAACTGACAAATGACCAAAATACCCCTGTCTTGTTCAAACCATAAGTTGAGTTCCACAAATCCTATCAGGGACTTCTACCACTCAAATTAAAGCTAAGAAGATGCTCTTCAACATTCATGTTGACCAAGAAGTCATAGGAATCACCCTACTAGGGCAAAAGTTGTCTGCAAGTTGGGTGACTTTCAAAGACCCAGATTCACACACCTCTGTTGACCTGTAATTTGTCAAAACCATAACTTGAGCTCTGTAACTCCTATCAAGGACTTCCACCACTCAAATTAAAGCTTAGAACAAGCTTTACAACATTCATGTTGTGGGGAAGGTGAGATATCAATAACATCTTGAGCTAAAACTGCCTGGAAGATAAGGATCAAATTAGGGTTTTTCACTGACAATTCTTGGGGATCCTGACTTGAAACTTCTCAAAATCCTCACTCATGATGAGTTGGCCTAGTAATCATCTTTATATCATCTCTATGCATCATTCCATGATCTCATGGCCCTTGGATTGGACCTCAACCTTCTCCAAATCTTCAGTTATCCTAGGGTTGACCCAGTCAAAACCCTAATTCTATCATTCATGGTTGAATCTTCTGAACTCTTGCATAATGACTTCTCTGGGCTTCATGAAGGCTATCAAGACATCTCATAGGCTTTCCCAAAACATCAAGTTCATTCTCAAAGTCTCAGAACCATCTGAGGAGCACCCACAACCCTCAAGCTATGAAGCACACAACCCTGGTTTCAAACCACTTCTTCTGAGGATCTCTTGAACTTTCTGATGAAGGTATCCACTTTCCAACACTCAATGAATAAATAATTGTTGGTCAAATTTTGGGGTGCAACAGCTGCCCCTATTCAAACGGCTTGAACCTGACTGGGTGAGAAGCGAACGGCTCTCACCCAATCAAGGTGCGAGACGATTGAATACCGGTAAACCCGAAAATTTGCCAACTGCACGAGCACACAGTACTCTGCGGGGAACAAAACTTTGAATACTGCAACACTAGCCGCTCAACAACTAGCTGGAGAAATATCGTCCTGGCATCACCGTCAGACAATCAAAATACCCTGCATCACCGCTGGAGAACTAAACCTGACATCACCGTCGGACGATCGAAGCACCCTGCATCACCGCTGGAGAACTAAATCTGACATCACCGTCAGACGATCAAAGTACCCTGCGTCACCGCTGGAGAACTAAATCTGACATCACCGTCGGACGATCGAAGCACCCTGCGTCACCGCTGGAGAAACATCTTCGACTTCAATCAGAAGACATATCATTCACTTGATCGCAATCAATCATCACCTCAGGATAACTGACTTGGTCTTCAGACCCACACAGATCACTCTGTTGTATCTACAAACTCTGGAACCTTGTCTTCAGCCACCCGTTGATTCATCAACACGGAAATCTGAACTCACAGGAACCTTCTGATATCGCCTTCGGGCGCTTACGAAATCCATCTTCAGATTAGACATCATTGTTGGAGCAGACATATCATGCTGCTGAGGACTTCAAGAATCATCTTGAGCAAACAGGTCCGTCGGGCATCTTCAAGAATCGTCCTGAACCGATAACCTTTCTGGAGCAAACATTCTGTTGGGTATTCTAGGAATCTTCCTGGGCAACTCTTGCTGGAGACGCTATTGGGGAGCTCAAGTATCATACTAGGCGAACCACTCGGGAAGCTGTACTGGGGTCTTAAGAATCGTCTTAAGCAAATGGCCCTGCTGAGGGACTTGGGAATCATCTCGAACTGAAGACTTCGCTGGGGATCTCAGAAATCATTTTGAGCGAGCGACTGTGGGGATTCCCCCGGGGTCTTAAGAATCATCTCAAAAGCGACCTTGCTGGGGAGAACATCAAGAATCGTCCTGAGCAACCGGTCTTTTGGTCGCACACCTGGGAGGCAAGAATGATAATGACCTAGATCATGCTTATGATGCGTATGCTCCGGCACCATGCCCCACACGGCGGGAATGATATGCGTTTATGCTAAATGCTGTGCAATCATGCACAATGCTATGCAGCGTTAAATGCTATGCAGTGTTAAATGCTATGCAGTCATGCACAATGATGTGATCCTGTCAGCAAAATAAATGCCGAAAGGGGAAATCCTCCTGTCAAGGAGAAAGAACCATTCAGGTAGAGGAATCATCCTGCTGAGGAGAACGTGAACACGCCAATATCAATCAGGCTCTGTCTGGGGAATTGATCTTCCGCGAAATGCTGCAGGGGAACAACTTCAGCTGACTGCTGCAGGGGACGAAGCTCTATGAGAACTTGGATCTGCTGATATCAATTGCGAGAATGAATTGCGCGGCCGTCTCGGCTACTCTTCTGGGGATGACCACTCTGAGGGGAACCAACTTCAGCTGCTCAACACTCCACTGGGGAAAAACCAATCATGATCTGATCAACTTCCAAGGATTCAGATCTCTTGGACATCTGCAAACTCGGCGGAGGAAGGAGAAATCATTCTGCTTCGATGGAGAGAGTGCGACCCTGGGGAAACACAACACTAGCTGCCCCACGCTCTGTTGGGGAAAATTGATCATGATCTGATCAACTTCCAAGGATTCTGCTTTTCTGCGGACTCAGCCGGGGAGGGAAATCATTCTACTTCACTGGAGAGTGCGACCCTGGTGCGGAGTTTCAATTTCGCCGGGGAAGAAAGGGTCATCTGCCTTCGGGGGAGAGTACAACTCTGCCGGGGAATACAACATCAGCCGTTTCAATACTCTATTGGGGAAGAGGGAATCGTCCAACTTCAGGAGAGAATACGGATCCGGTGGGGAATCTCAATTCCGCTGGGGACCTTAGTCTGGCACCATCAGTTACTGCATCCTTCGGCTAACGAACAGCCTCCTGCGAAACCTGCACTTGTGACCCGGTGCGGGGGGAGACACCTGCTTTGGTGACATTACTGGGGAAAACACGAGCTCCAGTACCCAAACATTTCTATGAACTCTGCACTTGTGACCCGGTGCGGGGGGAGACACCTGCTTTGGTGACATTACTGGGGAAAACACGAGCTCCAGTACCCAAACATTTCTATGAACTCTGCACTTGTGACCCGGTGCTGGGGAGAGACGACATCATTCTTCGGTGCTTGACTCAGCCGATGAGGTGACATTCCTTCAGGATGCGTCTGCTTGGGGAAGAGAATCACCTCTACCCGGGGAAGACATATCAATGCTCACCATCTTGCGTTCAGATTCTGCGGAGGAGAGACTACTGAACTCTGCTGGGGAAGGAGGACTCGTCCTGCTTCGGGGATACGCACGACACATCTTCTAGCAAGTGCTATACCTGCAACAACACAAACAGACAGACAAGATACCCTCCTCAAAGGGGCCTATCCCGGTTATTATCTCATGACAATATTCAGTTAATTAGTTGTTTCAACAATCAATGGGCCTAGGCCCGCGGGTTTATGTATGCACATTTTATCAAAAAACATCGGCGTTTTCATTCGCAAACAAAACAGATAAATGCTAAACAGACAAGTAGAATGGCTGAATAATGTGCATTTTATTGATGATGAACCCCTGAACGGGCAAAAATGTTTTACAACAGAGGCAAGCTCCTGGAATGAGGAAGCCGCGCAAAAAGGAAACATAAATATACATCAGTATATGCAAATGTTGGCAATCGAGGCGTAGACGAACACCATGAGTTGATCCCTCTAAGACCCACTCGACTTCGATACTTCTCCGATGCTTCAGCTTTGGAAGAGATTGATTCAGATAAACGGCCCTCAGGTCTTCCGAACCACTAAACAATGAAAGTCCATACGCGGAACGCAGTCATTTGCTTATTCAAATCCCTAACTTTTGCGTGAACCGCCCTTCACGGGTTTTCAGTTCACCGGGATACCCTTTTTTGCCGAAGCCGCCCAGTGTAGGTTTTCGACTTCGCG
The DNA here is from genome assembly GCA_963859935.3 of Lathyrus sativus. Lineage (NCBI taxonomy): Eukaryota > Viridiplantae > Streptophyta > Magnoliopsida > Fabales > Fabaceae > Lathyrus > Lathyrus sativus. The sequence continues at coordinate 876,143,906 of OZ012735.1, forward strand.
GGTGTACATTTTTTCAATATATCCCTAATTTTTGCCCGAACCTTTTATTCTGTTTTTGGTTCGCCGGGATGCCCCTTTTTTGCCTGGACTCTTTCTTTTTTTTTGTCCAGCGGGTCTCTTTCAAGCAAAGTATTTTTTAACTGCGTCCGCGTTCACCGGGGATGCAAAATCTTCACCATCCATTGTGGATAACAACAAAGCTCCTCCTGAGAAGACCTTGCTGACGACATACGACCCTTCGTAATTCGGAGTCCACTTGCCCCGGTGATCGGAGTGTGGCGGAAGAATCTTCTTCAGGACGAGATCACCCGTCTGAAAGCTCCGAGGACGCACCTTCTTATCATAAGCTTTCTTCATTCGGCTTTGGTACAGGCGACCAAATGCAATCGATGCTAGCCTCTTCTCGTCCATCAGGCTGAGCTGGTTCAAGCGATTCGTAATCCATTCTGCCTCATCAAGTTTCACATCAACCAAAACTCGTAAAGAGGGAATCTCCACTTCTAACGGCAGGACAGCTTCCATGCCGTACACCAAGGAGAAAGGAGTTGCCCCGGTCGACGTACGCACCGTCGTACGATAACCGTGCAAGGCAAACGGCAGCATCTCGTGCCAATCTTTATACGTCACAACCATCTTCTGAACAATCTTCTTGATGTTCTTGTTGGCCGCTTCAACAGCGCCATTCATCTTCGGCCGGTAAGGAGATGAGTTGTGGTGTTCAATCTTGAAGCTCTGGCACAGCTCCTTCATCATCTTGTTATTCAAATTCGAACCATTATCAGTAATGATCCGCTCGGGAATTCCATAGCGACAGATGATGTCCCTCTTTATGAACTTAGCCACCACTTGCTTGGTCACATTAGCGTACGAAGCTGCCTCCACCCACTTGGTGAAGTAGTCGATAGCTACCAGAATGAAACGATGACCATTGGATGCAGTGGGCTCGATCTTGCCTATCATGTCAATGCCCCACATGGAGAACGGCCAAGGGGAGGACATGACATTCAATGGGCACGGCGGCACATGAACTTTATCAGCATAAATCTGGCATTTATGACATTTCTTCGCGAATCTGAAGCAATCCGACTCCATAGTCAGCCAGTAATATCCTGCTCTCAGGATCTTTCTCGTCATGGCATGCCCGCCGGCGTGCGTACCAAATGTGCCCTCATGGACTTCTTCCATGAGCATACTTGCTTCTTTCTCATCCACACATCTGAGTAGCACGAGATCGTGGTTTCTCTTATACAGCACTCCATCAGGGTTGAGGTAAAAGTTTCCAGATAACCTCCTCAGAGTCTTCTTATCCTGGGTTGACGCACCCGCAGGATACTCCTTGGTCATAAGGAAGGTCTGGATGTCGTGGAACCATGGCTTGCCGTCAGTGGCATCTTCGATTGCGAACACAAACGCTGGTCTATCAAGCCGCGAAAGCACAATTCTTGGAGCCTCATTCCAATAATTGACTTTATACATTGAAGCCAGCGTGGCCAAAGCATCAGCCATTTGATTTTCAGCCCGGGGTACATGATGAAGTTCTACTCGGTCAAAGAACGGAAGCAGCCTCCTGGCATAATTCATGTACGGCACTAGATTCGCTTGACGAGTTTCCCACTCCCCTTTGATCTGATTGATTACAAGCGCTGAGTCACCATATATGTCTAGAATCTTGATTCTCAAATCAATTACCTCTTCTAGACCCATAATCCATGCTTCATACTCGGCTTCGTTGTTGGTAACTGGAAACGTCAGTCTTGCAGTAAACGGGATGTGGGATCCGTGAGGAGTCGTGATGATAGCCCCGATACCACTTCCATAGGAATTAACCGCTCCGTCGAATATCAACTTCCACTGAGAATTCCTATCTGGCCCCTCATCGGGCAATGGCTCATCGCAATCCTTCGCTTTGAGAAACATAATGTCCTCGTCAGGGAATTCGAACTTCATCGGCTGATAGTCTTCGATTGGCTGTTCGGCAAGGTAATCAGACAATACGCTTCTCTTGATGGCTTTCTGGGAGACGTACTGAATATCATATTCTGTTAACACCATCTGCCACCTGGCAATCCTGCCCGAAAGAGCCTGCTTCTCGAAGACGTACTTGATCGGATCCATCTTCGAAATTAGCATAGTGGTGTGATTGAGCATATACTGTCGTAGACGTTTGGCAGCCCAAGCTAATGCACAACACGTCTTCTCCAGCATCGAGTATCGAGATTCACACTCAGTGAACTTTTTACTCAAATAACAAATGGCATGCTCCTTTCTGCCCGTCTCGTCGTGCTGACCGAGGACACACCCCATACTATTCTCCAGAACTGTCAAGTACATGATTAATGGCTGTCCAGCCACTGGGGGTATCAAGATTGGAGGTTCTTGAAGATACTGCTTTATCTTATCGAATGCCTTCTGGCAATCCTCATTCCAAGTAATCGCATGATTTTTCTTTAACAACTTGAACATCGGTTCACAAGTGGCCGTGAACTGAGAGATAAACCTTGCAATGTAGTTTATTCGGCCCAAGAAACCACGAACTTCTTTTTCTGTTTTCGGCGCTGGCATTTCTTGGATAGCTTTTATCTTCGCAGGATCAACTTCAATACCTCGTTCACTAACGATAAACCCCAATAACTTTCCGGACCGCACTCCGAAAGTGCACTTGCTAGGATTCAGCCTCAGCCTGAACTTCCTAAGCCTTTCAAACAGCTTCAGCAAATTGACCAGATGCTCTTCCTCCGTTTGGGACTTTGCAATCATGTCATCAACATAGACCTCAATCTCATGATGAATCATATCATGAAACAAAGTTACCATTGCTCGCTGGTAAGTGGCCCCTGCGTTCTTCAGACCGAAAGGCATTACCTTATATCAAAACGTGCCCCAGGGGGTGATAAACTTCGTTTTCTCCATGTCCTCCGGCGCCATCTTAATCTGATTGTAACCGGAGAAGCCATCCATGAACGAAAACACGGAAAACTGGGCTGTATTGTCGACCAACACATCGATATGAGGCAACGGGAAATCATCCTTAGGGCTTGCCCTGTTCAAATCCCGATAATCGACGCACATACGTACCTTACCGTCCTTCTTCGGTACAGGCACTATGTTGGCGACCCACGGAGGGTAAGTGGTAACGGCTAGAAATCCTGCGTCCAACTGCTTCTGGACTTCTTCTTTGATTTTTACAGCCATGTCTGGTCTCGTCCTCCTGAGCTTCTGCTTGACTGGAGGGCAATCTTCTCGCAACGGCAAGCGATGAACCACGATATCAGTGTCGAGCCCGGGCATATCCTTATATGACCAAGCAAAGACGTCACTATACTCTCGAAGCATCTCGACCAGTCTATGCTTGACATCATTCTGCAGCGCAGCCCCTACTCTGACATTTCTGACGAGCTCCTCAGAACCCAGATTTATGATCTCAATATCCTCCTCGTGAGGCAGAATAACCTTCTCCTCTTGTCTCAACAAGCGGGCCAACTCTTCCGGAAGGTCTTCGTCTTCATCAATCTCATCCTCGGCTTGATAGATCGGGCAATCAAAGTCGTAGTGAGCCGTAGAGGGTCCAGAGTCGATGTCATCTGTTACGTGGATCCTGCAATAACAAGGGTTAAGTTTAAAGCAAGAATATGCAGGTTAGCACGAACCTCGTTGCCATTTTGCTGTTTTTTTTCGAAATAAACATAAAATAGGAATAACAGAGAACACAACATTTGATTACGAAGAAAACGCCTTTTATTTATTAACAAAATGCATACACATAATCCAACAAGGCCCTGACAGCAAAACCATTATGCCCCGGGCAGGACATAGGGTTGTACAAAGATTGTAAAAAGCAAATCATTACTCTTCACTTGTCAGCTTGATAATCTCCTTGATGGTCCAATTGTGGAGGCGCTCGCCTGGCTTGCTCGGTTGAATCCAGGCGTCAAGATCGCAATCACTGTCCCCGCTGTTCTCTGACGCAGCGTTGATACTCTCGAAGATTACTCCCCCCTTGGTGAATAAGATCGGCCCTTTCCCATGAGACGAACTGCCAGAAGAAGATGAAGCTTCAGCTTGCGGAGAATATCCCAATCCAAACTTATCCTGCTTGATTGGTATATCCAAAACATGCCCCCAGCCTGGGGTAGAACCAGCTTCGACAACAGCCCGAGCTTCCTTAAATGAGGAGAGGTTCAACTCTTGCTTCTCTGCAACAACGGGAGCTACCTCCTTCACCCTGACGGTTTCAAATGCTTGGCAAAGGGTCTCATGGATCTCACCATCCATTTCGACGTATTTAAAGGACGATAGGTGGCTCACCATGATGTCCTCTTCACCGCAGACTGTCACTATGCTGCCCCCAACAGCATATTTAAGCTTCTGATGCAGCGTGGACGTTACGGCACCAGCAGAATGGATCCACGGCCGACCTAAGAGGCAACTATAGGCGGGCATGATATCCATGATATAGAAAACCGCATTAAACGTCTCTGGACCAACTTGAATTGGCAGGGTCAATTCTCCGAAGACGTGGCGCTTGGTTCCGTCAAAGGCCTTCACGACCAGATCACTGGGCGTGCACAGCAGTCCACGGGTATCCAACTTCATTAGTGCCTTCTTCGGAAGCACGTTAAGCGAGGAGCCCGTATCCACCAGGACATGTGACATAATCGTGCCTCTGCACTCTATTGAGACGTGTAAGGCGCTGTTGTGATCTCTTCCCTTAGGAGTCAGCTCCAGATCTGTAAATCCCAGCCCATTACCAGCATTGACATGGGCTACTACTTCCTCGAGTTGATTCACTGATATCTCCTGCGGCACGTATGCAGCATTCAATACCTTCAATAATACGTTGCGGTGCGCTTCAGAACACAGCAACAGGTTAAGAATCGAGATCCTTGACGGAGTCTGATGAAGATGATCTACAATTTTGTAGTCACTCTTCTTGATTAGTCGCATGAACTCTTCAGCATCTTTAACTAGCAAGTCTTTTTCTGCCCCTGCAGGGACCTCTTCAACAGCTTTACCTTTACCCTTATCCACAGCGTCAGCCCGGACCACTTTCTCTGCTGCAACCTCTGCCGGTGCGAACACTCTTCCGCTTCTAGTGATACCACTGACTTCGGTAAGATTCTGCGCAGTCGATCCGGATGGCTCAAGCTCTATCTTCTGACCATTACAATAAACTTCGGCGCCATAATGCCATGGAATGGCATTGGTACTCTCGAATGGGATTGGTTCGGCCCTGGTGATGGTGATAGAAGGTGGACGGGGCGCAGAAATAGTAATAGGGTGACGAGGAATAGTAATGGTAGCAACTTCCTCTGCCTGCTTCAGCACGACTTCCCCTGACGCATTCTCAACGCTCCGACTGAATTGCAAAATACCCTCGGACATCAGACTTTGGATACCTTCGATCAGCTGCTCACACCCATCAGGAAGTGTAGCACAAGTCATACATAACTCTCCACATCCGGGAAAGAAGCCCTTCTTTAGCAACTTAGCCTTAACAAAACTCAACGGCGTCTTCAAATCTTTGACATCGGTCAGCAAGTCTGAATTCTCCTCAGTGATAACAGCATTCACTCCGCCCCCCTTATGATGGGGCATTGGATTTTTGGTGACGTTGGGCACGCTGTCAGAAAAGTTGATAACCTTGGCGTCCACCAAGTCCTGGACTTTGTGCTTAAAAGCTTTACAATTCTCAACCGTATGGCCAGGTGCCCCAGAGTGAAATTCACAAGTAGCATCAGCATCATACCCCGGTGGTGGTGCCCCTGTTAAGGGAGCCATTGTCCTCTTGTGAACCAATTGGAGATGAAGCAACGTTTGCAGAAGCTGTGCATATGACATAGGTGGAGTTTCAAGATGACGGTTTGCCAGGGGACTCCGATTCTGGTATCTCTTATATCCCTGATTATTCTGTTGCTGGGGCTGCTGCTGCGGCTGCGGTGGAGCAGCTGGGATATTTATGCTAGCGATTTGAGACTGAGGGCCCTTGCCCTTTCTCCTAGCATTAGTGACAGCACTGGCATCTCCCTCTCGACGCTTGCCAGTATAGGGTTTCTTGCTAGCTCCTCCAGCTGAGGACGATTCGCCCTGAATTTTTCCGATCTTTATACCGTTCTCAACATGCTCGCCCAAAGTGATGAGGGCCGAGAATGTTCCAGACATGCCACTGACCAGCTTTTCATAGTAGATTCCAGGAAGGGTAGCCACGAACATTTGTACCAACTCACGCTCAACCATCGGTGGTTGGACCCGAGCAGCCAATTCACGCCACCGCTGGGCGTACTCTTTGAAGCTTTCATTGTTCCGCTGTGAGAGATTCTGAAGCTGAACTCGGTTGGGAGCCAAGTCGCTATTGTATTGATAGTGGAGAACAAACGCTTCTGCAAGATCTTTCCAGGTGCGCACGGCAGCGGGTTCCAAACCCATATACCATTCGAGCGATGGACCAGAAAGACTATCCTGAAAGAAGTGCATCAGCAGCTTCTCATCGTCAGAATAAGCGGACATCTTTCTATAATAAGATCGGAGGTGAACACGGGGACAAGTAGTGCCCCTATACTTCTCAAAGATAGGCACCTTGAACTTGTGAGGTACTTTAAAGTCAGCAATCAACCCGAGTTTGGACATGTCAACGCCCAATGTGTTCTGATTTTCTATATCTCTCATCTTGTCTTCCAGCGCCTTGAACCTGAGTCGAGCCTCAGCAGTCAACTCTGCCTCTACGCCTCTCTGAGAGAAAATGTCATCCTGATGGTCCTCCAGCCACGGTTGAGGCACCACCATATTTCCTGCACCAACATTGCCGTTGACCGGCCCTATGTTAACATTGGCTCCCAAACTACCATTGACGGCGCCAGCCGCGTTGAGTCCGAGATTAGTCATAAGATTGCCGTTAGCACTGTCGTTGCCCCCGGCAGCAGGAACAACGTTCTGTGGAGTATCCCCTTGAGGAGGAGTGGGCACGGCCCCGCCGTGAAGTATTCCATTACTGTCAACCCTGGAGATGAGAGGTTGAACCAAAGTACGAAGCTGGTCTTGCCCATTCGCAACTACTTGCATCAGCTCCATAAAATGATCCATCCGTTCACGAAGCTCTTGCACATCTGACTGTACCTGGTCCATGATTCTCGCCTGATTAGCGCGAGTTGAGTAGCGGTGGATGAGTCTTTGATCAATCCTGGAGATCGAAAGCAGCCCGGAACCTGAGTACCTGTCAAACCTGTCAACATCAAAGGTTAGGAAAAGTAGCAGAATGTATGTCATGCAAAAATGCTTTATGCAGATGCATGCGTGTGTCTGTGTGCTTGAGAGATTTCCCCCGATCCTGGCACCTGCTGACAATAATAAGGAGAGGAATCTGGGCCTAATCATGGAAACAGTAACCTCACATAGCAATAGTCAGATTCGACACATCAAGGACCGAGAACTCATACGCAACAGTCTTTCTGAGAACGGCTGCAGTAACGCAATAAGAGGCGAGAGACCTTGGATCGGGGAAACGGTACCTGTCACAGACACACGCCAATGGAATGATTATGCAAGCTAATGCAAAATGCAGGTATGCAACAATATATCCAGGTGGCTGCCGTGGAGATACGGTGTCAACAGTCACTGATGAGAAAGAAACCCCGGCGTAAACCCCACTGATCTGATCTGCCGAGAATAACCATCTGATAGGATCGAGATCAAAATTCTGCTCTGACAAGAACGAAGGCCTGATAATAAAGACCCCGGATGCAAGATCAAGTAACGTCTGTTGATGAAGTCTTCAGACCCCAAATCAAAAATCTGCCCTGTCGAGAACAAACACACAGCTGCTGATGAGATCTTCAAACCCCACTCAAAATCTGCCCTATCAAGAACAAACAACAACTGCCGATGAGGTCTTCCAACCTCACTCAAAATCTGCTCCGTCCAGAACAAACCACTGACGATAATACACTGATCAAAGCCTGCCCTTATCGAGAACAGACAAACACCCGATGATAAGATCCTCTGATCAAACCCTTGCTCTATCAAGAACAGTCACATCTGATACTGAGAACCCAACATAACTGATTCACTATCAAGAAAACCAGGTAGTCTGGAGGTCAAAGTTTCCTGCAATATCCCAACCCCCACTCACAGGTATGGACCTAATCCACGGACAAAGGTACGGCATCCTATGCGGTCGTCAGCGTCACAGACTTTCACGAATGACGATACGATTCCCAGAAGGAGTGGCATCATCAAGTCATGAAGAGGCCTCTCTTAGCTGACTTCCAAATGATCGGTCCCCAGAGTCGACAATCCTCACGTCTGGACTCCCCTCAGATCCTCAGGACCGGAAAGGAGCACCTCTGCAAGAATCTCGTCTGAGCGCAGATTTTCGTAGGGAACTGTGCCTGCTCAGCAGACAGGTTCGTCTACTACTTCTCCGCAACTATATCTAGGTGTGTACTCAAGCCCAGGTCCGGCTTTTCACTCACAGTAACATCCCTCTCCCACAGCAGCACAGATAATCATATCAAACTGGAAATAAAATGCGGGAAATAAAGTGCGGGAAGTAGAAATGCGGGAAGTAAAAATGCGATAAATAAACGCAACCCAACAGGCAAACACACAAACGATAGGATTGACTCGCGTAGGGGATGGGAAACGGTCCCAGCATAAGGGATGGGAAAAGTCCCTAGATGCTATAAGTCCCCAGCAGAGTCGCCAGCTGTCGCTTGCGCGAAAATAAGGTGCCGGCATGACAGAAGAGTTGCCACCTTTCGTTATTTATCCCTCAGAGCGGGAAAGGAAACGATCGGAAAAACCTGACGAAAAAGGGTAAGACAAGGTCATCGCAACCATTGTCTGGGTTCGGGAGTCGGTTACGCAAGGGGAAGGTATTAGCACCCCTCACGTCCGTCGTACTCGACGGGATCCTCGCTTGTTTGTTTACTTGGACGGGTTGGTTATAATCTATCTACCTATCAAGGCTGGCTGAAAAAGAAAAGAAAAATGACTCGGCAAAGCATCGCGCTTTATGCCTACGTATTCTCATCAGAGAATGAGAAATCAGAGTCAACGTAGTTCGGCTAACTACGGGGGAAAGGTTGCTCGCTAGGATATCGCATCCTATGCCTACGTACTTTCATCTGGTATGAAAGATCAGAGCAAACGTAGTTCGGCAAACTACGGGTTATCTCTTAAAAGAAGTGTTTTTTATTATGTTTGCGATTTCAACCGCACTAGAGACTATGACCTGAGAGTGAATGCGTCGCATGTCACCCAAAGGGTACCATACTAAACATCCATCCTCAGATAGCTTAAGGCTCGTAGCGTACGAGAGAAATCATTCATGATTACTGTATCTTAAACTGCTTTGAGATGAGAAGAGAACAGGCCCAACTAGGAGGGAGACTATCAAGTCCTACTGTTATCATGCCATGGATTCATCCTATGGTTGAGGTTTGAACAGGGAACTCCTAGATGTTGTCATGCATAGGTTTCAACCTAAAAGTCTATCATCAAATCCTCATCTGAGGAAATGAGAGTCCTAAGGGATCATGTCAATGATACACCAAAACAGACAAAAGCATCAGCTTTAACAGTAAAATGCATGCAATGCAAGTGAGGGAGGAAATGTGTGTGGGGCTTCAGCCTCCACAAGCTCGTCTCGACCTCAAGCCAGTCATGAAATAGCAGTAATCATACTGAAAATAAACAACATGCTATCAAGCAATATACAGATAAAAGAAATGAAGTGCCCTCAGGCAAACAAAACACATGCTTGAGAAAGAAAGAATCTACTCTCTAATCCTAACCCTAACACAGAATCTGAATCCAATCTAAGCACTAAAGCAAGACCCTAAACAAGAGAATTCAATCCCAGCCTTCAAGCTTCAGAACAAGCTTACCAAAGACAGGGAGCTAAGTAAGCAGGCTCATAGTGTCTTCCTCAGGAAAGCACTAGGAGGTGTATACTCAGGAGTTATACCCTATGTGGCTCAACCACTGTGATCAGTTTATATTCCTCCTCAAGAGAAATTAAACTCACAAGCAGGCTCCAACATCACTGGATATTTAGGAAACCCTATCTGAACTAGTGGAACTAAGTGAATAGACTCATAGGACCTTCCTCAGGAAAGTACTAGGAGGCTTCCACTTAGGAGTTGTATCCTATGTGGCTCAACAACTGTGATCAGTTTACATTCCTCCTCAGGAGAAATTAAACTCACAAGTTGGCTCCAACATCACTGGATACTTGAGAAATCCTAGATGAACTAATGGAACTAAGTGAATAGACCCATAGGACCTTCCTCAGGAAAGTACTAGGAGGCTTCCACTTAGGAGTTGTATCCCATGTGGCTCAACAACTGTGATCAGTTTACATTCCTCCTCAGGAGAAATTAAACTCACAAGTTGGCTCCAACATCATTGGATACTTAAGAAAGAGGTGAGAAGAAAGAATGAAAGTCATTCATAGTGCCTTCCTCAGGAAAGTACCATGAACTCCCTTCAAACTTCAGGATCTCAAACCTCACAGGCAGGGAACAAGCTAAGCTCTGGGTCTCTGAGTCTTGATCTTCAATCTTCACTTCATGATGCTCTCCAACAAGGTCTTCAAGACAACACAAGCCCCACAACAAAATCCCCACAATGAACCCCAAAGATGAACAGATAACCACTGAGCAGACAAAATCAATAGGCAACTTCAGAAAATACCTAAAAATACTAAACCAAGGGGGAAAAATCTAACAATTATTCACAAGGGTCTTCAACATCTACCCATAACATCTACATAGGCCTCTACCTAAAAATCAAGACAAAACTTATTCAAAGAAAGTGAATTCTTCACCTAAACACAACCTAAACCCTAATTAGGATACCCTAAATCTACCCTAATTAAACTAATCAAAAATTAATTCTAAAATTCTAGAATAAATCCTATGGGGAACTATGATTCATCATCTAATTGCACAAAAAAGAATGGATTAAAAAGACTAAAGGAAGGTCCTAAAACAATTCTTGCAAAATAAGGTATCAACTAAAAGAAAGAAAATACACTATATTAAGGAAAATACCACTAAAAATTCCACATTAAAAATAAAATTCCATTTTTATTTTTATATTTTTCTACACAAAATTATCTAAACATAGAAAAAAGAATGGACAAAAAAGAGTTATTTTTCATTTATTTATGAATTTTTAAAGACAAGAAAAATATTAAAAGAATTAAAAAAGAATTTAAAACAATTAAAGGGAGGGGGTGGGAATAAGAAGGCGCGTTAGTTCAATCTGAGATGGGCCAGAAATAGAGGGGGTGTGGATAGCGAATTAAGCCCAGAGTGGCTTAAGTGAAACGCAGCGCTTTGAGTCCTTCAAATTTTCCCTCCGTTTCTCATTTCGAATCGTGGCCGTACGATGAGATTAAATTGTCAAACTTGGGGCCTAATCCAACGGACCACCTTCATCGTCCCAAACGATTCTAGGGTTTTCAGAAACCCTCTCCTCCATGCACTAATCTTCTCCTCACTCGTTCTCTCTGCTCAGGCCACGAAACCCTAAAATTCCAACACGAAAAGTCTTCTACCAATCAAGAGGAACACGGCCATACGTGTACTTTTTCCTAATTCTCCCTAGATCATTCAAACAAAAGACCTTAAGGTCATGGTTCCACCATGTTCATCTGAGATCAACCATGGTAAAGCTTCAACCTAAGGATCTAAACTTGCTCTACATGCTGCCCTAGTTAATCTAACCTAATCCATGCTAACTAAAACTCCCTAAACAGCTAATTCTTGGAGATTAAAGAATCTAACACCTGCCATGGATCTACCTACAGAGCTCTCAAACTCTCAGAATTTGATCCTCTATCCTAGCATATTAATTCTACACCTAAAGAATGAACTGAAACTAAATAAATTAATAGGTATAGGGAGAAGAAAGAACCTGTCAAGTGATGATGGTAGGTGCTCGTGGAGGATGATTCAAGGCTTGTAATGGCTGCAATGAGATCCTCTTGTGATGCACAAGTTTCTGTTTGCACTTGTTGTGAAAGAGATGGCTTGCAATGGAAGGAAACCAGAGTTGCTTCAACTTGAAGAAACCTCTTCAATGGCTATTTCTCTCTCTCTCTCCCTCCTCTGAATTCTCTTGCTATCACCAACCTTAATCACTCTCTAATGCACTCTTCTTATAATGATCATTAGACACTTCTAGATTCATCTAGAATATGGTGGAAAGTTCTTAAAAATCTCATGTGGGGACAAGTTGAAAATCTCACATCCCATGCCTTATGCCTTGAAATGTGGTCTTAAAATATCTTTTCATGAGATATTGAGAAGGAGTGCACAACTACAAGCCTTGGTTTTGCCTTGTGTAAGGTTTTTTCAAGTTGCCTTCTTTTTCAAGTAACAAGTTTTCAAAGCATCACCCATTTTAAAGCTTCAAATCAAAATTCTAGCTAAACCAATGTTCTCAAAATGATGTTTCCAATCAAAATGATATATTGGATGACCTATTTTGGATTTGTGGATCTTCCAAACCAATTTTCAAATTCAACTTTTCAAACTTATATGCCATTTTTAGTTCATTTTTGACCAATCATGTAACTTCATGCTATGAGCTTTTCCAACAATTTGTGACCTTCTTTCTAGACTTAAAATCACATTTCGAACAACTTTCATGTTTTGAGTTTTTTCATTTGAGGCTTGGAAATAGGAGTTTTGGGCATTGGCTAAAATGACCTATAACTGACAAATGACCAAAATACCCCTGTCTTGTTCAAACCATAAGTTGAGTTCCACAAATCCTATCAGGGACTTCTACCACTCAAATTAAAGCTAAGAAGATTCTCTTCAACATTCATGTTGACCAAGAAGTCATAGGAATCACCCTACTAGGGCAAAAGTTGTCTGCAAGTTGGGTGACTTTCAAAGACCCAGATTCACACACCTCTGTTGACCTGTAATTTGTCAAAACCATAACTTGAGCTCTGTAACTCCTATCAAGGACTTCCACCACTCAAATTAAAGCTTAGAACAAGCTTTACAATATTCATGTTGTGGGGAAGGTGATATATCAATAACATCTTGAGCTAAAACTGCCTGGAAGATAAGGATCAAATTAGGGTTTTTCACTGACAATTCTTGGGGATCCTGACTTGAAACTTCTCAAACTCCTCACTCATGATGAGTTGGCCTAGGAATCATCTTTATATCATCTCTATGCATCATTCCATGATCTCATGGCCCTTGGATTGGACCTCAACCTTCTCCAAATCTTCAGTTATCCTAGGGTTGACCCAGTCAAAACCCTAATTCTATCATTCATGGTTGAATCTTCTGAACTCTTGCATAATGACTTCTCTGGGCTTCATGAAGGCTATCAAGACATCTCATAGGCTTTCCCAAAACATCAAGTTCATTCTCAAAGTCTCAGAACCATCTGAGGAGCACCCACAACCCTCAAGCTATGAAGCACACAACCCTGGTTTCAAACCACTTCTTCTGAGGATCTCTTGAACTTTCTGATGAAGGTATCCACTTTCCAACACTCAATGAATAAATAATTGTTGGTCAAATTTTGGGGTGCAACAATAATCATCTCGACGATATTCTTTCTAACCACTGTCAAACCGTATTCTGTGGGGGATTAACCCAATAGGGGTTGATTGTGAACGGCTCACTGCTGGAGAATGCCCCTTCTGTCAAGGGATCAATCTTTTGATCTGTTGAGGATACTCCTGATCCTACTCTGATGCGGGGTAAAATACAATCTCAATTCTTCCGGGAACAATACACAACTTTCAACTGCTGAAGAGGAGTAATTCTGATTTAACAACGTCCATACGGTATTCAAACATTAATCGGGGAACTGGTATCCATTAAGCTTCATATCGGGAAACGTGACAATATTACTGTATCGGGTATTTACACATTTTTTGGTTTTTCTAGATAAAAGCGGGTTATTAACAAGATGGAAAATACTAGACGAGAACTAGCATTCAAAGGTAGACTACCAGGCGAGAACTGATAGGAAAATTGAGCGAAAATTGGTTTTTATGTTTTGAACGTCAAACGGGGCTGACTGGATATAGGCTAAGAAAAGACAACCAGGCGAGAACTGGCTGAAAGCTGATAGGTACCAGGCGAGAACTGATACAAAAATAGGTTAAAGAAAAGAAAACAACCAGACGAGAACTGGTTGGAAGTTGACATGCATCAGGCGAGAACTGATGTTTACGGAAAGCAAATCGACAATACGATAACTGGTTAAAAGAAAGGCTGTACCAGGCGAGAACTGGTATTTACGGAAGCATGGGCCAGACGAGAACTGGTTACCGGTTTGCCGAGCGAGACCTGGGCTCTATAAGCGACTTGGTTACGAAGTTCTGACACGTAACTGTAGAATAACAATCCACCGACAACACGGCTATTCTTATTTAGAAGGTTCAGGTTTTTGATAAGGGTATTGACATGATTCCCCGATACTCAACTCTTGCTGGGGATAAACAAACTTGCTTGAATAACTTGCCCCAGTACAATTCAACTTGCCCCAATCCAACTTTGGGAATACCTGCTCTGAACAACTTGCTACGAGACGACCTCAAGATTATTTGCCCCGGTATCTGTACGACAAAAGAATCCAACCTCAATCAAACAATTGTCAACCCAGTTGGTCTTCACTGTCTCTGAAGTGACTTTGCCCTTGAATGAGAGTATGAGCGACTTAACTTGATCTGATTACCCACTGGAAGGTTCTGCTTTCAAATCACAACATTCTAGATGATTGCCTCTGATTGGGTCTCGAGAAGACTCACTTCTGATCAGCTGCTTCTCAAACAAACCACCCCATAATCAACTGATGCTTCAGGCCTTGTCCGCAGACTAACTGATACTAAACTTACTAGAATTCAATGCCCCTGATTCATAGGGTTTCACGACATACACCATTTTGGTTCAGACTACTGTATTTTTCAGTCATGTTCGATTATTCCCTGTTGGAACTTCCTTCATGTCAACTACTAGCCTGCAAGTAAAATTGTCTATTCACGAATGGTAATTTTAATGCAATGTTTACGCAGATTTTGAAAAAATTTGTCTGGTCACTCACTTATGTGTCATGATGGTGAGTGGCGAATGAACCAATAGTTCAAACGCAGTGCTGATCTGATCAGTGAAAAATACAACAAGGATATGATTAGCAAATCAAGAAGGAGTCAGGTTACTCAACCTTATCGTAATGCACTTTCAGAATAAACCCTACCTCAATTAGGTCTTTTAAGGTTTGTATCGTGGTCGGGTTCACGGTTCGTGAAACAAGGGATACTTGGCTCAAATTTTGATTTGTACCCACCCCTTCTACGCGATGATCTCCGATCCTAAGGTTCAGTTAACGTGGCTCGAGCGTTTGCTTCTTCGAGAGGCATGTTGAATAGTAAGAACCATAACTAAGGAATCCACAAGGTTTTTCGGAGTGACAGTTACTCCTTCTTTGTTTTTTTTTTGCCTGTATACACAACTTTGTCCTTCGCTGGGGATCTATTTTTTTCTATCCCTTCTTTTTCATTCTTTTGATTCCCTAATTTTTTCCTGGACTGACTCCTTTTGAGTTCTTTTCGTTTTCGTTTTCTTTTGAAGTCCAGCGGGATGCCCTGATTTTTGCCTAAGTATTAGCTTTCCAGCTTTTCATTCTTTTTACTTAGCGGGCTTTCTTTCTTCTTTCTTTTAGAACAAAGTCGTGTGACACTGGTTGTCTTGATTGCTCCGAAAGGATTGTAACTGTCTCACTCCTGATTGGTGAGGTTTAACCACTGTGGTTGACGAGGTACAACCTCTTGAGAGGCATAAACTGATTGGTCCTCGAAAGACAACACTCCTCTGTAAGACTTGAATGCTCGGTCAAGCTAACTGACAACTACCCTGCCCCGGGTTAAGATGTGAGGGTTTAAAAATCCGAAAAAACTTCTACTTCCTGGCTCGAAGTGGTTAACAAGGGACTAACTCCTTATATCTCCAGTGTTTGGGGGATTTGAAACAATGCCTTGTACGTCATCGGTAAGGTCTTATCTGAAAGCATACTATCATTGGTTATGAGTTTATTTCGTCATCCTCCCTCCAATCTTTGCTAATCACAGTGACAAAGTGGAGTGAATAAAAATGCAAGTGTCAGTGCAATGCAGTAAATGAGCGACAGCGACATGATTAATTCAGAAAAATGCATAGTCACTTTATTATTATTACCATTCGAAACAAACAACGTTTACAGCAAGTAGTAACTAACAGAAAAGAAACTACAAATGCAAATGATATAAAATCTGAGGACTGCCAATGCTGATGCGCCTGCCTGTCTGGACCACTGGCTTTTGATGGGGAATACTTTCCGAGTCTATGAGATTAGACAGCTGAGCGGTTGGTCTGAACAAACAAAAATCCTTCTCGAAAGGAAATGCGATCTTGGTCGGTCAACTGCTGTACCTTCGCCTGAAACGCTTTACAATCTTCAGTTGAATGCCCCGGAGAGCCACCATGATAACCACACTGAACGTGGGGATTGTACCCAGGAGGGTAAGGTTCCGGAACTGGCTTAAGAGCTTTAGGTTCCACCAAAGAACTCTGGATCAAAGATGGTAGCAGCTGGCTATACGGCATAGGCACTGTGTGAGAAGGAGCTTTCCTTCGTTCCAAATTGTTGCGAGGTCGATTCTGATTCTGACGCTGATTCTGATAACCTCGACCACGAGTTCGTTGATTTGCATGAGAAGTGACGTAACGTTCCTGATAGGGTGCCCCAGGCACAGTTGCCTGTCTAGCATAACAAGCCACAGGAGGTACTGGTCTCTGATAAGATGAAGAACCAACAAAATTCACTGATTCGCTTCGAGGATATTCAATATTTGGCATGGCTGCATTGATTACAACTCCTTCTTCACTCTGATAGTCACAAGGATGTTCAGTTTTACCAGCTTGATCATTTGAAGTAATCTGAATTTTCCCGATTCTTATGGCATACTCAATGCGTTCTCCTAATGTTACCACGTCAGAGAAACTTAATGGAAGTCCAAGCAATCTTTCGAAGTACGGATCTTGTAGGGAATCTACAAACATGCTCGTTAACTCTCGATCCAAAAGCGGTGGGTGCACTCTAGCAGCAAATTCTCTCCATCTCTGAGCATACTTCCTGATAGGTTCATTGTTCTCTTGAGACAATTCTTGCAACTGCATGCGATGGGGAGCTATGTCTAGGTTATAATCGTACTGCTTCAGAAAGGCTCTGGCTAAATCCATCCATGATCGAATCTGATTTTTCTCTAACTGCATATACCACCTCAAAGATGCCCCAGTCAGACTATCTTGAAAGCAATGGATCATCAATTTGTCATCTCGCACAAACGAAGTCATTCTTCGACAGAACATCATCAAATGTTGCTTCGGACAGCTATCTCCTGTGTACTTCTCAAATTTCGGCATTTTGAACTTATAAGGCAACACCAGGTCAGGAACCAAACACATGTCTGCAGCATCCAGGTTAACAGCATCTTTCATTTTCAAAGCTTTCATTCCTTCTTCCAACGCTCGGAGTTTTCTATCCGTCTCAAGAGCTCTTGGATCTACGGTCCTGGCTATTGGAATATATCTTCGTGGATTCATCACAGGGAAAATAACACCTTGATTGTTACCAGGAGGAGGACGTTCATTTCGGGCAACAAACTGCTCATGTCGATCTCGGTTCTCAATAGAAGGCTGTACAAATTGGTCTGCAGTAACGTTGTTCGCTTGCGGGAAGTCTTCCATAGAATCATACAGAGGGTTGGACGTCATAGTGAACCCTGCCAAGGTGTTAGGAGACTGGAAATTGCCTTCAGACATACCAATAATCTTCAGCTGACTTCAATGCTCGATTCTGCTCAAATCTACTCAACCCCTAGGTCGTCTTCTGACAATCAACAGTTGCTCAATCCAAACTCCGGGTAATCACCTTCAGGAAACAAAGGCTGGATCAGAACTCTGGCTAACTGGAGGATGATATGCAATATGATGCAACACTGTT
This sequence comes from Lathyrus sativus, assembly GCA_963859935.3. NCBI lineage: Eukaryota > Viridiplantae > Streptophyta > Magnoliopsida > Fabales > Fabaceae > Lathyrus > Lathyrus sativus. The sequence goes on from OZ012735.1 coordinate 876,161,924, forward strand.
ATGCACATGATATGCAAGATGCAGCAAACAACGGGACCACAACCCCCACACAAATCTGAATACTGCTGCGCTGCTGACGGAGTACGTTCGCTCTGAAGAGAAGACCAAAATAACGGGTAGGTTGGAAGTCAAGGTTCCTGCAAAAAACCCTCCCACTCACGGGTATGGACCTAAATCTGTCAAGGTACGGCATCCTATGCGGTCGTTAGCGTCACAGACTTTCAAAACTGACGATACGATTCCCAGAAGGAGTGGCATCATCAAGTCTTGAAGAGGCCTCACTTAGCTAACTTCCAAATGATCGGTTCCCAAAGTCGACAATCCAACTAACCAGCAACCCGATCCACCCAAAGGGTGGGACAAGAGGCCAACCAGAAGAACCTCGTCTGAGTGTGGATTTCGCGGGACACTAATACAAGCAAAGCCGGTACGCGCCCACTAATTTCCACTCTAAGTCTAAGGTGCACTCAAGCCCAGGTCCGACTTATCTCTCAATCATAGAACACCCGTCACACCCCAATAACACAACAGCAACAGATAATATCAGTAAATAAACCCAATAGACAAGCAAACAAGTGCTAGGATTGACTCTCTTAGGGGACGTTGAATCACACATGCATAAGGAACTATCGCAGTCCTTAGCAGCCAGGGGACGTTGGATCCCCAACAGAGTCGCCAGCTGTCGCTACTGCGAAAATCGGCGCCGGCTGACAGAAGAGTCGCCACCGTGCGTTATTTATCCCAACGGAGGGAAAGGAAACGCTCGAAGTAAACCTTGCAAAAAACGGGAAAGGTATGGTCATCGCAACCAAAACCTGGATTCGGGAGTCGGTTACGCAAGGGGAAGGTATTAGCACCCCCCACGTCTGTTGTACTCGACGGGATCCACGCTTGCTTGGTTTGTCTAAAGGATGCAAAACAATCTATCTACGGCTGCTAAATCTGAACGGAAGGGAATTGACTCGATAGAGCGTCGCACTCTATGCCTACGTATTCTCAAGAGAGAAAGTCAGAGTCAACGTAGTTCGGGAAACTACAGGGAATTGGCTCGCCAAGACTTCGCGTCTTGTGCCTACGTACTTCCACACTGCATGGAAGATCAAAGCTTACGTAGTTCAGGCTAACTACGGCTAGACTGGGTGTTCTCACACAGAAATGAGAAATTAAACTGGTTTTAAAGGTATGGGAACCTATGGGAACTAAAGCTACGGTCTGGTCTCAACTGCACTCGGGCAAGAGAAAGGGATAACATCAGTCGTCAGCGGGAAAGTCTCGATCGCACAGCAGCGAGAGAACAAAAGAGTTAGTTGTTAGTGTGCTCGCTAGGATATCGCATCCTATGCCTACATATTCTCGTCTGGTACGAGAACTCAGAGCAGCTGTAGTTCGGCTACTTTCGGGACCACAACTCAAATCTCGTTTTATTAATATTCTGAAAAGGATTACAATGATTGAGAAATAGGACTAAACTCCTAAAATCTTATCCTATCCATCTATAATGGAAAATCAAATGGAAAATAGTCCCCTAACAAGTGGACTTCTAAAACTACCTCTAAAAAGGTGAAAATAAACTCTATGAAAAATTGTATCCTAAAAAGAAAAATATTGAATCTATATATTTTCTCTATTTTTTTATTTCTTTATTTTTTCACATATTTTTTTCAACTATTTTTCTTCTTTTTTCAATATTCTTTTTATCATTCTTTTTTTTAAACATTCTTTTATTCTCCCTTTTTTCAATATTCCTTTTTTTCATTTTTCTTTTTTAAACATTCTTTTATTCTCCCTTTTTTCAATATTCCTTTTTTTCATTTTTCTTTTCAATATTCTCTTTTTTTTTATCTCTTTTCAAATATTCTTTTTATTGTTCTTTTTTTCTTTAATGATGCATACAAAAGGAAATGATAAAAAACAAAAAAAGAAAAACAAAAGGGGTGCAGCCAGCCCAGCCAGGGGTGAGGCAGCAAAAAATGATACAAGAATTGGGCCCAGCTGTTGCACCCTAAAATTTGACCAACCGATTCTCCTATCTGACTCGTGGTTTAATTTCATATTCGCAAATCAGACAGATGATTTCTGTGCAAAACAGGGATATCAGAGTTTACAGCTTGATTTTTGTCTATCAGATATGGCAGACCCAGTCCAGATCACCAGGGTTTTATTTTCGGGAAATTGTGCGCTCCACGGTGATTTTTAGCTTGCACAGTGATTTTGATGATATTCTGATGCCCGGGGATCTCTGTTCGATTCGATCTGGTCTCGTGCGCTCTTTTACGGGGGTCATGTGCATTTATCTGCATTTTTAGGATTTTTATAGGCTTTTGTGAATTTTTAATAGGCTTTATAGATTTTTCTGGAATTTAAATAGGGTTTTTGAATATTTTAATAGCTTAACCCTCTTTTTAGAATTTTACAGAATATTTTAAATAGATTTTAATCATTTGTAGAATTTTTAATAGAATTTAAATAGCTTTTATCATTTTTAGAATATTAGTGAATTTTTCTTAGCATATTAAATAGAATGATAAATTAGGGTAAATAAGATTTTAAATAGTTTTTAGAATAATAAAGAAAAAGGGGAATATAGTTTTTCTTTTATTACTAATAGATGTTAATAGTTTAGAATTTTGTATAGATTTTAAAATAGGTTTAATTGTTTTTAAATCATTTTTAGAATTTTTCTATAGATTTTAAAATAGGTTTAAGTGTTTTTAGATAATATAGAAAAAATATAGTTTTTTAATGATAGATTGTGATAGATATTAAATAATATTAGAATTTTAATAGGAATTAGATTGATTTAGAGTTAATTAGGTTCTTAATCATTTTTAGAGTTTAATTAGGTTAATTGATTTTTTTAGAGTTAATTAGGTTCTTAATCATTTTCAGATTTAATTAGGTTGATATAGAGTTAATTAGGGTTTTAATGTTTTGTTTAGTGGTCATTAGTTTTAATCAAGATATTAATCAGTTTTCATTTTTTGGGGTTTTTTTATTCATTTTCGAATGGGCCCAGGAGTTGTTCTGTTTGAGGCCCAGTTGGTATCAGTTCAGTTTGGGTCCAGCAAAAAAGTCCAGATTTTTTTTTCAGTCATTTTCCAGCCAGTTACGGGAGCTTCTAGAAAGTTCTAGCACTCTCAGTGCTTTAAATAGTGACGCCACGTGTTGCATCAGGGGAGGCCCCACACGTTTCTCAGCAATCACGCCACGCCACCCTCTGACTCTCTCCCCTAGGACACGTGTATCCCATGCAACCACCTCCCTGAGACACTTGTCACCTCGCCATCATCCACCGGAGCTTCATCAGAAAACCACCGGCGGCCATGCATCAGCCCTAACCGCACACCGCCGGCCACCGTCAACTACCTCCGGCCACCGTCTCACTCACCGGAATCTGCAAACAACCATTTTTCCCCAGAAACTCATCTTCTTCCTCCGATCTCTTCCGTCACCTTCATCATCTTCGCCGGAAACCTCAAGATTTTTCCAGAACGCCATCATCCTCGTCTCAAGTAATCACCAGATCTTCATCATTCCTCGTCAAAATCCCCAGAAATCACCCTAAGCCTTCATCCTCCATCGAAGAAAAACCTAGAAGATCCTCAGACGTTCATCCTCCTTCATCAATTTTTTCCAGAACAACATCAACCTTCATCAACTTTTTCCAGAATATCATCAATATCCATCGTTCTTCAACACCACCAAACTTCCATTGTTCTTCACGAAGTTTCCCAGAAAAGCTTCAGAACTCCATAGTTCTTCAATCCTTCCCCCAGAACGTCATCTTCAAGCGTCATCCTTCAATTTCATCTTCGCTCCATCTTCGTACGCGACTTGGATCTTCGTTGAAGGGACTTCATTCTCCAATACGATCCAGTTCGCTCAAAATATCCCCAGGTATGCTTGCTAAAACTCCTTGCGTGTTCTTCTTTAGATTAGATTGCGTTGCCTTCAACGATTAGGGTTTTGAGGGATTAATTGATTTGGTGCGTGGTTTGTTGTATGATGCTGAGATTTGGGGTTTGATCTTGATATTGTGTTTGATGATGATTTAGAACAATTAGGTTTAAAATGATCACGTTGCTGGGTTGGTGTTTGTTGTTGATTGAGATTTCGTGAGAAGGGCTTCAGAATGTTGTGTGAGTTTGTTGCAGAGAGAGCGTGAGGGAGAGGAGGAAGATGACGGAACGGCGCGAGTTCAAGGGTGAACAGTAGTTAGGGTTTGGGGGAGGTTAGGTTTTGTTTCCTGAGTATTGGATTAGGGTTAGGCTATTGGGCTTAGGCCCAAGCACATCTTGCTGAGCGCTACACCCTTGTTACTCGTGCACCCCCCTGGCGTGTGTGAGATCAGAGTGGTTAATGTGGGCCTTAGGCCCTGATTGCTAATAGCACCCCACCAATATAAGCCCAGTGAAGAATGAACTGAAAACTTGCTAGTTCTGCACCCCCTCTGGGTTCACTTCAGTTTTTTTGTTTTTTTCTGGTTTCTAAGTCTGGGCCCTGCGCCCTAATTGCTTTTAGCACCCCCACCTTCAGGGCCCAGCTAGAAATAACTCATAACCATTGCTGTTTAAACCCCCCAGCTTTATTCCATTTTCTTTTATTTTGTTTTTTTTCTTTTTATACTTTCATGGTTGTAAATAACTCACAATAAAATGAAAATAATTGTTTTTTAATGATTCTTTTTTCTACCATTTCATCATAAATGTTTAGAAAATTAAATAAAAATAAAAATGCCCTTTTATTTTTTGTGTGCTATTTTCTGCATATTTTCCATTTAATTGATGTTTTTTTTAATATTTTCAATGTATGCATATCATTAGAAAATTCATGAAAAATAGTAGGTTTAGTCAAATAATTCCGTTCTTTTTTCTGTAGACTCGTAATTCAGTGTAGAATTTTATAGTGCAAAAACATTAGCTTAATCATGCATTGTCATTTTAATTGCATTTTTTCACTGTTATTGATGTTGAATAAATTGGTCTGTGGATATGTCTGTGTTGCTGATTTTAGTTCTTTCATCTGGTGTTGAATTTTGTTCTGATTTTTCAGTATGTTATCCTAGAGCCATGTAGGTCTCCCATTAGATTTTGTTAGATTTTTGTAGGGTGTCCTGATGTGATTTGTCTGAGCCTGAAGATAGGAGTAGTCTTGATGACTTCTGACTTTGAAGTTCAACTGTGGTTGAACTTCAGAGATAGTCTCTTGTGGTTTGTTGGCCTGTGGGTTCTTCTTGAAGTTGGGAGCTGGTTGGAGTCCTGTTGGAGCTTGCAGAGATGCATTGGATTGAGGCGTAGTCTAGGAGCTTGTTGTCTGTTTGTGAGGTTCGAGATCCCGAAGTTTGAAGGGAGTTTATGGTACTTTCCTGAGGAAGGCACTATGAATGACTTTCATTCTTTCTTCTCACCTCTTTCGTAAGTATCCAATGATGTCGGAGCCGACTTGTGAGTTTAATTTCTCCTGAGGAGGAATGTAAACTGATCACATGTTGTTGAGCCACATGGGATACGATTCCTAAGTGGAAGCCTCCTAGTACTTTCCTGAGGAAGGTCCTATGGGTCTATTCACTTAGTTCCATTAGTTTGTCTAGGATTTCTCAAGTATCCAGTGATGTAGGAGCCAACTTGTGAGTTTAATTTCTCCTGAGGAGGAATGTAAACTGATCACAGTTGTTGAGCCACGTAGGATACGATTCCTAAGTGTCAGCCTCCTAGTACTTTCCTGAGGAAGGTCTTATGAGTCTGCTCACTTAGTTCCCTTAGTGCATATAGGTTTTCTCAAGTATCCCGTGATGCCGGAGCCTTCATGTGAGTTTAATTTCTCCTGAGGAGGAATGTAAACTGATCACAGTTGTTGAGCCGCATAGGATATGACTCCTGAGTGGTAATCTCCTGGTACTTTCCTGAGGAAGGCACTATGAGCTTGTCTGCTTAGCTCCCTTTCTCTGGTAAGCTTGTTCTGAAGCTTGGAGAATGGGATTGATTCCTCTTGCCTAGGAGTTTGTTTAGATCTTTGCTTAGGGTGTTGTATAGAGTTTTTTAGAGATAGATTAGGAGCTTGTTTCAGGTTTGTTAGAGGCCCTGCTCAGGGTTAGTCTCTTTGTATTGTTTGACTTGTGTGGTGTTATGTTGCATTAGACTTAGGTATTCATCTAGATAGTTCTGAGTAGGTGCATCTTAGAAGTAGACTTTGTGTGCATGAGAAGTTGAGGTGGTCCTCCTTCTGCTTGTTTGTTATTGAGTGGCTTTGCTTGTCGGTATTTGGTAGAGCTGAGCTCCCTTGCCTCTGTGGTTTGCGGCCTCTGTGCCCTGTTTGTTTAGTTGTTGCATTCATGCATATTTTCAGTATCCCTTTACGTTGCATTTTCTTGTTTGTAGTTTAGGCCTGTTGCCATGACCCCTTAGGAGCTCTGACTTCTCCGCTGCGGAGTTGTTATGATAGACATTAGGATGGTCAACCAGGTGTGATAGCAGTAGGTAGATTCCCCTGTTTCTCAGCTATAGTGCTAGGGTTTCCCTTTCCTTTCTGTAGGAGCTTTTGAGTAGCTTGACCCGTAGTTAGCTGAACTACAGCTGCTCTGATTCTTCGTTCCAGACGAAGATATGTAGGCATATGATGCGATATCCTAGCGAGCACACTAACGACTAACTTTAGTTCTCTCGCGGCTGTGCGATCGAGACTTTCCCGCTAACGACTAATTGTTATCCCTTTCTCTTGCCTGAGCGCATTTGAGACCAGTTTGTTTTCTCACGGCTGTGTGAGAGCGCCTGTTTACCCGTAGTTAGTCGAACTACGTTTGCTCTGATCTTCCATACTGTGTGGAAGTACGTAGGCACAGGACGCGATGTCCTGGCGAGCAACCTTTTCCCCGTTTAGACATAGGAAGTCGAACTACGTTGACTCTGACTTTCCCATTGCACGAGGGAATACGTAGGCCCAGAACACCGTATGTTCTGTCGAGTCCTGTCCTTTTCTTTTCCTTTCAGACCAGCCATTAGCGTAGATAGATAATACACCCTGTTACCTATAAACACCAAGCGTGGATCCCATCGAGTACGATGGACGTGAGGGGTGCTAATACCTTCCCCTTGCGTAACCGACTCCCGAATCCAGGTTTTGGTTGCGATGACCATACCTTTTCCCGTCTTTTGCGAGGTTTACTTCGAGCGTTTCCTTTCCCGCTCTGAGGGATAAATAACGCACGGTGGCGACTCTTCTGTCAAGCCGGCGCCGATTTTCGCAGTAGCGACAGCTGGCGACTCTGCTGGGGATTTATAGCATCTAGGGACTTTTCCCATCCCTTATGCTGGGACCGTTTCCCATCCCCTACGCGAGTCAATCCTAGCGCTTGGGTGTTTGTTTGTTGGGTGTTGTGCATATTGTGTTTTACCTTTTCTGCACTTTACTTATCTGTACCTTTACCTTTCCGCATTTATTTTCCAGCATTATATTATTATGATTATTGCTGTGGGCAAAGGGAGGTTACTGTGAGTGAAAGCCGGACCTGGGCTTGAGTACACACCTAGATATAGTTGCGGAGAAGTAGTAGACGAACCTGTCTGCTGAGCAGGCACAGTTCCCTACGAAAATCTGCGCTCAGACGAGATTCTTGCAGAGGTGCTCCTTTCCGGTCCTGAGGATCTGAGGGGAGTCCAGACGTGAGGGTTGTCGACTCTGGGGACCGATCATTTGGAAGTCAGCTAAGTGAGGCCTCTTCATGATTTGATGATGCCACTCCTTCTGGGAATCGTATCGTCACTCGTGAAAGTCTGTGACGCTGATGACCGCATAGGATGCCGTACCTTTGTCCGTGGATTAGGTCTATCCTACCTGTGAGAGGGACTGGGTTATTGCAGGAAAACTGGCCTTCAGAAACCCTGATTCAGTATCTTTATCAGATGGTGTTCTTGATTCATCTCCAGGTGTGTTGTCTGGGTCAGATGGGTTTCTTATCTGAGGTTGAGGCTATTATCAGGTAGTATTCTCGTCAGATATAGAGGTTCAGATGGTTTTCTTACCAGGGGGTTGATATTTTGAGTATCAGATGGTAGTTAGTGGCATGAGGTTCTGGTGACCGTGTTGGTTTTCTGTTCTTGATCACAGAGATATTCCTCTTCAGGCTACAGCATAGCCCCTGTGTTCGCAGATTGCATTATTTATCATATTGCATCATTGCATTACCATTTTGCATGCAACTAACGTGTGTGTATTGCAGGTACATATTTTCCCTTCCAGTTCTGGTGTTTGTTCCTAGCAAGACATGGAAAACCTGAAGAGAGTATTGCCCTATAAGTTTCCGTCGCCGAATATCAGTCTATTGTTAGAGTTGATTGCTATTGCTAAGAAGAGGGGAATGGGTGACTTCAGAAAGAGATATGGGAGGATTCTGACCTACGTTTATCAGCCATCTGCTTACGAGACCAGCGGCATCTATACTCTGTTACAGTTCTACGACGCGGAGCTCAGGTGTTTTGTATTTCCTGACTTTGTTTTGGCTCCTACCCTGGAGGAGTACTCTGCACTTCTGGATATACCGATCCGTGAACAGATGCCTTTTTATCGTACGGACGCTGAGCCTAAGCTGGCTGAGCTTTCTACCATCCTGTACTTGAAAGAGTCTGAGCTGTCTGGGAAGATGATCAGAAGAGGAGATGTATGGGGATTTCCATTGGATGTCTTAGTGGAGAAGGCTCGAGAATATGCCCAGAAGGGTAGCTGGGATGTTTTTGACGTCATCCTTGCTGTATGTGTGTATGGCATCGTGTTGTTCCCGAACATTCCTGATTTTGTTGATTCTGATGCCTTCTATATTTTGGCCGCGAAGAACCCAGTTCCTACTTTGCTGGGAGATATCCACCATTCAACTCATTACCAGAATGAAAAGCGACGAGGAAGGAATGTGTCTTGTTGTGTACCTCTCCTATGCAGGTGGTTCACCAGTCATATGCCTAAGTCAGGCCCGTTTGTCACATCTATCAATTCTCTAGGATGGCCCGAGCGCTTAATGGGATTGACTGCTGAGAGCGTGGTTTGGGTCAATAAAGAGGTATTTGGAGCTGAAGTCATACTCAAAGGCGAAGGATTCCCGAATGTTCCGTTAATAGGAAGGAAAGGTTGTGTCAACTACAACCCTTCCTTATTGATCAAGCAATTTGGGTATGTACCTCAAGGAGCGCCAAAGCCTGAGGAGATACAGGAATCTCTGTATCTCACCGGGGCAATTGGGAAAGAAATGCTGACCAAACTTGAGAAAGCCTGGAAAAACTTGCACAAGAGAGGGAAGCTTTCAGGTAGCAGAGGGGATACTCGAGGTCCTAGCTCATATATAGAATGGATTCGTGAGCGAGCTGTGAAGTTCCTTATGCCGTATCCAGTAGTTCAGCCATTGCATCCTACTCCGGTAGAGGAGCCTACCACCGTGGACATTCAGGTCTACAAGCAGCTGATGGCGGAGAAAGAAGAGCTAGCAAGGGCTAAAGAGGCTTTAGAGCAGGAGAATGCCCAGCTTCGGCATGAAAAGATTGAAACAGGATATGTTTCTAAGCAACAGACTGAAACTCTGAAACATCTGAAGACTACGCTATTGGAATTGACTGAAACCAAGAAGCGTCTGGAGTTAGATGTAGACTCAGTTAGTAGTGTGTTGGCCACCAAGAAGCAAGAGTTGGAAAGGGCCTACACAAAGCTAGCCAAGTTCAGAGAACACTGGGATCTCACTATGACCAAGCGCAAGGAACGAGAAGAAGAGCTGAAGACACAGATTGCTCAGTTAGAAGAACAGGCCAAAGTGAAGAACGAAGAGCTTGAAGAAGAAGCCTGCCGCCGATACGAGGCCGAGCGCAAGTTGACAGATGCCATGAAGAATTTGGAAGATTTCCAGCATAGAGCAGATGCCAAGAGACCCAAGCCTGGGGATGGTGCTAATGATAAAGCTTGGGAAGACTTTGTCAGAGACATCCAGGGGACGGTCAGGAAGAGGGATCGACTGATAGAAGGTTTGATTTATCAACCAGATCATGCAGAGACAAAGAAGATGGTCGAGGACTTCCGCAACCGTACCCGTACTTGATTTCTCTCTTGTATTCTGTATGTTGAGATCACCACCAGGCATGTTGGCTGGGATCCTCCTTATCATATCAGCTGTATGGAGCATAGTTATGCAACTTCTTGACAAGACTGTTATGCTAGTCAATATATGAGGGTTTTTCCAAATATTGTCTTTATGGTTTATCTCGTCTTGCTACCACTGACACTGGAATTGGAGGGAAAATATCTCCAATGCACACATGCACGTTAGCATTTTTGTATTTCTGTTTGCATAAATCATACTGCATAGCATTTCTTTAGCAGGTCAGAGCACTTATCCAGCCTTTGTTTTCACCAGAGGGTGATTCTCGGGGAATTGTTTGAGGCAAGAGTGGAGTGTTGAAGACGACCAAGGGGCTGAAGTAGATTTGAGCAGAAGCAAGCAGCACAGTCGGTTACAGGTAATCGGTAGCTATGTCTGAAGGCAATTTCCAGGCTCCTAACACTTTGGCAGGGTTTACTGTGGCGTCCAACCATCAGTATGATTCTATGGAAGGCTTCCCGCAAGCAAACAATCTAACTGCAGCCCAAGTTGTGCAGCCTGCTGTTGAGAACAGAGATTGGCATGAGCAGTTTCTTGTCCGAAATGAACGCTATCCTCCTGTTAACAATCAATGTGTTGCTTTCCCTGTGATGAGTTACCGGAGAGATATTCCAGTGACCGGGTTAGTAGATCCAAGAGCTCTTGACGATGGTAGAAGAGTCCGAGTGTTGGAAGAGCAAATGAAAGCCTTGGAAGCGAAAGATGCCGTTAACCTGGATGCTGTAGCCATGTGCTTGGTCCCTGACCTCGTGTTGCCGTACAAGTTCAAAGTGCCGGAATTTGAAAAATACAGGGGAGATAGCTGTCCAAAGCTGCATTTGATGATGTTCTGTCGAAGGATGACTTCGTTTGTGCGAAATGACAAATTGATGATCCATTGCTTTCAGTATAGCCTGACTGGGGCATCCTTGAGATGGTATGTGCAATTGGAAAGTAATCAGATTCGATCATGGGTGGATTTAGCCAGAGCTTTCATGAAGCAGTACGATTACAACTTGGATTTGACTCCTAGTCTCGTAGACCTGCAAGAATTGTCTCAAGCGGAGAATGAATCATTCAGAGCGTATTTGCGAAGATGGAAGGAATTGGCTGCTAGTGTTCGACCACCGCTTCCGGAAAGAGAACTGGTTGACATCTTCTTGGGTACTCTGAAAGGCCATTATTTTGACAAATTGTTCAGTTGCACAAACTTTGTGGGCCTGATGAGGCTGGGAGAGATTGTTGAGAGAGGACTCAGGAGTGGAAAGTTTCGAGGTGTTCCTTACGTCCCAGTTAATAAGATTGAGTCAGTTGTCAGTTCTCAAGAAGAGTGGGAAGTGGGAGATGATGCCACCTCGGAATCTCTAGCATCTCAGGATCAGTTTTCAGACACTTCAAGTCAACGGTCATCTTACCGCCGATCGCGTCAGCATGCTCCACGAAGACCAAGGAAGCCTGAAAGGCAGTTTACTCAGCTACCGGTGTCGTACAGACAGTTGTTGCCAGATCTAGTCAGAAGCGGATTGATAGTGCCGAAAGAGACTAAGCCGGTGATTCCACCGTATCCTCCAGGTTTTGATGCCAGCGCCCGCTGTGAGTACCATGTTGGGGCACAGGGGCATTCAACAAATGATTGTAAAGTGCTTAGAAGTCAGATTCAGGATCTGTTAGACTCTGACCGTATTTGCATCACGCCTCAGGGTTTTGTTCAGATTAATGATTTTCCATCCTCCAGTTGTGCGAGTTCGTCAGTTAATGTCATGGAAGACTCCACAGGAAGTGTGTGCTCTGAAGATTGTCAATCAGAAAGTTCAGTTGAATATGGGAGAAATTTCTAGAGGTTTTCGCGCCGGATGCCGCATCTGTTTTCTCTGCTTAATCCGTTTAGCTTTTTGTGCATCAGTATTTGTCGACCACCACCAGGATTGTTGGCTGGGGTCATTATATTCGTACTCATTTGTGCTTACCTGCTGATTTTGTTGGTTGTACATGTGTGGGAGATGTTTGTCTGTGTGCTTATAGCTTGAGTTTCTCTTTGTCTCGTTATGAATGTGTGTTTGCTTTCTACGCTGCATTATCATTTAGCAGGTATATCAGAATCGTGGGCCTTATTTCCTCATCATCCAGTTTACTGCAGGAACTCCTTCAGAGATATGGAACAGAATCAGTTTGAATTGATCGAAGTCCAAAGCCAGCTAGGGCAGATGATGAGAGACATGCAAGAGATGCGTCTGGAGCAGAAGATTCTCAAAGAGGAGAACAGTCAGCTGAAGACCCAAATGAGCTTGATCATGGAGGTAGTCAAGAATGTGCTTAGGAAAGAAGACGATCAGCTATTTGAAGCCGCAATGAAGAAGCTCGCGCCACCTGTGCATGTGGAACTTGAGCAGCAGCAACAGAAGATACATCCGGCTCAGCAGAAGATCCAGGAAGGGAAGCCAAGGAGAATGTTTGAGGCACCACCTATGACCTATGCTGAGCTCTTGCAGACCTTATTGAGGTTTAACCTGGTTGAGAAGAGAACGTTGACACCACCAACGAGAGTGTTTCCTCAAGGGTACGATGCCAGCAAGCAATGTGAGTTTCATTCTGGGGCATTCGGACACGACATCGAGGGTTGTCATGCTTTTAAGCACAATGTTCAAGACCTGATTGACTCGCACGATATTGAATTCACGCCGGGCGGCGTAGCAGTGCACATTGCTCCTGTCTCGATCGATGCTAAGATGACAGACGTTTCTAAAGCTGCAGTGGGTCAGAAGCGTATCCTGGACTCCATGGTGTCAGAATCTCCAGGCCCACAACTGTTGCCTATTCCTGGGGCAGATCTAAGAAAGAAAATGGTTAAGCATAAGGAGAGCGTTAATCAGTACATTGAAGGTCAAGAAACCAATGTTGCATTTGATACAAAGGGTGTTCAAGAGTCAACCCGATACCAGCAGCAGCAGCCTCAGCAGGGGGCACAGCAGGCTCAACGAAGATTCCAGGGTAGTAAACCGAGAAGAGTGTTTGAGAAGCCTCCCTCAACATATGCCGAGTTGTTGCAGACATTGTTGGGATTGAATCTAGTAGAGAAAAGAACTCTGGCACCAATCACGGGAACTCCCCCGTTTGGTTATGATGCAAGCAAGCACTGTGAGTTTCATTCTGGAGCCCCGGGTCACGATATAGAAGGTTGCCATGCTTTTAAGCACAGAGTGCAGGATCTGCTTGATAGTGCAGCAATCAGCTTCGGGCCAAGAGGCCCCCAAATCATCTGAATGAAGGAGGAAGGGCTCTATAATTTGGCTGGGTCGTGGAAAGCAGATCAGGACAGCATCGAATTGCCTCTAATAAAGATAGCTGGTTCAGCAGCAGGGCAGATGCAAAAGCCCGGTTCTCAGAAGCTAGCATATTTTCTTTGTTTTAGCTTGTCATTGTTTTACATTTGTAGTTGCTTTCCTGTTTGAATTCGTAAGCTTGTTTGTAAAATTTGTTGTTTTCATTCAAATTGATGATAATGAAATAAATATGCATGTTTTGATTAAATCCACTCATGTTCACTAACTGTTTTTACAAATGTCCAACACTTGGTTAAGAAGAATTTGGGGAGGATGACGAAAATGACCGACATGCAACTGCCGATATTGTATGCTTTTGAAATAAAACCTGTTGATGATGTACAGGCATTGTTTCAAATCCCTAAACACCGGAGGTATAAGGAAGATAATCCCTTGTCAACCCCTTTGAGCCTTGTAGTAGGAGTTCTTTCTGAAAACGAAAAACCCTCAATCTTAACCTGGGGCAGGGTAGGTGTTAGCTAATTTGACTGAGCGTCCAAATTACAAAAGGAGTGTCCGTTCAAGGATCGATCACACCCCTAGAGGTCGTGCCTAAAAGACCACAGTGGTTCAATCAAGAGTGGGACAGCCACATCACCTCCCAAAGAGTCAAACAACCGGTGTCACACGACTTGTTCGAAAGGAAAAAATGAAAAAAAAAAGATCAAAAGCCCGCTAAGTCAAGAAAACTTCAAAACAAATGACTTAGGCAAAAATTAGGGCATCCCGCTGGACTTAAAAAATCAAGAGAAACTTAAAAGGAGTCAGTCCAGGCAAAAGTTAGGGATATGGAAAGAAAAAGATGAAAAGGATCAAAAGAAAAATCCTCGATGGAAATACGAGTCGTATGACCTCAAGTGTCAAAGACGAAAGAGTGAGTGGCTGTCACTCCCAACGATCATGATTTCTCGAACTATCATTCCTATCCTTCAACCTCTGAGAGGTGAGCGCTAAGGTCAAATTAGTTGAACGTAGGATGGGAGAACATCAAGGAGAATGGTTGGGTTAAGATAAACTTTGAGCCTTTACCCTTCCTTTCAAAACCATGAACCTGACCACATTACAACCTGCAAAAGTCCTAATTGAAGCAGGTTGTTTCGAAAGCATACTCCGGTAAAGGTCGCGTCGATTCTGACTCCTAAAAAGGTTCCTCTTACCATGTTGATACTGATGTTGACGAATGTTTTGTGCATCATATGCCATAAACTGTTTTTCCTTTTCCCAGTGAACAGGTTGGATGTCAAAGCTGTCATATGTGTTGCATTAATACATCTTTTATGCAGAACAACTTGTTTTACTTGCGAGTAAGCGCTTGACAGCAGAAAAGCTCCCTACAATGGAAAGTATGGTCAAGATAGAATGCAGAACGCCCGAATGTTCCGAGAGCAGGGGCAGGCTTTATTGTGATCCCCAGTCAGGTCAGCTTTTCGAAGTCAGTTACTCTGGGGCAATCAGGTGGAGATTCGGTGAACACGTCGTAGTCAGGAGGTACTACTCTGGATCAGATAATCGGGGCAAGGTCATTGCAGTCAGGGGCAGACCATCCTAAGCACGCAGAAGTTACTCGAGAAGCATTCAAGGTGAAGTATCTCTTGGAAGTTCAGAGCGCTGAGGCATGTTATATCAGACCATCGAGGCTCAGATTTGCAGATTTCCTTTCAAGGACTATCCTCACAGATGTCCTGTAGGCTGGGGCATATCAGGAGTGGAAGAATTATTCCTCTCCGTATCAGCAGGGCCATACAAGAGTTATTCGAGCAGATGCAGTCGATTTTCGAGAGAGAGATGATTGCGGGAAGTCGTGTTACTATCCCTTGACTCTCCACTGAAAGGTTGTGTATTCAGGAAGAATGTTTTCTAGCGTCAGTTGTACCTGACCCAGTAAGATAAGCTTAAGAGCTCAAATCCATGTTTGCGATTACTGTGAAGCCCATCTGTGTTGGCGCATCAATTTCCAGATCCGAGCTTCATCAGCGCACAGGAGGACTCCCTCCATTGTCTCCAGCAAAGACCAATTTGTCGTTGGTACGGGTAAGCTATCCCCCAGAGGAGTCCAATCATATTCAGCACGTTTGCTATTTCACAACGAAGTTACATTCCCTAGCAGGATATTACTTCGTCGAGGTATTCGGTTAAGTTCCCAATATCCCCAGCAGAGTTGATTTCACTCTCCCAGCATTTATTTTGCTAGGACGATACAGTGATATCCGGGTTATCCCCAGCAGAGTTGGCCTCGCCTTCAACATTTATTTTGCTGAAGTGGTTTTCTGTACCTGGCTCTCTCCGGCAGCTCGAGCCCGCTAGCATATTGCATGCATCATATTTGCATCATACTTGCATATCATGTTCAAAATGCGTAGCATTTCTATCCAGAATGGAGCATTACGCTGTAGAAAGATTAAAGCATTTGCATATGCATACAAAGCATAAGTCAGATTTTCTATCAGCCTCATATGGCGCGTGGATTACTCTGTGATCAGTTCAGGGGCATTTATCCAGCAACAGTATTCTAACAGTTCAGCAGATTATCTGTATCTCAGATCATACAACGAGTATGCTTTGACCAAGCAGTCATCTGATGTCGACAGACTTTTCTTCCCGTCAATTCATATTGACGATGTGTTCCTTCGATAAGTGGATTTCTCCGTCTATCATTAGACGTCTTGAGCACGAATGTGGTTTTCTTTCCGTCTATCCATAGACGATGTGAAGTTGCGGGTGGTCGCAGTAAGGTTTCAAGAAGGGGTTTCCCCAGGATGTGCTTTTCTTCCCGTCTATCAGTAGACGATGTGAAGTTTTGGTGGATTTTCAATAAGGTTCAAAACAGGGCTTCTCCAGCAAGTGGCTTTTCTTTCCGTCTATCAGTAGACGATGTGAAGTTTGGTTACTGCCCAGTGGGTTTCTTATTGCCAGATCATACATATGATGAAGTGTTTCCCCAGCGAGTCTTCTCCGGCTATCCTTGGTTGTTGAGGGGTTTCAAAATGTTTTTGGATATTGGTTCTCTTTCTGGTTATGGGATATGATGACGTTTAAGAGGGACTTTTCTGACCATCAATCCTTATTGATGTCGAGGCTCTTCGAATAATGTTCAGTTTTCGTGATTGTCGATTCCTATTGACGACATGGTTCCTTAAAAGGTGGTTTTCTTCCCGTCAGTCCATACTGACGATGTGACCCCTTCAAAGATGTTGATCTTTCCATCAATTTCCGTAGACAGAAGAATTCTGAAATTCAAAGGAGGGTGTTGAATTGCGTTATGGTGCCTTGCCGTCTACCCTTAGACGATGTGCATATGGAGATTTATGAATTTCTTTCCGTCTACCCTTAGACGATGTGAATAGTGATTTGTTTCATCAATCAGGATGATGCCGTCTACCCTTAGACGATGTGAATATTGATTTGTTTCATCAATCAGGATGATGCCGTCTATCCTTAGACGATGTGAATATGGAGATTTATGAATTTCTTTCCGTCTACCCTTAGACGATGAGAATATTGATTTGTTCATCAATCAGGATGATGCCGTCTACCCTTAGACGATGTGAATATGGAGATTTATGAATTTCTTTCCGTCTACCCTTAGACGATGAGAATATTGATTTGTTCATCAATCAGGATGATGCCGTCTACCCTTAGACGATGTGAATATGGAGATTATGGTGTCTTTCCGTCTATCCTTGGATGATGTGAGTAGGGAGATTATTGCGTCCCGTCTACCCTTAGACGATGAGAATTGGTTTGTTTCATCAATCAGGATGATCCCGCCTACCCTTAGACGATGCAAGTACGAAGATTACTTCTTGCCGTCTATCATTAGACGAGGTGAGTATTCAATCAGGGTGTCTTCCCGTCCATCTTTGGGTGATGTGAGTATGTTTCTCTTCCTGCCTATCAGTAGGCAATGTGAAAGGATCAGGTATTTTGTTGCAGCCCTCGGGTTTTGTTACATGGGGTATCACAAGCAACGGGTATTCAATCAGGAGTTCTTTATCAGATGATTAATCAGTTTGGTGCCGCAATGACTGGACTTGGTTTTCTGGACTTTATTCCCCAAGCAGTTTACAGTGTATGCTCGCGGTTGGCAAATTTTCGGGTTTTATTTGTATTCAACCGTCTCGTACCTCTAAATGTTTGAAGGCTGAGCGCTCTTCAAACCCTTCAGGTCCAAGTCGCTTGAATAGGGGCAGCTGTTGCACCCTAAAATTTGACCAACCGATTCTCCTATCTGACTCGTGGTTTAATTTCATATTCGCAAATCAGACAGATGATTTCTGTGCAAAACAGGGATATCAGAGTTTACAGCTTGATTTTTGTCTATCAGATATGGCAGACCCAGTCCAGATCACCAGGGTTTTATTTTCGGGAAATTGTGCGCTCCACGGTGATTTTTAGCTTGCACAGTGATTTTGATGATATTCTGATGCCCGGGGATCTCTGTTCGATTCGATCTGGTCTCGTGCGCTCTTTTACGGGGGTCATGTGCATTTATCTGCATTTTTAGGATTTTTATAGGCTTTTGTGAATTTTTAATAGGCTTTATAGATTTTTCTGGAATTTAAATAGGGTTTTTGAATATTTTAATAGCTTAACCCTCTTTTTAGAATTTTACAGAATATTTTAAATAGATTTTAATCATTTGTAGAATTTTTAATAGAATTTAAATAGCTTTTATCATTTTTAGAATATTAGTGAATTTTTCTTAGCATATTAAATAGAATGATAAATTAGGGTAAATAAGATTTTAAATAGTTTTTAGAATAATAAAGAAAAAGGGGAATATAGTTTTTCTTTTATTACTAATAGATGTTAATAGTTTAGAATTTTGTATAGATTTTAAAATAGGTTTAATTGTTTTTAAATCATTTTTAGAATTTTTCTATAGATTTTAAAATAGGTTTAAGTGTTTTTAGATAATATAGAAAAAATATAGTTTTTTAATGATAGATTGTGATAGATATTAAATAATATTAGAATTTTAATAGGAATTAGATTGATTTAGAGTTAATTAGGTTCTTAATCATTTTTAGAGTTTAATTAGGTTAATTGATTTTTTTAGAGTTAATTAGGTTCTTAATCATTTTCAGATTTAATTAGGTTGATATAGAGTTAATTAGGGTTTTAATGTTTTGTTTAGTGGTCATTAGTTTTAATCAAGATATTAATCAGTTTTCATTTTTTGGGGTTTTTTTATTCATTTTCGAATGGGCCCAGGAGTTGTTCTGTTTGAGGCCCAGTTGGTATCAGTTCAGTTTGGGTCCAGCAAAAAAGTCCAGATTTTTTTTTCAGTCATTTTCCAGCCAGTTACGGGAGCTTCTAGAAAGTTCTAGCACTCTCAGTGCTTTAAATAGTGACGCCACGTGTTGCATCAGGGGAGGCCCCACACGTTTCTCAGCAATCACGCCACGCCACCCTCTGACTCTCTCCCCTAGGACACGTGTATCCCATGCAACCACCTCCCTGAGACACTTGTCACCTCGCCATCATCCACCGGAGCTTCATCAGAAAACCACCGGCGGCCATGCATCAGCCCTAACCGCACACCGCCGGCCACCGTCAACTACCTCCGGCCACCGTCTCACTCACCGGAATCTGCAAACAACCATTTTTCCCCAGAAACTCATCTTCTTCCT
The DNA here is from genome assembly GCA_963859935.3 of Lathyrus sativus. NCBI lineage: Eukaryota > Viridiplantae > Streptophyta > Magnoliopsida > Fabales > Fabaceae > Lathyrus > Lathyrus sativus. Next base: position 876,180,985 of record OZ012735.1, read on the forward strand.
CCGATCTCTTCCGTCACCTTCATCATCTTCGCCGGAAACCTCAAGATTTTTCCAGAACGCCATCATCCTCGTCTCAAGTAATCACCAGATCTTCATCATTCCTCGTCAAAATCCCCAGAAATCACCCTAAGCCTTCATCCTCCATCGAAGAAAAACCTAGAAGATCCTCAGACGTTCATCCTCCTTCATCAATTTTTTCCAGAACAACATCAACCTTCATCAACTTTTTCCAGAATATCATCAATATCCATCGTTCTTCAACACCACCAAACTTCCATTGTTCTTCACGAAGTTTCCCAGAAAAGCTTCAGAACTCCATAGTTCTTCAATCCTTCCCCCAGAACGTCATCTTCAAGCGTCATCCTTCAATTTCATCTTCGCTCCATCTTCGTACGCGACTTGGATCTTCGTTGAAGGGACTTCATTCTCCAATACGATCCAGTTCGCTCAAAATATCCCCAGGTATGCTTGCTAAAACTCCTTGCGTGTTCTTCTTTAGATTAGATTGCGTTGCCTTCAACGATTAGGGTTTTGAGGGATTAATTGATTTGGTGCGTGGTTTGTTGTATGATGCTGGGATTTGGGGTTTGATCTTGATATTGTGTTTGATGATGATTTAGAACAGTTAGGTTTAAAATGATCACGTTGCTGGGTTGGTGTTTGTTGTTGATTGAGATTTCGTGAGAAGGGCTTCAGAATGTTGTGTGAGTTTGTTGCAGAGAGAGCGTGAGGGAGAGGAGGAAGATGACGGAACGGCGCGAGTTCAAGGGTGAACAGTAGTTAGGGTTTGGGGGAGGTTAGGTTTTGTTTCCTGAGTATTGGATTAGGGTTAGGCTATTGGGCTTAGGCCCAAGCACATCTTGCTGAGCGCTACACCCTTGTTACTCGTGCACCCCCCTGGCGTGTGTGAGATCAGAGTGGTTAATGTGGGCCTTAGGCCCTGATTGCTAATAGCACCCCACCAATATAAGCCCAGTGAAGAATGAACTGAAAACTTGCTAGTTCTGCACCCCCTCTGGGTTCACTTCAGTTTTTTTGTTTTTTTCTGGTTTCTAAGTCTGGGCCCTGCGCCCTAATTGCTTTTAGCACCCCCACCTTCAGGGCCCAGCTAGAAATAACTCATAACCATTGCTGTTTAAACCCCCCAGCTTTATTCCATTTTCTTTTATTTTGTTTTTTTCTTTTTATACTTTCATGGTTGTAAATAACTCACAATAAAATGAAAATAATTGTTTTTTAATGATTCTTTTTTCTACCATTTCATCATAAATGTTTAGAAAATTAAATAAAAATAAAAATGCCCTTTTATTTTTTGTGTGCTATTTTCTGCATATTTTCCATTTAATTGATGTTTTTTTTAATATTTTCAATGTATGCATATCATTAGAAAATTCATGAAAAATAGTAGGTTTAGTCAAATAATTCCGTTCTTTTTTCTGTAGACTCGTAATTCAGTGTAGAATTTTATAGTGCAAAAACATTAGCTTAATCATGCATTGTCATTTTAATTGCATTTTTTCACTGTTATTGATGTTGAATAAATTGGTCTGTGGATATGTCTGTGTTGCTGATTTTAGTTCTTTCATCTGGTGTTGAATTTTGTTCTGATTTTTCAGTATGTTATCCTAGAGCCATGTAGGTCTCCCATTAGATTTTGTTAGATTTTTGTAGGGTGTCCTGATGTGATTTGTCTGAGCCTGAAGATAGGAGTAGTCTTGATGACTTCTGACTTTGAAGTTCAACTGTGGTTGAACTTCAGAGATAGTCTCTTGTGGTTTGTTGGCCTGTGGGTTCTTCTTGAAGTTGGGAGCTGGTTGGAGTCCTGTTGGAGCTTGCAGAGATGCATTGGATTGAGGCGTAGTCTAGGAGCTTGTTGTCTGTTTGTGAGGTTCGAGATCCCGAAGTTTGAAGGGAGTTTATGGTACTTTCCTGAGGAAGGCACTATGAATGACTTTCATTCTTTCTTCTCACCTCTTTCGTAAGTATCCAATGATGTCGGAGCCGACTTGTGAGTTTAATTTCTCCTGAGGAGGAATGTAAACTGATCACATGTTGTTGAGCCACATGGGATACGATTCCTAAGTGGAAGCCTCCTAGTACTTTCCTGAGGAAGGTCCTATGGGTCTATTCACTTAGTTCCATTAGTTTGTCTAGGATTTCTCAAGTATCCAGTGATGTAGGAGCCAACTTGTGAGTTTAATTTCTCCTGAGGAGGAATGTAAACTGATCACAGTTGTTGAGCCACGTAGGATACGATTCCTAAGTGTCAGCCTCCTAGTACTTTCCTGAGGAAGGTCCTATGAGTCTGCTCACTTAGTTCCCTTAGTGCATATAGGTTTTCTCAAGTATCCCGTGATGCCGGAGCCTTCATGTGAGTTTAATTTCTCCTGAGGAGGAATGTAAACTGATCACAGTTGTTGAGCCGCATAGGATATGACTCCTGAGTGGTAATCTCCTGGTACTTTCCTGAGGAAGGCACTATGAGCTTGTCTGCTTAGCTCCCTTTCTCTGGTAAGCTTGTTCTGAAGCTTGGAGAATAGGATTGATTCCTCTTGCCTAGGAGTTTGTTTAGATCTTTGCTTAGGGTGTTGTATAGAGTTTTTTAGAGATAGATTAGGAGCTTGTTTCAGGTTTGTTAGAGGCCCTGCTCAGGGTTAGTCTCTTTGTATTGTTTGACTTGTGTGGTGTTATGTTGCATTAGACTTAGGTATTCATCTAGATAGTTCTGAGTAGGTGCATCTTAGAAGTAGACTTTGTGTGCATGAGAAGTTGAGGTGGTCCTCCTTCTGCTTGTTTGTTATTGAGTGGCTTTGCTTGTTGGTATTTGGTAGAGCTGAGCTCCCTTGCCTCTGTGGTTTGCGGCCTCTGTGCCCTGTTTGTTTAGTTGTTGCATTCATGCATATTTTCAGTATCCCTTTACGTTGCATTTTCTTGTTTGTAGTTTAGGCCTGTTGCCATGACCCCTTAGGAGCTCTGACTTCTCCGCTGCGGAGTTGTTATGATAGACATTAGGATGGTCAACCAGGTGTGATAGCAGTAGGTAGATTCCCCTGTTTCTCAGCTATAGTGTTAGGGTTTCCCTTTCCTTTCTGTAGGAGCTTTTGAGTAGCTTGACCCGTAGTTAGCTGAACTACAGCTGCTCTGATTCTTCGTTCCAGACGAAGATATGTAGGCATAGGATGCGATATCCTAGCGAGCACACTAACGACTAACTTTAGTTCTCTCGCGGCTGTGCGATCGAGACTTTCCCGCTAACGACTAATTGTTATCCCTTTCTCTTGCCTGAGCGCATTTGAGACCAGTTTGTTTTCTCACGGCTGTGTGAGAGCGCCTGTTTACCCGTAGTTAGTCGAACTACGTTTGCTCTGATCTTCCATACTGTGTGGAAGTACGTAGGCACAGGACGCGATGTCCTGGCGAGCAACCTTTTCCCCGTTTAGACATAGGAAGTCGAACTACGTTGACTCTGACTTTCCCATTGCACGAGGGAATACGTAGGCCCAGAACACCGTATGTTCTGTCGAGTCCTGTCCTTTTCTTTTCCTTTCAGACCAGCCATTAGCGTAGATAGATAATACACCCTGTTACCTATAAACACCAAGCGTGGATCCCATCGAGTACGATGGACGTGAGGGGTGCTAATACCTTCCCCTTGCCTAACCGACTCCCGAATCCAGGTTTTGGTTGCGATGACCATACCTTTTCCCGTCTTTTGCGAGGTTTACTTCGAGCGTTTCCTTTCCCGCTCTGAGGGATAAATAACGCACGGTGGCGACTCTTCTGTCAAGCCGGCGCCGATTTTCGCAGTAGCGACACCAGCCCACTGTCGCTACTGCGAAAATCGGCGCCGGCTGACAGAAGAGTCGCCACCGTGCGTTATTTATCCCTCAGAGCGGGAAAGGGAACACTCGAAGTAAACCTCGCAAAAAACGGGGAAAGGTATGGTCATCGCAACCAAAACCTGGGTTCGGGAGTCGGTTACGCAAGGGGAAGGTATTAGCACCCCTCACGTCTGTCGTACTCGACGGGATCCACGCTTGCTTGGGTTGTCTAAAGGATGCAAAACAATCTATCTACGGCTGCTAAATCTAAACGGAAGGGAATTGACTCGATAGAGCGTCGCACTCTATGCCTACGTATTCTCAAAAGAGAAAGTCAGAGTCAACGTAGTTCGGGACTACAGGGAAAATTGGCTCGCCAAGACCTCGCGTCTTGTGCCTACGTACTTCCACACTGCATGGAAGATCAGAGCTTTACGTAGTTCAGACTAACTACGGTTAAACAAAACATTCTCACACAGCAGTGAGAAAAACAACTGGTTTCACAGGGTCGGGAACCTATGGGCAAAACTATGGCTTGGTCTCAAATGCACTCGGGCAAGAGAGAAAAGGGGTAACAATTAGTCGTCAGCGGGAAAGTCTCGATCGCACAGCCGCGAGAGAACAAAAGGTTAGTCGTTAGTGTGCTCGCTAGGATATCGCATCCTATGCCTACATATTCTCGTCTGGTACGAGAAATCAGAGCAGCTGTAGTTCGGCTACTTCGGGACCACAGCTCAAATCTCGTTTTATTAATCTCTGAAAAAATGGTTACAATGCTTGCATATTGAAAAATAAATCTCCTAGGAAAGACTATCCTATCCTATCCTGAAAAATCGAATGAAAAATAGCCCCCTAACATGTGGGCTTCTAAACTATCCTAAAATAAACTCCTATGAAAAAAAAATATCCTAAAAGAAAATGTACTTAAAAATATTAAGTCCATACTAATATTTTTTCTTTCTTTTCCAATCATTTTCTCACATATTTTTCTCTATTTTTTTATATATTTTCAATATATTTTTCTCTATTTTTTCATATATTTTCTCAATATTTTTCCTCATGTATTTTCTTTTCTCTATTTTCCTTTTTTCCAAAATATATTTCTTTTTATGAATATTTCTTTTTCTAATATATTTCTTTTCATTTCTTTTTTTCTCTTTTTTCAAATTCTTTTATATTCTTTTTCTTAAGATCTTCGAACACATAAAATAAAGAAAAAATACAAACAAAAGGGGAGGGGGTGTAACTGGTACAAGGGGATTATACAAGAAAAACAAATAAAAAAAAACAAAGGAAATGGGCCCAGCCCTGGTTCCTTCAACAAACACGGAGGGGGGTGTGATGCTGCACTGGGAGTGTATCAGCAAGAACTAACATCACTAAGGCCCAAGCCCAGAACCCTCCCACCCAGAGGGGTGTTTGCCAAAAAACGGAGGGGGGGAAATCCGAAAAATGTAATTGGGCCTGAGGCCCAATCTCTCCTGACCCACTCTCTTCCTCCCCTCACCTTCTGAAACAGAACCCTAATTCTTTTTCCCTTTTTCCCTCACCGCGCCGCCGTAAACCCTCCGTTCTCCGCCTTCACGTCTCAAACTCCCTATGGCTCAACTATTCTTCCACCATCATCCCCTGCAAACAAGCTTCCAACATTAGATCACGGCATTCGCAGTCTCATTCTGAGTGAGCTTCGAATCGTTGAAGCTCTGAAGACCATCCATGGTGTTCCTTATAGATCTGGAGATGAAAGAATCAACAGAAGTATCAGATGAAGTTCTTGCATGCTCTGGTGGTTGGAGATCGAGTGCGCATGTTCTTGAAGAACGATGATGTTGAAGGAATCTGGAAAGGCTGAAGAACATGATGAAGACCCTTGCGACGGAGATGAAGATCCATGGAGTTTGCTTTGACGAACGGTTTGCTGTTGATGTGATCTTCTGGAGATGAGGATCAGAGGTTGGATGAATCTGGAGAAACGCGTTGATGAGTTTGATGATTCTTTGGATGTTTGTGGTGATTGAAGACGATGTTGTTGATCTGAAGTTCGTTGATGCGTGTTGATCAGAGATGTTGTTAGATGATGATGACTGGACTTCTTGATGTGTTGATCATGGAACCTGAAAAGGTCTGGAAATATGATGAACGGTTGAAGGTTGACGATGAAGTTTTCTGGATTTTTCTGGTGAGTTTGGTGGGTTTTCTGGGCGTTTTGGGGTTGAGAGTGATGAATGTTGGAGGAAGCTATGGAGGTTGGATCGGATTCTGGGTTTCTCATGGTGGCCGGAAGTTGGATGAGAGGAGGTTATGGAGGTGGGAGATGAAGATGACCGGATTCTGGGTTTTTGGTGGGTTTCCGGTGAGGGTGCGGTGGCCGCCGGCCATGCAGTCCGGCCGGTGGGTAACTCAGGCGGGAGGCTGTGGTGTACCGGTGTGGGGACACGTGGGTGGAGTAGTGGTGAGGAGAGATGCATGTGGGACGTGTGTCCCCATGCGTGGCAGAGAGAGAGGTGATGAACTTGTGAGGTGGCGTAGTGTGAGGTGAAAATGTGGGACCACCCCCTGCGAACACGTGGCTTGCTCTGGTATTTAAAGCACTGAGAACATCTGGACGCTTCTAGAACGTTCTAGAAGCTGCTGGGAACTGCTGGATTGATCTGGACATTTTTGGAGACTTGGACAAAAATTCTGGACAAAAACTTTGCATTGGGCCTTTGCCTGATAACTGGGCCTGCGAAAAACTGAAAAAAACTCACAAAAAAACTGCATTAGAGTGGATTAAAAAGCTGATAAAAAAAAAATGAATTAAACCTAATCCTAATTAACTATTAAAAATTCAATTAATCCTAAAAAATGCTAATTAACTCCTAACTAATAATACTCTAAAAATCTAATAAACCCACTAATAAAATTCTATTAATCCTCTATTAATCTAAAATTTTAATAAATCTAAAAAAAGACTATATTATTTATTATAAACTCTATAAAAAAAATAAAATAAAAATCTATTATTAATAACAAAAATCTATTAAAGAAAATGAAAACTCTATATTCTATATTAAAAAGACTATTAAATTCTATACTAAAGAAAATACTCAAAAATCAATTAATATTCTAAAAATCTATATTAATATCTAAAATGATTAAAAATCTATTTAAAACTATTAAAAAAATCTTATTAATATTCTAAAAATTCCTAAAAAATCTATTAACTCCTAAAAAATGATTTAAAAGCTATTTAAACCCTAAAAAATGCTAATAAAACCCAGAAAAATCACAATAAATCCCAGAAGGACAGAATAAGCACCGAACGACACATAACACCGCGAGAGCGCACCAAAATAGCCGGTAAAAATAAACGGGCACCGAGATATCCCAAAAATCGATTCTATCTATCTAAACTGATTAAAAACACCTGAAACACGAGACGAGAGCTGTGATCCCTGATAAAATCGAAACAAATGAGAAATGCATTGTATGCAATATGCAGATGCGAATGCGATTATGCGTCGAAACATCGAGCCAAATACGAGACCCGGTTGGTCAAATTTTGGGGTGCAACAGCTGCCCCTATTCAAGCGGCTTGGACCTGAATGGGTGAAGAGCGCTCAGCCTTCAAACATTCAAGGTAGATGACGGTTGAATACCGGTAAACCCGAAAATTTGCCAACTGCTCAACTTGCCGAACACTAGAATACTAGCTGCACGGCAACTATCTGGAGAAATACTGATCTGACCTCACCGTCGGTTATCCACCTTAAATTCTTCTGATATTGCCTTCAGGCGCTTACGAAGTCAATCTTTAGATTAGACATCACTGTTGGAGCAGACATATCACGCTGCTAAGGACTTCAAGAATCATCTTGAACAAACAAATCCTTCGGGCAACTTCAAGAATCATCTTGAATTGATAACCAATCTGGAGACTTCATTCTGCTGGGTGCTCCAGGAATCTTCCTGGGCAACTTTTGCTGAGGACGCTACTGGGGAGCTCAAGCATCATACTAGGCGAACAACTCGGGAAGCTGTACTGAGGTCTTAAGAATCATCTTAAGCAAACGACTCTGCTGAGGTATTCCAGAATCGTTCTGAACTGAAGACTTCGCTGGGGAAACGAGAAGCTTAACCACACAACTCTGCAGGTGAACAAATTCGAAATCCAATAGGTAACCATCCTGGTCCATGTTTCGACATGCGTATGCTGGATAATGATGCAATGTCCTATATGATATGTAAATGCTATACATTCTGTTTGAAAATGCGATGCCCTGACAACGTGGGTATACTATATGCTTGTATAAATGCAATGACTTTATATGCAAATGCTAATGCAGGCTCGAGCTGCCAGAGAACACCAGGTCTGAAAACCACTTCGCAAAATAAATGCCGAAGGTAGTGCCAACTCTACTAGGGATGAACTGAAGCCACAGAATCGTCTCAGCAAAATAAATGCTGGAAACGGGGAATCAAATCCGCTGAGGATAACCGTTCTGCTGGAGAAATGAAAAGGCAACCCTGCTTGGCGACTTCACTGAGGAGAGAAAGAACAACTCTGCTCGGGGATGCTTTCTTCAAACCATTGGCAACTGGTTGTACTCTGCGGGGATTAACCCAAACTGGGATTGATTGTGCGCAGCACACCGCTGGAAATGCTCCTACTATCAAGGATATCAATCTTAATCTGCTGAGGGTCCTTCTGATCCTACTCTGATATGGGGTAAAATACGATCTCGACTCTTCCGGGGATAATAAGCAACTTTCATCTGCTGAAGAGTGGCAATTCTGTTTTAATAACATCCACAAGGATTTCAAACATTACTCGGAGCGCTGGCATCCGTCGAGCTTCGTATCGGGGAACATGACAACATGCGGGTCATTGGGAAATACTGTGTCAGATACCTTTAGGTTTTTTTGTTTTTCTGGTTTAGAATAAACACGGATTATGTACACAGTGGAAAATATAAGAAATACTAGACGAGAACTAGCATTCAAGGTGGACTACCAGGCGAGAACTGGTATAACACGTAGGTTAAAACACACGATGATCAGACGAGAACTGATTACGCGACGACATGTACCAGGCGAGAACTGATACAACACTTGAAGAAACGGTGACCAGGCGAGAATTGGTTACAATAAACTGCACCAGACGGGAACTGATACTTACAATAAACTGCATCAGACGGGAACTGATACTTACGGAAGGTGGGCCAGACGAGAACTGGTTACCGGTTTGCCAGGAGAGAACTGGACTTTGGAAACGACTGGTTACTGACACGCAACAGGTTTAAACTGCAGGATAATGATCCAATGACAGCAAGGTCTTTCTTAGGAGGTTAAGGTTTTTTGACAAGGGTATTAACATGATTCCCCGATACTCTACTCCGGCTGAGGATAAACAGGCTGGTTTGAACAACTTGCCCCAGTACACTCAGCTGGGGATAAGAAGACTGGTTTTGAACAACTTGCCCCAGTACAATTCAACTTGCCCCAATCTAACTCTTGGGAATACCTGCTCTGAACAGCTTGCTACGAGAAAACTTCGAGAATATTTGCCTCGGTATCTGTATGACAACAGAATTCAATCTCCATTAGACACCTAACAGCCCAGTTGGTTTCAACTCTTTCTGCGGTGACTTGCCCCTGAATGAGCGTTCTAGCGACTTAACCCGGTCTGATTATCCACTGGAAGTATCTGCTTTCAAATCTCAACATTCTGCATAACTGCCCCTGATTGGCTCCCGAGAAAACTCATTCTGATCAACTGCTTCTCAAAGAAAATGCCCCTGATCAACTGAAGCTTCGAGACCTGTCCTCAGACTAACTGATACTGAACTTATTGGAAGATAATACCCCTGATTCATAGGTTTTCACAATATACGCCATCATGGTTCAGACTGCTGAATTACTCAGTCCTGCTCGATTATTCCCGCTGGAATTCCTTTCATGCCAACTACTAACCTGCAATTAGAATCGTTTGTTCACGAATGGTAATCTTAATGCAGTGGTTATGCAGATTTTGAAAAAATTTGAGCTGTCACTCATTTACATGCATATGATTGAGAGTGACGAATGAACCAAAGTTCAAACGTAGTGCTTACGTGGTCAGTGAAAAATACAACAAGGATGTGACTAGCAAGTCAAGAAGGAGTCAGGTTACTCAACCTTATCGTAATGCGCTTCAGAATAACCCTACCTCAATTAGGTCTTTTAAGGGTTGTATCGTGGTCGGGTTCACGGTTCGTGAAACAAAGGATGTTTGGCTCAAATTCTGATTTGTACTCACCCCTTCTACGTGATGATCTCCGATCCTAAGGTTCAGTTAATCCTGGCACAAGCGCTCGCCTCTTCGAGAGGTATGTTGAATGGTAAGACCCACAGTTAAGGAATTCACAAGCTTTTCTTCCAGAGTGATAGTTACTCCTTCTTCGCTTTTGGTGCCTGTGCACACGACTTTGTGATTTGCTGGGGAAAATTTTCTTTTTAATCCCTCTTTTTCATTCTTTTGATTTCCTAATTTTTGCCTGGACTGACTCATTTTGAGTTCTTTTCGTTTTTTTTCGATTTCTTTTGAAGTCCAGCGGGATGCCCTGATTTTTGCCTAAGTATTAGCTTTCTCAGCTTTTCTTTCTTTTTACTTAGCGGGCTTTCTTTCTTTCTTTCTTTTGGAACAAAGTCGTGTGACACTGGTTGTCTTGATTGCTCCGAAAGGATTGTAACTGTCTCACTCCTGATTGGTGAGATTTAACCTCTTGAAAGGTATAAACTGATTGGTCCTCGAAAGACAACACTCCTCTGTAAGACTTGAATGCTCGGTCAAGCTAACTGACAACTACCCTGCCCCGGGTTAAGATGTAAGGGTTAAAAAGTCCGAAAAAATTTCTACTTCCTGGCTCGAAGTGGTTAACAAGGGACTAACTCCTTATATCTCCAGTGTTTGGGGAATTTGAAACAATGCCTTGTACGTCATCGGTACGGTCTTATCTGAAAGCACACGATCATCGGTTATGAGTTTCAGTTTCATCATCCTCCCTCCTAACTTTGCTAGTCACAGCGATAAAGTGGAGTGAATAAAATGCAAGCGTCAATGCAATAAATGAGCGACAGCGACATGACTAATTCAGAAAAATGCATAGTCACTTTATTATTATCACCATTCAAAACATACAATGCTTAAAAGCAGGTAGTAACTAACAGAAAAAAGAAACTACAAATGCAAATGATATAAAAGGTCTGAGGACTGTCAAATGCTGAGGCGCCTGCCTGTCTGAACCACTGGCTTCTGTTGGGGAATACTTCCCGAATCAACGAGCTTAGACAGCTGAGCGGTTGGGATGAACAAACAGAAATCCTTCTCGGAAGGAAATGCGATCCTGATCAATCAACTGCTGTACCTTCGCCTGAAATGCTTTACAATCTTCCGTTGAATGCCCCGGTGATCCACCATGGTAACCACACTGAACGTGGGGATTGTACCCAGGAGGGTAAGGTTCTGGAACTGGCTTAAGAGCTTTAGGCTCCACCAAAGACTTCTGGATCAAAGACGGTAGCAACTGGCCATACGGCATCGGCACTGGGTGAAAAGGAGCTTTCCTTCGTTCCAAGTTGTTACGAGGTCGATTCTGATTCTGACGCTGATTCTGATAACCTCGGCCACGAGTTCGCTGCTTTGCAATGGAAGCGACATAAGGTTCCTGATAGGGTGCCCCAGGCACGGCTGTCTGTCCAGAATAACGAGACACAGAAGATACTGACCGCTGATAAGACGGAGAACCAACAGATTTCACCGATTCGACTTGAGGATATCCAACATCTGTCAGGACCGCATTGATCATAGCTTCATCTTCAGATTGAGAGCTACAGAGAGATTCAGTTTCACTGGCCTGACCTTTTGAAACATACATGATTCTTCCAGTCTTTACACCATACTCGATGTGCTCTCCCGTCCTTACCAACTCAGTGAAATTTGGTGCGGTTCCGAGCATTCTTTCGAAGTACGGGCTCTGCAAGGAATTTACGAACATGCCTTTCAGCTCTTGGTCTAGGAGCGGTGGTTGCACTCTACCAGCAAATTCTCTCCATCTCTGAACATACTTTCTGAAAGATTCATTGTTCCCTTGAGACAATTCTTGCAGCTGCATGCGAATAGGAGCTTCGTCAAGATTATAGTCGTACTGCTTCAGAAAGGCATTGGCCAAATCCATCCATGATCGGATCTGATCACGCTCTAACTGCATATACCAACTCAGAGGTGCCCTAGTCAGACTATCTTGAAAGCAATGAATCATCAGCTTGTCGTTATGCACAAATGAAGTCATTCTTCGGCAGAACATCACCAAATGTTGCTTCGGGCAGCTATCTCCTTTGTACCTTTCAAACCTCGGCATTCTGAACTTCGAAGGTAACACTAGGCCAGGAACCAGACACATATCTGCAGCACTAGGAGTAACAGCGTCCTTACCTTTCAAGGCTTTGAATCTCTCCTCCAATGCACGAAACCTTTCAGCATACACGGGAGCTAACGGGTCTTCATTCTTTGCTGTCGGGACCTCTCTTCGGGGTTTTGGCACAGGGAAGGCAAAACCCTGGTAGTCTGAGACATCAACAGAAGGAGAACGTTCACCTCGGGCGACAAACTGCTTGCGCAGACCTTGGTCTTCAACAGATGGCTGCACAGGCTGAGCTGCAGTAAGGTTGTTCACTTGCGGAAAGTCTTCGTCGCGCGGAGATCCATACAGAGGATTGGGCGTCACGGTGAAACCTGACAAGGTATCAACAAACTGGAAGTTGCTCTCTGACATAGCTACCAACAACTGTCAGCTGACTTCACTGCTTGACTCTGATCAAATCTGCTTCAAATCTGCTCCAACCTCTTGGTCGTCTTCAATATTCACCTTCAGAACCAAAATAACGGCTGGATAAGAGCTCTGACTAGCTGGCGAATGGTATGCAATATGATGCGAAGATGCTTATGCAAATGCAATGCAATGCAACAAACACGGGATCACAGCCCCCACACAATCTAAATACTGCTGCCCTGCTGGCGGAGTACGGTTGCTCTGGAGAGAAGACCAGAATAACGGGTAGGTTGGAAGTCAAGTTTCCTGCACAAAAAAACCCTCCCCACTCACAGGTGTGGACCTACATCTGACAAGGTACGGCATCCTATGCGTTCATCAGCGTCACAGACTTTCAAAACTGATGATATGATTCCCAGAAGGAGTGGAATCATCAAGCTTTGAAGAGGCCTCACTTAGCTGAATCACAAATGATCGGTCCCCAGAGTCGACAATCCACCAAACCAGCAACCGTCTCAACCCAAAGGGTTGAAAGTGAAGCCAACCGGATGAACCTCGTCTGAGCGTGGATTTCATGAGACACTAGTGCCTGCAAAGCAAGCACGCGCCCACTAATTTCCACTCTAAGTCTATGGTGCACTCAAGCCCAGGTTCGGCTTCTCTCAATCATAGAACACCCGTAACACCCCAACAGCAACAGATAATATCGATAAATAAACACCTAATAGACAAGCAAACAAACGCTAGAATTGACTCTCTCTTAGGGGACGTTGGATCCCACAATTGACTCGCTTTCGGGACGTTGGATCCCTAGGAAACTATCAAGTCCCCAGCAGAGTCGCCAGCTGTCGCTACTGCGAAAATCGGCGCCGGCTGACAGAAGAGTCGCCACCGTGCGTTATTTATCCCTCAGAGCGGGAAAGGGAACGCTCGAAGTAAACCTCGCAAAAAACGGGGAAAGGTATGGTCATCGCAACCAAAACCTGGGTTCGGGAGTCGGTTACGCAAGGGGAAGGTATTAGCACCCCTCACGTCCGTCGTACTCGACGGGATCCACGCTTGCTTGGGTTGTCTAAAGGATGCAAAACAATCTATCTACGGCTGCTAAATCTAAACGGAAGGGAATTGACTCGATAGAGCGTCGCACTCTATGCCTACGTATTCTCAAAAGAGAAAGTCAGAGTCAACGTAGTTCGGGACTACAGGGAAAATTGGCTCGCCAAGACCTCGCGTCTTGTGCCTACGTACTTCCACACTGCATGGAAGATTAGAGCTTTACGTAGTTCAGACTAACTACGGTTAAACAAAACATTCTCACACAGCAGTGAGAAAAACAACTGGTTTCACAGGGTCGGGAACCTATGGGCAAAACTATGGCTTGGTCTCAAATGCACTCGGGCAAGAGAGAAAAGGGGTAACAATTAGTCGTCAGCGGGAAAGTCTCGATCGCACAGCCGCGAGAGAACAAAAGGTTAGTCGTTAGTATGCTCGCTAGGATATCGCATCCTATGCCTACATATTCTCGTCTGGTACGAGAAATCAGAGCAGCTGTAGTTCGGCTACTTCGGGACCACAGCTCAAATCTCGTTTTATTAATCTCTGAAAAAATGGTTACAATGCTTGCATATTGAAAAATAAATCTCCTAGGAAAGACTATCCTATCCTATCCTGAAAAATCGAATGAAAAATAGCCCCCTAACATGTGGGCTTCTAAACTATCCTAAAATAAACTCCTATGAAAAAAAAAATATCCTAAAAGAAAATGTACTTAAAAATATTAAGTCCATACTAATATTTTTTCTTTCTTTTCCAATCATTTTCTCACATATTTTTCTCTATTTTTTTATATATTTTCAATATATTTTTCTCTATTTTTTCATATATTTTCTCAATATTTTTCCTCATGTATTTTCTTTTCTCTATTTTCCTTTTTTCCAAAATATATTTCTTTTTATGAATATTTCTTTTTCTAATATATTTCTTTTCATTTCTTTTTTTCTCTTTTTTCAAATTCTTTTATATTCTTTTTCTTAAGATCTTCGAACACATAAAATAAAGAAAAAATACAAACAAAAGGGGAGGGGGGTGTAACTGGTACAAGGGGATTATACAAGAAAAACAAATAAAAAAAAACAAAGGAAATGGGCCCAGCCCTGGTTCCTTCAACAAACACGGAGGGGGGTGTGATGCTGCACTGGGAGTGTATCAGCAAGAACTAACATCACTAAGGCCCAAGCCCAGAACCCTCCCACCCAGAGGGGTGTTTGCCAAAAAACGGAGGGGGGGAAATCCGAAAAATGTAATTGGGCCTGAGGCCCAATCTCTCCTGACCCACTCTCTTCCTCCCCTCACCTTCTGAAACAGAACCCTAATTCTTTTTCCCTTTTTCCCTTACCGCGCCGACGTAAACCCTCCGTTCTCCGCCTTCACGTCTCAAACTCCCTATGGCTCAACTATTCTTCCACCATCATCCCCTGCAAACAAGCTTCCAACATTAGATCACGGCATTCGCAGTCTCATTCTGAGTGAGCTTCGAATCGTTGAAGCTCTGAAGACCATCCATGGTGTTCCTTATAGATCTGGAGATGAAAGAATCAACAGAAGTATCAGATGAAGTTCTTGCATGCTCTGGTGGTTGGAGATCGAGTGCGCATGTTCTTGAAGAACGATGATGTTGAAGGAATCTGGAAAGGCTGAAGAACATGATGAAGACCCTTGCGACGGAGATGAAGATCCATGGAGTTTGCTTTGACGAACGGTTTGTTGTTGATGTGATCTTCTGGAGATGAGGATCAGAGGTTGGATGAATCTGGAGAAACGCGTTGATGAGTTTGATGATTCTTTGGATGTTTGTGGTGATTGAAGACGATGTTGTTGATCTGAAGTTCGTTGATGCGTGTTGATCAGAGATGTTGTTAGATGATGATGACTGGACTTCTTGATGTGTTGATCATGGAACCTGAAAAGGTCTGGAAATATGATGAACGGTTGAAGGTTGACGATGAAGTTTTCTGGATTTTTCTGGTGAGTTTGGTGGGTTTTCTGGGCGTTTTGGGGTTGAGAGTGATGAATGTTGGAGGAAGCTATGGAGGTTGGATCGGATTCTGGGTTTCTCATGGTGGCCGGAAGTTGGATGAGAGGAGGTTATGGAGGTGGGAGATGAAGATGACCGGATTCTGGGTTTTTGGTGGGTTTCCGGTGAGGGTGCGGTGGCCGCCGGCCATGCAGGCCGGCCGGTGGGTAACTCAGGCGGGAGGTTGTGGTGTACCGGTGTGGGGACACGTGGGTGGAGTAGTGGTGAGGAGAGATGCATGTGGGACGCGTGTCCCCATGCGTGGCAGAGAGAGAGGTGATGAACTTGTGAGGTGGCGTGGTGTGAGGTGAAAATGTGGGACCACCCCCTGCGAACACGTGGCTTGCTCTGGTATTTAAAGCACTGAGAACATCTGGACGCTTCTAGAACGTTCTAGAAGCTGCTGGGAACTGCTGGATTGATCTGGACATTTTTGGAGACTTGGACAGAAATTCTGGACAAAAACTTTGCATTGGGCCTTTGCCTGATAACTGGGCCTGCGAAAAACTGAAAAAAACTCACAAAAAAACTGCATTAGAGTGGATTAAAAAGCTGATAAAAAAAATGAATTAAACCTAATCCTAATTAACTATTAAAAATTCAATTAATCCTAAAAAATGCTAATTAACTCCTAACTAATAATACTCTAAAAATCTAATAAACCCACTAATAAAATTCTATTAATCCTCTATTAATCTAAAATTTTAATAAATCTAAAAAAAGACTATATTATTTATTATAAACTCTATAAAAAAATAAAATAAAAATCTATTATTAATAACAAAAATCTATTAAAGAAAATGAAAACTCTATATTCTATATTAAAAAGACTATTAAATTCTATACTAAAGAAAATACTCAAAAATCAATTAATATTCTAAAAATCTATATTAATATCTAAAATGATTAAAAATCTATTTAAAACTATTAAAAAAATCTTATTAATATTCTAAAAATTCCTAAAAAATCTATTAACTCCTAAAAAATGATTTAAAAGCTATTTAAACCCTAAAAAATGCTAATAAAACCCAGAAAAATCACAATAAATCCCAGAAGGACAGAATAAGCACCGAACGACACATAACACCGCGAGAGCGCACCAAAATAGCCGGTAAAAATAAACGGGCACCGAGATATCCCAAAAATCGATTCTATCTATCTAAACTGATTAAAAACACCTGAAACACGAGACGATAGCTGTGATCCCTGATAAAATCGAAACAAATGAGAAATGCATTGTATGCAATATGCAGATGCGAATGCGATTATGCGTCGAAACATCGAGTCAAATACGAGACCCGGTTGGTCAAATTTTGGGGTGCAACACCCACTAAGGAATTCAGAAAAATAAAAATAAAAATAAAACAAGGAGGGAAGGGCCAAAAGACGGGGGGTGCATGGCTGAATGGGCTCAGCCCAGTTATACTCACACACAGGGGGGAAGAGGAACGAAAACGGGGGGTGCAGGTATGAACGGAACATTGGGCCCAAGGCCCACTACCCCAGTCTGAGGACCCCAACGAGAGCTTCTTCCTCCCCTCACTCACTCTGAAACAAACCCTAACTCCTCTCTCATCTCTCCTTCTCCCTTTCCGCCGCCGCCTGGTTCTCCCCCTCCTCCATCAATTTCTCATCTTCGTCTCCCTCACCATCCTCTTCTCCATCCATCTCCTCCCTATCTCAACCTGCAACCTCTAAATCCTAACGAAAACCTCCACCCCGAAACTAGACAAGATGAGGCCGACGATTGTTCCCGATGATGCACCGGAGCGAAGATCTGAAGGAAACGTTTTAAGATCATAGACATAGATTATGATGAAGGTTCGTAGACGGATCGCTTGAAGTCCTGTGGAACTTCTATTGTCGCAGATCTGGAGAACTCTGTAGATCCGTTCTGGAGAACGAGATGAAGTTGTTGATCTGATGACGATTTTGGATTCTAAAACGGAGAAACACGCGTGTTGACGAATGAAGCTCTGAAGCGGAAAATCTAGAAACAGTATGTGTTAATGAATGTTTGTGGATGAGTTCTTGAAGGTTATTGATGAAGGTCCTTGAACATATGAACATAGGAACATATGAACAGATGGTGAATTTTGGACGCCGATCTTGGAGAAATCTGGAAATGGATGAACCTGATGAACGCTCTTCAAGTTTTCTGGGAAAAGGCTTGAAGGTGATGAACGATTGTTGAATCTGGAGGTTTGTTGAAGCTTGATCCGAAAACGTTTGAAGATTCTTGATGAAACGGTAAAACTGGAGAAAGGACTCATGAACATCATGAACAAGGCATGAAGATTCCGGCGGGCTGAGGGATTCTCCGGCGAGGTTGATGAAGATGCGAACGGGGAAGATGAAGAAACGATGATTCTGGAGTTTTTTCTGGGAATTTTGACTTTCTGGTGAGGTAGTTACGGCGGTGATCGGAGTTAGTTGGTGGTGGCCGGAGTTGGTTGGTGGTGGCCGGCGAGGGTTGGGGCGGTGGCTGCATGGCCGCCGGCCATGCAACCGGTAAAGAGTGGGGGACGGGACAGGTGTCACGAGGAGTTCTGATGGAGAATGTGCATGTGTAACACGTGGCGTTGGTGAATGGTAGTGGAGTGTGAGGTGTGAAACTTTCTGAATGCATGAAAAAGTGAGGTGGCCCCTCCAGAAGTACACGCGTGGAAGCTCATAAATAGGACATGTGGCACTGGATAACTTGGACTGGGCCTCCACCACTATTCTGGGCCCACGAATTACTGGATTGATTAATGACTAATATGACCGATTAATACTGATTAAGACTTAAACCCTAATTAACTAATGGATAATCAATTAACACTAACTAAGCACTACAATTAACGCCTAAAATGAAAATCAAAACTAATATAATTCCTAATTAAAACTGATTAGCTCAATTAAAATCTAAACAAAAGATTAAACTCTAATTAAACTCTATTAAAAGGGAATTAACATCTAATCTATGAGAATTAACCTAAAACTATATTAATTCTAAACTAATAAAACTCTAATAATTCTACTAATCTCTAAACTAATAATAAAATAAAAAAAAAACTCTAACAATTTCTATTAATCCTATTTAAAAACTCTAGTAAAAGAAAATCATATTAAACTATTATCTAAAAAAGAAAAGACTTAATATCTAAAAAAAAGTTTATTCTAAAATCTATTTAAAACAATTTATAAATTCTAAAAAGATTTAAAACTATTAAAAATATTAAAAGGAAATTATTTAAATTCTAGAAAATCTATAAAGCCTATTTAAAATCTACAAAAGGCCATTAAATCCTAAAAAATGCAAACAAAGGCAAATAACCAACATAAAAAAGAGCGCGAGACCAGATCGAAGCAAACAGTAAACCCCGACACCAAGAAACTCCAAAATCACTGCGTGAGCTGAGAACACCCCAGAAGCGCGACTTCCCAAAATAACCTCCTATTATCCAAACTGGTCTGAGATACCTGAAATACGACAACAGGGTTGTAATCCCGATAAAATCACCATGATTGAGAAAATGCACTATATGTAGTATGTGAATGCGAAATGCGAAATGCGTCGAAACATCGAGTCAGATACAAGCAGCTTGGACCTGAATGGTTGAAGAGCGCCCAGCCTTTAATTATTCAAAGGTAGAAGATGGTTGAATACAAGTGAATCCTGAAATTTGCCAACCGTAAAATAAACTGCAAAGCTGCTTGAGAAATAGCGTCTAATAAACTGAAGTCTGATTGTCACAGCAACAACTGGTCAATTATCTGATAAATTTTCTGCTGTTTTTTTTTCAACATCACTCACCTGTGTGACACCACAGATACTGATTCTTCAGAAATAATGCTTCGAAAAAGCAAACGCCTTCCCATCTACTATGGGATCTTTTCTGTCGACTCATGGTTCCTGGCGAACCTGAGGAAACTCTCCTGGGGAATTCTGAATTGAACTGCCTGGCACCTATTTTGACGAAGGCGGCAGCTTCAGAAGTTCGATATGTGTCAATCTTTCTTTTTTCAGTGCTGACGTAACAACCAAATATGAAGAAATCACTCCGCTGTGGGTGAAGAGAAGCTTAACCAAACAACTCTGCAGGTGAACAAATTCGAAAGCCAATAGGTAACCATCCTGGTCTATGTTTCGACATGCGGATGTCTGAAGTGATGCAATGCCCTATATGACATGTAAATGTTATGCGTTTGTAACTGCAATACCCTATACGGCATGAATATGCTATGTATTTGTAAATGCAATGCCCCGTACGGCATGAATATGCTATGCGTTTTGATAGATGCAAATCTAACGATATATGCAAATGCTAATGTAAGCTCTAGCTGCCAGAGAACACCAGGTCTAAACACCGCTTGGCAAAATAAATGCCGGAGGCAAAGTCGACTCCACTGAAGGTAATCGGTTATCACATAATCATCTCGACGATATTCTTTCTAACCACTGTCAAACCGTATTCTGTGGGGATTAACCCAATAGGGGTTGATTGTGAACGGCTCACTGCTGGAGAATGCCCCTTCTGTCAAGGGTATCAATCTTTTGATCTGTTGAGGATACTCCTGATCCTACTCTGATGAGAGGTAAAATACAATCTCAATTCTTCCGGGAACAATACACAACTTTCAACTACTGAAGAGGAGTAATTCTGATTTAACAACGTCCATACGGTATTCAAACATTAATCGGGGAACTGGTATCCATTAAGCTTAATATCGGGAAACGTGACAATATTACTGTATCGGGTATTTACACATTTTTTGGTTTTTCTAGATAAAAGCGGGTTATTAACAAGATGGAAAATACTAGATGAGAACTAGCATTCAAAGGTAGACTACCAGGCGAGAACTGATAGGAAAATTGAGCGAAAATTGGTTTTTATGTTTTGAACGTCAAACGGGGCTGACTGGATATAGGCTAAGAAAAGACAACCAGGCGAGAACTGGCTGAAAGCTGACAGGTACCAGGAGAGAACTGATACAACAATAGGTTAAAGAAAAGAAAACAACCAGACGAGAACTGGTTGGAAGTTGACATGCATCAGGCGAGAACTGATGTTTACGGAAAGCAAATCGACAATACGATAACCGGTTAAAAGAAAGGCTGTACCAGGCGAGAACTGGTATTTACGGAAGCATGGGCCAGACGAGAACTGGTTACCGGTTTGCCGGGCGAGACCTGGGCTCTGGAAGTGACTTGGTTATGAAGTTCTGACACGTAACTGTAGAATAACAATCCACCGACAACACGGCTCTTCTTATTTAGAAGGTTCAGGTTTTTTATAAGGGTATTGACATGATTCCCCGATACTCAACTCTTGCTGGGGATAAACAAACTTGCTTGAATAACTTGCCCCAGTACAATTCAACTTGCCCCAATCCAACTTTGGGAATACCTGCTCTGAACAGCTTGCTACGAGACGACCTCAAGATTATTTGCCCCGGTATCTGTACGACAAAAGAATCCAACCTCAATCAAACAATTGTCAACCCAGTTGGTCTTCACTGTCTCTGAAGTGACTTTGCCCCTGAATGAGCGTATGAGCGACTTAACCTGATCTGATTACCCACTGGAAGGTTCTGCTTTCAAATCACGACATTCTAGATGATTGCCCCTGATTGGGTCTCGAGAAGACTCACTTCTGATCAGCTGCTTCTCAAACAAACCGCCCCATAATCAACTGATGCTTCAGGCCTTGTCCGCAGACTAACTGATACTGAACTTACTAGAATTCAATGCCCCTGATTCATAGGGTTTCACGACATACACCATTTTGGTTCAGACTACTGTATTTTTCAGTCCTGTTCGATTATTCCCTGTTGGAACTTCCTTCATGTCAACTACTAACCTGCAAGTAAAATTTTCTATTCACGAATGGTAATTTTAATGCAATGTTTACGCAGATTTTGAAAAAATTTGTCTGGTCACTCACTTATGTGTCATGATGGTGAGTGGCGAATGAACCAATAGTTCAAACGCAGTGCTGATCTGATCAGTGAAAAATACAACAAGGATATGATTAGCAAATCAAGAAGGAGTCAGGTTACTCAACCTTATCGTAATGCACTTTCAGAATAAACTCTGCCTCAATTAGGTCTTTTAAGGGTTGTATCGTGGTCGGGTTCACGGTTCGTGAAACAAGGGATACTTGGCTCAAATTTTGATTTGTACCCACCCCTTCTACGCGATGATCTCGAATCCTAAGGTTCAGTTAACGTGGCTCGAGCGTTTGCTTCTTCGAGAGGCATGTTGAATAGTAAGAACCATAACTAAGGAATCCACAAGGTTTTTCAGAGTGACAGTTACTCCTTCTTCGTTTTTTTTTTGCCTGTATACACAACTTTGTCCTTCGCTGGGGATCTATTTTTTTCTATCCCTTCTTTTTCATTCTTTTGATTCCCTAATTTTTTCCTGGACTGACTCCTTTTGAGTTCTTTTCGTTTTCGTTTTCTTTTGAAGTCCAGCGGGATGCCCTGATTTTTGCCTAAGTATTAGCTTTCCAGCTTTTCATTCTTTTTACTTAGCGGGCTTTCTTTCTTCTTTCTTTTAGAACAAATTCGTGTGACACTGGTTGTCTTGATTGCTCTGAAAGGATTGTAACTGTCTCACTCCTGATTGGTGAGGTTTAACCACTGTGGTTGACGAGGTACAACCTCTTGAGAGGCATAAACTGATTGGTCCTCGAAAGACAACACTCCTCTGTAAGACTTGAATGCTCGGTCAAGCTAACTGACAACTACCCTGCCCCGGGTTAAGATGTGAGGGTTTAAAAATCCGAAAAAACTTCTACTTCCTGGCTCGAAGTGGTTAACAAGGGACTAACTCCTTATATCTCCAGTGTTTGGGGGATTTGAAACAATGCCTTGTACGTCATCGGTAAGGTCTTATCTGAAAGCATACTATCATTGGTTATGAGTTTATTTCGTCATCCTCCCTCCAATCTTTGCTAATCACAGTGACAAAGTGGAGTGAATAAAAATGCAAGTGTCAGTGCAATGCAGTAAATGAGCGACAGCGACATGATTAATTCAGAAAAATGCATAGTCACTTTATTATTATTACCATTCGAAACAAACAACGTTTACAGCAAGTAGTAACTAACAGAAAAGAAACTACAAATGCAAATGATATAAAATCTGAGGACTGCCAATGCTGATGCGCCTGCCTGTCTGGACCACTGGCTTTTGCTGGGGAATTCTTTCCGAGTCTACGAGCTTAGACAGCTGAGCGGTTGGTATGAACAAACAAAAATCCTTCTCGAAAGGAAATGCGATCTTGGTCGATCAACTGCTGTACCTTCACCTGAAACGCTTTACAATCTTCAGTTGAATGCCCCGGAGAGCCACCATGATAACCACACTGAACGTGGGGATTGTACCCAGGAGGGTAAGGTTCCGGAACTGGCTTAAGAGCTTTAGGTTCCACCAAAGAACTCTGGATCAAAGATGGTAGCAGCTGGCTATACGGCATAGGCACTGGGTGAGAAGGAGCTTTCCTTCGTTCCAAATTGTTGCGAGGTCGATTCTGATTCTGACGCTGATTCTGATAACCTCGACCACGAGTTCGTTGATTTGCATGAGAAGTGACGTAACGTTCCTGATAGGGTGCCCCAGGCACAGTTGCCTGTCTAGCATAACAAGCCACAGGAGGTACTGGTCTCTGATAAGATGAAGAACCAACAAAATTCACTGATTCGCTTCGAGGATATTCAATATTTGGCATGGCTGCATTGATTACAACTCCTTCTTCACTCTGATAGTCACAAGGATGTTCAGTTTTACCAGCTTGATCGTTTGAAGTAATCTGAATTTTCCCGATTCTTATGGCATACTCAAGGCGTTCTCCTAATGTTACCACGTCATAGAAACTTAATGGAAGTCCAAGCAATCTTTCAAAGTACGGATCTTGTAGGGAATCTACAAACATGCTCGTTAACTCTCGGTCCAAAAGCGGTGGGTGCATTCTAGCAGCAAATTCTCTCCATCTCTGAGCATACTTCCTGATAGGTTCATTGTTCTCTTGAGACAATTCTTGCAACTGCATGCGATGGGGAGCTATGTCTAGGTTATAATCGTACTGCTTCAGAAAGGCTCTGGCTAAATCCATCCATGATCGAATCTGATTTTTCTCTAACTGCATATACCACCTCAAAGATGCCCCAGTCAGACTATCTTGAAAGCAATGGATCATCAATTTGTCATCTCGCACAAACGAAGTCATTCTTCGACAGAACATCATCAAATGTTGCTTCGGATAGCTATCTCCCGTGTACTTCTCAAATTTCGGCATTTTGAACTTATAAGGCAACACCAGGTCAGGAACCAAACACATGTCTGCAGCATCCAGGTTAACAGCATCTTTCATTTTCAAAGCTTTCATTCCTTCTTCCAACGCTCGGAGTTTTCTATCCGTCTCAAGAGCTCTTGGATCTACGGTCCTGGCTATTGGAATATATCTTCGTGGATTCATCACAGGGAAAACAACACCTTGATTGTTACCAGGAGGAGGACGTTCATTTCGGGCAACAAACTGCTCATGTCGATCTCGGTTCTCAACAGAAGGCTGTACAAATTGGTCTGCAGTAACGTTGTTCGCTTGCGGGAAGTCTTCCATAGAATCATACAGAGGGTTGGACGTCATAGTGAACCCTGCCAAGGTGTTAGGAGACTGGAAATTGCCTTCAGACATAGCTACCAATAATCTTCAGCTGACTTCAATGCTCGATTCTGCTCAAATCTACTCAACCCCTAGGTCGTCTTCTGACAATCAACAGTTGCTCAATCCAAACTCCGGGTAATCACCTTCAGGAAACAAAGGCTGGATCAGAACTCTGGCTAACTGGAGGATGATATGCAATATGATGCAACACTATTATGCACATGATATGCAAGATGCAGCAAAAAACGGGACCACAGCCCCCACACAAATCTGAATACTGCTGCGCTGCTGACGGAGTACGTTCGCTCTGAAGAGAAGACCAAAATAACGGGTAGGTTGGAAGTCAAGGTTCCTGCAAAAAACCCTCCCACTCACGGGTATGGACCTAAATCTGTCAAGGTACGGCATCCTATGCGGTCGTCAGCATCACAGACTTTCAAAACTGACGATACGATTCCCAGAAGGAGTGGCATCATCAAGTCTTGAAGAGGCCTCACTTAGCTAACTTCCAAATGATCGGTTCCCAGAGTCGACAATCCAACTAACCAGCAACCCGAGCCACCCAAAGGGTGGGACAAGAGGCCAACCAGAAGAACCTTGTCTGAGTGTGGATTTCGCGGGACACTAATACAAGCAAAGCTGGTATGCGCCCACTAATTTCCACTCTAAGTCTAAGGTGCACTCAAGCCCAGGTCCGACTTATCTCTCAATCATAGAACACCCGTCATACCCCAATAACACAACAGCAACAGATAATATCAATAAATAAACCCAATAGACAAGCAAACAAGCGCTAGGATTGACTCTCTTAGGGGACGTTGAATCCCACATGCATAAGGAACTATCGCAGTCCTTAGCAGCCAGGGGACGTTGGATCCCCAGCAGAGTCGCCAGCTGTCGCTACTGCGAAAATCGGCGCCGGCTGACAGAAGAGTCGCCATCGTGTGTTATTTATCCCAACGGAGGGAAAGGAAACGCTCGAAGTAAACCTCGCAAAAAACGGGACAGGTATGGTCATCGCAACCAAAACCTGGATTCGGGAGTCGGTTACGCAAGGGGAAGGTATTAGCACCCCTCACGTCCGTCGTACTCGACGGGATCCACGCTTGCTTGGTTTGTCTAAAGGATGCAAAACAATCTATCTACGGCTGCTAAATCTGAACGGAAAGGAATTGACTCGATAGAGCGTCGCACTCTATGCCTACGTATTCTCAAGAGAGAAAGTCAGAGTCAACGTAGTTCGGGAAACTACAGGGAATTGGCTCGCCAAGACTTCGCGTCTTGTGCCTACGTACTTCCACACTGCATGGAAGATCAGAGCTTACGTAGTTCAGGCTAACTACGGCTAGACTGGGTGTTCTCACACAGAAATGAGAAATTAAACTGGTTTTAAAGGTATGGGAACCTATGGGAACTAAAGCTACGGTCTGGTCTCAACTGCACTCGGGCAAGAGAAAGGGATAACATCAGTCGTCAGCGGGAAAATCTCGATCGCACAGCAGCGAGAGAACAAAAGAGTTATTTGTTAGTGTGCTCGCTAGGATATCGCATCCTATGCCTACATATTCTCGTCTGGTACGAGAACTCAGAGCAGCTGTAGTTCGGCTACTTTCGGGACCACAGCTCAAATCTCGTTTTATTAATATTCTGAAAAGGATTACAATGATTGAGAAATAGGACTAAACTCCTAAAATCTTATCCTATCCATCTATAATGGAAAATCAAATGGAAAATAGTCCCCTAACAAGTGGACTTCTAAAGCTACCTCTAAAAAGGTGAAAATAAACTCTATGAAAAATTGTATCATAAAAAAGAAAAATATTGAATCTATATATTTTCTCTATTTTTTTATTTCTTTATTTTTTCACATATTTTTTTCAACTATTTTTCTTCTTTTTTCAATATTCTTTTTATCATTCTTTTTTTTAAACATTCTTTTATTCTCCCTTTTTTCAATATTCCTTTTTTTCATTTTTCTTTTTTAAACATTCTTTTATTCTCCCTTTTTTCAATATTCCTTTTTTTCATTTTTCTTTTCAATATTCTCTTTTTTTTTATCTCTTTTCAAATATTCTTTTTATTGTTCTTTTTTTCTTTAATGATGCATACAAAAGGAAATGATAAAAAACAAAAAAAGAAAAACAAAAGGGGTGCAGCCAGCCCAGCCAGGGGTGAGGCAGCAAAAAATGATACAAGAACTGGGCCCAGCCCACTAAGGAATTCAGAAAAATAAAAAAAATAAAAAACAAGGAGGGAAGGGCCAAAAGACGGGGGGTGCATGGCTGAATGGGCTCAGCCCAGTTATACTCACACACAGGGGGGAAAAGGAACGAAAACGGGGGGTGCAGGTATGAACGGAACATTGGGCCCAAGGCCCACTACCCCAGTCTGAGGACCCCAACGAGAGCTTCTTCCTCCCCTCACTCACTCTGAAACAAACCCTAACTCCTCTCTCATCTCTCCTTCTCCCTTTCCGCCGCCGCCTGGTTCTCCCCCTCCTCCATCAATTTCTCATCTTCGTCTCCCTCACCATCCTCTTCTCCATCCATCTCCTCCCTATCTCAACCTGCAACCTCTAAATCCTAACGAAAACCTCCACCCCGAAACTAGACAAGATGAGGCCGACGATTGTTCCCGATGATGCACCGGAGCGAAGATCTGAAGGAAACGTTTGAAGATCATAGACATAGATTGTGATGAAGGTTCGTAGACGGATCGCTTGAAGTCCTGTGGAACTTCTATTGTCGCAGATCTGGAGAACTCTGTAGATCCGTTCTGGAGAACGAGATGAAGTTGTTGATCTGATGACGATTCTGGATTCTGAAACGGAGAAACACGCGTGTTGACGAATGAAGCTCTGAAGCGGAAAATCTGGAAACAGGACGTGTTGATGAATGTTTGTGGATGAGTTCTTGAAGGTTATTGATGAAGGTACTTGAACATATGAACATAGGAACATATGAACAGATGGTGAATCTTGGACGCCGATCTTGGAGAAATCTGGAAATGGGTGAACCTGATGAACGCTCTTCAAGTTTTCTGGGAAAAGGCTTGAAGGTGATGAACGATTGTTGAATCTGGAGGTTTGTTGAAGCTTGATCCGAAAACGTTTGAAGATTCTTGATGAAACGGTAAAACTGGAGAAAGGACTCATGAACATCATGAACAAGGCATGAAGATTCCGGCGGGCTGAGGGATTCTCCGGCGAGGTTGATGAAGATGCGAACGGGGAAGATGAAGAAACGATGATTCTGGAGTCTTTTCTGGGAATTTTGACTTTCTGGTGAGGTAGTTACGGCGGTGATCGGAGTTAGTTGGTGGTGGCCGGAGTTGGTTGGTGGTGGCCGGCGAGGGTTGGGGCGGTGGCTGCATGGCCGCCGGCCATGCAACCGGTGAAGAGTGGGGGACGGGACAGGTGTCACGAGGAGTTCTGATGGAGAATGTGCATGTGTAACACGTGGCGTTGGTGAATGGTAGTGGAGTGTGAGGTGTGAAACTTTCTGAATGCATGAAAAAGTGAGGTGGCCCCTCCAGAAGTACACGCGTGGAAGCTCATAAATAGGACATGTGGCACTGGATAACTTGGACTGGGCCTCCACCACTATTCTGGGCCCACGAATTACTGGATTGATTAATGACTAATATGACCAATTAATACTGATTAAGACTTAAACCCTAATTAACTAATGGATAATCAATTAACACTAACTAAGCACTACAATTAACGCCTAAAATGAAAATCAAAACTAATATAATTCCTAATTAAAACTGATTAGCTCAATTAAAATCTAAACAAAAGATTAAACTCTAATTAAACTCTATTAAAAGGGAATTAACATCTAATCTATGAGAATTAACCTAAAACTATATTAATTCTAAACTAATAAAACTCTAATAATTCTACTAATCTCTAAACTAATAATAAAATAAAAAAAACTCTAATAATTTCTATTAATCCTATTTAAAAACTCTAGTAAAAGAAAATCATATTAAACTATTATCTAAAAAAGAAAAGACTTAATATCTAAAAAAAAGTTTATTCTAAAATCTATTTAAAACAATTTATAAATTCTAAAAAGATTTAAAACTATTAAAAATATTAAAAGGAAATTATTTAAATTCTAGAAAATCTATAAAGCCTATTTAAAATCTACAAAAGGCCATTAAATCCTAAAAAATGCAAACAAAGGCAAATAACCAACATAAAAAAGAGCGCGAGACCAGATCGAAGCAAACAGTAAACCCTGACACCAAGAAACTCCAAAATCACTGCGTGAGCTGAGAACACCCCAGAAGCGCGACTTCCCAAAATAACCTCCTATTATCCAAACTGGTCTGAGATACCTGAAATACAACAACAGGGCTGTAATCCCGATAAAATCACCATGATTGAGAAAATGCACTATATGCAGTATGTGAATGCAAAATGCAAAATGCGTCGAAACATCGAGTCAGATACGGGACCCGGTTGGTCAAATTTTAGGGTGCAACACACCCTTCCTAGAGTGATTTGCCTTTCTCAAACAAGGACTTAATCCACTATTTAATCAACTGATTACAATAGTAAGCACTAAGAACAACTGTTCAAAGTCTTCTCAAGAACTACTGATCCTAACTGGATCTTCTTAAGGTTTTCTTACAATCAAATGTAATAACAAATACAAGTGTTTAAATTGCTTATAATAAAGCTTTATCACAACTGTGATTTTTCACTTAATATTAATAACAAAGAAATTAATTCTAGAAGAATGTGAATTGTATGAGAGCTTTGGATATTGATTTCTTTTCAAGTAAAACGTCAACTGAAGAAGATGGGTGAAGACTTGCTTTTATAGGCAGCTTGATCCAAGAGAACTTCATATTGAGAATAGTGTACCAAAAGGTCTGAGCCTTTTTGTCTTCACATCAAGTGACCTTTCCTAGAAGAAGAAAGTACAGAGAAATCCTTTTTGTCTGTATTCTTGTGTCTAGCATAAATAAGAAAATAGTCGTTTGGATTATTCCAACGGACATAATCTTTGAATTCTTCTTCATCAATTTTCAGCAAGAATCATCAGAGTCTAATTTGATCAGAGCCTTCTGATGTTGATCAGAGTTTTGCTGAATCAGAGTCTTTGCAACAGGTGTGCTTTTAGCGTGTGTATGTTCAGAGCATAATTGAGTCAGATCCTTAGTACTGGCAGCTCTAGCACTTTCATAATCTTCTGTAGTAACTATGCTTGAAAACTCTTCATACAAAATTCTTCTTTGGTTCAGATGCTTCTGACTTGCTTCAGATTCTTCTGGAGCTTCTGCTTCAGATCCTTCTGGAGCTTCTGCTTCAGATCCTTCTGGAGGCTACGCTCAGGATCTTCTGTTGGCAGCATTCAGAATCTTCTAATGGATGCATCTGGCGCTTCAGAGTCTAGCATATTTCTTATATTCAGTTCTGATTTGCTTCTGGAGTGATAATTACTTTAATATCTGCAGTAAAAACTCTTAAGCAAATTTTAGAGTATATAATTCTTAATTACAAAATTTCATAATAGTTATCATCAAAACATAGAGATATTATTAAGAACCAATCTGTGTTCTAACAGTCGCGAGTGTTCGCTAGCAACTTGCTAAGTGAGCAAGCTAGCGAGTGGTCCCAGACTTGGATAGATTGTATTTGATCTTGTTCGCTGGTAGCGAGTGAGGTAGCGAAGAATTCGCTAGGACCTCGCTGCAGCGAGTAGGTAGCAAACGAAGTTAGTAGCTTCTATTTGCCTTCGCGAGCTTGTTCGCTAGGCGAACAGGTAGCGAGCGTTCGCTAGGGACTCGCTAGGCGAGCAAGCCAGCGAGCGTGACAACATTCTCATTTCTTTGTGATTCCACCCAATGTTGATTGTTTGGTTCGATTGTGTTCAATCTTGGTCTGAACTGAGTAATTGTGTGTTGTGATATATGTTGTGGGTAGCCGTAGGGCGTGAATCCTAGAAATTGCAATATTGTGAAATGTGGCCTTTTGGCATATATAATGCATTGTTTTAAATTGATTAAAAATGCATGATGATTTATGATGAGGTTCGTTGCCGTTTGGCACTATATTGTGAATAATGCATGAGAACATATTATGAATATGTGTGCATTGATTGAAAATATGGTGATGGTATTGGATTGTGAATATATATTAATTGTATGCAATATTGTGAATAATGCATGAGAACATATTGTGAATATGTGTGCATTGCTTGATATGTGATTATGTGGAAAGTATGAATACTTCGATATGGTGTGTGAGTGTGAAATCATGATATAATTCTTATGTGATGAATTATTTGAGTATGCATGAGATTAAGATGCGAGAACGGTCTTAAGTGCATATAGTTGTTGATTGCATACGCATCATTTAGTCAAGAGGCAATGCTTGCTAGTTTCGTGGAGACTAGTGACTTGTTCCAAACCTAGAAGAGTGGGTTTGAAAGCCTAGAGGACAGACTTTTGTTGTTATCGGTCTAGAGGACGGACCCGATTTAAATGTAAAAACCGAAAAATGATAACAAGTGTTGGTACCACATGGCATGAGTTGCATTGATTCACATGGCATAGAGATAAATGTTGTGTGAATGTATGCATATGTGTATGTTATGTGAATTGATGAGAACTATGGATGTGTGTATGATAAATATGCTTGGTGATCATTCCATATTTGTTTATATATACATATGTTGTGATGTATATGATGATGATAATGAATTGTGGTGAGAAATGCGGAATATGTGTATTCTATGCTTGTATATATATATATATATATATATATATATATATATATATATATATATATATATATATATATATATATATATATATATATATATATATATATATATATATATATATATATGTGTGTGTGTGTGTGTGTGTGTATATATATGCATTGATTATTATGATAATATTTCTCACCCTTCTGCTGTTTTATAATGCTCTATGAGGCATTGCAGATTAGCTTTGATGGAAGTTTTTTGTGAAGTATAACTTCATTCTTTTGGTCGATTAAGCTCTGATATGTAGCACCGGGTAGTTAGGATTGTATAACATTCTTTTGAGATACATTTGTATATGTATTTGATGACAAATGTTTATGTAAACATGAATGATGTGGTGAATCAAACTGAATGATATGTATTTATATAATTAGCATGTTTAAAGTGATTCAATGTTTAGATTTTCCGCTTTTAATTCTAAATATTGAGATATGGGTGTGTAGTACCTCAAATTTGTCCTACCTTTACATGGTTTCTAGTGCCACTTTATTTCGAATGAATAAAATGACACAATTGGCAAGAGACCGTGTGTAAGGAGTTGTGAGTGTGAGAAGTTGAGAATTCAAATCTCACATTCTTCACTTTTTGTTTTTTTCTTTTATTTTTATTATTTAAGTTGGGCTTTAAAGTGGGCATTAGGTTAGAGTTAACCTAATTTGTTACCTATATAAACATAAGTGATGGGAGAAAACTTCATGAACATCAGAAAATCAAGAACAGGTCATCAGAGGAAGAGGGGATTCTTTCGGGAGAACCCTAAAAGGTTGAATTCATCATCGGCCAAGCGCTACCGGCGAGCAAAAAGTCCCAACGGCGGAGGCTCAGTTCGTTCAACATCATCGCTGTTACCGCAACCTTTCTCTTTCCTTTGATTTATGGTATTTTACGATTTTTATGTGTTGTTTTGTTCATTGATTGTAGATTAATGGGAAGAATAAATAGAAGAAGGAACCATTGACATGCAAGGATTGAAGGAGAGGAAAAGTTTCGATAGCCATCCATGGAGAAAACGGCAGAAGCCTTTTTATTTACGTTTCATTTGTTTTTTATTTTATTATTCAATTGTTTATTTTTTCATTTATATTAACTATGTAGTTTGTAATTAATAATGCAATTAAGTTTAGGTAAGCTATTTCAACAAAAAAAACATAACGTAATTAGTTTTTTAAAAATTAAGATCTTTCTAAAAAGTTTTTTTCAAAATTAAACTATTTTTTATTTAAAAACATATTTCTAAATAAAACAATTTTTCTTAATTAAAGTTTTTTTTCAATTAAAACCATTTTTCATTAAGTTAAAACAAAAATTAAAAAATGACCTTTCTTTCACTAAAACAAAAATTAAAACCTTTTTCGTTGAATATAAATCAAATTTTTTTCATTAAAATTTAAAACATTTATTTTCGATGAAATTAAAACATTTTTTTTCAATAAGATTAAAACATTTTACAATAAAGTTAAAACAAATTTCTTTAATGAAATTAAAATAAATTTTTAATAAACAATTGGAATAGCTTCTCCATTAAAACATAAAATTAATCCTCCTCTTCTCAATAATGAAAAAACTCAAAAAGAAATAAGTTTTGATTTAGCCGTTTCATTTTTGTCTAACTCTCGTTAATTTGTGTGTTTCAACTCGTATTAGTTCATTTGTTCGTTTTTGGTCCATGAATGTAATTTACGCGAGGCCATGGTCGCGGTTATTTTATTTTTGCATTTTTTTTGGAACTTGTAATTTACGTGAAGAATCATCGCGACACTTTCTTTATCTTTCCGCACTTTAATTTTGTCGTATAATAATTTGCCATTTTGCATGTTTTTACCGTTAATTTCATCCCTTCCGAAGGATTAGGTCTAGCCGTTTGACCGCCGAGTCAATAACCCTAACGTTTGACCATTTCAAAACCCTAATCGCCTAGGTGTCCCGCCGTGGACGAAAATGCCCTTTACCCTAACTTTAGGTCAAAGAGTCGTCGTACTCTGTTTTAGGGTTTCCCGCCGTGGAACACCTAATTTTAACCCTAATTTCAATTCAACATTTCAACGTAAAAATATGAGTTTCGAAACTCCACGTAAGCGTGTCCTTAAGATACGTTTATTCCCCATTGAAACCTTGACCACAGTCAAGAAGTTTCTAACCTCCCTTTCAAGAGGAACTACGATTACTCTGATTCCATTCCCTATCTAGGATACGTAGGCACAAGATGCGACGTCTTGCCGAGTAAACTTAGGACTAACCCTTAGGCCTTTAGGTCACTATATCCCTTAGCAATATATTTCAAACAGATAATAAAATAAAAATAGCATACAATAAATAAAAGGTTCCTGTAGAGTACTACAGAAGTTTAGGGTGCTAGTACCTTCCCTAAGCTTAACCAACCTCTTACCTAGGTCTCTCTCCGCATTGTGTTTACGATGCAAAAATAGGTTTTCCCTCTTTTGACATTTTCCTTCGGATAAATCAAAGAGTGGTTAAGAATCAAGAATTGTGATTCAAACTAATTAATAGTTTGATATCCTATTTCCACCGGAACAGGGTGTAAGGACTAAGTTCCTCTGTTGAAGCTACCCCACTGTTGCATATCTCTATTGAGTAGGTGTTGTATGTTTTATTTCACGTATTGTGTGACATGCTCCTTTTATACCATGTTTTCAATTATACTCTGATGAAATTTTAATATGTGCTTATATGATTTATTGTTTATTTGGGGGTATAGAAGGGGGTGTTACAACATACACATCGATTGTCTATAATGTTTTAATTTCATACATGAAAAATATAAACAAAGGCACATCTTTTCTATAAGACTATACCTAGTTTCTGCGTTGTTCAAAACTTGACTGAGGTAATAAATGGCCCTTTCAACACCATTATCACCCTCTTCTGCTAAAAAAATCCTATAGTCGAGTCTAAGGTATAAATATACAACTCGTGCACTTTCTAACAGGAGGGGATAAAATTGGAGGATTCGTTAAGTAATCTTTTATTTCATCGAAGACCCTTTGATGATTTGGATGCCATCTCAACTCTTCCTTTTTTAGGCAAAGTAACGGCGAGAACGCTCGAATATTGCCACTAAGGTTTGAAATAAACCTCCTCAGAAAATTTATCTTCCCTAATGAAGATTGGAGTTTTCTCTTAGTCGGACGAGGTTGAGTGTCCATGATGGCCTTAATATTGTTCTAGTTAATCTCAATGCCCTTCTCGTGGGAAACAAAACCAATGAAATCTCCAGACTTCACACAAAAAGCACACTTAAGAGGATTCATCTTTAGTTTGTACTTTCTCATTCTTTCGAATGATGTCGAAGGTGACCAATATGACCATTTCTCAACGCATACTTAATGACTATATCATCAATATATATTTGCATAAATATTTCGATATAATCATGAAAAATTGAATTCATTACCCACTAGTAAGTTGCCCCAACGTTCTTTAAGCCAAATAGCATAACCATCCATTCATAGGTGCCTAAAACTCCAGGACATCAAAATGCCGTCTTCGACACCTTCTCATCTGCAATAAAAATGTGGTTATAACCATAATAGCCATCAAGCATACTAAGATATTTGAAACCCGTTGTTGAGTTGACTAACATCTAAACAACAGGAATTAGGTATTCTTCCTTTGGGGTTGTTACATTCAGATCTCTAAAGTCGACACAAACCCTTAATGTTTCGTTTTTCTTAATCACTGGAATAATATCTACAAGCCATTCGACATACCTTGTTGTCCTTATGAACTTGCATTTCAAGTGCAAATCGTCTAGGCATCTTCTTGACCGACTTCTTACCAGGCTTTATTGACAGTTTTAATTCCACCAAATCTCTTCTTAAATCTAGCATTTCATTATAATCCCAAGCAAAATAATCTTTGAATTCTCAAAGTAAAATAATTACCTCCAACCTTAGACTTGAGTCGAGGTTGGCACTGATATATGCCGTCTTACTGTTAGCTCATTCTCCAAAGTTAATTTCTTCCAATCATGAGGTTGCATCTTTGTCGTTGATGCAACAAGATCCTTTTCGAAACCCAAAGGCTCATCATCATAAATGTAGTTGAGCCTATGGCATTTATGCCATCATTTCTTATGCTTGTTGAATGTGGATTTTCGAGTGATTTAGGCTCGATATTTACCCTCTAAGCCATGTAAAACACTTCTATTTCATCGGCTTCGACAACCATATGGGATACTTTAACCTATAAGGCCGCCTTTAATATGTTTTTGGCTACGTAAGCTTAAATTTACTTTAACGCGTCGAATTCAGACATTGTCTTCGAACTCGTCACCCCATCCAGTTGGCTGGATGTTGTCATAACTTCTCTCACCCATGATCTCCCTACCCTACATGAAACCATGGATGGCGTGTAGTATGAGAGAATAATAAGCCTCTTCTGGAGGCATGTAAGCAAATCCTGCTAGAGTGCAAGGTGCTATTTTAGCTAGATTCTTGTCAAATTTCCTCTGGTACATGATTTACTTCCTCCATGAAATACCCCTGGTCAGCTTCCACATTTTCCACTATTTCATTACTCCTCCAAATTGCTATCCTCTGATGAAGTGACAAAGGTACAACTCCCACTCCATGTATCCATTCTCAACCAAGGAGCAAATTATAACTCACCTTCGACGCAATAACCATGAAAACAGTAGGTTGGGTTATGAACCCGACCGTCAGATCAACCTGGATAACACCCACTGTCTGCCTTATTTTTTCTTCATAATTCAAGAGCACCCTATTATGTGGCCTCAAATCAGTTTCGTATTTTCCTATCTTTCCCAACAAGAAATGAGGTATTAGATTAACAACAACCTATCCATCCATTAGAATCTTACTCACTTTAGTGTTCTACACTTTATCTCTTAT
This sequence comes from Lathyrus sativus, assembly GCA_963859935.3. NCBI lineage: Eukaryota > Viridiplantae > Streptophyta > Magnoliopsida > Fabales > Fabaceae > Lathyrus > Lathyrus sativus. Next base: position 876,216,983 of record OZ012735.1, read on the forward strand.
GAAAAGAGGCTTCAGGTGACTCTTCATTCCTTCATGTGGTCTTTCAAAAAATCTATTATGCTCTTTGATGCAACAATCATCCATCACAAAATAGTACACACGTTTGTGCCTTGCCATTTCTTCCTCCTCACAATTTGTTGGTTCATCTAACTCCGTAACACAACCGTACTCCCTAGTAAGCAGTCACACCATATTGCATAATACATCAAAATCGTCTTCCGACACAGAGTCGAAATCATCAATTACCAATTCTCCTTCCTAGAACGATAACATTTGTCTCTCGACTGGTTTCTTAATCTGGTCATCCACTCAACTCTGGTATGCTTTGTTATTACTTGATTCAGGAGATTTTCTTTTGACTTTTTTTCCTTTGAAATATTCTCCATTGGGTTCTCGACATTGGGTTCTTCCTTTTATAGTTACTAGAACCATATGAATGCTTCTCCGATACTTGAAATATTTCTCAATAGGTCAATGAAGAACCTCGAACCATTTCAAAATTTCTCCACTTCTGATTTCCAGATTGCTCCTTGCCAGCAGGCCTCATCCATATCCTTTGGGGAGCATTGGATTTTTACACATAAGTGTTTGGCTTTCCCCTCTGTTTGGTAGGAAATTACTTTTTTTAGGGACACCCCTCCTGTCGAAATAAAAATGCGGCTTATTCTTCCTCCTGCTTTCCTTCCTTTTCTCTTACTGAGCGTTTTCCACCTTCTTTGTAGCTTTCTTATCAAACACAACACTGCACCTAGGGCACAACATTACTTATGAATCCTCATCCTTGTACCAGATAAGGAAATCAAGCAAACCTTCTCGCTGTTTAGGGTAGAAAACCTCAATCTGGTTTTCACTACTTTTGAGGGTTTCTTCCTAAGCTTCCATGTTGAAATCCTCAATGATCTAGACCATGTTGATTTCCACAGGCTCAACATAATTAGCCTCCTCAACCTGCAGAGGGTCGGAATAGATCTTCATGGGAGATTTTCCCTTGGAAAGTTTCAGCCTTCCCTCATTTAAAGCATTTTAAACAAGATCCCTGAAAAAGAAAACATTGTGAGGTATTATGCCCCATAAAATTATGATATTTATAAAACCCTCGTTTCTTTATTTGTTCTAACGATGCTACTTTTGCGCCTAGTGGCACCAATATTTTTCCATTTGGAATCAACAAGATAAAAATCTCATCACATTTGGTCACGTCGAAGGTATAGATTTTCTTAGGGAACTTATCACTTTTCTCAGGTTTAGAAGGATTCTTCCCATTTGCTGGGGTAACAAGTTTACATATATATCGAGGTTTTGGCTTTAACTTATCCACCAACCTTATTTCCTTCAACATTTTATGTTAGGTCACTATCTTCCATGTCGACATAAGCCACTCGTTCCTTCTTACCATTGTTTACTCTAGCTTTTTCAGCCTTTAAACATTCGACTTGTCAAACTCCATTCGCTAGTTGGACCATATCTCTTAGGTATTGTGTATCTAATTTCTTCCTAATGGAATAATCCAAACCATCAGCGGCTATTTTGATTAGCTCGTGTTCAGACACTTGAGTAAAACACCTTATTTTCAACAGTCAGAACTGATTCAAGTCATCATCGATTGACTCAACGAACTTTTGCTGTACACTCGACAAATCCTTCAGACTAAGCTTAGATTTCCCCATATAAAGTTTCTCATGGAAGAACCTTTCTAGACGAGTCCAGTCATTAATGGAATTCGCATGGAGGGTTGTAAACCATGTAAAAGCGTTCTTTGTAAGGGAACTATCCTTCTTAAGTTCTCTTTATTTGCTATGTCCCCCACTTCAGTCAAATGTCGAACAATATGTTCAATTTTGGATTCATTTGTATCACCAAAAATTTCAATGAACTTAGGGACTTTCCATCCCCTTGGAAGTTTGGTCTGTAGCACATATTCCAATAAAGGAGATCTATAATTTGGGTTTTATAAGCTCATGTTCACACCATTTTGCGCCATTATCCTTTTGACCATGGCTGCCAGATTATTTTCTCCCACCAAGTTATCCTGTCGAACTTGATGGACCACTTGGTCTGTGGCCTGATTTTGATTAACTACTAAAATCGGTGGGCATTCAGCTTCTTTAGGCCTCTCTTCTTTGACTACATGAGGCATAAATTATTGCCCCTGATTCACCGTGTTCTCCTCAAGGACTACCCTTTCGTTTCAAATTAAGCAATTAGATTCATTTGAGTTGCCGATTATTGATAACTCAGACTCATATTTTGAATCAATGGGTTAAATATGGTACCCATTTGTTGGGTAAGAATATTGGTCATATCATGGTTACTCTCATCCATCTGTTGTCTCATCGCCATTACAGAATTTGTAGTGAATGTTGACATCGCTTGGGAACCGAATTCCATCCCCAATTGGGTTTGTATGGTTCGACCAGGGTTATCCATAGTCGATCCTGATGCCAAAATTGGCAAATACACATTTGTAACATTGTCAGCAAATTTCGAAGGGTTAATATATAAAATTGTCATCGTTGACATACCATATGGTTGTTCACGCTCAGGTATAGGCATTATGAAATTTGTGGCAAAAGGTCTAAAATTTGTTGCCATAGTCGGTCTGGTAGTCATTGGGTGACTCTGTGTTATAGAAAGGGAGAAAATTGTCCCTTCCTATGTAGTTGATGGCACAACCATCGTTGACCGTATGACCTTCGTGCTAACAATAGAAGGGATTGGCTCAGTCAAACTCACAGTGATTGTGCCTGCCCCCATGCTATTAGATGAATGTTCTCCATTATTGTTTTTGGGAGAAACCATTCTTTTAGCATATTTCCTTGTTAGTTTTCTAACTTTTTTTTTGGTTATCTTATCACTCATCAATCTCATGCACACTCACACTTTGAGAAGTTTCTTAAACGAAGAAATTCACAAAACAATTTTCAAAAGAGTATAAGTTCACACAAAAAGGGTCCCATTGAGCATGCCAATTTGTTTACTATGAAATTTAGTAAACAGCAAACAAGTTTCAATTAATACTTAAGGTGTGAGATGTTGGATCGAACTCTAGTATAGTCGAAGTTTGTTCGCAAGTAATGCGTGTTGTAGTCGAAGTTTGTTCTAACATGCATTAGTCAATATTGCTAGGGTTGTTAGCATGTTGAATTGGGTCTTGCTTGTAAGCCCAATTGTTTAAGTTAGCTTGTACCCTAAGTTGGCTTGTAAGGGGTAATTGTTAAAAAGCCCATTAGGTTAGTGTGCTATTTTATTATAAATAGGATGCTAGTTTCTCAATCTTGATATAAGGAAAAATAGGAAGATAAAATCCTAATTTCAAGGGAGAGAGGTTATTTTGTTATTCTTGTATACTTGTAATCTTGTTCTAAGAGAAAGGAAAGAATAGCAGTTTAATAACCAATCCTTGTTGTTCCTTGTTATTTTACCTTGTCTTCTTTGTTAACCCTAACCCTTGTGAGTTTCTTGATAAGAAAGAAACCATTTATACTTTGTTTAAAGGTATCCAATTCACAACAAATTGGTGCGGTGAGCATGGAGAAGATGCCTTCAACAAAGTATGAGATTGAAAAGTTCACCGGAGTGAATGACTTCGGTCTGTGGCGCTTGGAGATGAAAGCCCTATTGGTTCAACAGGGTTGTTTGGAAGCGTTGAAGGGTGATGCAACCATGGACGCTGCGTTAACGGCAAAAGAAAAGATGGGCATGATCGAGAAAGCCCACAGCGCAATATTGTTGAGCCTTGGTGATAAGGTTCTTCGACAGGTATCAAAGGAGACTACAGCATCGGGATTATGGGTGAAACTTGAAAGTTTGTACATGACCAAATCTCTGGTGAATCGACTCTACCTGAAGCAAGCTTTCTATTCATTCAAGATGAATGAATATAAAGTGTTGGCTGAGCAGTTGGATATGTTCAACAAGATGATTCTTGATCTTGAAAATATTGATGTGAAGATCGATGATGAAGATCAAGCACTGTTGCTGTTGTGTGCTTTGCCCAGAACACATGCTCACTTCAAAGAAACTCTCTTGTATGGAAGAGAGTCCCTGACCTTTGAAGAAGTTCAATCAGCCTTGTATTCTAAGGACTTGAACGAACGAAAGGAGCATAAACCTTCGCCGACGGTGGGCGAAGGTTTGGCCGTTAAGGGAAAATTCTTGCGAAAGGATGGTATGTTCGACAAGAAGAAAGGTAAAAGTCAACAAAAGTCTTATAGTGGCGAAACATCTAGTATTCGATGTTATCACTGTAAGAAGGAGGGTCACATAAGAAAGGTGTGCCCTGAACGCCTGAAAGATCATGGAGGTAATGGTAATGCAGCTATTGTTCAAGATGACTTCAACTCATCTGATGTTCTTGTGGTTTCAAGTGGCGACTCGAGGAAAGAGTGGATTATGGATTCAGGTTGCACTTGGCACATGACTCCAAACAGAGAATTGTTTGAGGAGCTATGTGATCGAGATGGTGGATCTGTGCTGCTGGGAAACAACAAATCTTGCAAAATTGCAGGTATTAGATCTGTGAGATTCAAGCTCCATGATGAGTCAATAAGGTTATTGACTGAAGTCAAGTACGTACCTGACTTGAAGAGAAATTTGATTTCTCTTTATTAATTCAACAGAAAAGGATATGTTTTTCAAGGAGAGAAAAGTATCCTAAGAGTCATGAAGGGGTCGAAGGAAGTCTTGAGAGGCGTGAAGAAACAAGGCTTGTATACCCTTGAGGCTGAGGTTGTAAGTGGTTCAACAAATGTTGCATCCACAAAACTTATGTCGAAGACAGGATTATGGCACATGAGATTGGGCCATGTCAGCGAAAGAGGCCTGGTCGAATTGGGGAAGCAGAACCTGCTAGGAGGTGACAAAGTCGAAAAGTTGGAATTTTGTGAATCTTGTGTATTTGGTTAATCCTGTAGGGCGAAGTTTAACAAAGGCAAGCAAAGAACACATGGATCCCTGGATTATATTCATGCTGATCTTTGGGGGCCTGCAAGAAATCCTTCACACTCAGGTGCAAGGTATTTTCTATCCATCGTTGATGACTATTCCAGAAAGCTAAGGGTATTCATTTAGAAGACGAAGGATGAAACTTTTGAGAATTTCAAAAGTTGGAAGATTCTAGTCGAAACTCAGACTAGCAGAAAGGTTAAGAGGTTGAGAACTGACAATGGCCTTGAATTCTGCAACAAAGCGTTCGACAGTTACTGTGTTGGGTCTGGGATTGCAAGGCATAAGAGTGTAGCAGGTACTCCTCAACAAAATGGCTTAGCTGAGAGATTCAATCGAACAATCCTTGAAAGGGTTAGATGCATGTTGTTTAGTGCTGGATTAAAGAAGGTGTTTTGGGCGGAAGCTGTTTCGACAGCAGCTTACCTGACAAATAGATGTCCCTCGACTGCCTTGGGAATGAAGACACTTGAAGAAGTTTGGTCGGGACATCCACCTAGTCTTGACAGACTGAGAGTATTTGGCTGTGTGGCCTATGCTCATATTAGGCAAGACAAGGTCGAACCTAGAGCTCTGAAGTTCATGTTCATGGGATACCTTGAAGGAGTCAAAGCTTATAGACTATGGTGCCTAGAGCCAGGTCACAGAAGGTGTATCACCAGTCGAGATGTAGTTTTTAATGAAGCAGAGATGGCTTTCAAGAAAAATGATGATGTTGACGAAGAGTTGGAACAGGGAGAGATTCCTATTGAGGTGGAGCATGTTGATGCTGAATTGCTTACCCTAGATGAAGTCAAAGAAGACGCAGAAGATGTTGTAGAAGATGAGGAGATTGATAAAGACTACCTGCTAGCAAGAGACAGGTCGAGGAAAGTCATCAAGCCACCTCAGAGACTTGGGTATGCAGATTTTATAGCTTATGCCTTAATCTCTGCTAGTGAGGTTCTAGATGAAGAGCATAGAGACTATAAGGAAGTTATGACGAGTCGAAAGAAGACTGAATGGCTGAAGGCCATGGATGATGAGATGAAATCTCTTCATGATAACAACACCTGGGAACTGATCAAGAAACCTGCTGGAGCCAGGTTAGTCAGTTGTAAGTGGATTTTAAGGTACATAAATGAGTCTCTGAATAGAGTCCTAATTTATGGTGGAGCCTTGGGTGAAGATAGTAAAGCAATAATCGAAGGATATGTCGACTCTGATTATGCAGGTATTGCCCTAACTGAAGCTGTGAAGGAAGCATTGTGACTTGAAGGTTTTGCAAAGGAGCTAAAACTTCAAGGTCGAGTTATCACTGTTAAATGTGATAGTCAAAGTGAAATACACCTGTCGAAGAAGTCAGCCTATCATGAGCGAACCAAGCACATTGATGTGAGGATGCATTTCATCAGAGGGGTAATCGCGCGTGGAGAAGTCCAAGTGCTGAAGGTTTCGACAGATCATAATGCTGCTGATATGATCACCAAGACGTTGCCCAGTTGCAAGTTTTTCCACTGTATGCAGTTAATAAAGCTGCATGAAGAAAGCTAGTTTCTTGATGTTATAGAGTTAGATCCAAGGTGGAGATTTGTGAGATGTTGGATCGAACTCTAGTATAGTCGAAGTCTGTTCGCAAGTAATGTGTGTTGTAGTCGAAGTTTGTTCTAATATACATTAGTCAATATTGCTAGGGTTGTTAGCATGCTGAATTGGGTCTTGCTTGTAAGCCCAATTGTTTAAGTTAGCTTGTACCCTAAGTTGGCTTGTAATGGGTAATTGTTAAAAAGCCCATTAGGTTAGTGTGCTATTTTATTATAAATAGGATGCTAGTTTCTCAATCTTGATATAAGGAAAAATAGGAAGATAAAATCCTAATTTCATGGGAGAGAGGTTATTTTGTTATTCTTGTATACTTGTAATCTTGTTCTAAGAGAAAGGAAAGAATAGCAGTTTAATAACCAATCCTTGTTGTTCCTTGTTATTTTACCTTGTCTTCTTTGTTAACCCTAACCCTTGTGAGTTTCTTGATAAGAAAGAAACCGTTTATACTTTGTTTAAAGGTATCTAATTCACAACATAAGGGATTAAACTCAAAAAGATCCTCGAACATATTTGTGCGGATCGTGAGTTTCAAGCAATTTTGACATCAAAATCAAAATGCAAAGTTTTTAGAATAATGACTAAAATCAAACAGAAATTGAAATGTAAAGAAAACTTAAGAGTGACTAAAAGATAAATTTAAGGCAGTTAATGATTCGAATATAAAGACTTTGATTTATAAAAGTGGAATGCGTACGTACATTCTTGACTCTTTTCTTATAATACATGGATACTTTAAGCTTCTTAGAATTTGTGTACAATTGTGGACCCCTAAAACATAAGTGAACTCTACTTATATACTAATCCTAAAATAGTTGTCTACAACGATTGACTAGGAACAATATGCCACGTCTCCGTCTCCATGCAGTCTTCAACTTCGACTAACTTCCATGTGTCTTTGAATAACTGTCTAATCTTATCCAATTACACTTTTTTGATTGTGTAGAGTAAATATCTTTGGGCCCTCTGAACCTCACTAAGTCTCAAAATTAACAAACCTCAAACCTCCTGGTCTCCTACTCATTACAATATCGACCAGAGTTAACACTACCTTCGACAAAATCAAAACTATTAAAAAACTTCATAGTTACAATATACCATTTTGACTTTTCAACAAAATAATTCTTGTATGATCCTTATCTCATATCTTCCATTAATTCTTGTGTTGAAAATTTGAGATAACATCAAGACATTCACCGAGAACAATTACCCATTTTATCAAAAAACTTGAGAGAAGTCATGAGAACTTTCTTCATTTACAAACACATTATCTCCTTGATTCAACATTGTGAAATTTTTTCCTAGAATGTTGTTGTTGTGAGATTTTGTAGTTGTGTTGTGTGAGATTCTTTAGATACTATGCATCATCTTCAACCTTGTATCCCAAGAAACCTTGTACATTAGGGAATCTAATGTTTTTTTAAAGTTTTTTTGTGTGTATCAAGAGAAAGAATTGATTCTTATCTAAGATATTTGGTGGTGCTTATTAAGCAAGAGAAGAAATTCTCTACACTCCAAGAAATGCTTTGGTGGAATTATGTAAAGGTTGTCGCAGAAAAAAGTTTGAAGTTGTCCAATCATTCTTGGATTAGCTCAAGTGGTTTAAACTGAACCATGGTAATGCTTGGTGTAATCTTTATGTTCCTTATCTCTTTTATTTTCTATTATTTATTTTAACTTTGCTGTTTATTTCTTTGTCTCTTCTCTTCTCTATTATTCCACCAATCCTTCTCTGCTTTCTTCTATCATCTAACATAAGCGTTTTAAATATCAAAAGTTTTTATAAAGTGGTTTTTAGAGTTTAGAATATCACAATTCATTCATCTTATATTTGGAGTCAATGGGTCAACATAACCAATACATATACCCATCCATACACTATTTGTGATACGTCATTGAAAAAGCATTATGTTGTATGACTCTTGTCCAACTAACAAGATTGTTAATGAACCACGAGTCAAGATAATATGAAATAGTAAAAACAAGACATGAAACACTATGAAAATATCCAAAATAGCACATGCACTGCTCTAGAAGGTATGTCATAACATTGATGACCTAATAAAAATAAGTATATAGTAAGGACGTCTCATTAAAGGGATAGTGAACTATATAGTCTTTATACGACATCATCAGCTATAAATGTATCAATCCCCCTATTATAAATGTCAATGCCCCCGAGCACAACATGCTTAGTTATCAACCTACTTGTTATGGAAGTATTGTCCGCAATATGCCTCTGATCCTTCTCATCACATAAGGTGTAAAAGTGCTTATAAATACATGATTGCGTCATAAAAAAATAAAACTTAATAAAAAATAAAATGAACCCAACTATTTTACAATTTTAAATGAGAGAGTTAGTGATAAAATGCTATACGTGTAAAAGGATCATATACCATCTGAGTTGTCTCATCTTATGATGACATATCTCTTCAAAGTAGTAATACAATAAAATTGTGCGGATAAACACTATGCCAAATTGTGATATCTCATATCACTAGACAATTCAATATAATTTTCATCTATCAAATGATACAACTGTAAGAGCACAGATTGTGTCTTAGTAATACCTCTATGTTTTGATGATAACATTAATGATAATTTGTATACAAGAATTATACTCTCTAAATTTGTTCTAAACTGTTTTCTACAGGCACAAAAGATTTTAATCTTTAAGAGCAAATTTGATGTGAACAATGAATTCTGAATGGCTCAAGAGCATCTGAAGATTAGAAGAATCTGAAGTATAAGAGCTTAGTCATCAAGATTCTGAAGATACAACACGCTGCTCATATTATCAAGAATCTGAATGAAAGAAGACTCTGAGTGAAGAGACTCTGAATGAGAGAAGACTCTGATCTGAGTGAAGACTCTGATCTAAGAGCATGTTACGCTTCAAGCACACAGCTGCACCAGACTCTGATTCATCAACATCTGAAGAACATATTAGGCTCTGAAGTTTCCAGAAGGTTCTGAAGACTGAAGACTCTGATATTGATTGTTGATCTGAACTATCTGAAGAATTATTTGAAGAAGATTATTTTAATATATCCGTTGGAATATGCCAGCAAATCTTTCCTTAATTGGGATAGACAAAATTCTCTGCAAGAATATTATTCCTCTGGTACATTCCATATATGGTATAATCACAGCTCAGCAGACAATTGCTACACCCACATTTTGTGCGCCGTCTCTCTGCTGCAATAGTACAAAGGACAGTACTATTTTGATATTGGAAATATTTTCTCCAACGGTAAAATATTCTCTCCAATATTCAAGTGGCTATATAAAGGATATCATAGCTCATTCTTCAAGTGCCGGATTAAGACGATATTGACGAATTTATTGCAAGAACTCTCTCACGCTAAAAGCTCTCATATTCTTCACTGTTCATACATTGTTCTAAACTTAGAGAAATAACACAGTTGTGTTTATAGCTTTCTTAGAAGCAATTTCTTACTCTTTCATTGTATTACATTAATTTGTAAAGGAAGTTTTCCTTAAGAGGATCTAGGTTAGATCAGTAGCTCTTAAGAAGACTAAGAACAGTTGTTCTTAGGTGTGCTATTTGTAATCAGTTGATTTGAATAGTGGATTAAGTCCTTGTTGAGAAAGGCAAATCACTCTTGAAAAGGGTGGACTGGAGTAGTTGAGTTCAACGAACCAGGATAAAAATACTTGTGTTTTTATCTTTGATTATTTTCTGTCATACTTATTCAACCCCCCCTTCTAAGTATTTTCTCACCTTCAGTTGGTATCAGAGCCTGGTTCTGAGTGTGCATTCGCTTAACCGTGACAGATAAAGATCCAGTGAGAAAAATACTCTGTTATTTATTTGGTTGCTAATATGGGTGATATTCCTACATCAAGCAACAAATATGAAGGAGACAGAATCAGCACCAAACCTCCAATGTTTGATGGAGAAAAATTTGACTATTGGAAAGATAGACTTGAAAGTTTTTTCTTGGGGTATGATGCTGATCTCTGGGATTTAGTCATTGATGGGTATGAACATCCTACTAAGGATGGAAAAAAGATTGATAGAAAATCAATGACTGAGGAGCAGAAGAAAGAATTCAAGAATCATCACAAAGCCAGAACCATACTTCTGAATGCAATCTCTCATACAGAGTATGAAAAGATTACCAACAGAGACACTGCTCATGATATGTTTGAGTCTCTCAAAATGACTCATGAGGGAAACACTCAGGTGAAAGAAACAAAGGCTCTGGCGCTGATACAGAAGTATGAAGCGTTCAAAATGGAAGAATCTGAGAACATTGAGACTATGTTTTCCAGATTTCAGATTCTAACAGCTGGGTTGAAAGTTCTGGACAAGGGCTACTCAACATCTGATCATGTCAAGAAGATCATCAGAAGTCTTCCTACCAGATGGAGACCTATGGTGACTGCATTGAAGCTGGCCAAGGATCTGAACAAAATCTCATTAGAAGAACTCATCAGTTCTTTGAGAAGTCATGAGATTGAGCTGGAGGAAGATGAACCCCAGAAGAAAGATAAAGGTAAATCCTTAGCTTTTAAATCTAACAAATCTGTTAAAGCGTTGCAGGTTAATGAAGAAAGCTCTGAGGAATCTTCTTCTTCTGAAGAAGATGAACTATCTATGCTGTCCAGAAGGATCAACAAACTCTGGAAGCACAAAGGGAAAAAGTTCAACAACTTCAGAAGATCTGATCAAAAGAGAGAATCTTCTGGACACAGAAGATCTGGCAAGAAAGAGATCACTTGCTTTGAATGTAAAGAACCTGGACATTACAAGAGTGAATGTCCCAAACTTCAAAAGGAAAAACCCAAAAGGAAGTTTGATAAAAAGAAAAAGGTTCTGATGGCTACATGGGATGACTCAGATGAATCTGAATCATCTTCTGAATCTGAGGAAGAATGTGCAAATGTTGCGCTGATGGCCAACACAGATGATCAAGATGAAGGAACGTCATCATCTGAATCTGAGTCAGAATTAGACTCTGACTCTGAAGAGGTATTTTCTGAACTCTCCAGAGCTGAACTTGTTGAAAGTTTATCTGACATGTTGGAAAGCTACAGCAAGATTAAACTCAAATACAAGAAGCTGAAAAGCAATCTTGAATCTGAGATTGATCTTCTGAGAACAGAACTTGTTGAGCAGAAAGAAATAAATTTAAAACTCAAAAATGATTTAGAAACAACTCAACAAGAATCTGATACTGAAACAGAGTCAAGTGAAAATATTTTAGAAAAATATGACTCCAGTTTTAGAAGATTCCTCACTAAAAGCATAGACAGAAGCAAGATGGCTTCTATGATCTATGGTGTTAGTGGGAACAACAGAAGAGGCATTGGATGTGAATCCTCCTCTGGAAGCAATCCAAAGTCTGTTGATAAACTCTTCATCAAGAAGACTCCTCTGTATTCTCATTTCAAGTTTGGTCATCTGAATGATATTAAACATACAAGCTCTGAAAAGAGTACTTATGTGTTTAAGCCAAGGGTTAGCCAGAATAAACACTATGTTGAAAAACAGAAGTTTAGGCAAAACCACAGAACATCTAACCCCAAAGGACCCAAGAAGATCTGGGTACCTAAAAGTCAAATAATACCTGTTGCAGATGTTCTTAGCAGCAAAATCCAGACACCAATCATGGTACCTGGACTCTGGATGCTCACGACATATGACGGGCGAAAGGTCTATGTTCCAAAGCCTGGAACTTAGATCTGGAGGGGACGTGAAATTTGGAGGGAACCAGAGGGGCAAGATCATTGGCTCTGGTACAATAGGTAATGGTAACCTACCCTCTATTTCTAATGTTCTGTTAGTTGAAGGATTGAAACATAATCTATTGTCCATAAGTCAATTAAGTGACAATGGTTATGATATCATCTTTAATCAAAAATGTTGCAAAGCTGTTTGTCAAAAGAATGGCTCAACCTTATTCAGTGGAAAGAGGAAAAACAACATTTACAAAATTAACCTTTCAGAACTTAAAGTTCAAAATGTAAAATGCCTTTTATCTGTGAATGATGAGCAATGGGTCTGGCATAGAAGATTGGGACATATTAATATGAGACGTATATCTCAGATTAATAAACTCAATCTGGTCAGAGGACTCCCTAATCTGAAGTTCAATTCAGATGCTCTGTGTGGCGCATGTCAAAAGGGTAAATTTTCAAAATCTCATTTTAAACCAAAAAATGTTGTTTCCACCTCTAGACCATTGGAATTACTTCATATTGATCTGTTTGGACCAGTGAAAACTGCATCCATCAGAGGCAAGAAGTATGGGTTAGTCATTGTAGATGACTACAGCAGATGGACATGGGTAAAGTTTCTAAAACACAAGGATGAGTCTCATTCTGTGTTCATTGACTTCTGCAATCAAGTCCAGACTGAAAAAGAATGCAAAATTATTAAAGTCAGAAGTGATCATGGTGGCGAATTTGAAAACAAATATTTTGAAAAATATTTTTCTGAAAAAGGAATTGCACATGATTTCTCCTGTCCTAGAACTCCACAACAAAATGGAGTTGTAGAAAGGAAAAATAGAACATTGCAAGAAATGGCCAGAACCATGATCAACGAGACAAATCTGGCAAAATACTTTTGGGCAGAAGCAATAAATACAGCATGTTATATTCAGAACAGAGTGTCTGTAAGACCTCTTCTGGAAAAGACTCCCTATGAATTGTGGAGAAACAGAAAGCCCAACATTGCTTATTTTCATCCATTTGGATGTGTTTGTTATATGCTTAACACTAAAGATCATCTGAACAAGTTTGATTCCAAAGCACAGAAGTGTTTCATGCTTGGTTATTCTGAACGCTCTAAAGGCTACAGAGTATTCAATACTGAAACACAGATTGTGGAAGAATCTATTCATGTTAGATTTGATGATAAGCTTGGCTCTGAAAAGCCAAAGCAAGTTGAAAGTTCTGCAGATAGAGAAGTTATTCTCACAGACTCTGAAGGCTCAGAGGCAGACAAGACTAAAGACAAAGACTCTGAAGCAAATCCAGATGCTACGCCTCTAACTTCCCAACTTGACAATCTGCATATTTCTGAAAGACCAACAGTCAGAGGATCTTCTTCCAGAATGAAAGCTTCTCATCCAGAGGATGTGATAATTGGAAAGAAAGATGATCCAATAAGGACAAGAGCATTTCTCAGAACTTCTGAATCTTCCTTCTGTGGCTTAGTGTCAATTATAGAACCATCATCTGTTGATGAGGCTCTGGAAGATAATGAATGGATTTTAGCTATGCAAGAGGAGCTGAATCAATTCACAAGGAATGAAGTCTGGGATCTGGTTCCAAGACCTAAAGGTTTCAATGTCATTGGAACAAAATGGGTTTTCAGAAATAAACTTAATGAAAAAGGAGAAGTTGAAAGGAACAAAGCAAGACTGGTTGCTCAAGGCTACAGTCAACAAGAAGGCATAGACTACACAGAAACATATGCTCCTGTTGCAAGGTTAGAGTCTATACGCTTGCTTATTTCATTTGCTGCACAACATAACATCACTCTTTATCAGATGGATGTTAAAAGTGCTTTTCTTAATGGAATTATAGAAGAAGAAGTGTATGTCCACCAACCTCCTGGTTTTGAAAATGAAAATTTTCCAGATCATGTTTACAAACTGAAAAAATCTCTTTATGGACTAAAACAAGCTCCCAGAGCTTGGTATGAGAGGTTGAGTAATTTTCTTCTGAAGAAAGATTTCATCAGAGGAAAAGTGGATACCACACTATTTTGTAAAACCATTAAGAAAGATTTATTGATTTGTCAAATTTATGTAGATGATATTATTTTTGGATCAACAAATATTATGCTTGGAAAGGAGTTTGCTAAATGTATGCAGGAAGAATTTGAGATGAGCATGATGGGAGAACTGAAATTCTTTCTGGGAATCCAAGTAAATCAGACTCCAGAGTGCACCTACATACATCAGACCAAGTATGTTAAAGAGCTTCTGAAGAAGTTTAACATGCTGGATAGCAAAATGGCAAAGACTCCAATGCATCCTACAAGCACTCTAGGTAAGGAAGAGGTAAGTAAGAAGGTAGATCAGAAACTCTACAGAGGTATGATAGGATCTCTTCTTTATTTGACTGCTTCTAGACCAGACATTCTGTTTAGTGTTTGTTTATGTGCTAGATTCCAATCAGATCCTAGAGAATCACACTTAACTGCTGTTAAGAGGATTCTAAGGTATCTGAAAGGTACTGCTAATGTTGGTTTGTGTTACAGAAGATCTGACAAATATTCACTAGTTGGATTCTGTGATGCTGACTATGCTGGAGATAGAGTTGAGCGCAAAAGTACTTCTGGAAGCTGTCAGTTTCTTGGAAGTCATCTGATCTCGTGGTACAGCAAGAAGCAACCAACAATTGCACTATCAACCACAGAGGCAGAATACATTGCTGCTGCTGGGTGTTCCACTCAGATGCTCTGGATGAAGAGTCAACTAGAAGATTATCAAATCTATGAGAGTAATCTTTCTATCTTCTGTGATAATACTTCTGCTATATGTTTATCCAAAAATCCAATTTTACACTCTAAGGCTAAACATATAGAGATTAAACATCATTTCATCAGAGACTATGTTCAGAAGGGTGTAATAAATTTAGCCTTTGTTGATACAGATCATCAATGGGCAGATATTTTCACAAAACCCCTTGCTGAAGATAGGTTTAAGTTTATTCTGAAAAATATTTGTATGGATTTTTGTCCAGAGTAATATTTCTCAGAGTCAACTTCTCAGATGCTAAGTGTTTAACACTCTGAAGTATTTCATCTGTTTTGCTTGTTTAATTTATCTGTGATTTTTTTTGTGAAACTCTGTACTGACCATCTCAGAGGATCTGAAAGTTGAAAACGTTTCATTTCTTAAGAGTTACAGAATCACATGCAAAGCAAACACGTGTCACTCAGAATCTGAAAAGATGGAGTACACCTACTGATTATGACGTTTAAGGTATTGCTTTGAAAATCTCAATCTGTCTTGATTTTCCCCCAAATGTCATATCATAATTAAAAATGATTACTTTTCATTTAATGCAAACGTGCGTATGTGTCCTATGTATGTCTGTTGTGTTTCCCATGCGTGCTTTATTTTTCTATATAAACCACTCTCTTAACACATTCACACTTTTCACATTCTCAAACACATATGCGCTTTTGTCTGTTGTTCTCTCTCTTTTCAAACCCTAAAAGAACCCAGAAACCTTCATCGTCTTCATCATCATCAACAATGGCATCCACTTCAAAAGCAGTTACTACCAAAGATGCTACCACCATCATAGAACCAGTACGCACTCTCCTAACTCCTGTTGATTCTCTAGAAGTGCTATGTGAAAGTTTCGTGGATTTGGAAGATCTTGCTGAAAATGGGTTTGATCTGATTCCTTCAATCAAAGCACAAGGCTGGGACGGTTATTTTGACAGGCTTATGGGTCCTGTATATCCAAAGTTAGTGAAGGAGTTTTGGATCCATGCATTTGCTACTCCAAAGTTCGTTCATTCCTCTGTGCTGGGTAAGAAGATTGTTATCACTGAAAATCTGATCAGGAAACTCATAGGTTTCAAGGCAACTGATGGAGTAACCTCTCTGTCTTCTGCGCGTGAAGACCTGAAAGATGTTTGTCAAGAAATCTGCACCACTGGTGAACCTTGTAAGAAGGTTAAGTTTTTGAAACCCACTTACAAGTTATGGGCTAAGATTTTCATGAACACCATCTTTCATAGACCCTCCTCAAACTCATCTGACTATGTTAATGCTGAACAACTTTACTTCATGTATTGTTTACACCAAAACATTCAGATTGATCTTCCATATCTGTTGTTTAATCATCTGGTATCTCACGTCAAGGAAACAAGGGAAACTGCCAGAGATAAAACTGGAAGAGTCAGAACATGGATCCCTATGGGAAGACTGATTTCAGATATTCTGATAGAAAACCAACTTGTGGCGCATCTGCAAGAGGCTGGGTTGACAGAAGATCTGAATTTTATCATTGGCTCTGAAATAAATGGTTTAACTCTGAGAAGAATGAAACTGGTTGAAGATTTATCTGAGAAACCAAGGAAAACTAACTCTGAAGAAGTTAGGGGGAGAAGGATTCCTGTTGAAGATTTTCCTTTATTCACCTCAGATGAACCTAGAGAACTTATAGCTGAGTATGTTGCTCGCTGCATCAGAGATGGTGTTGAGATTCCTGCAAATCTTGTGCAGAAGGAAGGCCAAGTTCTTCCTGATCTAACAAGGGAAAGAAGACGTAAGAGAAAAGCTGATAAAGAAGGTCATCAGAAGAAAAGAAAGCATTCAGATGCTGAAAAGAAGAAGAAAAGAAAGAAGCTGAAGAAGGTTCAACAAAATCCTCCTGCAGCAACTTTTGAAGAGATAAGAGATACTCTGAAACAGGTATTTAACACTGATTCTAATCCTGTTCATCATTCTGCTACCCCCACACCATCTGACTCACCCCTTATATTTAAAAGATCTAGACCATCTGAGACTCATACACCACAACCAACAAACATTCAAACACCACAATCCAAACCAACTCACCAAACAACACCACAACCACAAAACACCATCCCAGAATCTACCATTCCAGAGGATGTTCATCCTGAACACTCTGACCATCCTGAAAATCTCATTAATCCTAATGAGATATTAGATATCACACCCTTAAACCGTTCTATCATTTTATCTTCAACTTCTGAAAAATCTAACCACTCTGATACATCATCTGATGATGAATCATCTGGTTTCATTAATGAATGTTTGAATGATCTCAAACAACCTCGTTCTGAGAGTGTTTGGAAACAACTGTTTAAATCTCCCACTTCTGAACATCCACCTTCTCCACAAAACTCCCCAACTCAAACTCTCACTCCACAACCTCTTGAAATCCAAAACACTCCACAACCAACATCTGAACAACAAACCACCCAACAAACATCTGAACCACAAAACAACCAACCATCATCTGAACATCCATCTTCACAACCTCAACCTTCTGAACCACAAACATCTGAACATCCATCTTCACAACCTCAACCTTCTAAACAAACACCACAAACACAACCAACCCAACCCAGAATCCCTGATGAAGCAGAATTGGGATCAAGTGTTTATACTATGTTAAGAGATTTTGACAAGGATAATGTCTCAGACTTTGCTGACATTATGGATGTTTGCATGACTACTATGGACAAAGAGGCTGCTAATGCTGTTTGGAAGAAATATCTTTACAGACTGAATAGGGAGGCTTTGAAAATCAGGACTCAATGTCTTAGATTGTCAAAAGTAAGGTTTGCTGCTTATCAAAAACGGATTAAGAGAAACCCTCCTCCTATTCTTCTTCTAGAAGCTCCTCCACCTCCAGAAATTCCTGCACCTGATGTTACTAAGAATGTTTCAGAATCTATTGTTTCAGAATCTGCTGTTTCAGACTCTACAAATCTTCAGAAGGATGTCAAAGAACTAAAGGACTTTATGGTTGATCAAAAGAAAACAAATGAAGAAATGAAAACTTGGATGGCTAAGCAAGATGAAAATTCAGAAAGGATTACAGCACTGCTGCAACTCATTGCTTCTCAACAAGCCTCATCTGCTAAACCTTCTTGATGTTTTGCACAAGTTTTTCATGTTTTGTTTTGTTTTTGATTGTCTTCTGATATGTTTTGTTTGCTTCTATCTGAATCTGGATGTTATCTTAATGACAATGATCTTTTTGCTTATCTGGATATGTGTTTCTTCTGCATCTTTACTGTCTTTTAAAATTCTTTTTGATTATGACAAAAAGGGGGAGAAACAAAATAGAATCTGATTGTTCAAATCTATAAGCAATTATCTGAACTAAGTCAGACATGTTACTAACATTCTTTGAATCTAGCCAGACTCTGACAAATTTATCTAACCAGACTCTGACAAAATTCATTGAAGTTTTTCCTGAGATCTATCTTTTCAGAACCTGATCAAAAAATAGCTAAATCTGAGTAGACCAGACTCTGATATCTAACCTTGAGTACTATGATCTAAAAGATAACTCAAGACAGGAAATGGCAAGATAAACAACCAAGTGTTCTGAAGTTGTTCATCTGGCATCAAGCTTTAATATGACATCAAGCTTTGGCATCAAGCTTTAATATGGCATCAAGCTTTGACTCTAGAAGTCAAACATATGTCAACCAGGATATGTCAACCAGGATTTGTCAACCAGGCTTCAATCAGACTCTGAATCTGAAATGTAATCAGGCTCTGAATCTGAAATGTACTCAACCAGAAAGGGAAGTATCTAATTCCATTAGAGTATTCATTTCAGGGGGAGATTGTTAATCTCAGGGGGAGTAATTTTAATTTTTATTGAACAAATTGCTCATGTTTTGTCATCATCAAAAAGGGGGAGATTGTAAGAGCACAGATTGTGTCTTAGTAATACCTCTATGTTTTGATGATAACATTAATGATAATTTGTATACAAGAATTATACTCTCTAAATTTGTTCTAAACTGTTTTCTACAGGCACAAAAGATTTTAATCTTTAAGAGCAAATTTGATGTGAACAATGAATTCTGAATGGCTCAAGAGCATCTGAAGATTAGAAGAATCTGAAGTATAAGAGCTTAGTCATCAAGATTCTGAAGATACAACACGCTGCTCATATTATCAAGAATCTGAATGAAAGAAGACTCTGAGTGAAGAGACTCTGAATGAGAGAAGACTCTGATCTGAGTGAAGACTCTGATCTAAGAGCATGTTACGCTTCAAGCACACAGCTGCACCAGACTCTGATTCATCAACATCTGAAGAACATATTAGGCTCTGAAGTTTCCAGAAGGTTCTGAAGACTGAAGACTCTGATATTGATTGTTGATCTGAACTATCTGAAGAATTATTTGAAGAAGATTATTTTAATATATCCGTTGGAATATGCCAGCAAATCTTTCCTTAATTGGGATAGACAAAATTCTCTGCAAGAATATTATTCCTCTGGTACATTCCATATATGGTATAATCACAGCTCAGCAGACAATTGCTACACCCACATTTTGTGCGCCGTCTCTCTGCTGCAATAGTACAAAGGACAGTACTATTTTGATATTGGAAATATTTTCTCCAACGGTAAAATATTCTCTCCAATATTCAAGTGGCTATATAAAGGATATCATAGCTCATTCTTCAAGTGCCGGATTAAGACGATATTGACGAATTTATTGCAAGAACTCTCTCACGCTAAAAGCTCTCATATTCTTCACTGTTCATACATTGTTCTAAACTTAGAGAAATAACACAGTTGTGTTTATAGCTTTCTTAGAAGCAATTTCTTACTCTTTCATTGTATTACATTAATTTGTAAAGGAAGTTTTCCTTAAGAGGATCTAGGTTAGATCAGTAGCTCTTAAGAAGACTAAGAACAGTTGTTCTTAGGTGTGCTATTTGTAATCAGTTGATTTGAATAGTGGATTAAGTCCTTGTTGAGAAAGGCAAATCACTCTTGAAAAGGGTGGACTGGAGTAGTTGAGTTCAACGAACCAGGATAAAAATACTTGTGTTTTTATCTTTGATTATTTTCTGTCATACTTATTCAACCCCCCCTTCTAAGTATTTTCTCACCTTCAACAACATGTCTGCAATAATGGTTCGCTGACCAAATGTAGCAAGACTATCCTTGTAGAAAATACAAATCCATCATTCATAAACTATTTTCTTATAGGAATCTCACAATCAATCTAGTATGTAATGTGCACCCCTGTTTTATCTATTCCATCAGCATTTTCCTACAAGGTTACCTCAAATTACTCATGGCAAGAGTTAATACCAAGATCATGACTTGTCAATGGAAAGTGTCGCTACTGCGAAAATCGGCGCCGGCTGAACAGAAGAGTCGCCACCGTGCGTTATTTATCCCAACAGAGGGAAAGGAAACGCTCGAAGTAAACCTACCACGAAGACGGGAAAGGAATGGTCATCGCAACCAAATCCTAGATTCGGGAGTCGATTATGCAAGGGGAAGGTATTAGCACCCCTCACGTCCGTCGTACTCGACGGGATCCACGCTTGTTTTCTAGTACGGATTGTTGTTCTATCTATTCTACAGGTCTGGGGTTAAAAGAAAATAAAATGACTCGGCAACGTATCGCACTTTATGCCTACGTATTCCCGTCTGGAACGAGAAATCAGAGTCAACGTAGTTGGCCTACCTACGGGAAAGGAGGGGAAGGTTGCTCGCTAGGATATCACATCCTATGCCTACGTACTTTCATACAGCATGAAAGATCAGAGCAAACGTAGTTCGGGCCACGTACGACACAAGTATGCCTTGATTGTTTTTATCCTTCTGAAAAAGGTTTTCTCTTGATTATGGGTCCAAGCGGACAAAAATGACACTTTGATTGGTTTTCAGTCTTTTTATGCCAGAAGTGTTTTTTAGTGTGTTTGCAATCTCTGACGCACTAGAGACTATGACTTGAGAGTGATTACGTCGTATGTCACCCTAAGGGTAACACACTAAGCAATCAGATTACTGAAGAGTGACCCTCCAGCAACCTTTTCTCAAATAGCTTAAGGCTCGTAACGTACGACATCGATTAACCTTATTATTGTGTTTTTGAATGGTTCTGAGATGAGAAGAGAAAGAAGCTCTAAAAATCCTATGGTTGAAAAGGGAATCAAAACTACCCTAATGTTGTCATGCATAGATTACAACCTAATGTCTATCATATTTCTCCCTTGCGCAGAGAGAAACAGAGATCCTAGGGGATGAACGACAAAAGAAACAGATACATACAGTAAAGCAGTAAAATGCATGAGATGCAGCAAGAAACAATAGGCAAAGTGAAACAGCTTCACTTCAAACCTAAGGGGATGATTAACAATACAATAAAGAAAATAAAACCCCCAAAACTGGCCCTGACAGCTCAACAGCTCCTACAGCAGCAGTCCTAACAGCACCAGCTCTGGCAGCTACAGTTGATACATAGCAAAAGGTTAGTAATAACAACTTGAGGCAGGATCCTATCTTCTCCTTCCAATGATATCCAAGCTCTAACTAAGCTCTTACAATAATCTTCAGCTTCAACAAGCACTGAGTTCCAACCAGTAAAACCTTAGCCTTCAACAGATATCTAGCTTTGACAGGTACCAGCTTCCTCTTCATTAATGCTCTTATTCCCTCAAGATTCATTAAACTTTCAATCTTCAATAGACACCAACTTCAACAAGCTCTCAGCTTAAGCAAGCTCAAACCCTAACCATTAACCAGCTTCAACAAGCTCCTGACTCCAACTTCAACAAGCAGCAAAACCCTAGCTTCAACAAGAGACCAGCTTCAACAAGCTCAAACTTATACCTCAATAAGCTTCAACTTTCTCTTTACCAAGCTTCTACAAGCATCTCCAAAGGAGAATCATTCAACAAGAGTAGGTTATAATGTTAAGAAACTCAATGACAACCCAAGGAAATCACTAAGATTTTAACATTGCAAATGAAAGGTATCCTCAAAGTTCTACTCACTTGGGCATACCTCTCATCCCTCCTAAGGAGAGATGGAGCTTCCCAAGGAGGACTTTATGTCATTGGATAGGATAGAGGCAAACAATGCACTCTATGTTTGACAGAAGAATTTGCCTATTCTAAGCTCTTCTTACTTTATCCTATTTCTCCTAAGTCTTCAATCAGCATCTTCAATCCAAGCAATCCTCAGGCATCACCCTTGATCTTTGTATTCAATCTCCTCCATTGATTCTTCATGCTTCCACAAGCCCAAAACAAGCCCACACCCCAAAATAAAAGCCCAGAAACCCAAGCAGACAAGCATGAACCCCAAGTGGGAACACCAAACAATCATTCTATTTGTAAAATACACTAAAAATAGCAAAATAGAATTTAAAATTCCAAGATTTATTCTAAGGGTATTTCTATATCTACCCTACATACCCCTATATGCCCCACACTCTAACTCAAGCTAGAAAACCCAAAATAAAATGTTAGAATGCACCTATGTTGAATTGAAACCCTAAAATTATCACCCTAAGGTTCTTTAATCAAAACTAATCAAAATTAATTCACAAAAATATGAAATAAATCCAGGGGGAACTTAAGGTCCTAATCTAACTACCACAAAAAGAAAGGGATCAAAATATGAATTTAAAGGACCAAACAAAATTCACAAAATGATATATACAAACAAAATGAAAATAAAATGCAATTAAATGTAAAAATCACCAAAAATAGAAAAAAAAATGCCTAAATGATCTTTTTCTTTTTATGATAATTTTCTTCACACAATTATTGAAATGTAGCAAAAATCCCCACATTAAAATGATCATTTTTCTATTTTATATGAATTTTCAAAGAATCAAAAATAATATGATGAAAATAATGGAAATATGAAGAAAAAGGAAAAAAAAACGTGTGGCAAATAGTAATCCAAATCAGTTCAAATCCATAGTTGGGCCAGGATGGGGGTGTAGAAATCAATGCGCACCAGGCCCACGCTTATAATCAGAAAATGAAAATAAAAAGAATGAGCATTCGGTGCAAATAGCACCCAAAACATATGCAATCTGGTTGGGCCTCTGATATGGGGGTGTGAATACCATTTCAACTTAAGCCCACCTCATCCTAGTAAGTGAAACGCAACGTTTCACTTACTCAGACTTTCCTCTCACAAACTCAAATTAAATCATGGCCCTCGGATTAGCTTTCTAGTCAATGGTCCTCGTGTAATCCAACGGCACTGACATCACCATCAACCTTTGAACATGAAATTGGAGGGAGAACACCATGGCAGCAGACCTTACAACACTCATCTTCTCCAAAAGCGGGTGTCATCAAACCTCAATCAAAATCACAATTCAAAAACCCTAATCCACTCAAAATTCTATGCTGATTCTAACTCTACTAACCATTTCCATTGAAACATCTTCATGCTCAAAACCCGATCAAGAAACCAGAAATTAGTCAATCCACAATCAACACTATTCTTCAAATTGTTTGGTCTAATCCCTTCACCACCTCACCAGGAGCATTTTCCACTATTAAGCACATGTTCTACCTCAAAATTCATCAAGTTATTACTCACAACCGAAATTGTGTCCATTGCTCAATTGTCCTAAAACTTCACAACTCAATACCTAAAAGCTTCCTCTAATCACCTATGACCATTCTAACCTAACAAAACATGTTAATTCTACCTAAATTAAGTTGTGGATGAAAAAGTACCAACCTGAGAAATTGGGAAGAACAGATGAACAAAACCTTCAAATCAGGTGCTGAGATGCTCCAGATACGATCAATGGATGATGAACTAGCTTCTGTATGCAAAATAACCACTTGAAATAGCCTGGATTGCAGAAATCAAATTTGAGTTGCAAGTATGAAATTCTGAGATCAAGAACACGATTTGGCCACGAACTCACTTGGATCTTGAGGGGTAATCACTCAGTAACATCAAGGGAAGTAATTGAAATCAAGAAACTGGATGGAAAGTAGTGGAATGCGTGTAACCGATTTCAAATGCCAACAAGAAGTGTGAAAACTCAATCTCTTTTCTCTTCTTCAATTCTCACCAAAAAGCTCTTCTGATCAGTTCTAATACATATATAGATTATGTTAGAATCCTCTAGAATGTTCTGGATGGCTCCAATGAGATTATGAAATTCTCATGTCATAAATTTCTCATTTGATGATATCAACATATCAGATCTGGTTTTAGCTCTCAATTCAACTTGTCTTGTGTTCAATTTACCTTCTAAGGAGATATTGGATGTGTGTGGATAGTTAGTTTGGCTTGAATCAGCTTGTGTTGGATTTTGGTTGTGTAACTTGGATTTCAAGTAAGAGGTTACAAAGCAAGTCCATAATTCTTACCTCTATTCAAAAAAGTGTTAATGCAATTGTCTTTAAAAGATGTTTTCCAATTGAAATGAGTATTTGGATGATGCATTTTGGACTCATAACTTGAAAATTACATTTTCCCTCCATGAATCCATTTAAAATTCTTCCATATTCAAACCATTTTTGGGCATTTTGTGATACAAGCCATTCTAGCTCACCATGACTTCTTGTCTAGCCTAAAAATGCCATTTGGAACACATCTCATGTTGGGCAAAATTCCATTTGAAGAGTGGAAGATGAAGATATTGACCTATGTTGAAAAGTGACTTATAATTCAACTTTCCCAAAATACCCCTGAGTTGCCAAGACCATAACTTGAGTTCTACAACTCCTCTTGAGGACTTCTACTACTAAAATTAAAGCTAAGATCAAGACCTACAACTCTTATGTTGGCCAAGAATCCATTTGAAAACTCCTTGATGGGCAAAAGTTGCTTGGAAGTCAGGTGACTTTCATAGATGAATTTCAATGTCCTCTTATGACCCCTAACTTGCAAGAACCATAACTTGAGTTCTACAAATCTTCTTGAAGACTTATAGTACTCAAATTAAAGGTATTGAGATGCTCTACAAGTTTCATGTTGACCAAGAATTCATTTGAAGCTTGAATTTTGACTTATCTGGCTTGGAAGTTAAGCCTAAATTAGGGTTTTTTTACATTGGAACCCTAATTTAGTAACTCCTCTTATTCTTGATTCCTTTTGATTTCTCCTTGGCACAACACCACACTTGTATACACCTATCCATTCATGAATCCCATATCCTTCAACTAAGCCTTGTTGCTCTTCAATCACTCAGTTGACCTAGGGTTGACCCAGATGAAACCCTAGTTGACTGCATTCCACTGTAACTTTTGCAATCAAACCAATGACTTGCTTCATCTTCAAAATGACCGTCTAGGACCTCCCTGATGATAGCACACATTCCATCCCCTCAGTTCATAGCTCATATCTCCTTGATGACCCTCAAACACACCCCAGATAGGAGAGAGATCCACTGCTTGACCTTCTAACTTCTCAAAACTTCAATTCCTTTCCTGGTGACCTGAATAGACTTAGGCTTGAATAAAACCCCTTTTGATGTGCCTCTTTAGAGAATAATGGCACTTGATCCCTTGTTGGATGACTTGCTTATGCTATGCTATGCAAATGATTGAACTATGTACACTATCTACTATGCAAATGACAATGCAATTGAAACATAGATCAAGTAAAATAAGTTGGTCAAATTTTAGGGTGCAACAGCTGCCCCTATTCAAGCGACTTGGACCCGACTGGGTGAAGGGCGGACGACCTTCAAACATTCTAGGTACGAGATGGTTGAATACCAATGAAACCCGGAAATTTGCCAATTTTGTCGAATATAAGAACGCGATTCTATCTTGTCATGGGACATATACTATGTTCCATACGGGGAAATCATCTGTCTAGATACAGGAAAGTTCATCTGCCTATCTATCACGGGACATATGCGCTGGTCGAGTAACACTTCGTCCGCCTATTCAATACGGCAATATTCTTTTGTTCATATCACACAAACTTTTCATCCACCTATCCAATACGGGAATACACTTCTGTCTACATTATAGAAAAATCTTCATCCGCCTATCCAATACGGGAACACACTTCTGCCTACAACACAGGAAAATCTTCATCCGCCTATCCAATACGGGAACATACTTCTGCCTACAACACAGGAAAATCTTCATCCGCCTATCCAATACGGGAATACGCTTCTGCCTACAACACAAGAAAATCTTCATCCGCCTATCCAATACGGGAATATGATTCCGCCTACAACACAGGAAAATCTTCATCCGCCTATCCAATACGGGAACATACTTCTGCCTACATCACAGGAAAATCTTCATCCGCCTATCCAATATGGGAACATACTTCTGCCTACATCACAGGAAAATCTTCATCCGCCTATCCAATACGGGAATACGCTTCTGCCTACAACACATGAAAATCTTCATCCGCCTATCCAATACGGGAATACGCTTCTTCCTACAACACAGGAAAATCTTCATCTGCCTATTCAATACGAGAACATACTTCTGCCTACAACACAGGAAAATCTTCTCGGACATAGCTTCTTTGCCTATTCGCTGCAGTAACTAACTCCGCTGGGGATATTCCGAAAACAACTATCAAACACTCGTCTTGATAACAAGTGGCTACATCTGAACTTTGATTTTATGAAAATCTGAAACTGTGCCTCAGCAACAAATCTTGAAGAAAACATTCCGCTGGTCGGATACAATACCGCCTCAATTAGCAACTCTGTGGGGAAGATAAGAAACTGAACTATGTCATCACACGTCTCCCGCCGAGACCTCGATTGTCTGGTAACATCTGGGCTTTTAGAACTCCATACTCCTATTGAGAACCACACCTTCGATTTCCACTGGGAGGAAAGAAAACACTGGCTGAAAAGAGAGAACTCCGCTGGGGACGAAACGACTCTCTTGGGGAATATCAACTGACTCCGTTGGTGAGAATGAACGACCCTACTGGGAAGGGGATCTCTATTGAGGAGAGTAGACTGTCTGAGTACAGCTCACCAGTTTGGAAATATTAGTCTTTTGAGGCTAAACAACTCTGCTCGGGATAGGGGATCCTTTTGGGGGACACCACACTGTCTGAATACAGCCTACAATCTTGGAATCATCAATTCTGTTGAAGACAAATGACCCTGCTGGGAAAAGTAAACCATTTGGCTATAGTTCACGAAACTCGGGACTATCACTGTGCGAAGGATAGACATCTTGTGGCGAGCATTAACCTTGACCTGCCGGATAATATCCTTTGGATAAGCTGCGGCTAGCTGGGAGAATCGGTCCTTCTTCAGTAAAGAACATCGTCATCTCAGCTTCAGGGAATGAAGCGCGATCTGCCTGGGGATTCACTTCACACGGTGATCAAGTCTTTTCGTCACGAGCCTCCGGTTAGGACTGCAATCTTCGACCGTCCACTTCATATGGGCAAGAAACCTGCAACACCACGAACGAGACAAGACAAGTCTATACAACCAAATCTATTCAACTTAGCGTCAGTGACATCATTTTCAGTCAATTCGAAGTTTTAGAAATTATTGGCAAGGGCCAGCAACGTTATGCAACTGCTAGTTTTATCAAAACATTGGCGTTTCTCACATACAAAATAGTAAAGAACAAGCATCAATTACTGAATAACATGTTTTATTAATTGGGACCCTGAATGGGCAGAGTTTTATACACTGGATGTAACTCCTGAAAAGAGGAAGTTACGCATAACAAATATACAAGTATGCACAGGAAGCATAAATACAATGACAAATCAAATTTGCACATATGTCAGCAACGTGATGCAGACAAACATCATGAGTTGATCCTCCTATGACTCGCCTGACTCTGGCACTTTCCCGGTATCCAAACTTCTGAAGAGATTGTATCTGATAATCGAACCCCCCCAAGTATATTCTCCCGCACCAATGCAATGCAGCATCAAATCCGGACCGCAGTCATTTGCTTTTCAAATCCCTAACTTTTGCGCGAACCGCCCTTTGCGGGTTTTCAGTTCACCGGGATACCCTTTTTTGCCGAAGCCGCCCAGTGTAGGTTTTCGACTTCGCAGGTGTATATTTTTTCAATTTTTATCCCTAATTTTTGCCCGAACCTTTTTATTCTGTTTTTGGCTCGCCAGGATGCCCCATTTTTGCCTGGACTCTCTTTTTTTGTCCAGCGGGTCAATTTCAAGCAAAGTATTTTTTAACTATGTCCGAATTCACAGGCGACGTAAAGTCTTCACCGTCCATGGTGGACAACAACAATGCTCCTCCTGAAAAGACTTTTCTGACAACGTATGGCCCTTCGTAGTTGGGGGTCCACTTGCCCCTATGATCTGCCTGTGGCGGGAGAATCCTTTTCAGCACAAGGTTGCCCGTCTGAAAGCTCCGAGGATGTATCTTCTTATCATACGCTTTCTTCATTCGGCTCTGGTATAAACGACCATATGCTAGAGAAGCTAGCCTCTTCTCATCCATTAAACTCAGCTGGTTCAGTCTGTCTTTCACCCATTCTGCCTCGTCGAGTTGGACATCTTGTAGTACCCTCAGGGAAGGAATCTCAACTTCCAGTGGTAACACCGCTTCCATTCCGTATACCAACGAGAACGGGGTTGCCCCGGTTGATGTGCGTACCGTCGTACGATAACCGTGCAAAGCGAAAGGTAGCATCTCGTGCCAGTCCTTATAAGTCACCACCATCTTCTGAACGATCTTCTTTACGTTCTTATTGGCCGCTTCAACAGCGCCATTCATCTTGGGTCGGTACGGAGAAGAGTTGTGATGTTCAATCTTAAAATTCTAACACAGCTCCTTCATCATCTTGTTATTTAAGTTTGAACCGTTGTCGGTAATAATCCGCTCAGGGATCCCATATCTGCAAATGATATCTCGTTTGATAAACCTGGCTACCACCTGCTTGGTCACATTTGCATATGATGCCGCTTCCACCCATTTAGTAAAATAATCAATTGCTACCAAAATGAACCGGTGTCTGTTAGATGTCGTCGGCTCGATCTTTCCAATCATATCAATTCCCCACATCGAGAATGGCCATGGTGACGACATCACGTTCAGAGGACTTGGAGGCACATGGATCTTATCCGCATAAATCTGGCATTTATGACACCTCTTCGCAAACTTGAAACAATCAGTTTCCATAGTTAGCTAGTAATAACCTGCTCGCAGCAGCTTTCTCGTCATAGCATGCCCGCCAGCATGTGTACCAAACGTACCCTCGTGTATTTCCTCCATGAGCAACTTCGCCTCTTTCTCGTCTATACAACGTAGCAACACCAAGTCATGATTTCTTTTGTATAGGACACCGTCTGGGTTCAGATAGAAATTACCAGCCAATCTCCTGAGAGTCTTCTGATCGCGACTGGATGCCCCAGCCGGATACTCCTTGTTCTTTAGGAAATTCTGGATGTCAAAGTACCAGGGCTTATCATCAGATGCTTCGTCAATGGCAAATACGAAGGCGGGTCTGTAAAGCCGAGAGATAACAATTCTGGGAGCCTCATTCCAGAAGTTGACTTTATACATGGAAGACAATGTGGCCAGGGCGTCAGCCATCTGATTTTCTGCTCGCGGCACATGATGCAATTTAACCTTGTCAAAGAACGGCAATAATCTCCTTGCATAATTCATGTACGGTATTAAATTGGGCTGACGTGTCTCCCATTCTCCTTTTATTTGATTTACCACCAGAGCTGAGTCTCCGTATACATCCAGATTTTTGATTCGCAAATCAATGGCTTCTTCAAGCCCCATGATACAAGCTTCGTATTCTGCTTCATTATTGGTAACCGAAAAGGTCAATCGAGCAGTAAATGGGATGTGCGACCCATGTGGAGTGGTGATGATCGCCCCTATTCCGCTACCATAGGAATTCACAGCTCCGTCAAATATCAACTGCCACTTAGAATCCGTCTTTGGCCCTTCATCCGGCAACGGTTCTTCCCAATCTTTCATCTTTAGGTACATGATATCCTCGTCAAGAAAATCAAACCTCATCGATTGGTAGTCCTCAATAGGCTGCTCAGCTAGATACTCCGATAACACGCTCCCCTTTATAGCTTTCTGTGACACATACTGGATGTCATATTCGGTCAAGACCATCTGCCAACAAGCAATTCTCCCCGATAGTGCTTGCTTTTCAAATACGTATTTGATAGGATCCATCTTCGAGATGAGCATGGTTGTATGATTTAGCATGTACTGCCTCAAACGCTTGGCGGCCCAGGCTAGCGCGCAACAAGTTTTTTCGAGCATTGAGTATCGAGATTCACATTCAGTAAACTTCTTACTCAGGTAGTATATCGCATGCTCCTTATGCCTTGTCTCGTCATGTTGACCGAGAACACAGCCCATACTCCCCTCAATAACCGTCAAATACATAATCAAGGGTCTCCCTGCCACTGGAGGTATCAAAATAGGAGGCTCCTGCAAATACTGTTTTATTTTATCGAACGCCTTTTGACAATTTTCATTCCATGCTACAGCCTGGTCTTTTTTCAACAGCTTGAATAACGGCTCACACGTAGCTGTTAGGTGAGATATGAACCGAGCAATGTAGTTCAACCTCCCTAAAAACCCGCACACTTCTTTTTCTGTTTTAGGCGTCGGCATTTCCTGTATTGCTTTTATTTTCGCAGGATCAACCTCTATTCCTTTTTCACTCACGATAAACCCCAGCAGTTTACCCGATCTCACCCCGAAGGTGCATTTGTTAGGGTTCAGTCTCAGTCTGAACTTCCTAAGCCTCTTGAATAACTTCAGCAGATTCACCAAGTGTTCTTCCTCCATCTGGGATTTGGCAATCATATCATCAACATAAACCTCGATCTCTTTATGCATCATGTCATGAAAGAGAGTTGTCATTGCACGCTGATACGTTGCCCCAGCATTCTTCAATCTGAAGGGCATCACTTTGTAGCAAAATGTTCCCCAAGGCGTAATGAAGGTAGTCTTCTCCATGTCTTCTGGCGCCATTTTAATCTGATTATAGCCCGAGAAGCCGTCCATGAAGGAGAATATGGAGAATTGAGCGGTGTTATCAACCAGCACGTCGATGTGAGGAAGTGGAAAATCATCTTTCGGGCTCACTCTGTTCAAATCACGGTAATCTACGCACATTCTCACTTTACCGTCTTTCTTTGGCACTGGCACAATATTAGCGACCCATGAGGGATATTTTGTAACAGCTAGGAACCCAGCATCCCACTGCTTTTGAACCTCCTCCTTAATCTTCATAGCCATGTCTGGTCTAGTTCTGCGGAGCTTCTGCTTAACCGGCGGGCATTCTTCTTTTAGCGGCAGACGGTGCACAACCATATCCGTATCCAGCCCAGGCATGTCCTCATATGACCAAGCGAAAATATCACTGTACTCTTTGAGCATTTTAACCAATCTTCGCTTGACGTCGCTCTGCAGCGCGGCCCCTATACGGATGTTCCTTTCAACCCCTTCCGACCCCAGATTGACGATTTCAATGACCTCCTCGTGAGGCAGAATGATTCGTTCTTCTTGTTTTACCAACCAAGACAACTCTTCTAGAACGTCGCCATCTTCAACAATCTCTTCTTCGGTCTGAAATACCGGGTGCTCAAAGTCGAAGTGAGTCATAGGCGGTTCATAGATGTCGTCTGAAATAGTAATCCTGCAAAGGAAATGGTTAAATGCTTCAAAATACATACAAAGCGAATAACCACGTTGCCATTTTATTGTGAAAAATAAAAACAGGAAAAACAGAGATCACAATATTTGTACATGAAAAACGCCTTTTTATTTAATGATCAAAACTGTGCATCGTACATAACAGAACAGCCCTTAAGCAAAATCACGATGCCCCGGGTAGGACACCGGATTGTTCAACAATTAAGAAAACAAAGCATTACTGTTTAGTGGTCACAGGAACAGTCTCCTGAATAGACCAGTTGCAAAGCCCTTGTCCTGGAACGCTCGGCTGAATCCAGGCGTCCATGTCACAGTCGCTGTCTCCTTCTTCGGAATCTGAAACAGCGTTGATGGTCTCGTGATATACCCCACTAGCCGTAATTGTTATTGGTCCTTTGAAACGAGGTGCCCCTGCAGTAGGCATTGATGATGACGGTTGATATCCCAGTCCAAATCTGTCCATTTTCACGGGAATATCCAGAACCTTGCCCCAGCCCTTGGTCTCGCCAGTCTTTACTAGAGCCTGAGCATCCTTGTATGATGATACTGCCACCTCTGATGCTTTACTCGGCCCTGGAACTTTGTATTTGATGCGCAACCCTTCAAAGTCTTGACAGGGTGTCTCATGAATCTCGCCGTCGACTTCCACGTACTTGAATGACGACAAATGGCTGACCAGTATATTTTCCTCTCCACAAACTGTAACCACGTTGTCCCCTACCATGTACTTCAGCTTTTGGTGCAAGGTAGATGTGACTGCCCCAACACCATGGATCCATGATCGTCCAAGGAGACAGCTATATGCTGGCTGGATGTCCATGATGTAAAATTCAGTTTCAAAAACTTCTGGCCCCACCTGCAGAGGCAAAGTTATAGATCCAAAGACTGACCTCCGTGTACCATCGAATGCCCTGACCACCAAGTCGCTAGGCGTACAAATGATCCCCCTGATGTCTAATTTCATCATTGCTTTCTTTGGGAGCACATTCAAGGAAGACCCGGTATCTACCAGCACGTGGGACATGATTGTGCCCCTGAATTCAACTGAGACGTGCAACGCCATGTTATGCTCTCTTCCCCTTGGGGTCAAATTAAAATCCGTAAATCCCAAACTATGGCCTGCATTCACGTGCGCCATCACCCCCTCCAACTGATTCACAGAAACATCTTGGGGTACAAACGACGTGTCCAGGATTTTCAATAACGCATTCCTATGGGCTTCGGAACACAATAACAACAACAATATGGATATCTTCGACGGGCGTTTGTTAAAGGTGCTCAACAATCTTATAGTCACTCTTACGGATGAGACGCATAAACTCTTCTACATCTTTCCGTGCCATTTCTTTTTCATTCCTCTGCATAGAAACATCCTCATTCACTTTTCCTTTACCTTTTTCCAATCGTTCAGCCTCTACCTCAGGCGATATAAAAATTCTCCCGCTCCTCGTCATCCCTCCAGTTCCGACGACATTGTCCACAACCCCAGCTGGTTGTTTACTGATATCAAGTTTCTCCCCATCACAATATGCTTCTAGCCCATATGTCCATGGTACTGCCTTAGTGCTCTCATAAGGGATTGGCCCTGCCTTCGTGATAGTGATCGTCGGTCGCCTGGCTGGCGCCGTGATAGTTATCGTTTTTCGGGGAATTGGCACCGTAGCTACATCACTTTGCTCATCAGCTAATACTTCTGCAGGTTTCTCAACTGCCGTTCTGTCGAATTGCAACGTGCCTTCATCTATCAAGGTCTGAATACCCTTCTTCAATTCAGCACAACCCCCAGCCTGGGTCCAACATTCTAGACAAAACTCATCGCAGCCCGGATACACACCTCCTTTCAATAACCTGCTCTTTATTTCACACAGCGGCGTTTTCAGTTCATCAACATTCATGATTAGATTCAAACCCTCCTCAGTCAAAATAGCATTTTCCCCATGGTTGGGCATTGGCTGTTGTACTATATTTGGACCTGCTGGTCCAAAATTTATGGCCTTGCTATCCAACAGATCTTGCACCACATGCTTGAACGCGTGGCAAGTCTCTATGTCATGGCCAGGAGCCCCGGAGTGGAACTCGCAGTGTTTATTCATATCAAAGCCAAACGGAGGAGTGCCCGTCATTGGCGCCATAGTCCTCTTTTCCACCAAGTTCAAACCCAGTAATGTTTGGAGTAACTCCGCATACGTATAAGGAGGTACGTCAAATACTCTTTTCGGCCTCGTGTTAGGAAACCTCCTTTGTCCCTGATTTGGCCTCTGCTGCTGCTGTTGTTGCTGCTGCTGTGGTGGTACCTGCTGTAGTGGTATTGGTTGTTGAGGAAATGGAATTGTGACGCTTGCCACCTGTTGCGGATGATTGTACTGATTCCGTCCTCTGCCCCGGCCTCGGCCCCCGAATACTGCACTTGTGTCACCCTGACGGCGACCACCAAAAGCTTTTCTGTTACTTCCAACTGAAGTGGATTCCCTAGCTTGGAATCTCCCCATTTTGATATTACTTTCAATCTTCTCGCCCATCAAAATTAGATCCGAGAAACTGCCCAAGGAAGCAGGAAACAGCTTATCATAAAACATACCGGTGAACGTTCCTATGAACATATCATTCATCTCCTTCTCAACCAAAGGAGGATGAACCCTCGCAGCCATGTCACGCCATCTCTGCGCATATTCTTTGAAACTCTCATCTTTCTTTTGTGACAACCCTTGTAACTGGACCCGGTTTGGTGCCAAGTCACTGTTATACTTGTAATGAGTCACAAATGCTTCAGCCAGTTGCTTCCATGTCTTTATCTGAGTAGGCTCCAACCCCATGTACCATTCGAGGGAAGGACCAGACAAACTGTCTTGAAAGAAATGCATCAGCATTCTTTCGTCATTCGAGTAAGCGGACATCCGTCTGTAGTATGACCGCACATGCACCTTCGGACAAGTATCTCCCTTGTATTTGTCAAATGTAGGAGCTTTAAACTTCAGCGGTTCCCTCAGACCAGGCACCAGTCCCATCGTGGTCATATCCAAACCGGAAGCACTCTGATTCACAACACCTTTCATCTGCTCCTCGAGCATCTTGATTCGCTGAGTGTTGTCTACAGGACCTTCAAAACCTCTACCAGAGAAAGCATCCTCTTGTTGGTCTTCCATCCAATTACCATTCTCATTTCCGTATCCATCATACCCATTATTGCGACCAAATCTAGTCTGATTCATCACAGGGCCCCGTCCCCTGTTACCATACCCTTGAGTGACCCCATTAGGTCCAAAAGCCATCATTTCAGCACCATTTCCGTTACCGAATCCACCATAGACCTGATTGGCATTACCAAATCCATCATGTCCGAAACCCGGAGCGTTGAAGTCAAACTTCCCATCCTGGTTAGCATAATCAAACCCCTTGTCGTTATAGCCAAATCTGTTGTTACCGAAGCCGTTACCTCCATTGTTATCACCGCCCAGATTGGCGTCTCCGAATCCAACGTTGTTAATGACAATCTCATTACCAATTTCGGTATTACCATTCCCGGTGCCAGCGACATTGTTCACATTCACAACAGGTATATTCACCACAGGTGGAGCTACTGGTGTAGGAGTACCATCCCCATGAATGGTGTCAACACGTACAGAATTGTGGTCTTCGTTCCCATGCCCAACATTTCTTACCAGCAATGGCTGCACCAAAGTCTACAAGTTTTCCTGCCTTTTCACCATTGTCTCCATCGTCTGCATGAACAGCGCCAGCTTCTCACGCATGTCCTACATCTCGCTCTGCATCTGGTCCATAACTCTTTTGAAGTTGGTACGAGTAGAGTATCGGTGCGGGCGTTGACTTTCAATCCTGAGAGAACCTGAGAACATGCAGGAAGTGAGATATAATTCCATAATTACCTGGTGAATGCGATATGAATGCAAATGCAATTATGTAAATATGCCATAGGTTATATTCCCCCGATTCTAGTTCCGGAGAGAAAGCCATTATGGCAATGGAGTCCCTATCCAGCAAGCAATAAACCAGAAAATCCTCATATATAACAAATGCCCAGAGGCTGAGTACTGAATACAACCGAAGAGACCTCAGCCAACAAGTCTGGCGATGGCCCAAATATAAGTACAAATAATAAAGGTAAGGCAAAGATATATCAGGCCAAATGGCGCGCTCGGACGTCCTCCAATATCCTCATTGTTTCTGAGTGCCCTAGTCGGGAGATCAACTCCTGAATCAGTAAAGCATGCCGCTCGGTAGTGGATCTCAGCTTCACGGCGTCGTCCCGGGAAGCTCCTTTGCTCGAACTCTCGTCAGATCTGTACCTCTTGGAACCGGTATTCTCCTCGTAACCTCCCGCCTTCTCGTCACTGTCACTGACTCTGAGATCAGCAGTACTCCTAAGGGATGTTACTTCATCAATCCTTGATTCCTGGGCTTTAACATGTGCCTCCAGCGTAGCAATCTGCATTTTCAGTTCGTCT
The DNA here is from genome assembly GCA_963859935.3 of Lathyrus sativus. Lineage (NCBI taxonomy): Eukaryota > Viridiplantae > Streptophyta > Magnoliopsida > Fabales > Fabaceae > Lathyrus > Lathyrus sativus. The sequence goes on from OZ012735.1 coordinate 876,253,097, forward strand.
TCGTGCTCTTTCCGCTTGGTGAGCGTGGCCTCTCACAAAGCTTCCCACTTGCTGATACGAGCATAAGCCTTGCTTAGAAGTTCCTTCTTGGACGTAAGTACCTTGCTAACACCGTTCAAGGCTATCCCTACTTTTTCTTTCTTGTTGGTTGCTTCTGTCAGCTCTGATCCCAACCTGTTAATCAATTCGGTCTGTTCTTTCACCGTGAAGGTGACTTCCTTCTTCTCTCGTCGTAACTGGAAGATCTCCTTCTCTAACTCCTCGTTAGCTTTCTTCAATTCCTCATTTGCAGCCAACAACTTGCTATATTTATCACTCTCTTCTGCATGAGGTACCTCAATCAATGGAAGATACAGTGGTTCCACAACAAGGTAAGGCATCAAAGAAGTACTAGCTCTCTCGCAGACCCACGCCACGTAAGGATCATAAGCTCTGCTGTTGCTCTTACCGAGCAAAACCTTCCCCCTCTTATGGATGCTAGCCCATGCATGCCTCAACCTGATCAAAGCAGCCTCGTCTAAGGAGCCCGTGAGATACAGAGATTCCTGTATCTCAACCTCAATAGGAGCATCTCTCAAGGCATAACCAAACTGTCGTACCAATAGTGAAGGATTATAGTTGATACAACCTTTCCGTCCAATTAGGGGAACATTCGGAAAGCCACTGCAACTATATATAATGTCGGTACCAAGCATACCCCGATCAAACCAAATGATATTCTCAGTAGATAGCCCCATCAACCGGGACGGCCAATCCAAAGTATCAACGGTATCAACAAACGGCCCAGTCTTCGGAAGGTGCCTCTGGAACCACCTGTACAGGAGAGGAAGACAGCAAGACACGTTCTTGCCACGACGTTTCTCATTCTTGTAGTGAATAGAATGATAAACATCGCCCAAGAGAGTAGGAAAGGGATTCTTCGAGGCGAGAATCAAGAAGGCATCCAAGTCGACAAAGTCTGGCACATTAGGAAACAAGACAATCCCGTATATGCAGACAGCCAGAATAGCACTAAAGGCAACCCAACACCCATTCTTCGCGCACTGTGTAGCCTTCTCAACTAGGACAGACAAGTGAAAACCATAAGCTCCATTCAGCTTGACCAAGCCTCCTGGAAACTCAGAAGCGTCCAAACTGACAATCTCTGTGAGTGTAGCTAATTTAGGCTCAGTATCAATGTGTACAAAGGGCATCTGGTCTAGCACGGGAATATCCAACATAACATAATACTCCTCCAAAGTGGGTGCAAGAATGTAGTCTGGAAACAAGAAACATCTCAGCTGCGGCTCATAAAACTGCATCAAAGTATACACCCCAGTAATCTCGAAAGCTGAAGGTGTGTACAACAAGCTAAGCAGTCTCCCATAGGATGCTCTGAACCCAGCCCTCACGCTCTCATCTGCCAAAGCAACTAAACCTAGTAATGAACTGATGTCTGGTGAATGCAACCTGTAAGCAATCGTCTTCTTCAGGGACTCCATGCCTGGCTAGAAGATGTCCTAGAATCAAAGGGGAATGATCACCTGCAACATAAATACATGTTAATAAAATGCAAACATGAAAATGCACATGCATATGCAAACATGGGATCAAGTGCAATGCTGATAGACTGGGCTGCTCTATACTGAAGCCTTGAGAACCATTCAATCTTTATTTCAAACCAAACCAACCACTCAAAAGAACCCTGTAACCACATCTCACTGATAGAGATAAACCAGGTATTCTGAGGTCAAAGGTTCCCTGCAAACAGACCCTCCTACCCCTCACAGGTGTGTACTTAACTCGCAGACGAGGTACGGCATCCTATGCGGGTTCAACGTCACAGACTTTCAAGAGCGATGATACGATACCCAGAAGGTGTGGCATCATCATCCCTTGAAGCGGCCTCACTTAGTTGAATCCCAATTGATAGGTTCCTAGAGTCGACAATCCTCGGGTCAGACAACTTGTCGAGCCCTAAGGGCCAGGCAAGAAGCATCAAAGAGAATCTCGTCTGAGTGAGATTTCGTGGCTAGCTGGTGTGAGCTAAGCAAGCAGGCTAACCACTACTCTCTCTCTAAATCTATAGGTGTACTCAAGCCCGTGTTCGGCTTATCTCTCAACAGATTACCCCTACCCACAGCAGCAATGATAATTTAAGGTTAGTAATAACATTGCGGAAAGTAAAGACAGAATAGTAAATCCATACAACACCCTTGACGGGAAAACAAGCGCTAGGATTGACTCGCGTAGGGAACCGTTGGAGTCCCCAGCAGAGTCGCCAGCTGTCGCTACTGCGAAAATTGGCGCCGGTTGAACAGAAGAGTTGCCACCGTGCGTTATTTATCCCAACAGAGGGAAAGGAAACGCTCGAAGTAAACCTACCACGAAGACAGGAAAAGAATGGTCATCGCAACCAAATCCTGGATTCGGGAGTCGGTTACGCAAGGGGAAGGTATTAACACCCCTCATGTCTGTCGTACTCGACGGGATCCACGCTTGTTTTCTAGTACGGATTGTTGTTCTATCTATTCTACAGGTCTAGGGTTAAAAGAAAATAAAATGACTCGGAAAAGTATCTCACTTTATGCCTACGTATTCCCGTCTGGAACGAGAAATCAGAGTCAACGTAGTTCGCCTACCTACGGGAAAGGAGGGGAAGGTTGCTCGCTAGGATATCACATCATATGCCTACGTACTTTCATACAGCATGAAAGATCAGAGCAAACGTAGTTCGAGCCACGTACGACACAAGTCTGCCTTGATTGTTTTTATCCTTCTGAAAAAGGTTTTCTCTTGATTATGGGTCCAAGCGGACAAAAATGACACTTTGATTGGTTTTCAGTCTTTTTACGCCAGAAGTGTTTTTTAGTGTGTTTGCAATCTCTCTAGAGACTATGACTTGAGAGAGTGATTACGTCGTATGTCACCCTAAGGGTAACACACTAAGCAATCAGATTACTGAAGAGTGACCCTCCAGCAACCTTTTCTCAAATAGCTTAAGGCTCGTAACGTACGACATCGATTAACCTTATTATTGTGTTTTTGAATGGTTCTGAGATGAGAAGAGAAAGAAGCTCTAAAAAGCCTATGGTTGAAAAGGGAATCAAAACTACCCTAATGTTGTCATGCATAAATTACAACCTAATGTCTATCATATTTCTCTCTTGCGCAGAGAGAAACAGAGATCCTAGGGGATGAACGACAAAAGAAACAGATACATACAGTAAAGTAGTAAAATGCATGAGATGCAGCAAGAAACAATAGGCAAAGTGAAACAGCTTCACTCCAAACCTAAGGGGATGATTAACAATACAATAAAGAAAATAAAACCCCCAAAACTGGCCCTGACAGCTCAACAGCTCCTACAGCAGCAGTCCTAACAGCACCAGCTCTGGCAGCTACAGTTGATACACAGCAAAAGGTTAGCAATAACAACTTGAGGCAAGATCCTATCTTCTCCTTCCAATGATATCCAAGCTCTAACTAAGCTCTTACAATAATCTTCAGCTTCAACAAGCACTGAGTTCCAACCAGTAAAACCTTAGCCTTCAACAGATATCTAGCTTTGACAGGTACCAGCTTCCTCTTCATGAATGCTCTTATTCCCTCAAGATTCATTAAACTTTCAATCTTCAATAGACACCAACTTCAACAAGCTCTCAGCTTAAGCAAGCTCAAACCCTAACCATTAACCAGCTTCAACAAGCTCCTGACTCCAACTTCAACAAGCAGCAAAACCCTAGCTTCAACAAGAGACCAGCTTCAACAAGCTCAAACTTATACCTCAATAAGCTTCAACTTTCTCTTTACCAAGCTTCTACAAGCATCTCCAAAGGAGAATCATTCAACAAGAGCAGGTTATAATGTTAAGAAACTCAATGACAACCCAAGGAAATCACTAAGATTTTAACATTGCAAATGAAAGGTATCCTCAAAGTTCTACTCACTTGGGCATACCACTCATCCCTCCTAAGGAGAGATGGAGCTTCCCAAGGAGGACTTTATGTCATTGGATAGGATAGAGGCAAACAATGCACTCTATGTTTGACAGAAGAATTTGCCTATTCTAAGCTCTTCTTACTTTATCCTATTTCTCCTAAGTCTTCAATCAGCATCTTCAATCCAAGCAATCCTCAGGCATCACCCTTGATCTTTGTATTCAATCTCCTCCATTGATTCTTCATGCTTCCACAAGCCCAAAACAAGCCCACACCCCAAAATAAAAGCCCAGAAACCCAAGCAGACAAGCATGAACCCCAAGTGGGAACACCAAACAATCATTCTATTTGTAAAATACACTAAAAATAGCAAAATAGCATTTAAAATTCCAAGATTTATTCTAAGGGTATTTCTATATCTACCCTACATACCCCTATATGCCCCACACTCTAACTCAAGCTAGAAAACCCAAAATAAAATGTTAGAATGCACCTATGTTGAATTGAAACCCTAAAATTATCACCCTAAGGTTCTTTAATCAAAACTAATCAAAATTAATTCAAAAAAATATGAAATAAATCCAGGGGGAACTTAAGGTCCTAGTCTAACTACCACAAAAAGAAAGGGATCAAAATATGAATTTAAAGGACCAAACATAATTCACAAAATGATATATACAAACAAAATGAAAATAAAATGCAATTAAATGTAAAAATCACCAAAAATAGAAAAAAATGCCTAAATGATCTTTTTCTTTTTATGATAATTTTCTTCACACAATTATTGAAATGTAGCAAAAATCCCCACATTAAAATGATCATTTTTCTATTTTATATGAATTTTCAAAGAATCAAAAATAATATGATGAAAATAATGGAAATATGAAGAAAAAGGAAAAAAAAACGTGTGGCAAATAGTAATCCAAATCAGTTCAAATCCACAGTTGGGCCAGGATGGGGGTGTAGAAATCAATGCGCACCAGGCCCACGCTTATAATCAGAAAATGAAAATAAAAAGAATGAGCATTCGGTGCAAATAGCACCCAAAACATATGCAATCTGGTTGGGCCTCTGATATGGGGGTGTGAATATCATTTCAACTTAAGCCCACCTCATCCTAGTAAGTGAAACGCAACGTTTCACTTACTCAGACTTTCCTCTCACAAACTCAAATTAAATCATGGCCCTCGGATTAGCTTTCTAGTCAATGGTCCTCGTGTAATCCAACGGCACTGACATCACCATCAACCTTTGAACATGAAATTGGAGGGAGAACACCATGGCAGCAGACCTTACAACACTCATCTTCTCCAAAAGCGGGTGTCATCAAACCTCAATCAAAATCACTATTCAAAAACCCTAATCCACTCAGAATTCTATGCTGATTCTAACTCTACTAGCCATTTCCATTGAAACATCTTCATGCTCAAAACCCGATCAAGAAACCAGAAATTGGTCAATCCACAATCAACATTATTCTTCAAATTGTTTGGTCTAATCCCTTCACCACCTCACCAGGAGCATTTTCCACTATTAAGCACATGTTCTACCTCAAAATTCATCAAGTTATTACTCACAACCGAAATTGTGTCCATTGCTCAATTGTCCTAAAACTTCACAACTCAATACCTAAAAGCTTCCTCTAATCACCTATGACCATTCTAACCTAACAAAACATGTTAATTCTACCTAAATTAAGTTGTGGATGAAAAAGTACCAACCTGAGAAATTGGGAAGAACAGATGAACAAAACCTTCAAATCAGGTGTTGAGATGCTCCAGATACGATCAATGGATGATGGACTAGCTTCTGTATGCAAAATAACCACTTGAAATAGCCTGGATTGCAGAAATCAAATCTGAGTTGCAGGTCTGAAATTCTGAGATCAAGAACACGATTTGGCCACGAATTCACTTGGATCTTGAGGGGTAATCACTCAGTAACATCAAGGGAAGTAATTGAAATCAAGAAACTGGATGGAAAGTAGTGGAATGCATGTAACCGATTTCAAATGCCAACAAGAAGTGTGAAAACTCAATCTCTTTTCTCTTCTTCAATTCTCACCAAAAAGCTCTTCTGATCAGTTCTAATACATATATAGATGATGTTAGAATCCTCTAGAATGTTCTGGATGGCTCCAATAAGATTATGAAATTCTCATGTCATAAATTTCTCATTTGATGATATCAACATATCAGATCTGGTTTTAGCTCTCAATTCAACTTGGCTTGTGTTCAATTTACCTTCTAAGGAGATATTGGATGTGTGTGGATAGTTAGTTTGGCTTGAATCAGCTTGTGTTGGATTTTGGTTGTGTAACTTGGATTTCAAGTAAGAGGTTACAAAGCAAGTCCATAATTCTTACCTCTATTCAAAAAAGTGTTAATGCAATTGTCTTTAAAAGATGTTTTCCAATTGAAATGAGTATTTGGATGATGCATTTTGGACTCATAACTTGAAAATTACATTTTCCCTCCATGAATCCATTTAAAATTCTTCCATATTCAAACCATTTTTGGGCATTTTGTGATACAAGCCATTCTAGCTCACCATGACTTCTTGTCTAGCCTAAAAATGCCATTTGAAGAGTGGAAGATGAAGATATTGACCTATGTTGAAAAGTGACTTATAATTCAACTTTCCCAAAATACCCCTGAGTTGCCAAGACCATAACTTGAGTTCTACAACTCCTCTTGAGGACTTCTAGTACTAAAATTAAAGCTAAGATCAAGACATGCAACTATTATGTTGGCCAAGAATCCATTTGAAAACTCCTTGATGGGCAAAAGTTGCTTGGAAGTCAGGTGACTTTCACAGATGAATTTCAATGTCCTCTGATGACCCCTAACTTGCAAGAACCATAACTTGAGTTATACAAATCTTATTTAAGACTTATAGTACTCATATTAAAGGTATTGAGATGCTATACAAGTTTCATGTTTACCAAGAATTCATTTGAAGCTTTAATTTTGACTTATCTGGCTTGGAAGTTAAGCCTAAATTAGGGTTTTTTACACTGGAACCCTAATTTAGTAACTCCTCTTCTTCTTGATTCCTTTTGATTTCTCCTTGGCACAACACCACACTTGTATACACCTATCCATTAATGAATCCCATATCCTTCAACTAAGCGTTGTTGCTCTTCAATCACTCAGTTGACCTAGGGTTGACCAAGGGTTAACCCAGAAGAAACCCTAGTTGACTGCATTCCACTGTAACTTTTGCAATCAAACCAATGACTTGCTTCATCTTCAAAATGACCCTCTAGGCCCTCCCTGATGATAGCACACATTCCATCCCCTCAGTTCATAGCTCATATCTCCTTGATGACCCTCAAACACACCCCAGATAGGAGAGAGATCCACTGCTTGACCTTCTAACTTCTCAAAACTTCAATTCCTTTCTTGGTGACCTGAATAGACTTAGGCTTGAATAAAACCCCTTTTGATGTGCCTCTTTAGAGAATAATGGCACTTGTTCGCTTGTTGGATGACTTGCTTATGCTATGTTATGCAAATGATTGAACTATGTACATTATCTACTACGCAAATGACAATGCAATTGAAACATAGATCAAGTAAAATAAGTTGGTCAAATTTTAGGATGCAACAGAAAGGAATTGAAATTCCCAAACAGTGTAATATGTAAAAGAGATGACACATCATCTAAGGTGATGCTCATCACCCTAGATTATATGTGAAAGTGCCAGTCTCTTTTATCACCATTCTAAAAATGAAAAAATGATAACATTATCGTGTATGGTTAGAGAGGACTAAACTTGAGACATTAGACTCACATCTTGGGTGGGGAGTATGTTAAGAATAATAATTTCAAAATGGATAGCCTGTCCTGTTTAGCTCTGGTCTATTTAAGCCTTCCCAAAAATAGGGCAAGACGAGGCATGTTAACTTAGATGGGTGAGTAATAAAATCCAATACAAACTTGTTTATTGGATGGTTGGTGACTTCGCAGACAAACACATAAAAAAATCTTTTTTTAACATATTTTGATTTACATTTATGTTGTTACCTATAATGCATACATACGAGTACGATATTTGATATAAGTATAAGTATCATGTGTTGAAAATTCGAATCCAAACACAAGGGGATGGATGTGTGAATTATGATATTCCAAACACAAGGGGATGAATGTGTGAATTGTGATATTTAATTTTCAAAAACATTTTAGAAAACAATTAATTTTAGGTCAGTTGATTTTAAGAAGAGAGTGGAACCAGAGATTAAAGAGAGAAAAATATAAAATAATAGAAAATAAAGAGATGAAGTTTAGAGATATAACACCAACAAATCATCATGGCTCGACTTTAAACCATGCAGTTTGCTCTAGCCTCCAAGAGTTTTGTCTTGAGATTTTCATTCTCAAAGCTTGCGATTTTACACATGTTCAATCCAACAACCTTACACCAAGCTTTCTTACATATTTAACTTGTAATTTTCAAATCTATTACAAGATCATAAGATAACTAAGCTCTTGAATAAATAAATTTAATACAATAGTAGAATACCATAACTCTCAGATAAACTAAGGCAATGACTAGAGAATAAAACTTATAAAAGAAGAAGAAGAAGAAGAATAAGTGAGATAGGAAAGATGATTATATATAAAATTGGTGTATTTATAAGTGAAGAAAGAACTTATTTACATAGAAAGTATTTGGCTAAAACAGGAAACAATCCATAGGCTTGGAAGTTGTCTAATAAATTAGAAACGACAAGCTAACTGATTAGACAAAGCCAAAAAAAGGAAACTATAATCTCCTATGTATCTTAATTGATTAAAGGTCTTCTTAATAAATTAGGAGCCAAGCTCACTTCTTAATCAATTAGATGAAATCTCAAATCAATTAGACATGAGTCCATATGTCCTAATTGATCGTATTGACTTCTGAATCGATTAAACACTATTTTTAGAAAATTTGAGAAAGAGATGAAAATTTTAAAATTAAATTAGCGTGTGTGCATCACCTTAGTACTTCAAGATTTATCCATGCTTAAATTACACATAAATTATTAAATAAAAGATAAAAACACTAAGCGCGTTATCAAACGAGTTTTCACATCTTTGTTTTTTTTTTTTGGTTGATTTGACTCTTTTTTACTCTTCACAAAGGAATTTGGAACTTTTTCTTTGAGCTTAGTTATTGACTGATATTACTTATGATTTATCTTTTTCTTGTTTAATTTTAATCATCAAAATCCTTAGAAAACTTTTACTTGCACTTCGCATGAACCACATCGTGCGGGTAACAATATTTAAAAAAATCAAGGTACGGATAAACTATAAAAAAATCAATAATTTCTCTAAAAAGATGTATTAGTAGAAAAATAAAATGTTCAATTCACAACAAAAATATCACAATAAATATTTTAGAGGGATGCTCATTACAACATTATATGTTCATCCCACATCTCTTAAAATCCAAAAATAGCCTTAATGTGTTCAGAGATGCATGTGCGAACGTGCCCAAAATTACACCAAACTTTGTTTTCCTAAGAGTCACTCCATGTTGAATAAAACATGGTCCAGAGATACATCTTCGTATGGTATTTTGGTATATCCGAAGATACATCTCTGAAATATCTCTTGTACTCATTTATGGTGCTTTATTCCCTGAGCCAATTTAATTAATGTCTGTCACACCCTCATTTTCGCCTTTAGCCTTTATACCCTACATTCGCCATATCATACATCATTTTATTGCATATCGAGCATGTGGGTATGGATTGGATCGATTTGCCATTTTCCATTTCAAATGAGATAACTTGTCTATCTTGGACTACATGGAAGAAAAGGTTTATTATCTAAGGATTGATCTAAATTGGAAAGTCTACTCATGTGGATTTCTTCAAGAAGAAGTTACTTGACAAAATATTAGGATATGCAAGATATATTCCTAATGACCATGAAATGCAAGGCATAGTTCAAGATTGCTTCACCCAATTTTGTTTCAAACATTCTTGAACAAGTGGAGTTCAAATTTGCAAAGCATGAGTCAAGATCACAAGTGCATAATTCAAATTTCAAGATTAATGAAGTCAAGACTAGATTCAAAAATATGGCAAAGAAAAATTTCATGACATTTGCAAAAATGTCACATTTATTGCAAAGTCTCAAGCACTTGATAATGCTTAGAAAAATAAGCTACTTCTAGTCTCAATCCAAGCTTCTAATCAAATTCATGTTATGGTAATGTCACACTAAGTCCACATTATGCTTATAAACATCCAAGAAATATGCAAGAATTAAATCAAGATTGGAATGTTTTAAGACCAAGATTATGCATGTTTAATCATGGCAAAACAGTCTCATGCAAGAGGTGACAAATTTCTTCATGTCACAAGATCACATGTCACAAGACCAAGGGAATAACATGTGACAATGCTTCTACATATCAGAATTTTCAAAATGCTGTCAAAGGTGGTAGCATTGACCAAGAGGAGCTGTCCAAGCACAAGCCAACAAAATGGGTGCAAGGCACAAAGTGCTGCAGAAAAAACAGCATAGGCAAAGTGCAACAGCAAAAATGCAGCATAGCTCTTGCATGGAAATGGAAAGAAAGAGAGTGGCATGAGAAAAGGTGGTAAGAGACACCACTCCATGAAAAATTTGATATGTGGGGAGAAGGGAAAACCCTAGAGGAGCTGAGATAAGAGGAGGGGGCTGTAAACAAAAAGGGATCACTCTTGATTCACTCAACATCCATCCACACACATTGCAAAACCAGAAAAAATAGAGAGAGAGCAATAGAAACCCTAAAAAACCAGAAAAATAGAAAGGAAGAAAAACCAGAAAAAGGAGAGTGAGATAGAAGCACAAGAGTATCCTTGAAGAGAAGAACCTTCAGAGCATAGAGTGAAGAGTGAAGCACATTCAACCAAAACCAAAGAGGACTTGCAAGAAGGATAGAAATCTCTTGGGTATCCATTCCTTCAAACCTTTCTCTCTTTATTTTTTTTCTTTTATATTCATTTCATTTACTCTCTTGTGTGTTGTTGTACTGTATATATCATGTAAGGTCCCATTAGGGACCAAGAAACCATTTTCAGGAAATCATAAAATGAAGGAAAACAAAGGAAAAAATTAGGTTTTTTCACTCTGGTAGCCTGACACGGGCCGTGTCACACAACACGGCCACCTGTGTCGCTCAACACGGGCCGTGTCACACAACACAGCCACCCGTGTTGCACCTCTGTTTGAGGTTTCAACTTACAAAATTCCTAGGACTTATGACACGGGCCGTGTCACACAACACGGCCACCCGTGTCACACAGCTGTTTGACCTCAAAAATCTTTTTTTTGTCCCAGACCTTATGACACGGGCCGTGTCACACCTCTGTCATGTCCTAAAAACGCACATTGCAGGTACCCTATGACACGGGTCGTGTCATACAACACGGCCACCCGTGTTACTCCACTGTTTTTCACTTATTTTGTCATTTTTACCTCAAAAAAATTTTTCCGTTTTTTTTGCATGTCTCGATTTTTTTTAGCCGATTAACCCCATATGTTTGCACGATTTTAGTGTGAATATTGCTATTGTTCTTGTTGACTTTTGATTCCAAAAACCATTTTCAAAAAAACAAACTCTCGATTTTGTCGAGCCATTTTTAACCTTGTAAGTCGGTTGCCTTGTGCACCGCCATCGACCTTGTCCGTATCACCTCAAATACTTTTTACAAACAATAAACCTTGATCCAACGTCAACTGGTCCTCTTTTCTCATAAAAATCCAAAACACAATCAAATATACGATTAGAATTATGCACCATGAGCTTTAAAGTGGTAGAGAAGGAATGAGAATGGAATCCTCCTACACTCGTTCCGAATGTTTTGAATACAAGGTGCTCGACTTGGTTATTCGAGACATTCATCTCTATCCAAAGTCTTTTGTATAATCCTAGTCAAGAATAGATTCTTCTCTCAGAAAAAACTAAAAATAACATCAACTCATCAAACTATTTTTCGCCTTAGGGCATTAATCGAAAATCCTTTTTCAAGGTATAAAATCAACCAACAAAAAACTATCTCGTAAGCCTCCGAACTACGGAGCTATGATTCTTCACTTCTTTTAAGTGAGGATACGTAGGCACAAGGGCCACAATCCTTGGCGAGCATTAAAATAAATAAACCAACCCCTCTTTTCCTTAAGCAAGCAAACTCTTAATAAAAACACTCATTCACGCTAAACAACCTAGGAAGTTCCCATCGAGTACGATGGATGCGAGGGGGTGCTAACACCTTCCCCTCGCATAACCGACTCCCGAACCCTAAGACTTGGTTGCGATGACCACGCTCTTTTCCCAAAGGTTTTATCGCTATTTCCCTTTCCCTCCTTGGGATAAATAAAATCTGGTGGCGACTCTGTGTCATTTTTCGCGTAGCGACAATGTCTCAGTGATATTTTTGAAGATGCATATCTAGAAATGTCAAGCGGAAAATTGGATAAAACATCACCTGGAATGCTCTTCTTCTTCATGCTCAAACAACGCTCCATTTTCAACCCCCCCCCCCCCCCCCTAAAAAAAGCTTCTTTCATTCTCAATGAATATTTCAACACCAAAACATCATTCTTATATTTCATCACATCAAAAGGAGTAAAAGAAGTTGGAATTGCAGGTAAAGTTCATTCATTTCTTACATTAATATGGTTTTAAAGAACATTTAGTTCAGATATGCATCTCCGGATAAAGTTTAGTGTGGTGCGAATATGCATATCTAGATTGTCTTGATAGTTTGAGTTTTAAATTCTAATTTTCTGTTATTTGTTGTATTAGATATGGTGCATCCAAATATGTTTCCCAAAGCTATTATGAGTGTGAGTGTTAAATTGATTGAAGTGAAACATGATTCTAAACTAGGTGAAGTGAATGATGATGTTAAACTGGGTGTTCGTCTGGTTGTTCTCGAGGTAGATGTTCATGCACAAGTTAAGAATAAACAAGAGTTTATGGTTCGTGAACATATGCTACAATGAGTCCGCATGGAGACCGAGAAATTTGGGTTTGACGTTGTAGTTGGAATGTCTGATAATGATTTGGATAAAAGACAAGCATTTGTAACAATGAGATGTGAAAGAACTGGCATGTACCAACCACATATTAGGAAGTTGAAACGAGATGACACATGATCGAGAAAATGTGAGTGTTTGTTAAAATTGCGCGTATGTCGTTTGATGGATCAAACATAGAAATTTAATGTGATTTCTGGTATACATAATCATGCCTTGAATGACAAGTTATCAGCCACTCTATTGTATGTCGAATTATTCCAGGGGAGAAGGAACTTGTTTTGGACATGATATTAAACATGGTGGCACCAAAAAATATGCTCGCATATTTGAAACGAAAAATGCCTCTAAATATTTCTAATGGATCATCATGAGGGAGAAACATATACATTGAGCCAAACACTCACCTAAAGGTCAAAGACTCACCTAAACAAGTGAGGGAGACATCACATATTCACGCAAAACCTTAAGGTGATAGGTGTATGAGTCCTCTTAATTATAAAGTGCTCAATTTTCACTTTTGTAAGCAATGTGGGACTTAGAACTCACTTATTTCATAACACAATTCACACTTGTTTCTCAACAATCTTTCCTTCAAGTGTTAGTCCATCCACTATACTCCCCTCAAGCGAAAGCTATTTCATCCACATGCTTGTACTGCCATTGAAAGACACCTTTATCTCGTCATGGGAACTTTAATGAAACATGCCTCCTGACCACCATGCCAGGAAGACTTTCGACACAAGGAGGCAGTCCCTTACTCAAACAATCGACTCTAATACCACTGATGGGTCATCGCGAGGGGAAAACATACACATTGGGTCAAACACTCACCTAAAAGTCAACGACTTGTCTAAACAAGTGAGATAGACACCACGTATTTGCCCAAAACCTTAAGGTGATAGGTGTATGGGTCCTCTTACTTATAAAGTGTTCAACCTCCACTTTTCTAAGCAATGCGGGACTTAGAACTCACACTTGTTTCTCAACACAATTCACATTTGTTTCTCAACAGTTTCAAATATCAAGCAAATATACAATGTATGTGCTCGAAACAACAAGGCCGTAAGAGGACCAAGATCTGAGATGCACAAACTATTGAAGCTTTTGGAAGATTACCCGTATGTTTCTAGGTACAGGTTTTATGAGGATATAGTCACCGTTTGAGATATATTTTGGAGTCATCTTGATTCCGCCAAGTTGTTCAACACTTTTCTCACGGTGCTCATAATTGATTCAACCTACAAAAACAAACAAGTATAAACTTCCACTTTTGAAAATTGTTGATGTTACTTCTATAGAGATGACTTTTTCAATCGATTTTGCATTTTTGAAAACTGAAAAAGAGGACATATTACATGACAAAACCACAGTTATGGGATATGGATTTTCTTCATGAAAACTCTGTATAGACTGACCAAACACAAGGATTGCTAACACCTAGTAAAATTCAAACTCAAAATTTTGAGAGGAATACACTCTCAAAACTCAAGCCTCCACCACTAGACCAACCCCTTGGGTTATATTTTTCACTAACTTATATGCACTTTCAAAATTCATGTCCTCCTATTCATACTACTTCCATCCAAGACATTACATGTGTCAATTTCTGTGATTCTTTGGTGAATGCTAGGTTATCTTTTTCCTTCTCACCCCTTTAGTTTTATAAATATAAACCTGTTGTGGTCTAAATCTATATTCACTTTTTATCAAATATTACTTTTGATGCTGATTTATGATGAATGTTCAGTTAATTATGTGCAAGTTATATAATATTTGAACACTAGCTTAAGGATTGCACAAGAGTTGACATCTATGCGACTAACCAGTAAGATTAATCGTCTGATCCACAAATCCATTATCTAGCTGTTAAAACCAAAAAGAAATGCAGCCCAGCCAATGGGATGAAGAAGAAAAGGCCATCACTTTTTACAAATATGATGCAATTCGGATTTTATTTGTAATTTAAATTTGACAAATTCATTAAGACTTTACTTCATTCTTTTCTTGGTAATGATTATTTGAGCCCCCAAAACCTTCAATCTGACAACCAGAATACATAGCCAGAATACACAGCCATTCAGTAGAGATGCTGCTACAAAAACTCTGATTAAGGTACAAAACGTAAACATACATGTGTTAAAACAAAGTCATAATAAAAATATGCTTTGCAGAAGAGGGGGAAAAACAGCAACTGCCCAATCTGCACCTAAAATATGTATTCATCCAAGTCAAATAAAGCTTATTGAATCATCCCAACAAAAATTAACTAGATACGTCGGCTCTTTGGCAGCCTGCAGCCATTATGGGGACGACGAGTTGTATCTTCAATGTATACAATTGGATTTTTATCCCCTCGGGAATCAGTAAACCCTTCCCTCCAGCTCAATATTGCTTGCCTTTTCCTTCGAAAATGAGTAAATCCATTGACTTTCATGACAACAGACTTTAACCCCAAACCTCTAGCTCTTCGTCCAACCACTTCTGCAGTTGCTTCAGCTGCATACCTAGAAAGCTTTTGTCCTGATTTCATGTCTTTCAAGGAACCAGCAGAGCCACTAAGTTTTACATTTCCTTTAGCATCGGTCACCGTAACAAAGGTATTGTTACGCAACATCTTTATATGAACAAAATCAGCATCATGCTCATAATGATACTGGTTGTATAGATAACTCCCCATAATACCCTTTTCATCTTCTTCTATAGATCCTCTCACAAAGTCCATCCGCCTGAAATTCCCATCAGTCTCAGCCTTGTTCTCACTTCTGGAGTTCATATTTTCTATATCCCGCAGAAAATCTGGACGAAGACTTGCATTTGAATTTGCACTCACATTCTCATTTTGATTCCTCCCACTCAAACTCCAACCTGCACTAGAAAATCTCCTGACATATCCTGCAGTTTCAAGAGTATGAAAATGACCCAAGGTTGTTGCGATGGCATAAAAAAACTAAAACTAAAATGATAGTGTCTATTTGATTATGTGGTGGCCAAAATTGTCTTTGAACCAATCAATTTTGTATAATTGCATCAAGTGTAAAATGATTCATGATTGGATACATTCATGTAAAAAGTGAATTGAACAATAGATTTAAGGCTAAAAATCAGGTTTGGATGCAAAAGCTCCAAATCAAGTTAGGATTCATTCAAGAGACAAAACTAATCCTACTCATAGATGCCCAAACATATCAAAAAAATTGTGTTTAGAATCACTTTTGCCTCTCACATAAGTGAATCTAAACATACACAGAGCAGTTTAAGGTATCCAGTTGCCTACTATCTATCTCTATCTCTATCGCTATGTTTTCTCGATTTCAGCCATTTAGGATCTAATTTTATGATAACATTATCTCCCATATATGAACGTGAGCTGAATATTATATCAAACAGTTCAGTTAAGAAATAAGCACACACAACTCAAGAACACCCAATTCATATACACAAACAACCATTCCAATCCACTGCTACATCAATCTTCCTACAAAAAGGAAAGAAAAATAAAATAAATTAATTGAACCCAAAAAACTGATCCCTTAGATTCAAAAAGACCCCATCAGAAAATTGTTGAGATAGTCTACGGATACTAAAACATGATTGATACCGGGATTTAAGGTATAGAGTTCAATATTGTATATCTATCTATCAATAACTAGTAACTGCTATACTTTTTCTGCTATCTTGATTTCAGCCATTTGAGATCCTATTTGTTATGAGAGCTTAGTATTTGATCAACCAATTTAAAAAAATTCAGTGTAGAACTAAAAGCACAAAAGCATAGAATTACACAAAAGCTAAATTCAAATACACAAAGCAACCAACCAATTATTCTATCTGCAATAAGTAAATAAAATTAAGTAATAAATCAATTCAACCCAAAACATGAAAAATAAAGTACATGCATTGAAAAATCATTGCACCATATCATTGAAAGGACCCAATCAAAAGAATAAAAAAGCATAAAATCTATGATTTTCAGCAAAGAAACCATGTAAATTTTAGATGGTATAATATGAGTCGAAAATGAAAGCAGATAGAAAAATCAAAGGGTTACCGCGCAAGAAGGTAGTATGAGATGGAAGTGTGGTTTTCGATCCAGAAAGAAGAGATTCACGAGCATGGCAAATGGAAGAACGCAAGTAGTGAAACATCGTCGTCAGTCGTCACAGATTAGTATGACTTGCAAAGGATGGCGTATCCAGGACTCTGCATCAGGATGCAAACTATTTAACATTAATTAATAATATGAAGAGTGTCTTCTATATTCATATTTTACAATTGTTGAATGACCAACTCATTGTCATTATAACATTTTTTAGACACAATACCAGAAGTATAATAATACAAGAAGCTCATCAAAAGAGAGCCATCAAACAAATAACTGCTGAAGAAAAACTACACGAGCCCGGCCCTAAACAGGTTGCAGGCTCGGCAGGGCCCGGAATTTCGGGCTTCGGTTCAACTTGAAGCATTATAACTAAACGAACCGGTGCTGGAATCAACAATAGTCCAAAGCTGAAACCAATAGAACTAACAAACAACATCAACATTGCAATGGCAACAGCAGAATCGGTAGTTGAATCAACAAAAGCAAAACTTAAAATACTGAAAACCTAATCACACAATTACATCAATCAACCAATACTGAAAACCTAATCACTCAAACCAACCATTACTGAAAACATGAAAACAAAAGATTGTAGAAGAAATCAAAACGCAGAAAACCAATACAGAACGAGAGGAAAGAAACTTACCAGAGCTGGAAGATGCCAAGTAGAGAAGGAGAGGAAGAGGATGTGATTGCGAACGAGGATAGGCGGAGGACGACGGTGCACGGATGGTTTGATTGCGATGAGATGGCGTACGAGAAGCAACTGAGTCGGATCGGAGAGAAGCGAACGGAGTGTGTTATTGTTGGATCGGACCGGTTTGGACCGGGGCATGTTACTGGTTTTTTCTTAGGAGTTTCTTTTTACACCATCTACATATCTCAAAACACCCCTTTTAGCAAATAGAATTTCATAGTTAATATTGTTCTTGTATTTTCAAAAGTGTATTTTTTTAATAAAACTAATAATAAATGTATGTTTACTGATTTATCACGCTGAGACAAATTTATTAAATAAAATTATGTGTTTGATAGAACTAATCATTTTAAAACATAATTGAAGTTATATCTATTATATATATACCAAGTTATTATATGGGTTAATATATTTGTAAATTGAAAAATGCAAGAAAAAAGATAATGCATTGAAAGTAACATAAATGAATTTGTACACAAGAAGAAAAAACATACCAAGTTCCATCAAAATCAATCATTTTCTTTAACTTATTTATAATATATATGAAATATTTTTTCTTCTCCATGTTTCATCTTATTTTATATTGAAAAGTAATTGTTGCGTTTTTCTCGTCTTTAAAGCAACAATTTGATGAATACAGTGAATAAAAAAGATGAACTCGTGTGAAATAATAATGAGTTGCTATTTGATTATTTACGGGCTATGGCTAGTTGCTGCACTGAGTTGGACAAAATAGATTGTTGAAGATAACGGTTAATTTTGCATGTGAAAAAAGAGAGATGATATAAGTTAAAGATTTTGTAAAAGTGTTACGAAATGTATATTATAGTTATAGTTAAATATAAGTTTAATTCATCTTTCAATCCTTTAATTTAATTTATGATTTCACTTAGATTCTTTATCTAATAAACGTCAGATTTTAGTCCATCAAAAATTATTTCGTTAATTAATTTAGCTCATTCTGTTAATTTTTAACTTTAAATGTCTTAGGCGAGACACTATTATTGAGTGTCTACCGTAGACTTTATTATTTTTTTAATTTTAACCATTTGATCTTTTTAAAAAATTGTACACTGTTGAATTTTGATAGTCTATTTATTATTTCAGTACACCATCAACACCTAATATTTTTTACCTATCTTCATCTTCTTTCCCTTTCTTCATCTTCATCACCATCTTCATTAATTTTTATCAACTTTTTAGAAAAATTAAAATTCTAGAATACTTCTCTAAAATTTTTTTGAGATCATAAAACTCAATTTATGTTACAATTACTTAATATTTAATTTGTTAATCTTAAATTTTTTTTATCCTTTTAATCATTATTACACTAATTCAAAATTTCCAACAAAGAGGTTGGTGCTTATGACAACGAAGACCTTTTTTTTATATCTTTTTATTGTTCATCTTCTTCGTGTAGTGGTGTTAGCAATAAAAACGAAACTTATTTTGGGTTTGATTTGACTTTAATTTAGGGTTCTTCAAATGGGTTTGTGAAAAAAATTGTAAGAAATATGTAATTGATTTCAAAGAGGGTTAAGCATATAATCTGGGTTCTTGATATAGTTTGTATTCAAATGAGTTTGTGTTCACTTATAATAAGAAATAGAGAGAGTAGTAGATATGCTTACCAAATTGGATATAGATGATTTGCCAAAGAACGTGAAACCCTAGAAATTACTTTTCTCTATTATTTTTTAATTTCTAATTTTAGTTTTACTTTTTTTTATTTAATGGGTAATTTTAGTTTCACTTTTGTTTATTGGGTTATCTTGAATTTTATGAAATTTTATTTAATTTTATTTTTTTTTATTTTAATTTTGTAAAAGATAGATGTACAATTTGTTAGTTATTAATATATTATCAATATCGGATAAAAAAAATTCTAGAAATTTATGAGATTTTAATGAATATGGTGATGAAGAAGATTAAGAAGAAGGTAAAGATACCTAAAAAGAATTTGTTGTTGATGGTGCACTATAAACATTAATAAGCTCTCAAGATCCAAAGGTGTAAAATTCATCAAAAAGATTAAATGATTAAAATTATGAAAAATAATAAAGTCTATGATGGACACACAATAGTGTCTCACCTAAGACATTTAAATTTAAAAGTGAACAGAATGGACTAAAATGACTAACGAAAAAGATTTTGAAGGACTAAAATGTAATGTTTATTAGATAAAAGATTAAAGTGAAAACTTAAATTAAGTTAGGGGACTCGACGACCAATTAAATTCAAAATAAAAAAATATTTCAAATCAATTAAAATAGTTCCATGTCAACCAAACAAATACAGTTGGAGCGACACGTATGCAAATGTTAACGATTTTTGCAAAAATTTAACGGAAATAACTAATGTGAGTAACGGAACGTGATTTGAGAGACTTAAAAGAAACGTTTATTAAATAAGAGACTAAAGTGAAATCTAAAATTAAGTTAAAAGATCAAAGGATACATTAAGCCTTAAATATAATATCTAATTGTAAAGTGTAATGATAGATGAAACTCGTGAATGGAAAGTGTAATATAGTTAAGTAAACTAGAATAAAAGGTATAAAGTTTTCTCTTGAACCACTTATTCTTTGTATGCACTAAGGTAGTAGGCATTGAAAAGTGGAGACTATTATTTATCGGTGTCTTTTATTTTATACAATTAGGGTTTTTTTGTTTTGTTTTGTTTTCTTACCACTCTTATTAGAGAGTAAAATAGGGTCACATATTTGTTAGCCTTAGATGCCTTAATGAACAATGATAGATATTTGATCTAAGTATTTCTTAATACATTTTAAAATCTTCTATTGTAACACGTGAATTTCTACAAATGTTCTTTATTCTTGAAGATGTATCTCTGTACACACCTCTTGCACACTCAAATAAAGTTATTCTGAGAGGCGCCTCATATGTTAGGTTACTTTTATTCTAAAGATGCATATCCAGAACATTTTAAGAAAAACCTTAATTATTTATCAGTTTAGTAGATATTCCAGAGATGTATCTCCAGAATTATGGACAACATTTTGAAATTTTATGCCACCTTTATATGTTAGATATTTTTGGAGATGCATATCTGAAAATATCTGATATAGAAACCACCAGCATGATCACATAGCCATTGTTGATATACTTGGTTTTCATCCAAACCCTTAACCCTAAAAACCCTACATTCTCAATCCATTTTTGTTCACTTCAAATCTCCATCCTTTTGGTTCATCATATCATAGGGAGGAAAAGAAGATAGAATTTCAGGTAAAGATTTTTCTTTTCCCTCTGCATTGCTCACATTAATCTTTCTTTTTTCTTGAATAAAGTTACGTCGTGTCCGGAAATGTATCTCTGAAACGTATATGAACTTGTTCGGAGATGCATTTCCTTAAGTTGATTGTGTTCATTTCTGAAGTCATTCTGCAACAGTAGTATCCCTTATGTTTTGTTATTGTTTTAATTAGATATGGTGCACCCCGATGTTTTCCCAAAACAAGTTGTTTCTCCGAATGTTCAAGGTGTGGTTGTTTCTCCGAATGTTCAAGGTGTTGTTATGAAGGTGGTAAATGTTGGCAACAATTTTAAAAACAAGCAAGAGTTTGAATCTCGTGATCAAATATTTCAATGGATTTTTATGGATACCTCTAAACTTGGATTTGGTGTGGTTATCGGATGGTCTGATAATGGTTCAGATAGAAGATACGCCTTTGTGACAATGACGTGTGAAAGAAGAAGGAAATATCGAACTCCTCTCCGGAATTTATAAAAAAGATGACATCGGTATAATCATTTAAAGGCACCTTGCATGATCGCTTCGGATAGCAACGATTTTAAAATTCATTTTATTTTGGGATAACATTGCAAGTTGTGTAAAAAATGAAAAAGTTTCATCTTTACTATACAAAAACATGACCTAACAAAATCTCGAGTAATCGTCTACTATCACAAAATCATAGTAATTACCGCATATGGTTTTGGTCCTTGAGGAACCAAATAGATCCATATAAAAAATTTCAAGAGGTATCGATGTTGAGACAATGTTTTTCGATTTAAAAGAGACTCTTGTTTGCTTACCCATTAGGCATACATCGCATAGATGGTCTTTTGAAAACTTTATTTTTGGTATAGCAGTTACTAAATCTTTTGAAGTCACTTTGTTCAGTAAATCAAAGTTGATATGATCTAGGCGTCTATGCTATAACCATAAGTCTTCACTCATGGTCACTAGACACTTAGTTCCTATCAAGGATACGTCATCTAAGTTAAGCATATAGGTGTTATTAACCCTCAAGCCTTTAACAAACAATCTTTTTTATCATTATGTTCAAACAAGCAACAAGTATTTGTAAAAGTAACTCTAAAGCCCTTGTCGCATAGTTGACTAATGCTAAGAAGATTATGTTTAAGACCTTTTCCAAGTATTGCTCCCTTGTTGTTGTCTCCATAGTTAACAAAACAATTATTCTTTGGCACAAAGCCAACAAATCGAGATATGTCACCCGTCATATGCCTTGAGCATCCACTAGCGAGAAACCACATTTCCTCCGTAGAGCCAAGATATTCAACATTCTTCTTCTTATTTTTGTTGGCCATGAAGCAAAGTTTAGCCGATTCGACACCTGAGCTTGAGTTTTCATCACTTGAAGAATCATTTTCAATTTCCCAAGTAACATATACTCTTCTAGACTTGCTATATTTCTTCTGGTGACCTTTCTTTTTGTCTTTATTGATCAATGGAAAGTGCGGCCTATAATGACCTTATTTTCCATAATTGTAGCATGAACTTATAAGTTTACCTTTATTATTCTCATCCTCCTTTGAGGAGTCAGATAACTTTCTAAATTTGATTAGGTTCTTGTCCAAGTGCTTGAATTAATTTTTCCTTATGTACCTGTTGTACCTTTTGATGAACAACCCCATTTCTTCATAATCGAAATTCTCGTCATCACTTAATTCACAATCACTTTGCTCATTGGTTGAAGACTTTGAACTTGAATCCTTTATAGAAATATACTTCTTTTCTTCCTCCTTGTCCTTACCTTTCTCCTTCTTTATCTTCTTCTCAAGCTTTTTCTCGTGTTTTTCTAAGCAAATGAGTTATTGCTCGTGCTCTTTTAGCTTTCCAAATAAAATTGTGAGATTAAGTGTTTTAAGATCATTTGCTTCTTTTATTGCGGTGACCTTAGATTGCTATCCCCTATTAAGACACCTCAAAACTTTATTAGTAGCAATATAATTAGAAATAGGCTTATCTAGAGCATTCAAATGATCTATAAGATGTATGAACCTCTTTTACATGTCAGCAATGGTTTCACCATGCTTCATATGAAATAGTTCAAAATCTTAATTTAAGGTATTGATCCTAGCTTGTTTGACTTCATTAGTTCCCTCATGGGCAACTTTCAATGCGCCCCACATAGCTTTGGCAGTTTCTTAATAAGAGACACGATAATTTCATCAACACCAAGTGTGGATATGAGAATATTTTGTGCCTGTAACTCATATAGGCCGACCTATATAGGTCATGTGTCAACCTATGCAGTCAGCATATTAAATAGAGGCTAAAGGCTTTAAAAATGAGTTACATAGGTCAACCTGAAGCTCGTATGTATCAACCCATGGACCTGTTTTACACATAAAAACTTGTTTTTAATGCATGAATCTATTTCTAAACCATGACCAAAATGTTTTATGCTCCCTAAGGCTAAGAAGCATATTAAGACTCAAATGATATCGTCTAATATACATAAACGCTAAAATATCCTAGTTTTGACATTATAAAAAACACATATAATGAAAAAGTTGCACTCACACTTGACACTCGGTAGACTTGCCTTCTGGTTTCAAACCAATTAATTATGAATGAGTTTTGAAAAAGAACTAAAACCTAATGGAACAGTTGTAATTACAAGGCTCACCTTGTAGCCAAAGGTTTTAGGCAAAGAGAAAATATAGATTTCTTCAATTCATTTTCTCCACTCACTTGAATTACATCTATTAGGGTACTTACTTAAATGGATGCTATTTATAACTTAATAGTACACAAAATGGACGTTAGACAACTTTTTTAAATAGTGACTTAGAAGAAGAAATCTATATGGATCAACCGGAAGGGTTTGTAATTCCTTGGTAAGAAAACAAGGTCTGTAAGTTTGATAAATCTCTCTATGGCCTAAAATAAGCTCCAAAATAATCACATGAAAAGTTTGATAACTTAATGATATCAAATGGGTACAAAGTGAACAAAAGTGACAAATGTGTTTATTGCAAATATGAGAATCGTATTTGCACTATCATATGTCTCTATGTAGACGATCTAATCATATTTGGATCAAGCGTTCAGATTGTTAATGATGTGAAATCATTGTTAAGCAATAAATTTGATATGAAAGACCTCGGAGAAGCAAGTGTGATTCTTGGTATCAAAATCAAGAGATTTGAGCAGGGAATTTCTTTGGATCAATCAGATTATGTGAAAAAGATCTTAAATAAATATTATTACTTTGACTATAAACTTGCGAGCAAACCATACGATCCAAGCGTGAAACTGTTTAAAAACATTGGTGAAAGTGTCAGACGAATGGAGTATGCGAGCATTCAAAGTCTACAGTTTTAACATTCACTTTGAATGTTCTATTCTTCCCTTATTCAGACTTCATAATCAGCTTCTGATTATAGTCATATAACTTCAAAAGATTGTCCTTCATGGTAACTAAAAAACCTTTCTCAATTAATTGAACTACACTCATCATATTGTTTTTCATACCAGGTACATATCACACATTCTGAATCAATGTTGCTTTACCATTATTCAAAACTACTAAGATATTTCCCATACCTTCAGCGTTGAGGTATTTATCATCAACACATCCGATCTTTGTCGTCTTTCTAGAGTCAAAGTCAATCATTCATTTCTTATTTTCAGTAAGATGACTTGAGCAGCTAGTGCCCATATACCACCAGTCTGTCAAATACGCATCATCAAATTCATAAGTCATTAATAGCACAGATTCATCATCTGAATATCTTCTGGCTACATTTTCTTCTTCTGACTTTTTTTACTTGTTTGACCAACAGTCAGCAGCGAAGTGGCCAAACTTTTTACAATAGTAACACTGAACCTTTCTCTTGTCATATTTCTCATTCTCCTTCAGAGCATTCTTCTGCCTTCCAGAAGTTGAGATTTTTGACTTCAGAGACCTACCATATCTTTTCTTGGCCTCTGACCAACACTGCTTTTGGTCCTTTTTGACAAAAGAAGCTTTCATAGCTCTCTCTCTCTCTCTCTCTCTCTCTCTCTCTCTCTCTCTCTCTCTCTCTCTATATATATATATATATATATATATATATATATATATATATATATATATATATATATATATATATATATATATATATATATATATATATATATATATATATATATATATATATATATATATATATATATATATATATATATATATATATATATATATATATATATATATATATATATATATATATATATATATATATATATATATATATATATATATATATATATATATATATATATATATATATATATATATATATATATATATATATATATATATTCATCTCTTTCTCTCAGAGGTTCTTTCAGTCAGACCCAACTCTTGTGCCTCTAGACTGCTTTGCAGCTCTTCTATTTTCATGGTGCTCAGCTCCTTAGAATGTTCAATTGCTACAACAATGTAATCAAACTGAGATTAAGAGATCTAAGTATCTTCTCAATGATCTTTTCTTTAGTGAGAGTTTCTCCACACGATCTCATCTTATTTGTGATCAAAATCACTCTAGAGATATAGTCAAGTACCTTTTCATTATTCTTTATGCTAAGATTCTCATACTACTTATGTAGAGATTGAAGCTTCACCCTCTTTATTGATGCATCACCGTTGTAGCACCATACTTGTGTGTCCCACGCAGTCTTCGTCGTCGACATATCATCGATCTTCACAAACACATTTGCATCCACAGACTGATGGCTGTAGAAAAACGCCTTCTAATCCTTCTTCCTTAAATCACGCTAAACATTCCTTTGTACATCTGTTGCATTTTCTGGAAGTACAATTGAAACATAATCGTCATTGACGAGATCAAGAACATCTTGAGCACCAAACAACACACGTATCTAAATCATCCTACGATTCTAGTACTTGCTATCGAACACTAGAATCTTGGTACTTAGATTACTATTTTTGTTCATCTGTGACCTTGTGTAGTTCACTCAAATCTCACCAAATACTAGTGTTTCTCAATCCCGCAGAATCGAGAAATGTGATTATATTATGATTCCGTTCAAAAGTTCACCATGAATTCAAAAAACAAAATCAATCACGTAACGCCTCACCGTTCACTTGTGTTTCCCCGTGTTTCCTTGTGAATCTGAACCGAAGATCTAAATATCTTTGTTAGTGCACAAGGTGAAAAAGATGAAGATGGAAGAAGAAAGTGAAGAGAATAACAAACTTTCACTACTCTGTTAAAACGATTACAACAAAATGGTTGCACACACACTGCACTACGATACTCAGTTGATATAATTGTTGACAACTATAGGACGATATTGTTAGCTCCTAAATTCGACGCCTCGTGCAAAAGAAAGGAATTCAAGATGAAAATGCCAAGAACAAGTTGAGAATGAAAGTTGGTCGAGAGGTGTAAGACAGCTAAAAGAGGGAGTCGAAGAATTCACCCAGAAGCTAGGAGTTCGACCGCTTGCTGTTGTGGATGGTTCGTCGAAAGGTTTAAAATTTGAAAGTTTTGGAGGGAACGATTTTGTTTGCCAAATACTTAAGAAGACACATGACACCTTATGAGCAGTAGATCCATGCATTGTGACAAGTGGCGAGAGGAGGTGACGTTGGAGGTTATTAGAAGTTATTTTTTTACTACTATAAATAGGATGCCTTAGACATAAGCAAAGTGTGTTGTAATTTACCATTGTACAAATTACTCTTAGAATTACTCCAAGTATCCGAGCGTAGAGAAAGCGAGTATTATAGAGAATGTATGTGATGTAA
The DNA here is from genome assembly GCA_963859935.3 of Lathyrus sativus. Classification (NCBI taxonomy): domain Eukaryota; kingdom Viridiplantae; phylum Streptophyta; class Magnoliopsida; order Fabales; family Fabaceae; genus Lathyrus; species Lathyrus sativus. The sequence goes on from OZ012735.1 coordinate 876,279,883, forward strand.
ACACACCATCTTCTATCTTAATGAAATTTACTTTACTTGTTTTAAATTTTACAAAATCTTTTATTGTCTTTGCAATTTCTTCCTTACTTTCTTTCTTTTTCCTCTTTTTCCTATGCAATTCCTTTCTCTTCGCCCTTAACCCAATTTCTCCTCTCCAAACAAACTTCTTTCTTTCTTTTATTGAAAGTTTTATTTTATCTTTCAAGTCATTCAGTAGTCGAATAAATGTTTCTTTAGATTCTTTTGCCCCAATACTGTTTAAGTGTGAAACTTAGATAGATTTCCAAAACAAAAGCCTTTAACACATGTCCTAGGATCAATCTGATCGATCCTGTGAGTCACCAAAGTTAGATTTAAAAGATCAGCGGTTGTTTTCCGATTTTCAAGGGAAACAGATATATACACAAACAAAAGTGTTGTGTAGGCTAAATGTTAAAATACTTAATCACCTTTCAACAAAATTAATTAATAGTAAGAAAGTAAGTTTCTTATTGATATGTACTAAATTGGTTATTTGTGTGGTCAAAGAGAGAGAGAAACAATTGCAGAGATAAATTTAGTCCACTCACTTCATATGGTAGTAGTAAAGAGAGAGAAAATATGTTGTATCAATAAAACAATTCTTTGAAATATTTAATTAATTTTTTAGGTATAAATAAATAGGAGTAGTATATCTTTTAGTGTAAATATAACATTTATGTTCATTTTATACCAATTAATGAGGGTTTTAGGGTTTTCTTACCACCCTCAGAGGAAAATAGGGCCACACATTTGTTAGCCTGAGATGCCTTGATGGACAATGATAAGTATTTGATTTAAGAGCAACTTTAACGCATAGTTGTTAAACCAAAATTTTGTATAGCTTACGTTAGTAATAAGAAATTTGCATTATAGTAGAGCTGACATGACATATGGGATGCTCTAAAACTAGTTTACCTGCTATACACAAGCAACGTACTCTAACTCATTATTTAACATAAATAATATATTTTTATTAACCATTTAATACCAAGTTTGAATTCCTTATAAACAATCACCATTGAAGTAAAAACTTCTTAATTCAATTTTGAATTACTTAAATCCTTTGTGTCAATTTGGACCCACGTAAAATAACTTAGTTCATCCAATTTAGTTGCTCCCATTAAAGATGCTCTAAGACACACTTATAGCTTTTTTCAAACTTCATTAGATATGGTCCATGTTAATTTTGTTCCAAAAATAAATATTAACAATGAACTAAAAAATTGAATTTCAGCATTTATCCTACTTTTATAGTAACTGTGTCATGTAAAAGAGTGCAAGAGTACTGTCACATATTGAAATACTTCTCATTTGCTTATATTGTTGATGTAGATTTGATATGCAAATACATAAGATTCTGTAAACTCATTCAGTAGTACTTCCTCCCAACTATATTATTACAAGAATTAACTCTATAATATAGCAATATAAATACTCAACGGAATGGACGAAGGTAATATTAATTTTCTTGTATCTGAAGTCTCTGCACGACTATCAACTGAGCTGTCTTAATATCAACTGAGCTGTCTGAACAGGATAGGATAGGTAACATACATTTTGATTTGCACTATTGCATTAGATGTGCTTGTTGGGATATCGAACACTAAGCAATTTCACATCATCTATAACAGGTCCACAAAGAGAACCAGAGTTATCATTCTTCATGGTATAAAATGTACTTAGGAACCTAATCCTAGTACGTGTCGTGGTTGCGGTAAATCGAAGTTTGCCTAGTTTAAAACCTCCTTTACCCTTAGATTGATATGGAACTTGAACTGTATCTCTACCTGCAAATGCTTCTACTGTCATGGAACCTTCACATGCATTATTGGCATCACCAACAGCAAAAGTGAGGACATAAACTTTTCCAATTGTGGTCATCACTACTTGTGCAAGTGCACTTTCTTTTCCTGCAACTAGTTCGATTCCTCTTTTTCCCTCAGGGACTGAGAAATGATCTGAATCAATGTATTTTACTGCTTTGAGAGACTCAACTATCCATCCTGGTAATGGACCATGAGCATCCTCAATGTGAGGTGGAATCAATACTCCCCAAGAAGCATTTGGGAACACATAAGGTCCTTCTTCAAAGTTTCCATTTTTCAACAAATTTGCTACATAAACAACCAAATATAATGATTAAACTCCAATCCCAATTAATTTGATGGAGTACAAAACTATTTAGTATAGATGACATCAGAGGTGACTTTAAGGACGTGTAAGACAGACTAGCGTACTGCGTACACGGTCTTAAATTTGTCAGAAGAACATAAGATATTTGTCAAAGTTAAATCATAAAAAAGGGACTCCAAATTGTTTTGCCACCGTTAAACCGAAGTTAATCTATGTAAGGCCTCTGAAAATTTAAGACATTTTTGCGGTCATGGTTTTAAATTGCGGTTGCAACCGAAATAGCAGATGCAATAATGCTGATGCGATAGTCTTTGCAACCGCATCAAACCACATTTGCGACGTGATTTAAAATCTCTAGGAACCATGATACATCTATTTTGTGTAGAGAACAGAATTTACCTCTGGTTCTTTGTGGTGGATTCAAAACCTTCAAAGCAACAGAATCAATAAGAGGACCACAAGCAGGATCTTCTTCAACACCAGAATTATGTATCACAATTTCACCTTCTGGATAATCAGCTCTAAACCCACAGGCAAACGATTCCCAACCGTTACTACCATACATAGTTTGAATAGGAATTATCCCATAATCACTTTTCTCATTAGTTGGAACCACAGACACATTAAGTTTCTCTTCTTGTGCACATGTACGTGCTGCACTAAAAGTGATTGAGTAAGTTGCACCTTTATTAAGCTTCACTTTTTGCTTAATGTACGCTTCATTACCAAGCCTAACAGCATAAGCACCTTCTGGTACAACCAAAAGCATGTCACCTTGTTTTTGTCCTGATTTTATGTATTCTACGAAACCTGAAATTGTCCAATTTGGAATACCGTCGTGGGTTGTTACTACCGTGCCCTTGATTTGTGAGGCTTTTGGTCCTACTTCAAAGTCACCATTGGGTAATAAGCCTGAAATTTACAATCACATTCATTGGTTTGTTACTGTTTACTTTTTAATAAAAAACGAGACTCAGATCTCTTAAACCAGTTCAGTTGATAACTGTGCAGAGACATCAGAATCAGACTAGACTGTATGGACGCAGATTCAAATCCATGACATTAGAAAGAAAGAATTATGAATATTGTGGGGTCAATGTTTTGGTAATAATGACAGGTATCATTTTCATGAGCACTTTTTGGTCTTGTTCCATGTGATAAGGAACACGTTAGTGCAGGCTGTGAGCACATGAAAAACTTTGTAGAGCATGTGGCGTAAGATCCGACGAAAGGGATGTTGCAGATCCAAGATTATGCAGAGCAAAACAACTACCATACCATTTCATATGGTGGTTGTTGATTCACATGCAAACTTCAAAATCATTCTTAATATAGTAATGTTTTTTACTTTTTTATTTAAATTTAGGCAATAATTTGTAGTATTATAGAGAAGACAATATCATTATGCTACAAATTCTCAACTAAAATTCATTCTCACATGAAATTGAGATTTTAATTTTAAGTTTGATCTAACACTGCAAAATCGATTTGGAAGGTAAATCAATAGACTTTAATGTCAATTTTGAAATTGACTTGAAAGTGAATTAATATAGACACTAATACCATTTTTAAATTGACTTGAAAGGTGAATTAATAGACTCTAATATTATTTTTAGAAAAAAATTTGAAAACGAATTTAAATTCCTATTCTTAGAAACAACTGATAAGAATGAAAAAATTTTAAATTTATTTAAAATTATTTTTTTTTTAATTAGAATCATGGTTGTGATAATAAAGAAGAAAGAATATCTAAGTTTGTGTCAAAGCATGTGGTTGTAATAAAAAGTTTGATAAAAAACTTATATGAATTAAAAGCTTTCAATTCAAGTTTGATATTATCAATTCCAAAATAAAAATCAATTCTACTTTATGACACACAAACATGTAGAAATACATTAAAAAATGGCTAGTACAAGGAAATATAATAGAGAGTATTCATATACCATATTCTCTTTTTGTGAGGGATTCATTTGAAATAATAAGTATTTTAAAATAAATAATTTATTTTAATTTCTAATGTATTTTTTTTCCAATTCTACTATTTAATTAATATTATTTTTATCACTCCTAATATTTATTTAATATTCTCTCAATTCTTTTTTAAGTGTTATTTTTAAAATTTTCTTTTTCTTTTTAATTGTCACTTACAATGTTTAAGATAATATTAATTGCTCTTTTGTAAAAAATATTGCTAAATATTTATTGTATATTTAAGAAAATAAAATGAATGTAATAAATAATAAAGAGTATTATAGCTAAAGGGAACATTATTATTTGAAAAATAACAATAATAATTAACTTTTTTGATGCGTAAAAAGTAAAAAAGATAATACTTAAAAAGGAATAGATGTACTAAAAGATACTTTAGTAAAAATATCATTATCTCTTTTATTTATTTATTTTTGTCGGTGTGAAATGATCAAAAATTAATCATTGTGATATGAAGGGAGTAATTAATAACCGAAACATATTAAAAATTTTGTATTTGTTTTTATCTTAATTCTCCTACTACCAGAAAAACATATGGGTCATGCTAACAAGTACCCTCAGGGCACTAGTTAAGAATTTTAAATAAGGAAAATATGTTATATTTAATTCACTCAATACACACAATATTTTTTAAAAAGTCTGATTATTTCTCTTTTCAGGGTATTGAATGCATATATTTAGAAAAAAAAATTGTATTTTCAATCTCTTAAATAATGCTCAACTTACCATTTTAATCTCTTAACTAATACCCTGAGAGCACTCGTTAGTATTTCTCAAAACATATTGATAATTCTGAATTTAAACGGGAGATAAATAAAATCTTATCATTTACTTTTTTTATAAGATTTGAATTGAGATTCTCATGAATGATTCTATCTTTACTAAACCTCGTTGAATAACGAACATGTTCAAAGTTGATTAAAACAGTTAGATTTAAATTTGGAACAGTTTTTTTGATTAATTGTAATGCTTAAAACTTACAAATTTAAATTTAAAAATGAAGTACTAGTACTACAGTGAAGAAAAGTCATTAATGGTGAACCTTAAATATGTGAACATGTTCAATGATAATTAAAACAGTCGCATTCAATAGTCAGATACTAATCATCATAGTACTACCAAATAATTAATGAATTAAGAATATAAATAAAAGTGATTAAAATCTTAATAACTTTACATTACACTATTTTTGCATATAGTATGAATGAAGATTTAATAAAAACTTACCATCTGTATAAGACAAAGCAGATTGGCACATTGAGAGGAACAGAACTGATAGCACTTTAAGCTTCTGCATTTTTCCAATGAATCTAGAGAGAGAAACAAGAGAGAGAGAGTGATATTTGAGTGAGTTGGATTTGAGAGATTCAAGGGAGGGATCACCTGGTTTTATTTGAATCATTACAACTAAATGCCACTGACTTTTGCATTAAATTACAACAATGCCACTTGTGAATGCATGTTCTTATTGTCAGTGTTCAAAAAATTACTTGTTCATTTGTGTTTTAGTATGACACTTCTCTTTCATCAGTAACGAGATTGACACCAAATATTTAATTAATGTTGAGAGATATTACTAAGTTATTCGACTAATATTTAAGTTAAAATATTTAATAAAAATAAATTTGTAATTTGTAATTTTTAATATCGAATATGTTTATTTTATTTATTCCAAATTAGTATAAGCTATAAATTATCCACTATAATCTTGAAATTTGTTCAAATCAAACATAGCCTAAATAATCAACTCTGTTGATATTAAATACATTGTCAAAGTTTGTTGTACCACAAAAAGAAACTTGACAAAGTAATTGGCATAGCAAAGTTCATTAAATATGTCCATGTCTTCCAACAATGAATGTCTTTCTTTCTAAATAGCTTTATTGAGTGTTACTAGGTTGAAGTCCTAGGATATTTGTAACTTGCAATGTTCAATTGTCCTATTAAACCTTTGAAACTAAACCAATTTCATATTTAAAAAAAAAAACTATTATATTTCCCGTTCTAAAACTCTAACTAATTTAGTTATAAAATTGTCATAAAATGACTAACTTTCTCAATTTTTATACAATATTAATTACTTATAAGTTACTTTACAAAAATAACATTCATATGAGAAAGATAAATTAGAATGATTGAAAAAAAAATAGTAATTGATATATTAAAAAAAATAATATTAGCATTTTATTAATATTATAAAATAATATATAAATTGAGACAAACAAACTTTATTATAATGCCATATAAATTAGCACAAAAGAAGTATTTAATTAATATTTCATCTCTCTATGTCTTTGAGATTCTCGTACTACCTCTAACTTTTAATATAAGAAAAAATTTAATTTTTAGATTAATTGAAGAATCAGTGTATTTCAACTACATATACTTCATATGCATTAATTCTTTGATGAATATAAAAAGTAAAATTTTGTATATATTAAAGATCAGATGAAATACTTTTTAAGATAACGATTAATTGTATTGATTTCAATGATAAAACGAGTTTTATTTACTAAGATAACCTTATTAATAAGTAGTGAAGTAACTAGATAAATTAAACTACAATAAATAAATATAATTTAATAGAAAAAATAATAAATATCATATTTGTATTATAAAGGAAATAATTTAAGACAAATAAAAATAGAAAATATGACATCTATAATGAGACAGATGTAATACAATTTGTCTCAATTCACTTTCTTTCACTTTACATTTATAATAAAGTTGAATGCATCAATATATAAAAAATATTTATTTTTAAAGGAATCAAAGTCTATCCGTCTTTGCAACACAATTTACAATATTATCATCGGTAAATTCCTTCAATCCCTTATCAACACCATACTTGGTCTCTACTAAAGTAATTTTATGTCACATAAGAATACTTATGATAATTCTATTATTCTACAGAAAATTGTTCAACATATGCGTAAGTTGAAAAAAAAGGGAAGTTGCTTTCAAAGTTAGATTTGGAAAATACTTTTGATAATCTCATCTAGGAGTTCTTCACAAGTTATCTGTCTGATTTTAGTCTTCTCCAAATCACCATCCAATTCATTATGAAGTGTGTTACTTTCTCATTTATGTCTTTTATGTGGAATTGAAATGAAATGTCATCCTTAAAGACATCTCATGACCTTCGTCAAGGGGTTCACATCTCTTTATCATCTGCATGAAGAAGTTCTTTGTTGCCATCACTAATATTGTAAGTACTGGTTCTTGGAATCCAATATGAATCTCTAACAACAAACCACACTTACCCTACCTTTTGTTTGTTGACAACATCCTCTTGTGTGCAAAAGTCTAGAAATCACAAGTCATAGATAATGTTAACCTTTATATATATATATATATATATATATATATATATATATATATATATATATATATATATATATATATATATATATATATATATATATATATATATATATATATATATATATATATATATATATATATATATATATATATATATATATATATATATATATATATATATATATATATATATATATATATATATATATATATATATATATATATATATATATATATATATATATATATATATATATATATATATATATATATATATATATATATATATATATATATATATATATATATATATATATATAGAAATTCAAATAAGAAGATAAACCTTGTCAAGTCTCGCACTTTTTTCTCCTCTGGTATTATGTTTCTTAAAAACGTGTGATATCACATACAAGTATACATGTTATTTTAAAGTAGCAAGTGATATAATAGTAAATATGTCGAACCTATAGGGAGTGGAAAATAACTTAGATTGAATTGAAAAATTATATATTTTTTGTAAATGAGCATGTGTAAGAGTAAAAATAATTGATGGTTGTCAAAGGTTTAATTTTTTAAGGAAAACAATGATAGGAATACTTTGGCAAGAGTAAATAAAATCAATAATGGAGAATATGATGGACAATGACCCCTTAATATGACTAGTCTATTGTGTGTATATGATGTGCTATGTTGTGTCAAAAGAGGTTAGAAAGTAAACTTATGGTGTATTTCTATATCATCATAAACATATACAATAAAGTAAGGGTACAGATCTCTAAGCCTTGCTGGTAACTTTAATCCATGTCTGGTTTTATTTCGTATGCCCTTTATGAGTGTAGCTCTTAATTCTAAAGTAGCTAATCTACTGAGTATCTCTATCCTACTATTTTAAATCATTTTTATCATGAAATCCACTTCTTGCTGGATGTATAATAACATAAGCTTGTATATTTTCTTAAGTTGATCATTCATAGAAGTAAATTTATGACAATTTAATGCATAATAAAATAAAGCACTAACAACACATCATTTAACACAAACAATTATTTCATATTAACTTCAAATTGCTCAGCATAAGAGCATCTTTAGTGCAGGTTTCTTAGTATTAAATTCTTTAATAGTAACGGTAGTTATAAGCAATTTGCATTGGAATAAGAATGACATGGCAAACTAACAATTAGTGGAAGTAAACTATATAACCAACGCACACTATCAAATTTCAATGACTCTGATTATTATTTTATTATTATTTTATATTATTAAAATATCAATAAAGCTCCAACAACTATAAAATGTGGGGTCAAGTTTTGGTTATTTACAAGCAACCATCATTAAAGTAAAAACAACTCAAATCAACTATAAACAACTCAAATCCTACAAATCACTTTGGGCCCACAAAAACTATCTTAGTTTACCCATTTAGTTTACTCCCACTAAAGATGCTCTAAAGGAGTTTCGCTCATAATGAGCTTAGTACACAAATTAACATTGGATCTTAAACTAAACATTCATAAACACACAGTGAAAAATAAATGAAAAAAGTAACTTCTTCCTCTTATTGCAATCGTCAATCAATAAGAGATGAGTTTTATCATGCCAAATACTAGTAGCATCACTTGATATGATGAGAATAATAAGTTCTCCACTTTGTTCAGCTCGCTTTATTCACCAAATTTCACTAAATCTTTCTTTCTCTGAGTTGATGAATCTATTTTAATTTCCTCCAATAGGCCCTTTTATAGTCATGTGCATCTAGGATTTTGTGGAGTCTTGGATCATGGGCCTTTGAATATTCAATACGCTTGGCCCATAAGGATCATTAAGTTTCCTCTAATTCTCCTTTTTCGTACCATTGTAGATTCAAGTGCAATCAACATGTGAGAGACAAAGTGTCTAATTCTCCCTCTATTATTTGAAACCACCCTTTATCTAATTCTACAAAAATCCTTCCACCATCTCAACACTTTCCTCTCCCATTTAAAACTCTACCATCATCCATCCTATATTTTACACCTAAAACTTTAATCTATAAACCATTTTTATCCATTAGCATCTTTCACTACCATTTCCCTAACAAATAATAATTAAAATCTATTATCCTTCGAACCTTCTAGCATCTATTATTCTGATTGATACACATTTTTTTTTCCATTTAATCCAATAATTTCCTATCAATCTCAATCCATCCCAAATAAAATATTTAAGTAAGCATTCAATAGAAGACATAATAAATGAATGAACCTTAAATAAGGAAATAAAAATAATTTGGTAACGCAGATAAAACAAATTTAAGCAACACAAGACGACCTATTATCGATAAAACTACTTCTCTTCTTACCTAACATCAATCCAAGATTTTTTATTCACATCACGATCTTTAAGCCAAGGCACTTGATCCTTTTTCCATTGGATACTACAATTCAATCTAGAGAGTAAATAAAATTGAGATGACACATACCGAATTTCTTGCCTCTTTGGTTCACTAGCCGTGTCCAACCCCTTATTATCAATGACCAACAATCTCTTCTTGGCCCCTTTGTATCCCTTCAGTATTTCTCTCATGGTTTAGATGTCACTCCTTAAGAATTACTTTTGACAATTTGATTTTCTCCTTCAAATCGAACCTAATTCATCCAGATACATTGAACGACCTCCATTTCTAAATGAAAAACTCTTTATAACTCTGCATATATGAACAATAATTCAACATGAGAATATTTTTAAGAGAGAAATTCAACTCATCCATTAATAAACAAATATGAAAATGATCCAACAAACCCCAAATCGATGCATATTCAATGTTGTTTGCCCACAACACACACCACTTATTTTAATATCCTTGATTCTTCCCAAACCATCTTTACCTTTTCTCTCTGCGTCCATACAAACTAAGTTAAAATTTTCATGCACACCATATGCTAATCTGATTATAAATAAAAGATTTAACTTATTATTGAGAAATATCAGGTCCACATTGGTTATACATAGAGTCTCTAAAGAGTTTATATAGAATAACACCCCATCATCTTACATACTTATTTTGTAGGGATAAATTAGGTCAAACTCTATTTTTAATATTGATCTTATAACAACTATTTATTATTAGTTTCACACAAAGTATACCATATGGTCACATGAAACAAATGTCAAGCTTTTTAGAAAACCTCCTCACAATTACTGTATGGTCAAAGTTGACTGAAATATTACCTCCACCGATTTTTTTTTAAATTTTAAAATTGTTGATTTAAATTTGACCTTAGTGAGGTTAGAACCACCACCTCCACTGAATTCGAATCCCATAAGGTTAGATTTCCTTTTATACTCTGATTTTAGACTGCTATGAAAATAAATCTTCGTATCACTCCACATCACCACCCCTAACAACTCCACCATCACCTCTAATATTGTCTTTTAAATACGCATAGTATTCGACTTTAAAAAATTAAACTTAAAATTTCTTTCCTTTTCGCCATTTCATCCAATCATCTAATATTATAACTAATTACTTTCATTGTATCCTGTTAATGGTGAACCAACCAGAAGTCTCCTCCATGAAGATGATGAAAATTGATCCAAGACCCATGGTTAAGAAGAGAGAAAACAAGAAAAGTTTGTTATAGACTGTCATGAAGTGTAACTGTAATTTCTGTATTACATTCATAATCAGACAAAGATATGTATGTGTGTGTGTGTATCAGGTTATATACAAGGAATGTGTGGCTGCTATAATACTAATCAATGCAAGGTGGCACACTACAATTGGTTAATTATGTTGTACAAAAGTTACACTATAATATATATGCTAATATCCCCCTCAAGTTGGGCATTGTATGCTACAAACTCCCAACTTACCAAAATTGATCTTCAAGGCTGGAAAGTGTAAAGGTTTTGTGAACATGTCAACTAGCTAGGCATGAGTGGAGACAGACAACAAATGAATAAGCTTAGAATGGATCTTTCCTTGCACCACATGGCAATCCAATCCAATGTGTTTACTTCTTTAATAAAATGTGGGATTGTGTGTCAAGTAAATTGCAGATTTACTATCATAGAATACAGATGTAGGATGATCAAATTTGATTAGAAAATCATGAAATAAGTATTGTAATCATGAAATAGGCACTGCAACCCGCGGAAAGTGTCACTATGATGTCCTTAGTTCACTAGTAGTACCTATCGACGCAACCTTGATCAAGCTAAAAGTCTTTAGCCTGAGTTAAATACTTGTGTGTTGTTGTTTCTCTTTTATGTTCATGAGAGTTTGCTTGAGGACAAGAAAAGATTTAAGTGTGGGAGAATTTGATAACATTAAAACACATTGCGTATTTGTCTCGAATTGCACATGTTTATTGTCGTTTAATTGTTATTTTCTTGCATTATGCTTGTGCTTTGTCTTGTTTTCAGGTACATTGCCTAATTAGAGCCTCCCACGAAGAAATGGAGCGAAAAGAGCAGAAAACAGAGTTTTGGGTGAAAATTACACACACGACGTTCCCATGGCGTTGGCCATGGGGGTAGCCATGACGTGTAGGGTTTCTCCCACGTTCTAACCGTCACTTGACCATGTCCACCACCATTTGTACACATGGTGGACGCCATGTCTAGATGTTGGGTAACCATCTGTGTAGGGTTAGAACAATGGTTCATAATTCACACCTTTTTATAACAGACTCATGTATAAAACCAATACATGAGTAACCATTTGTGTAGGGTTAGAACAATGGCTCATAATTCACACTTTTCCCACGTCCTAACAGTTATTTGACCACCTAATACACAGATGGTGCCTGCCATTTAGACATGGCGTCTGCCATGTGTATAAATGGTGGTGGACATGGTCAAGTGACAGTTAGAACGTAGGAGAAATCCTACACGTCATGGCTACCCCCATGGCCAACGCCGTGTGGAGCTCTGTGTGTGTAATTTTCACCCAAAACTCCGTTTTCTGCTCTTTTCGCTCCATTTCTTTGTGGGAGGCTCTTATTAGGCAATATACCTGAAAACAAGACAAAACACAAGTATAATTCAAGAAAATAACAGTTAAACGATAATAAAATGTGCAATCTGAGCCAAATACGCAGTGTGTTTTAGTGTTATCAGCAATCATATTTAATGGATTGGTTAAAGGTTTTGGGTTCAATATTATATGAGATGGAATAGCAGAAATGCTTGTAAGAAGGTGAACATTTTTCATATGAAATGACAGAAGATAAAGGGTAAGCAACATGAGGCGATTTGGATTTGGGTGGGGATGGGTTATGTATGATATTAAAGAAGTGATAATCTGCCAAGTAGCACTACGCCAGAAATGACATTTAGCAGCGCATACAAAGACAGCGCTTTTAGAAAAAGCGCTGCTAAAGAGGAATAAAAAAAAAGAAAAAAATTGATAACCTAAGACAGCGCTTTTTCAGAAAGCGCTGCTAAATGGGGGTCCTAAGACAGCGCTTCTAAAAAGCGCTGCTAAAAGGGGGGTCTAAGACAGCCCAAAGACAGCGCTTTTTAAAAAGCGCTGCTAAAGAGGGGTCCTAAGGCAGCGCTTCCAAAAAGCGCTGCTAAATGGGGGGTCTAAGACAGCCCAAAGACAGCGGTTTTCTAAAGCGCTGCGGTAGGTCTGGTCTACAAGAGCGCTTTTCCATAAAGCGCTATGGGTTACATTAGAAGGTCTTTAAGAGCGCTTTTTAAAGCGCTGCTAAAGCTATTAAAAAGCGCTGCTATAGGTTTATTAGAATTAATTTAAAATACCCACCAGAATTTTTATGAGAAACAGAACAGTCATATTACGTATTTCTTTCTTTTTCTCTGGCGAACAAAGAGCGTTGCCCTATAAACCACTGTTGCCGTCCAATCGTCGCCGTCCAACCGTCGTCGTCCGTCCAACCGTCGCCCTCCTCTGTTGCATTTCGCATCCGTTCACCATCCCTCTGGTCGTCTGCATTGCATTTCCGCCATTGTTACGGTATTTGAAGTTTTAGTCTGGTTTTCTTTTTTACGTATATTTTCACCATTGTTGCTGTAATCTTTAAGTAGAACTGAATATGTTTTTATTATTTGAATGCAATCAAGTTAAGTAGAACTGAATATGTTTTCACCATTGTTGTTGTAATCTTTAAGTATAACAGAGAGTTTTTATTTGAGAGTTTATATGAGAGTTTATATTTGAGAGTTTATATTTGAGAGTTTAGATTTGAGAGTTTATATATGAGAGTTAAGTATTTGAACTGAATATGTTTTCTACAAGAGTTTATATTTTTTAAGAGAGTTTATATTTTGTATGTTTTAAGAGAGTTTATAAGAGAGTTTATAAGAGGTTTTGTTTGTGATAACTGTTTGGTCATGAAATGTTTAAGAGAGTTTATAAGAGAGTTTATAGGAGAGTTTTTAACCATTGTTTGAGAGAGTTTCAATATTTAAGAGAGTTTCACCATTGTTTGTGATAACTGTTTGGTCATGAAAATGCAATGTTTATAAGAGAGTTTATAAGAGAGTTTTTAAGAGAGTTTTATATGTATAAGAGAGTTTATATATTTTAAGAGACTTTTATATGGATAAGAGAGTTTTATATGTATAAGATAGTTTTTAAGAGAGTTTTATATTTTTTAATAGAGTTTTATATGGATAAGAGAGTTTATACATATATTTTTTAAGAGAGTTTTCTATGTATAAGAGAGTTTATATTGTTTAAGAGAGTTTTATATGGATAAGAGAGTTTATAAAATCAACATGAATATGATTTTATATGATATGGTTTTATATGTTATTATGGTTTTATATGTTTAGTTAGGATTTCTCAATATTTAGTAAGGGTTTCATTTTGGTTTAAGGATTATCTAGTAATTTTAATATGATTTGTTTTGGTGGATTATCTAGTATTTTTAATATGATTTGTCTTGGTTAATTATTAATATGATTTTAATAAAATTTATATTTTGTCTGCTATAGGGGTTACCTGTGAAGAGCAAAGCTGTGATCGTTTCCAAGCATCCTATTGCATAGCATTCTTAGAAGTTAGTGATTTCCTTACAGGTATTCTCTGATTTGTTTAACTTTTATAGTTTAGTGTAGATTACTCAATTAGTATGGATAAAAAATGGATGTCTGGTAATCGATTGTCAAAAGAGTACGAGAATGGGGTATCGAAGTTCGTTAAGTTTGTTGTTGAACACACCAAAGACCCCAGTAGGGTCACATGTCCTTGTTTAGGATGCTGTTATAGGCGTCGAGTTGACGCCGTTCAGTTGGAATCTCATTTAATGAGACATGGAATTGATCGAAGTTACACATGTTGGACATTACATGGTGAGATAAGTAACGAGAATGTTGAACCCCAGAATAATATGACATGTGCTTCAAAGGACAATGGCAGGGATACATATGATTGTGATCGAGTCGAAGAGATTGCAGAAGCACTTGAAGAAGATCTTCAAGATTGTCCCAAGATGTTTGAGAGGTTGGTAAGCGATGCAGAGAAACCGTTGTATAAAGGTTGCACTACTTTTCATAAGATTGTCCGTGGTATTAAAGTTGTACAATTTAAAGGCGGGTAATGGATGGTCGGATAAAAGTTTCACAGAGTTGTTAGCCCTACTTCAAGAGATGCTTCCGGAGGATAATGTTCTTCCTAATCGAACCTATGAAGCTAAAAAAATATTATGCTCTATTAGCATGAGCTATGATAAGATACATGTTTGTCCAAATGATTGCATTTTGTTTCGAAATGAATATGCATCATTAAACGAGTGTCCTAAATGCGGTGTATCTCGGTATAAGAAAAAATTGTCACCAGCAAAAGTATTATGGTATTTTCCTATAATTCCGAGATTCAGACGCATGTTTCGTAGTGAAACAGATGCAAAACACCTGATTTGGCATGCAGATGATAGAATTGTAGATGGGAAGTATCGACATCTGGCAGATTCACCACAGTGGATGAAAATTGATAATGATTATCCTGATTTTGGAGAAGAAGCTAGAAACCTTCGCTTGGCATTATCGACTGATGGAATGAATCCGCATGGTCTGCAGAGTATCTCACATTCCACCTGGCCTGTAATTATTATGATTTATAACCTACCTCCATGGCTATGTATGAAGCGTAAGTACATGATGTTATCTATGTTAATTTCTGGCCCTAAACAACCAGGGAATGACATAGACATATACCTGACACCTCTAATCGAAGACTTAAAGAGTTTGTGGGAGAACGGTGTGGAGGTTTATGATGGATATAGGAAAGAAAGTTTCAATTTGAGGGCGATGTTGTTTGGCACAATTAATGATTTCCCAGCATACGGAAATCTATCGGGGTATAGCATTAAAGGTCAATGTGCGTGTCCTATCTGTGAAGAAAACACAGATTGGACGCGGTTGGAATTTGGTCAGAAGAATGTCTTTCTTGGTCATCGTAGATTCTTAAATTCTAGTCATCACTATCGTGGGTGGAGAAAAGCATTCAATGGAGATTCAGAACAACGTAAAGCTCCACCTACATTGACCGGCGAACAAATTTTTGAAAAGGTGAAAGATGTGAGTACTAAGTTTGGTAAGCCTTTTGCTCATACGCTTGTCACGCGTGGGTGGAAGGAGAGGTCAATTTTGTTTGAGTTGTCGTATTGGAAGTCGTTGTATGTAAGACATTTTCTTGATGTTATGCATATTGGAAAAAATGTATTTGAAAGTGTTATTGGTACGTTACTCAATATACAAGGAAAGTCTAAGGATGGCCTTAAAGCAAGAAAGGACTTGGTAGCAATGGGAATAAGAAATGAATTAGGACCCTTGAAGAAAGGAAACCGCACATATCTACCACCTGTTGCTTATACTTTATCTAGAAAGGAGAAAAAGATACCGTGTAAGTTTCTGAGTGAAGTTAAAGTTCCAGAAGGATACTCTTTAGATATTAGAAGACTTGTTTCTATGAAAGACCTCAAGTTAAAAAGTTTAAAGACACATGATTGCCATGTTATAATGGAACACTTTCTACCAATAGGTATACGTTCTATTTTGCCAGAAAAAGTGAGAGGCGCAATAACTAAATTGTGTTTTTTCTTTAGGTCAATCTGTAGTAAGGTGATAGATCCTGCGATCTTACCAACATTGCAAAGAAAAATAGTTATTACTTTGTGCGAGCTTGAAATGTATTTTCCTCCATCATTTTTTGACATAATGGTACATCTAGTTGTTCATCTTGTGAAAGAGACGCAACTGTGTGGACCGGCCTATATGACATGGATGTACCCTGTTGAACGTTATATGAAAATATTGAAAGGGTATGTGAAAAACCGAAGTCGACCAGAGGGATGTATTGTTAAACGATACATTGTTGAAGAAGCTATTGAGGTTTGTACTGAATATTTGTCCAATGTTCAATCCTTTGGCCTCCCAAAATCTCATGTTGTTGAAAAAATAGATGGTAAACAGTTAATTGGAAATAAAGTTGTGACAGTTTCAAGGGATGAACGGGAGCAAGTGCATTTGTATGTTCTGCACAATGACATTGAGGTTGAGCCGTGTGTTGAAATACACAAGGACGTTCTCCGAGGTTTAAATTTGAATAGAAATGAAAATTGGATAGTACGTGAGCACAATCGAAGTTTTATAACATGGTTCAAGGAGCATATTTTTTCAAAGTTTTATTCTGATCCCGCTTCAATAACAGAAAGGTTGAGATGTTTAGCATATGGTCCAAGTTTGCATGTGTTTTCTTATAGCGCATACGCAATTAATGGATACACATTTTATACCAAGGAACAAGATGATAAAAGTACAATGCAAAATAATGGTGTCACCGTGCTTGCCGAAGCAATGCACATTTCCTCGTATTATGGGGTTATCGAGCGCATTTGGGTGTTTGATTATGAGAAGTTTCAGATTCCTATCTTTGGATGCAAGTGGGTTGAAAATAATAGTGGCATACAAATGGATAAATCAGGTTTTTTGAAAGTGGATCTTAATAAGGTGGGGTATAAAGATGAGCCTTTTATTCTAGCCACGCAAGCTAAACAAGTGTTCTATGTCACTGATCCGACAAGTACGAAACGGTCTATAGTTCTTTTTTCCAACAAAGTAATCGATGATAACATTGGAGAAAAGGGGGATGTTTATGTTGAGAATGAATCTTATATTATAGATGATCCAGATGAGAATATTAGAGCGGACGAATCATATATTAGAAATGATCATAACGAGGGAATTTGGATCAATCCATCTGTCTGTGTTGTTAAGAGACAAGTAAACCCCGTTACAACGAAAAAAAGAAAGAGATGTTAAAGGTACTTGTAACATGTTTTTCTTATTTACACATTTCTTATTTATACCATGTTTTTCTTATTTCTTATTTGTACCAGTTTTTCTTATTTACACATTTCTTATGTATATATTTGTTATTTACATATTTGCATGTCATTCATTTGATACTTTGGTTTTTCTGAATTACAGGTATATATATTATGGCCAGCAACGAGGAAACATCACATGATGGAAAACAAACAACAAAAGACGTGGACGGCGATATTAAAAGAGACATAACAATTATGAAAAAAATCATCCGTGCGAGAGATAAAGGAGTAAAGTATGATGTCCATTGGAATGAAAGAGATCAGTTAGTTGAGCCTAACGGTGCGTTGCTAACAAGTTACATTGGAGCACTTGTACGTTCGCAAGTTCCGATTACTTGCGATAATTGGAGAATTATTTCATTACAACCGGCTAAAGATAAGATTTGGACCGAGATTCAGGTATAATATTTGATTATTTTTAATTATTGTTGACATTTACGTCTTTAAATTAAATATACTAACATGTTATATGTATGTGTGTTTGTTTGCAGAGATCTTTCAATATTGAAGATCGTAGGAGAAAATATTGTATTCAATTGGCCGGAAAACACTTGAGGGGGTTTAGAGCGTTTTTAACAAACAAGTTTCTAAAAGATTCTGAAGGAAACTTTGTTGACTCGGAGCGTCCAATGAAGTACGCGGATTTAATTTCGGAGGAAGAATGGGAGACGTTTGTTGCAAAGCGAAGAACAAAAGAATTTGAAGTAAGTAGAACTTATCATGAACTATGTATAGTATATATACTTATTCCACAAGAGTTATGATAAACTTGTTTTTTAGGTTGTTAGTGGCGTAAATCGTCAACGGGCATCAAATCCCGCATATCCATACAGAAAGGGCCGTTTGGGATATGCACGATTAGAACAAAAAATAGTAAGTACATATAAATGCTTTAATATGATATATTTACAAAAAATAGTAAGTATATATAATAGGATATAATGCTTTATTATCCGTCTTAATGCGTAGTTGGAAGAGGAGAAGAGTGATGCGACATCTCTTCCGGACCATGTTGTATGGAAGGCTGCCCGTGTGGGACGAGATGGAGTCGTTCAGGAAGAAGTTCAACAAGTCTTTGAACAATGTGTAAGTACAACGTTATCTTTGTCAGTAACTGATCAAAAGTGTATAATATATTTATATATGTTTTTATCTATATTTCAGGAGACTCTATCCCAGACCATAACTCCCGCCGAGGACGATGATTGCAGGAGCTTACTGAGCCGGGTGCTGAATATTCCTGAGTATTTTGGGCGTGTGAGGGGTAAAGGATTTGGTGTCACTCCATCCAAACTGTATAAGCAACCAAAGAAAAAAAATCCAACCAATAAAGAAGTGATGGATACTTTGGAGGAATTGAAAGCGCAAATCCGTGAATTACAGAAGGATAAGGAGAGATACATGTCGGAAAGACGCGCTCTAGAGGGTAAAGCTACTAGTGATAAAGATAGTATCGGTTGTCCGCAGAAGCTTCCAGAGGTAATTGTATATATTACATTGAAATTAATTTAGTACAGTTTACTTAATTGACACATTAACTGATCATTATTTGTTTAGGGCATTTCACTTTGCCGACTATATTTATTGTCACCTACTCATCGAATGGTTGGCAAGGGAAAGGTGCATAACTTTCTGGGAGACTTACTTCACCACAAACCGCTCCCTTCTGGATTTTTGAAAGTATCTATTGATATTGCATTAGAGGGGAGTGCGTTGTTGCCTATACCAGATGATATTTCAGGCGCAACAGTGGTGAGAGACGCAATAGGAGCGTATGTGGCATGGCCGGAAAATCTGATTTGCATAGATGATGAGGTAGGTTAAACCTTTTAATACTCAAATGTTTTATGATCCATACATGAAAGTTGTTCTTACATCTACATTTTCTTATTTACATGATGATCTTAGACTCCTACAAAATCCAAATCAAAAGATGATAGAATTATTGTGTGGGATACCGATTCAGCTGCATCAAAGAAACAGGTACTACTACAGTTACATGACTATCTTGTTATACATTAATTACTGAACTTATATATGACTTTTAGGTTCATGATCAGCAGTCGCAACAAGTCAGCAAGGGTAAGATGCCTGAAACTTCCAAGGTTCCCAGAAAAGCAATTGTTTCTCGATTTAGGATGTGCCTTGAAACATATGTCGGAACATCAGATGTGCCTGAGGGTGGCATCCGTCAAATACACATGGAGGCAGGTATTTTCGATTTTGAATATCCCGAAACAATTGCTAAGGAGGATTTTGATCAGGTTTTCAACCATTCTGAATTGGGCGTCAGTGTTATGCATTCATACATCAGGTACTTCGATCCATTTTAATTAAATAATTGAACATTTTAAAATTTGCTCGTTTAACTGAATATTCTAATGTTGATTATGTTTTTTTAGGTTCTTGTATGACAAGTTATTGGTCCCGAATGAATTGACTTCAGTATTCGCATTCTTATCTGCTAGCTGTGTCAACTCACGTATAATAGACCAGACACCGGATACAGTCAAAGAGTACACATTGCAGAGATTTATGCGTGCGACTACGGAGAAGTTGTTCTTGTTGTCATATAATACTGGCCATGGGTTAGATTTTATTCTAAATTCATTTATTATAATTGTTCGATTTTTCCCTTTCTATATAACATTTCCGTCTAAAATGTTGTCTTATTTTATAGTGGACATTGGTTGTTGATTGCAATTAATCCGACGAAAGAAATAGTGTATTATATAGATTCATTGGATGGCGATACAACAAAATATGAAAATCTGAGGAACTTTGTTGATACGTAAGTGATGAGATATACTGTTGTCTTTAATTATATATCTTTATTTATTATGTGACATTATTCTAAATATGCGTTTATATTATGTTAGAGTTATACAAATATTCAGAGCACAAAGAGATGCAACGGTGCCAAAAAGCACGGCTAACAACATCAACTGGATCAGAGTGGAGGTATATTTTCGCATGTTTGACTGTTATTGTGGTTCTACTTGATAAAACTATTTAAACTATATATCCTGATAAATGTTCGTTTGTTTTTTCCATTTACAGTGTCCTCGGCAGCGCAATGGTATTGACTGTGGATATTTTGTATTGCGCTTTATGAGGGAAATTATTCTTTCTGGTCAACTTGAGATTCTAGTCATGGTATGGATCAATTCATTATATAAGTTATATGATTCATTTTGATAATTATCCGATACTTCATCTGAGTAATTAGTTTTAAAATTAAATCTTATTCGATCTGTTATATTATGTAGTATTTTGATGAATTCAAGTGCGCTACTTACTCGAAAGCAAAATTGGAAGAAATTAAAGAGGAATGGTGTCAATTTATTCTTAGGTTGAGAATTGTATAGAGTTATCGGATTGGAAGAATTGTAATTATATGTAAATTGAATGTATTTGTGTTGTTGTAATTCTGAGGATCGAATTTTGTTGTAACATATTTAAACAGGTTTATGTGTATATTAAAATGTTTATGAACAAAGTGATGAGTTACAATGTATCCAAAGTTTTGAATTGTATATATAAGGCCAAAGTTTTGAATTGTATATTTAAGGCCAAAGTTTTGAATTGTATATATAAGGCCAAAGTGTTGAAATAAAGGTCTGAATTATAAGCAGGTTTGTGTAATATAAGCAGGTTGTTGGTAAGTATACAAAACAGGGTGAATATTTTTTTTTTAATTTTTTTTAAAATCTGGGACATTAGACAGCGCTTTTACAAAAAAGCGCTGCTAAAGGTCACAAACATTACGCTACAAAAGCCCTGCTATAGGTTTGGAAGGGGGGGGGGGTCTAAGACAGCGCTTGTAAAAAGCGCTGCTAAAGGGGGGGCTATGGCAGCGCTTTGTAAAAGCGCTGCTAAAGGTGGGCTCTAAGACAGCGCTTTGTGAAAGCGCTGCTAAAGGGGGGGATGGTTGGGGGAAATATGCAGCGCTTATAAAAGCGCTGCTAAAGGTGCTGCTGAAGGGAGCCTTTAGCAGCGCTTTTTCCATGAAAAAAAGCGTTGTCTTTACCTTTAGCAGCGCCACTTTTTGCAGCGCTTTAAAGCGCTGCTAAAGGCAAAAAAAAAGCGCTGCTAAAGGTCTTTTTTGGCATAGTGTAGCTAGGAGGGTGGGAAGCTCGAGTGGATTGTCTTAAAGGTGGATTAGTTAAGGTGTTCTCAACAACAGGTGAAGTAAGAAGCTCAGGTTCAACTGTGGGAACATGTGAGTGTTCATTAGGTAAAGACATATGGTCAGAAGAGGTACTAGAAGGAGTACTGATTAAGACAGGGGAACCTGTTATATTCATAGGACTAGTACTTATGTTAGGTACAGAGCTAGGGAAAAAGTTATCCAATGTGTGGAGAGGTCTAACACTTGGTGAGAGAGGTGAGGTGATGGATGTAGGACTAGTAGGAAAATTATTAATACCAGGCTGGAATTGTGAGTTGGTAGATGGGTTATTATTATCAATAGGGCATGAAAATTCAGTAGAGCTAGAAGGTTGATCAGGACCAATGGGGTCATCATAAATGAGAAAACTAGTGGGATTAGATTTGACCTTTGAGGGTGACTTATGATGTTTAAAGGGGAATTGTGTTTCATAGAATATAACATGTTTAGAAACAAATATATTGTGTTTTTGTATGTCATATAGGATGTACCCTTCAGTTCCCTCCTTAAACCTAAGAAAAATAGTTTTTCTAGCTCTAGGTTTAAATTTTGTTCTATGTGCCTGAAGGGTAGAAGCAATCCTTAAACAACCAAAAACTTTCAAGTGAATTAAAATGGGAGGTTGCTTGTATAAAATTTCATAAGGGCGTTTGAATTTCAATAGAGGTGTGAGCATCCTTTTGATAATGTGTATGGCATGTTAGACACAAAATGGGAATGATATGAGACTAATCTATACAAAATGGCACATTGCTATTGATTAATTATGTTGTACAAATGTTACACTATAATACATATGCTAATATATCCTTAAAGACACCTCCACTCTAATTTGAATGATAAGAAAATGATCGATCTTATATTTATAAATAATTAAATTCTACTGACCAAAAAATACGAAATTCGTCTGCAATTTTAACTTAATTGACAAAAATCGATATTATTATATTAAACGTCATTATTAGAGTTTGAATATTATCCTTGTGAGTTTTTAGTAATTATTATTACTTTCTTTATGTAAAAAACATGAAATTCTAAAAATTGAAAGCTTGTTACATTGTTAGTTTTGAAATTAACTAAAATATTTGTAATGGTACAACTAACTCTAATTTATTATTGAATCCAAAGGTTGAAGAAATGAGTCATATCTTCCCCCTGATGATATAATTTCTTTCTATAAAAATTGTTAATTAGAGGATCGGAACCAACCAAGTGAGTTTCCATATTCTAAAGCAAAGAATATTTTCGAGCAAAGTAAAGATATTGACACGTGTCATTTAATAAGACGTAGTATTTAGATTTTGCATTTGCAATGTCTATAAAAAATATGTTAAATATTCAACACTAAGGTTACTTAAAATTTCAGGCAATGATTTTTTGGGGAAGGTTTAGACAAACTCATTAAATTCCACATGCTCTCTCAGTCCACAAAATACATTGTCGGTGACAATAAATTTTATTTCTTTTCTGAACCATTTAACAGAATTTTATGTACAATTTTCACTTACCATAAATTAAATCTTTTTTGTCAAAAAAAATAATATTAATTAAATAAATTCCTTTCACAGTACATAGTCTATTTTTGTCTTCATTAGCCAATTTTATACTATATATGTATGATGGGCCAATATTTTTTATTACTTTAAACTTTGTTTTCAGTGATTTTTTTTAATGGGTTTGTACCATGAATAATGAAGAGTTTCAATAAAATATTTAAAAGAATTATAATTAATTACAGATTTACCTTAGCTAGGCTGGTTGTATTGTACCATGATACAAACACACATGGCTTTGAATTTGATCATGTTCTTATGATCTTCTATGAGGTGGATTTGGGGTCCAAGATCTATGGAGCATAAGTACGAAATTACCCTTCAATTATTTCAAATTGGTAAATGTTGTATACAATTTCTACATATGATTTAATAATGGATGCCCTCGTGGGGACTAAGAATCATGCACCAATCTTGTCAATTAAAAATCATAAGAGTTTGTTAGTAACCTAAAAATGATAAGAGTTTGTTAGTAAAATCTAACCTAAAAATGACAAGAGTTTAGAGTTTGTTAGTAAAAGTAAAATCTAACCTAAAAATGACAAGAGTTTAGAGTTTGTTAGTAAAATCTAACCTAATTTGATATTGAGGTGGTAAACCAGATCCGATTTATCAGATTTTTTTTTTATCAATATTTTTTTAAAAACATATTAATATTTTAAATATGTATTTTTTAATATGTCCGTTTGTTTTATTATATATTCTTTTAGGCGTGAATATTAATATAAAATTTATATTTTTAAGCTTAATAATTATAGAGAGTTCGTGGACCTATCCCGCCTCACTAGGACAATGTAAAATTTTAAATCATATTTCAATTATATCGGTCATATTAAAATTTATTCTTTTATAAATTTTTATAGGACGAACTTAAATTGTACATATGATAGTTTGCCACGTTTACAATTTAAATTTAATTTGTGCAAATTTCTAATAAAATTTGATTAGTTTAATATTTTAAATTTTATTTTAACTTCAATCAAGTCTATCTAATAAATAGTGAGATTGATCATCCGATTTAGTCCGTCCTAAATATAATTTTTTTTTATGATTTTAATTAGTTATATATTTAATTGAATTAGCCACAAATTTATATGATTTTATATGTGATTGATTTTAATATAAGAGATGTAGAGAAAATAGAGTAGATCCAAAGTGTATCTTATCCTAGGCAACCCATGTGAGTGCAAGTTATAGTTTTAATTTGTGTCCCTTCTTCTAGGTTACATATGGTGGTTGTTTACTTTATTTCTTTTGTTTTTATTTTAGTTTCTTGTTTTATGGTCGGCAATAATAATTAAATTTAGCAGAATAAGATGATTAGGTATGAAGAAATGAGACTGAATTAGTGGCAGGTTTGAGAATAATTGCCATTTTGTACAAATATTAAGACAAAATTAGGGAACAATTAACATGGTTGCATGTGATGTGATTTTATTTAGTTTAGACAATCTCATTGGTTTGAAATAATTGAGTCTCATGGAAATCGGTCTTTGAATGGGAATTTTATTCTTTTACATGAATAAATTAAGCTCAAAATGTCATAAAATTATATAGTTGAAGTTGAATACTATAGAAGTAAAATTAAAATCATTCAAACATTGGTTTGCAAAGATTAATGGTATTAATCAACAACTTGTTGCAGTTCACACGTGAAAAGAAAAGCATGAAAGCATACTCTACTAAACACTAAAAATTTAGGGTTTAGAATAGATTGATAGACAAAAACATACAAAAACAAATTAAAATGAAAAAAAATAAAATAATTTTTTTATTAATTCAATCTGTATAAACTTTTTTTTTTCAATTAGGGAATAAGTAGAATGTTGTGGGCTTGAATTCGTGCATGTATTGAGAATATAATTATGTGTTAAAGTACCATTTCGATAGTGTCTGTTGTTGTCGAAATGCTATGCGCAAAAAATTTGTATAACCGTTGAAATGTCGAAGAAGTGTAACTCGACAGAAATTTAGACGTAGCTTTATTTTTTGGTTTTAGCTGAGTTAGATTAGTTGGAGATTGTTTGGTGTGCAAGCAATCTTAGCCTATAAATAGGGAGGTACCTTATCAATGTAATAATGCAATTGCATAGTGAAAAGATTAAAAAAAATCTTCAGTTTGAAGGCAGAGAGAAACTCTCTATAGAAATATTCTCCTTCTTTCCCTTTTCTCTCAAACCCTAATTTATCATTTCTTCCCCAATTCAACATCAAAGGTTTCATCGCCACAAGAAGTAACCGTTTCTATCATTGATAATGACCATTGGTCAGGATCACCAAAGAAAAAAATTTAATTTTCGCTGCATTTTGGACCGCGATTTCTTTTTAGTATATACAATACATTATAAATTACTGACCTTTTGTCATATTTCCTCATAATCAGAACATCACCAATACCTCCGGCTACTAGAGTATTGTCATTTGCAAGTTTCACCATGTTATTCATCGAAGATTTTATACTAACAAACAAATCTTTCCTACCAGTCATGTGTGATGAGCATCCCGAGTTCAAATACCATTGGTCCTTGAATCTTTCTTCATCTCTTGTTGTGACCATCAGCAACATCTCTTTTTCTTCATGTTTTGCAATCTTTTCATCATTTTCTTGATTCTTTTGTTTTTCATGACAATCACTAGAGTAGTGACCATACTTTTGACAATTGAAAAACTAAATGTGACTTCTGTCAGGTTTTCATCAACCACTTCTTCCTCTACTTGCAACACCACCTCTGGGGGTGCTTTAGTATGAGGTTCTTCTTTGATTCTACGAGTTTCCTTCTTGCTGGTTTTCTCTACCAGTCGAATTGTTGTAGCCTCTTCTACCTTTGTTGTCGAACCATTTTCCTTTATCTTTCTTTTCTCTTGTTGACTGCGCCTACAAAGCCATATCACTCTTTGACTTACTTGTAGCTCTTCCAGTCATTCTTTGTTCATGATATTCAAACATCCCTTGAAGCTCTTCCTTTGTCAATGTTTATAAGTCTTTCAATTCTTCTATGGCTACTACCACGTGATTGAATTTTGGAGACAATGACATCAAGATCTTTGCCACAACTGCTCTTGATGTCAACATTTCTCCACATACCTTGATTTGATCACCAGTTTCGTAACCCTGGTGAAAAAACCAGTTATGTTTTCATTTTCTTCCATCTGAAGAAATTTGTACGTTCTTTTGTGAGATTGTAACCTCACCTCTTTCACCTTTTTAGTGCCTCCAAACAATTTCTCCAAGATTTCTCATGCTTCTTTCGCTGACTCATTATCACTCGGCTTTTCAAAATTGTTTGAATCAACACATTGATGAATTATAAAGAGATATTTATAGTCTTTCTTCTTCAATTCTTTATGAGTAGCCTTTCTTCATCTGTCATGTTTTTTGAATGTGACGTTACTAATTCCTTCACAAGATCCCACATGTCTTGATAACAAAATACTATCTTCATATACTTACACCAATTATCACAATTCTTACCATTCAAAATTGGAAGACTTGGTGGAAAATGCTCGTTCGGATAATTGATCATGCTATGCTTTTCAAGAATCACACAATCAGTGCTCTAGATACCAAATGTTGGGATTTCGACTATCATTGATATTATAATTTTACCTGAAGCTTGGAGAATTTTGAATCAATCTTGATGAACAATGCCTCTACTCAGTCCACACGAACAAATTCTTTCAGTCTCAGTGCTAGCTGCTACGATTGACGGTTTTGAGTGGAGAGAGAAGGAAATACAGTTAGAGTTTCACAGTCCAAATTTTCATCAAGAGTGTATGCTTCTGCACAAGGGGTTCTATTTATAGAACCACTTATGTGGGCTGTAATCTAAAAGGCTCTCTTAAGTGTACGCACACCATATCTTATGGTGTACCGTATATCACCTAAGTGTGTGATACCTTACCACATTCTGTATTCTACTTAAGTGCATCGTACCTTACGGTGTTCTATATCTAATTAAGTGCACCGTACCTTACGATGTTCTTTATTTACTCTATCTCTTATTAATTTGTCCTTATGTGTGTGACCCTATAGATTTTCCCGACGTTGGTAATTATATTAAATCACGCATTTAACATGATAAACAGTGAGCGGTATCTAGCAACATATCACTACTACCTAAGTCACTAAAATGTCATGTGATATGACAAAACCTTTTATGATAATACTTGTTTGTACAATTACCTTTTTGCCCTTATGTCTATATTGAACACAAGGCATATACCATGTCATCCTTGTCCAGTTCAATATTGGGCCCTTAGACATTTATCCTGTTACGCAGGATGGACAAATTCCATCTAGGTCACTCATATCCCTTAGCATGCTTTGTGGAGTACCCATCAACTGTCTTTATGGTCATCCAATTACGGACAATGTTTTATCAACAATAAAGTACTCAAATCTACATCTAGGGTCCATAGTGGTTTCAGGTCGAAGGGTGGTATACACCACTATCACCATAAGAGTAACTTATAACACTTTGCATAACATTCTATGTAGCACTCTCGTAGAGAGTCAACCCAGTATAAATATTACTCCTAATATTCATACATATATTAAGACTTGATAACTCCTTATCCATGATCCATGAGATGTGATCATCAATCTATTTACATAATAGTCTTAATGCTTTAAGATTATCCCATTTTACAGTAAAGCTCGACTACAGATACTTTAAGAATAATGTCCTTATGCTTAATGAGATCTCATGATTAAGTCACACTTAATATTTCATTAAACGGACTACCTATTCTAGGACTTTATTATTTTGAAAAAAAACATAATAAAGAAATGCCTTTTATTATTAATAAATAATTTAATACAAGTACCAAAAGCATTGGCCTCTAGGGCTTACATTAACATATACCAGGAATGAAAAGTAATTTGCTCAACATAGGGAAGTTGGTCAAAAATAATTACAAAGTGTCGATTGAAGACAAGTTAATGAAAGTTATCGACTCAGATGAAAGGTTAATCTTGAAGGCTCCCATGTCTCAGAATAAAACCTTCAAGATTTAACTTAATGTGATGGAGCACATGTGCCTTGCAATTGTAGCTAGCAAGGATGAATGGATATGGCACTATATACTTGGTCATATCAACTTCAAAGACGTCAAAGATCCAAAAAGAAGAAATATGGTTTCAGAGTTACCAGCAATTGACATTCCAAATGAAGCGTGTGAGGAATGTGTGTAGGAAAAGCAGCACTAGAACAGCTTCAACAAGGATACAGGAAGCAAGCCAAAGGCAATTCTTGAAATCAAATACTCTGATGTATGTGGTTCTATCCATGTGGATTCGTTTGGAGGTAACCGATACTTTGTCACATTCATAGATGATTGTATTAGAAGAGTTAACATTTTCCTTAAAAGCTACAACAATGGTTACAAATCCAAGTTCCAAAAATACAAGCTATGATCAAAGAGATGATGTTCCTTCATTTTAGTCGAGAGCCTTTGACACATAACCGGAGTTGCACCGAGTTTGGATCTATCATGTACATCCTTTATGCTTCATCCAACACCTACTGCTAAGAGGAAGAAAAGTGATCAAATAGAAAAACAATATCGTGACAATGAAAAGAAAAAGTTGCGCAACAGGCAAGTCAAATGAGAAAAAGTCAAGTAAAAAATAAGTGACCATAGTGCACATGTACAAGGAATACATATCATACATACATGAACATCCTACCACACAAGCATACATCAACATACATTTGTGGGACCATCGTACAAGGAGGAAAATGAGAAAATAGAAGCATGAAAAAACATATGCAACAGAAACTTTGTTTTGCAAGTTCCACTCCCTAAAAAATCCTGCAGAATCAGGGAATTATACTACTCACTCCAACAGATTCATTCCACATGATTCACAAAAATTCCACTGGATCATTTTATAACCAACTTTCACACGAGTAGGGATTCTACCAAAGTTTTCACATGTATTTGAAAAGGAAATCTCATTCCATTCATACATTGAGGCTTTTACTACCCTACAAAACCTATCCACAATCCTCTCCAATACCTTACTCTAAATCTTCTAATCTCATAGTTTACTCAGAGTCTCACAACTGAAACTTTGGGCACCCTCGCCGGAGATGTCGCATCACCGGACTAGCTCAGGTCAAGTAATATTTCACTATATTCTCTTAGAATATTTGTGCCATCATGTCTACCTTAATTTGCTGAACTGAAACCCCATGTTAATTGCTTAGAATTATGGTTGTGTTGGCTGAATTTAGATCTACGTTTTTTTTTCATTCCAATTTAAGCGTTTGGGTTGTGATTTTGGTAATTCTGACTCCAGATTTGGACTCAGAAGGGTTGATTTAGTGGGAAAAGGTTTTGTTTTTTTAATTGACCAGAGAAGAAGGCAGTGGCCACCGCACGCCACCGTCTTCTCCGACAGGTGGGACGGCTCCGCTGAGGGCTAATTGTAGAGAGAAAAGATGAGAGAGGATGATGAGAGAGACGGTTTGAAATTATGTTTCCTCGTTTTCTATGGTTTTTTGTTTTATTCATTCTTCATTACTGCTACCTTGGTGGGTATCGGCTGGGAGAGGTGGTGACAAGTGTCCTCACCGCTATACACTTGTCACCGGTGGACTATTTACTTTACAATCACACACGCACTTCCTTAGTCCCCTATGGTGCACCCTTGCCTTTCACCATCAAATTAGAGTTAACAAAATTTACTCTTTCAATGATTTGACGCACCAGAACATTTCCTGGAGTCAACTTACGTTGACTAGGGTTTACCATAGACCCTAATGGTGCCCTGGGCCTTCTCCTCACGGGCCTTGTGTTGTTCACTACCTGCACCTCCGTTTTCCACTTTTTTTTTGCAGGCCCATTATTCATGTCTTTTTATGCCTTTAGTTCTTAATTATTTTAATTCATTTTTTCAATTGTTTTTTTATATTCAAAAAAAATATAAAAAATGTATTATTAATTATTTTAAATATATTTATTTAATATTAATTAATTAAATTATTAAATAACTTTATTAAATATCCATATTTAATTTATTTAATAATTTTGTATTTAATTTTGTATGGTTTAGTTGTGTGATCTTTAATCGATTATCTTGGTTATGTTAGGTCTCATATTATATGCCATGATATATCTTGATCTTATTTCTCATTTGCATACTTAAAACATTTTCAAACTAATTCTTGATTTAATATCAAGTCTTTTTCAAAACACCTTTGTAAGTCGATTTCTTTTAGCATCGCCATCAACCTCACATAACTTACTCTTAGACTTTCTTAGAATAAGACTTGCTTTGCACTAGACACTTTCATTTACATGCATTTGTTTGATGGACTTGATTTATAATTGCTTGATCCAATCCCCATTTGATAAAATGTATCCCCATTCCCATGACGTGTAATAATTTTTACCGCTTTCTCTTTGATTGCTTTGCGTTTAGGCAGTTCCTAATGCAAGAACAAAATCAACCACTTTTCAAAAAATACAAATAAAGTTTGATCCAACGTCAAGTAATTTTTGTAAGTAAAGTTAAACCATCAATCCTTTCCATTCCATTCAACTTCACATCCATACCTAATTTCTAAGTCAATTGCTTTTACTTTGCCATCAACCTTTCTCCACTTCAAACCATTCAAAATCATTTTCAAACTTTCACTTCAAGCCATTTTTGCAAACGATCATCAAATTCTTGATCCAACGTCAAACAGATTTTTCAAATCAAAGATAAAAAACACTTGACAACTATTAAACATTTTCCAATAAATGGATGAAAAAGGAGTAGGGTGTAATCAAAGATTTTCCGAGAGTGAGGATCTGAGATTTTGTTCTCGTGGTTCAAGCTTTCGTCATCCTATAACCAATTCAACGCGTAATAAACCTCGACTAGCATCAAGTGGCTTTTCTCAATCAAATTCCAAAACAGATAAAAATATTGAAACTCTTTCACAAGTAAGATGAAAAAGGTGCAGGGTGTAGTCAGCGATCTCCCAAGAAGGAGGACACGAGATGTCGTTCTTAACCGTTTGAGATCTCTCATCAACTCAAAAACACTTCAACATATTAAACTCTTTTTATCATTGTCGTGCGATCTTTCAAATCATTATTAAAGGTACAAAAATAACTAACACACAAACATTTTTCTACTTCGAACTGCAGAGCTCTGATTCCATATATCAATATGAAGATACATAGACACAAGGACCCCAATCCTTAGCGAGCATCCTAATAAAAATAAACCATTTTGTACCTTTTTCTTTTACCTTTTAATTGAGAAGCCTAACATTTTTAAGCAAACACTAACGTGCAAAACTAACCAAATGGTTTCCGTTGAATACAACAAACGTGAGGGGTGCTAATACATTCCCCTTGCATAACCGACTCCTGAACCCGACATTGGTTGCGATGACCATATCCTTTCCTTTCATTAATGGGTTTTATCGATATTTTTCCCTTCCCTCTTTAGGAATAAATAAAGTTCGGTGGTGACTCTGTTAAACCACCCGCGAGCGTGCGATTCCGCCTTGCAAGGATCGTATCTTTTGAGGTACGATAGATGGAGACTCTATTGAGGAATACTTCCCCTAAGTGATTCAAACCTATTTTGGTTCGCTTGTGCGTTTATGTTTGCTTTACCTGTATGGCTTTTCTCCATATTATTGTCGTTATCTATATTTTTTCATTGTTATATGACTTATGGTTCCATCATGTTATGGTATTGGATTGATACTCTGATTGCATTAAACCTACGAGAAAGGATCTATTCCGGAATGGCCCAATGGCTAGACATAACCCAATGCACTTATGCACCCAGAACAGTCCAATAACCTAAGTCTTGTTAGTTGAGAGAAAAGGGAAACACTTTCTCTTCTGCCCCTCAGCCGAGGAGATTTGTCCTGCTGACCCTCAAGATCATTTGCCCTTCATTACATCTCTGCCCGGTATGTACAATTCTTCCATCCAGGAACGGCCACAACACCCTTGCCCAGAAACACGCCCCTGCTCGAAGCAACAGCTAGTTCCGAGCATGTATGGTCGTCTCAACGACTAGTTTTTGGCAGTTACCTATTTTTGGGGAGAAAATATCTCACACCGAAAGTAGGGACCAATGGCCAAGCGCTGGGGGCATTATAAAAATCCTCTCCTTTGGGAGGTTCAGGTATTCAATATTCAATTTAATAATTACCTTAAGAAACACTTACTTTGTACTTGTCTTCTCATCTCCCAATTCTTACTTTAGCATCAGAGTGCAGGTAGACCCCCTCCTCCTTAATTCCAGCATCGTAGACGAAGTCTTTGACCCACTTCAAGTTTTGATCAACTACCAAGATCAGTGGCGTCGTTTGTGGGAAATTTTGTTTTCCCCGTAAACCAAAGACCAAAGCAGCTTTTTAAGATTTCGGTCATGGCCAGCTGTGATAACGTCCATGATGCTCGTAACTCCTTCATTCCCCCTGTCAGCAAGACAAACAATGACGGGATGAACCCTTTCCTTGGAGACAATGTTCCTCAGCAGAGGGACGGAGTCACTGTAACGCCCGTTTCATTTCGATTAAATTTAATTGTGATTTTTGCCGTATCTCGTTGTGTCATAGTCGTACGAGGATGTCGGGAAAATTCTGGTTTTGTCGGAAAACTTCGAAAAATCATATCTCTTGATCCGTTAGTCGGATTTGACCCCCGTTCGAAGCGTTGGAAAGCTAAAGAGATGTTCTATCTAGAAAAAAAATTGAAAAAAATTGAATTCTTCTGATATGACGATCGTCATGGACTTGCCACGACCGTCATAGTAACGAAATTCAGTTAAATGCAGAATTTGGACGTGGCTGAGAGGGGGTAGTAAAAATACATTCCGTAGACTCTTTTACCCTCAATTACACCATTTGGGGAAAAGAAAGACGGAAAAGAGAAGTTACGCACTGAGGAAAGTTGAGAAAAAAGAATCAACCACCGGCGAATTTGGAGGATTTCTGCAGAAAAGTCACCGTAGAGCGGAAGCGGAACCAGAGAGCATGGAATTGACCTCAATTCTAAGGTAAGGGTGGGGTTCAATTCTGTAACCGGGAGTATGATCGAATTTATGTAAGAATCGAGTCATAGGTATAGTTTCGTTAATCGATAAATGTTAGGGAAAAGGTTTCCCTAATGGGACAAGATTTCTATGTAGGAATAAATGTGTTATGTAGTTATTAGTGTGATGCTCTAAGGTTTTCCTTATGGGAAAATACGTAGAACGAATATGCTATACGGTTATTCGTACAAGGCTCTAATGGTTTTCCCTAATTGGCCAAAAGGACAGTTACCTGGTTGTGATTGATTTGTAATTAATTATGTAAGAAAATGCCGTAATGTTGTTATTACGATAAGATGTTGAATCCTTAATTGTTGAACGGATGTTGATGTTATACCTGTATAGGAATAGCCTTTTTGTATGAACACTTTGAGTTCCTATTTGTTGGTACGATGTTGTAATGTTCCTTTACGTGAACAGTCGTAAATGTTGAAATTATGTTGTTATTGTTCCCGTATGTGAACGAGTAGAAAGTGATGGTTGTATGAGTGGTATGATGTTATGATGCTCTGTTATGGACATTCTGGTTGTAGGCGTAATGCCTTGTTATATGGTTGCTATGGTTGTGTTGTAGTCCATAATAGATGCATTTCATGGCATAGCATTTGGCCTGGATTGGCGACGGTTGTGCCTGTATTGGCGTTATTTGGAGTGTTGGCTCCTAGATGGGTTCGGGGTGTTGGCCATGTCCCGAGTTTTGGAGTGTTGGCTCCTAGATGGTACCACATGCATGTGCACAGTTGAGTCGCATTGTTGAGTCACATGAAGTCGCATAATTACGCTAGTTGTATGTTAGCGTTGTTTATGTGAGATATGGATTGCTCGCAGTTGTTGTCGATGATGTTTATGATTTCGAAACCTATAATGTTGTGATGAGTTTCCGACATGTTTTCTATCATGCCTTATGTTATATTGTTGATATCTCACCCCTTTCCGTTGTATGTTACCTCCTCTGGTGGTAATTTGGAGGTAGCTCAGAATGAAGTTCCGCTTTGTCGATTAAGTTATCGTTGGTCACTCTGATACGAAGCACTCTTGGGGGGATGAACAATTGTAGTCATTGTTTTATTTATTTTCTTGTTGCTGCATTTTACTAAATGTTTTCATTGCATTGGGTGCCTTTGTAAATGCGCCGAATGTTGGTTGTACGCACTAAGCCGGAGAATCGGTAGTGCTGAATTTTGATGGAAAACTAGTTGTTTTAAGGAATATATGCAAGCTGAAGTACTTGCTGAATTTTAATGGAGTTTTGTTTGTAATTTATGGTATTACGTTGATTATCATAAATGTGGAAAGTGCATGATGTTCCGCTGCAAATGAATATGTTGCTATGTGATTAAGATGTTATATGAGTTGTTATTAGATGTTCATCCAAGATTATGTGCTATGTATCATCACTAAATGCATGTCGTCCAATTAAATGGTAAAATGTATGTTTTGTAAGTTGAATATGTGACACCTCTGTTGCGTCTCAGTTCTTGTGCGTGCGACGGTCGTCACGACTCCATGACGGTCGTCATGCCTGCAAAATTCGTGCACTCTGATTTTGATTTATTTTAAATATCCGCCGGGTTAGATTGGGGTGTTACATTAGTGGTATCAGAGCAGGTCGGTCCATCCGACCAAGTTGTCTAATGTTGTGTATTCCCTGGTATGCGACATGTGTGTGAAAGCACTGTCGGTACATGTTTTGTTGTAGAACCTTTGTCTACAGAAGTGAGAATGATTCAAGTGGGGGAGAAGCTTGTGTTTTCTCCGGAATGCTGCAAGTGTGGAGTTGTAACTCAGTATGAAGTTGAACGCTCTTATGGTTTGGTAAAGATGGTTTATACCCCATCATGAATTTCGACTGTCTGTTGACAAATTGAGGAACTTATCATCCTTAATCTCTTGTTAATAGTAGACGAGATTGTGTTGGATGGGATAGACGTGTCTTGCGAGCTTAGGTGGCGTGAGCAGTGAATTGGTTGGAGTGGAGCTAAGTGCTCAAGAATTGTTTTGATGAGTCGGTCGATGTAAGAAGGTGCAGAGATGTGTATTTTAATCGGAATTTCGAGAGTTGATGGGAGTAGGAAGTTGGTGGTTTTCCAATTAAGTATACTTGTCCGGAAGTTTCATGAGGAGGGACGTGAATTACTACTGGGATGTGAAGTAAAGCTTATACATCGACTTCGTTCTTGGAACTAGTTCGTTGTTGGTGGTCGAAGTTGTATCGCATTGGGAGATATGTTAAAGCTAACTTCGGCGAGTTTAGTATGCTTTAAGGCAACTTGAAGTACGTAAGAAGGATCATCTGACCAGTGTTCTAGAGTTGGTTGCTGTTGTAGTTGTCCTGGAGTTGGAGGCTAAAATCGTGTAATTTGTGATTTTGTGAGGAATTGATGTTTTACTAACGAAAGTCGGATTAGATTTTGTAGTTGTGTCGGGTAATGTTAAGTTGTGATTGAGTATGCTTGTTTTATCAAATTTGGTTGATTTTGTAAGTTCTTGCATTTTTGGAGATTTGAAGGTTTAAGATTCGGATTGAAATCGGACGTCGTAGGAATCGCGTTTAATGGTTCTAATCCAATGCTATATGTTAGGGGGGTATGCGTATGTGTTTGTTTTGAAGAAAAGAATTGAATCGGTCGAATTTTCGGGTAAAAATGCAGAATTCCCGTAGCAGATTTTGGGCAAAATTCTGGTTTTTCAGAAAACTTCGAAAATTCATAACTCTTGAACCGTGTGTCGGTTTTGACCCCTGTTCAAAGTGATGGGAAGCTAACGAGATGCTCTTTCTGGGAAAAATAGTTTTTATGACGGTAGATGATCCAATTGTAGCAGAAAATTCAAAACGCGTCAGTTTGGCAATTTTACCATCGTGAACGGGTGCGGTTGATGTGTTATCATACTATATGTTTTCGGTATATAATGTGGTAGCTGATGCTTTAATTTGAAAACCTTTCCTGTACCAATGATGATAGTGAAATGAGTTAGAACTGATTGAGCAGTGGTGATGTGAGTTGGTCGGTGAAGAGACTTCTTATGGAGTTAAGCCTTGTGTGTTAGACCTTACTGGTAGTATTTTTGAGGAGATTCAAAAAGGTCATAAATTTGGGTTGAGTTGGTAGATTATTTGAAGTTGATGAATCAAATTCGAAGAGTTGATTTTCGAATTTGTGGAAGTGGTATCGCGATATGTCGTGATGAAGTTTGTGATCGACTTAGTTACGGAAACTAGTCCGATATTGAGAACTCCACATTGTATGTCTGTTTGGATGGTCGAGGAATTAATTTGATTGAGTGGTTTTGAAACTTGTGTCTGGTGTGTATTCTAAGGCAGCAGATTGTGAAGTCGAGTAGATGGCGGACAGTGATTTCTGGTGATTGTGAGAAGAGGTTGGGCGTGGAAAGCAATATTGGTGTACTTGAGGTTTAAAATATCTCAAGTTGAAACTGTGCCAGATGGTTTCCTAAGTGTGAAATTGTTATTGTACGTCGAATTCCAAGA
Organism: Lathyrus sativus; assembly: GCA_963859935.3. NCBI lineage: Eukaryota > Viridiplantae > Streptophyta > Magnoliopsida > Fabales > Fabaceae > Lathyrus > Lathyrus sativus. The sequence continues at coordinate 876,316,958 of OZ012735.1, forward strand.
TCGCAGCTTTTTACGGAATCGAAATCGGACATACGGAAGTCGTTTAATGGTCGAAAATAGAAATCTGGACTGTCATGTTCGCCGAGAGATTCGCCTAGCGAAGTGTCCTGGGCAGAAAAATGTTGTGGAGTGGAGTAAGAATACTCTTGAAGAAGTGACTTGAGATAGATGGAGCATCCATCCCGGTGCTATGAAGACGTAACCGGATTTGAGGAAATTATTTTGAGGGCCATAGTTGAAGAGATAAGTGGTTGAGTTTGTATGTGCATTAGACTTGTCAGAAGTAGAAAGTTGAGCATCAGAAACCTGTTGGGTTGATGCAACCGTGAGAAATTCTAGAATGGATATTGGATAGTATTTCCATGGATTTTGTGACGGGTTTTCCAAAGAATTGGAAGGAATAAGATTCGAGTTAGGTGGTTATGAATGGATTGACAAGATTAACTCATTTCCTACCAATGAGGGCGAATCAGTCTATGCGGAAGCTAACTGAGATGGGTATCGATGAAGTTGTGAAGTTGTATGAGGTGCCGTATAATATTGTGTCAGATGGGAATCTGAGTTCTTCATTGAGATTTTAGGAGATTTTTGCAGACGTTTGAATGTCATGTCGAAGTTGGATTCTTTCTAGCATCCATGGACGGATGGGCAGACAGAGAGAACTATTCAGTATGTAGAGGATTTGTTGAATTATGTTGATGTATGTCCAGCGAGAGCGTCGTACTCGGACCTGAGATTGTGTAAGAGACGACTGAAGAGATCAAAAGGATCCCAGATAAGACGTGTTTTCAGAGTTACGATAGTAACTGGTGTTGGCCGAGCTTAAGGTCTCAGAAACACCCACTATGTTCTGTCTATCTGTGTCAGAGTGGCGCAGCGGAAGCATGGAGAAAGTAGCATGCTAGGCTGTTTTGCCGCTGTCTCTTGTGGGAATTGCATGATGTGTTCATGTGTCCAAGCTGAGGAAGTACATTGGTTCAGATGGATAGTGTGCAAGTAAGGGATGATTTGATTGTTGAGGCATTGCCAATTCAGGTTGATGGACGAGAAGCAACTTCGAGGTAAAAGGATTCGTTGGTAGAGGTAATTTGGAAGATTAGGATGCGAAAGTCGTATCCGGAGTTGGTTGAATCGAGGTAATTTCGAGGATGAAATTCTTTTAAGTAGGGGAGAGTTGAAACGCCCGTTTCATTTCGATTAAATTTAATTGTGATTTTTGTTGTATCTCGTTGTGTCGTAGTCATACGAGGATGTCGGGAAAATTCTGGTTTTGTCGGAAAACTTCGAAAAATCATATCTCTTGATCCGTAAGTCGGATTTGACCCCCGTTCAAAGCGTTGGAACGCTAAAGAGATGTTCTATCTAGAAAAAAAATTTAAAAAAATTTAATTATTCTGATATGACGATCGTCATGGACTTGCCACAACCGTCACGAGCGTGACGCTCGTCATTGACTTGCCACGACCGTCATAGTAACAAAATTCATTTAAATACAGAATTTGGACGTGGCTGAGAGCGGGTAGCAAAAATACATTCCGTAGACTATTTTACCCTCAATTACACCATTTGGGGAAAATAAAGACGGAAAAGAGAAGTTACGCACTGAGGAAAGTTGAGGGCAAAGAATCAACCACCGGCGAATTTGGAGGATTTCTGCAGAAAAGTCACCGTAGAGCGGAAGCGGAACCAGAGAGCATGGAATTGACCTCAATTCTAAGGTAAGGGTGGGTTTCAATTCTATAACCGGGAGTATGATCGAATTCATGTAGGAATCGAGTCATAGGTATAGTTTCGTTAATCGATAAATGTTAGGGAAAAGGTTTCCCTAATGGGACAAGATTTCTATGTAGGAATAAATGTGTTATGTAGTTATTAGTGCGATGCTTTAAGGTTTTCCTTATGGTAAAATACGTAGAACGAATATGCTATATGGTTATTCGTACAACGCTCTAATGGTTTTCCCTAATTGGCCAAAAAGAACAGTTACCTGATTGTGATTGATTTGTAATTAATTATGTAAGAAAATGCCGTAATGTTGTTATTACGATAAGATGCTGAATCCTTAATTGTTGAACTGATGTTGATGTTATACCTGTATAGGAATAGCCGTTTTGTATGAACACTTTGAGTTCCTATTTGTTGGTACGATGTTGTAATGTTCCTTTACGTGAACAGTCGTAAATGTTGAAATTATGTTGTTATTGTTCCCGTATGTGAACGGGTAGAAAGTGATGGTTGTATGAGTGGTATGATGTTATGATGCTCTGTTATGGACATTCTGGTTGTAGGCGTAATGCCTTGTTATATGGTTGCTATGGTTGTGTTGTAGTCCATAATAGATGCATTTCATGGCATAACATTTGGCCTGGATTGGCGTTATTTGGAGTGTTGGCTCCTAGATGGGTTCGGGGTGTTGGCCCTTGTTTCACCCCAAAATTTGACCAACAATTATTTATCCATCTAGTGTTTGAAAGTTGATACCTTCATCAGACAGTTCAAGAGATCTTCAGAGGAATTGGTTGGGACCAGGGTTGTGTGCTTCATAGCTTGAGAGTTGTGGGTGCCCCTCAGATGATTCTGAGACTTTGAGAATGAACTTGATGTTTTGAGAAAGCCTATGAGATGTCTTGATAGCCATCATGAAGCCCAGGGAGGTCATTATGCAAGAATTCAGGAGATTCAACCATGAATGGTAGAATTAGGGTTTTGACTGGGTCAACCCTAGGATAACTGAAGATTTGGAGAAGGTTGAGACCCAATCCAAGGGCCATGAGATCATGAAATGATGCATAGAGATGTTATAAAGATGATTCCTAGGCCAACTCATCATGATTGAGGAGTTGGAGAAGTTTTGAGTCAGGGTTTCTGAGGATTGGCAGTGAAAAAACCCTAATTTGATCCCTATATTCCAGGCAGTTTTAGCTCTAGATGTGATTGATATCTCATCTTCCCCACAACATGAATGTTGTAGAGCTTGTTCTAAGCTTTAATTTGAGTGGTGGAAGTACTTGATAGGAGTTGCAGAGCTCAAGTTATGGTTTTGACAAATTACAGGTCAGCTGAGGTGTGTGAATCTGGGTCCTTGAAAGTCACCCAACTTGCAGACAACTTTTGCCCTAGTAGGATGATTCCTATGATCTCTTGGTCAACATTAATGTTGGAGGGCATCTTCTTAGCTTTAATTTTAGTGGTAGAAGTCCTTGATAGGATTTTTGGAACTCAACTTATGGTTTGAACAAGACAGGGGTATTTTGGTCATTTGTCAGTTATAGGTCATTTTAGCCAATGCCTAAAACTCCTACTTCCAAGCCTCAAATGGAAAAACTCAAAACATGAAAGTTGTTCAAAATGTGATTTTAAGTCTAGAAAGAAGGTCATGAATTGTTGGAAAAGCTCATAGCATGGATTTGCATGATTGGTCAAAAAATGAACTAAAATGGCATATAAGTTTGAAAAGTTGAATTTGGAAATTGGTTTGGAAGATCTAGGAATCCAAATGGGGTCATCCAATATATCATTTTGATTGGAAAAACCATTTTAAAGACAATGGTTCAAGCACATTTTTGAGTTTAGTGAAAAAAATAAAAGTTACTTAAGGTTACTTATGATTAAAGAAACATAACAAAGTAGGATCAAGCTTGGAATGCAAGGGAAAGTGTAAGATGGTGCTGGAAACTTCCATTGAGTGCTATATAACCATGAAATGAACATTGAGAAAGGGTTGGATTCTCATTTTTTGGCAAATACTTCACAAATTCTCTCATTCTCTCTCATTGCATTTTGATCCCAATTTCACAAAACCTTCATCAAATCATCACCAATACTGATTTCACCATATTCAACCATCATCATGGATTAGAATTCAGCCAAGTTTGGATTGCAATTGGTTCAATTTAGTGCACTTTCTTCATCAAGACACAAGTTGCAATTTCAAGTGGATCTCAAGATTCAAGCGTGCTACACGAAATCTTTTGCATACAGAAAGATCATCATCAAGAAAAGAGTGATTTTGGACAGTTTCAAGCATTGAAGAGGAGTGTAACCATTGCTGCCATCATCAAGTTGCAGGTTTGCAAATTCATTCGATTCTCTCTGTTTGCATAGTTTTAGATCATGTGGTTAGGGTAATTATGACTAGCAACCATTAGGGATGGATCTTGAGAAGTTAGAGCTCATCCTGAGAAGTTTGAGAATTTGACATCATACTTTAAAGATCAAGAACTAGCTGGTTATTGAGTTTTAATATTCATGCGTTAGTTTAGGTTGATCAGTGATGCATGAGGATTAGTTTAGTACCAAGAATTTGAGGTTTCGTGAGGGTGAAAACCTTGAGCATTAATGGAGGATGAGCGTCGGGTTTACAGTTTGAGGCTGTTTTAGTGCAAGCTGAGGGCATGGTTGTGTTTGGGGAGGAAAACTGAGCAAGTTTGCTCTTTACATGAGTGAGTTTGGCTGAGAGACGAGAGAGATCAAGCTGGTAGAAGATGGCTGCATGAGAGAGTCGTGCATGGTTGCATCAAACCCTAACCAAACGCAAGGAAGAAGATGACCCTCCGTCGTTGGATCAGGTCAAAGAAGTGGACTAAAGACTCCATCGGACGGTTGTAGTTTAAACGCAGAAACGGAGGGAAGCATGAGCCAGCCAAACGCTGCGTTTGGTTTAATGAAGGTCTCTGGGCCCATCTCTTCTATTCATACCCCCCCGTGATCTGGCCCAAGCGTAATGAACTGCGCGCATGTTCTATTCACACCCCTCCCTCATTTTCTTTATTTTATATTTTTATTTTGTTTTATATTTTTAATGAACTTTAAAAATTCATAAGTAATTGATAAATAATGATTTTTTACTCTTTCTTTTTTCTATGTTTAGACAATAATGTTTAGAAAAATATAAAAATAAAAATGAAATTTTATTTTTAATGTAGAATTTATGGTGGTATTTTCTTTTAAATAGGACAATTATTTTCTTTTGGTTGATACCTTATTTTGCAAGAATTGTTTTAGGACCTTCCCTTAGGATTTTTGAGCCATTCTTTTTGGCATAGTTAGATATTGAACCCTAGTTTCATGTAGGATTTATCTCTTGATTTGTAGATTAAAATTTGATGTAGTTTGATTGTTAGACATTTAGGTGCTCTAATTAGGGGTTTAGGTTGTATAGGTAGACTTGAACTTCAACATTTTATTTTTGGGGTTTTTAGGCCAAATTAGTGTATGGGGAATATATGGGACCTAAGGGTAGTTAAATAGGATCCCCTAGAATTTATATTAGGAATTTGTAGGGTATTTTAGTATTTTTCATTGATTTTTGAATTGAATGTTGTTTGTGTGGCCTTTAGGGCTAGTTTAGTTTTGTTTTGCCTTGCTTTGGAGTTGTTGTTGGCTTGAGGAGCTTGGGCATCATGTGAAGACCTTGTGAAGAGCTTGTGGATCATCATGGAAGCTTTGAAGACCTTGCAGAGGAGTTTAGCATAGCTTTTGCTTGTTTTGTTTATAGGTTGATAGGTGCATAGGCAGAGCCCTAGATAGAATACTTTGTTCAATAAACAAGGAGTGTCTTGTTCACCTCCTTTCTTCTCTGTGACATAGAGTCCCTTAAGGGTATTCACCTCTCTCCTTTGGAGGGATTAGTGACCTTGCCCTATAAGGTAGAACTTTGAGAGAGCCTTTCCTTTGATGTTAAGTTCTCAATGGCATCCTTTGGAAGTCAGTGAGCACTGCAACATCCTCACCTCATCTTATTGACTGAATCTTGTTTGCTGGAGCATTTGAGCCATTGAAGATAAAAGCTGAAGCTTTGAAGAGGATGATTCCTTGAAGATTGTTGAAGTCTGAAGACTTTGTTGATGCCTGAAGATCCCTGGAGATAGTAAAGCCTGAAGGTGGAGCTGGTCAAAGGAGCTGAAGCTCAAGGGAGAAGATGAGTTGATACTCATGTTGTAGGGTTGATACCTGGAAAGCAAGTGATCTCTGAAGTCTGAAGACTGGGTTGCTGCTGGAGGAGCTGAGGCTTTCTTCTGTTTTCTTTGATGTATTGTGTGTTTTGTCTGATTTGTCTGTTGCATTAGACTAAGCCCATTTAGAATAAGTTCAGTCTAAGAGCATGAGTGCATCTGATTGTATTGTTATTGCTTGGCTTTGCTTGCGGGTATTCGGTAGAGCCCAGCTCCCTTGCCCATGTGTTTACTTTGCTTGATAGCATGATGTCATTTTCTGTCTGTATGATTACAGTTTACTGTTTTTGCTTGATGGCATGTTGTTTATTTTGATTACTGTTATTTCATGACTGGCTTGAGGTTGAGACGAGCTTGTGGGGGCTGAAGCCCCACACACATTTCCTCCCTCACTTGCATTGCATGCATTTTACTGTTAAAGCTGACGCTTTTGTCTGTTTTGGTGTATCATTGATATGATCCCTTAGGACTCTCATTTCCTTTGATAAGGATTTGATGATAGACTTTTAGGTTGAAACCTATGCATGACAACATCTAGGAGTTCCCTGTTCAAACCTCAACTATAGGATGAATCCATGGCATGACAACAGTAGGACTTGATAGTCTCCCTCCTAGTTGGGCCTGTTCTCTTCTCATCTCAAAGCAGTTTAAGATACAGTAATCATGAATGATTTCTTTCGTACGTTACGAGCCTTAAGCTATCTGAGAAAGGATTGTGGGAGAGTTTCTTTTCCACAGTCTGGATGTTTAGTATGGTACCCTTTGGGTGACATGCGACGCATTCACTCTCAGGTCATAGTCTCTAGTGCGGTTGAGATCGCAAACAATAAAAAAACACTTCTTTTAGGAGATAAGCCGTAGTTTCCCGAACTACGTTTGCTCTGATCTTTCATACCAGATGAAAGTACGTAGGCATAGGATGCGACGTCCTAGCGAGCAACCTTCAACCTTTCCCCGTAGTTAGCCGAACTACGTTGACTCTGATTTCTCATTCTCTGATGAGAATACGTAGGCATAAAGTGCGACGCTTTGCCGAGTCATTTTTCTTTTCTTTTTCAGCCAGCCTTGATAGGTAGATAGATTATAACCAACCCGTCCAAGTAAGCAAGCAAGCGAGGATCCCGTCGAGTACGACGGACGTGAGGGGTGCTAATACCTTCCCCTTGCGTAACCGACTCCCGAACCCAGACAATGGTTGCGACGACCTTGTCTTACCCTTTTTCGTCAGGTTTTTTCCGATCGTTTCCTTTCCCGCTCTGAGGGATAAATAACGAAAGGTGGCGACTCTTCTGTTTTGCCGACACCTTATTTTCGCGCAAGCGACAGCTGGCGACTCTGCTGGGGGCTCCAACGGTTCCCTGCGAGTCAATCCTATCGTTTGTGTGTTTGCTTGTTGGGTTGCGTTTATTTATCGCATTTTTACTTCTCGCGTTTTATTTCCCGCATTTTGTATTCAGTAAAACATGATTATTTGTGCTGTTGTGGGATGGGAGTTCTGATTGAGTGAGAAGCCAGACCCAGGCTTGAGTGCACCATAGACTTAGAGTGGAAATTAGTGGGCGCGTGCTTGCTTTGCAGGCACTAGTGTCTCATGAAATCCACGCTCAGACGAGGTTCATCCGGTTGGCTTTACTTTCAACCCTTTGGGTTGAGACGGTTGCTGGTTTGGTGGATTGTCGACTCTGGGGACCGATCATTTGTGATTCAGCTAAGTGAGGCCTCTTCAGGACTTGATGATGCCACTCCTTCTGGGAATCGTATCATCAGTTTTGAAAGTCTGTGACGCTGATGAACGCATAGGATGCCGTACCTTGAGTCAGTCTAGGTTCATACCTGTGAGTGGGACTGGGTTTATTGCAGGAAACTTAGACCTTCAGATTACCTGGTTTTCTTGACAGTGAATCAGTTATGTTGGGTTCTCAGTTGCAGACATGTTCTTGATAGAGCAAGAGGGTTTGATCAGAGGATCTTATCATCGGGTGTTTGTCTGTTCTTGATAGAGCAGGTTTCGATCAGGATATTGTTATCAGTAGTTTGTCCTGAATGGAGCAGATTTTGAGTGGGGTCTGAAGATCTCATCGGCAGATGTTATTTGTTCTTGATAGGGCAGATTTTGAGTGGGGTCTGAAGATCTCATCAGCAGCTGTGTGTTTGTTCTTGATAGGGCAGATTTTTGATTTGGGGTCTGAAGACTTCAACAGATGTTCCTTGATCTTGCGCCCGGGGTCTTTATTATCAGTCACTTACTCTTGTCAGAACAGAATTTTGGTCCCATCAGATGGTTATTCTCAGCAGATCAAATTAGTGGTCTTACACCGGGGTTTCCCTCTCATCAGTGACTGTTGATACCGAATCTCCACAGCAGCCACCTGGATATATTATTGCATACCTGCATTTTGCATTAATTTGCGCATTCATCTGCATTCCATTAACGTGTGTCTGTGTTGCAGGTACCGTTTCCCCGATCCCGGATTTCCCGTCTTCTGCTGTTATTATGGCCTCCCTCAAGAAGACTGTTGCGTACAAGTTCCCGACCCCCGACGTGTCGAAGCTGACTGGTTTGATAGCCCTGGCAGGGGATTCTGTGAAGGATAGGTTCAGGAAGTCTTATGGCAAGTTGCTTAGTATGGTTTGCAAACCTTCTACGTCCGAGTTGAATGGGTTACATGCTCTTCTGCAGTTTTATGACCCTCCCTTGAGGTGTTTCACCTTTCATGACTTTGTTCTCGCGCCGACATTGGAAGAGTATGCTGATATGCTGGGTGTGCCTATCAAAAGGCAGATGCCTTTTGTCCACATGGATGCTGAACCTGATCTGGTTGGTTTGGCTTCCTCACTCCATTTGAGCGCTTCTGAGTTAGTGGTAACGAGTTGGAACAAGGTCCCAGGGTTCTCCCTGCAGTTTCTGATAGCTAAGGCTCAGCAGTGTGCCAAGGACAAATGTTGGGACGCCTTCAGCGCCATCCTTGCTTTATGCATATATGGCATCATCCTATTTCCCAGCATGCCTGATTTCGTAGACTTCGATGCATTCCATATCTTCGCCTCAGGGAATCCAGTCCCTACTCTGATCGGAGACGTTTACCATTCGGTGCATTATAAGAATGAGAACCGGAGAGGGAAGAATGTTTCATGCTGCGTACCGTTGTTGTACAAGTGGTTTGATAGTCATTTGCCCAAGAGGGGTTCTTCTGTCTTGTCTGCAGCCACAGCTGAGTGGCCTGAGCGTCTGATGAGCTTGTCGGCAGAAGACATTGTTTGGTTTGTTGACAGAGGTAGGTTAGGCACCTAGATGATCTTCAGTTGTAATGGGTTTCCTAACGTACCTCTGATAGGTAGGAAGGGTTGCATCAACTACAACCCATCATTGCTAGTTCGCCAGTTTGCATATGCTTTGAGGACTCCACCGAAGGAAGAAGAGGTACGGGAATCTCTGTACCTCACGGGTATTCTAGAGGGGGATTTGTTGTCCAAGCTTCAGTATGCGTGGAACAGTATCAGCACGAGAGGAAAGCCTTTGTTGGGGAAGAGCAATAACCAAGCTTACCCTCCTTATTCAGATTGGATCAGAGCCAGAGCCAGCACTATAGGGATGCCATTCCCTCATGTCAGACCGGAGAGTCCTCCACCAGCCGAAGAGCCTACCACTGTGTCCATTCGTCAGCACAACCAGGTATTAGCTGAGCGTGATGAGCTGAAGAGGGCGAATGCAGAATTAGAGAAGGAGTTAGCTCAGCTTCGAAGTGAGAAGAACGAAGTCGTGCATGCTCTCAAAAGGCAAGCAGAGTCGGTGAGCCAGCTGAGTGCAGACTTGGCAAAGCAGATTGCTGATCGGGAACGCTTAGGTCAAGACTTCAGAGCTGCTAATGATGTGCTAGCTACGAAGAAGCTGCATTTGGAGGAAGCTTATCGGAGAATATCTAAGTTCGACCAGCATTGGAAGACTTCCATGGCTACCAGGAAGGAGCGAGAAGACAAGTTGATGCTGCAGATTTCTAAGCTAGAAGCCGAGGTAAAGGACAGTGAGCGGAGGTTTGATGAAGAGACTGCCCGCAGGTACTCCGCTGAAGCCCGTCTCAACAAAGCCATTGCTAGCCTGAAGGAGCATAAGCTGATGTTTGAGTCTAAAAAGCGGAAGCTGGAGGATTGCTTTGGAAAAGGAGCTTGGGAGAGTTCAGTTCAGGGGCTTCAGCATACTATCAGGCAGAGGGAACTACTCGTCGAGGGGTTGCTCACTTCGCCAGATCATTCAGAGACAAAGGAGTTATTAGCAGAGTATCACGCCCGTGGCCGTACTTGACTAGTTATATCCCTGTTGTTTTTGATCTTTGATGTATGCTGACCATCACCAGACTTGTTGGCTGAGGTCATGTTGTTGATTTGTACTCGCTGATACTGTGTACTGCCTTGACAGGCCTTTCCATTTATATATGAGATTGATGTTTCCATGATCGGGCTCGGATTTCTTCTTCCTCTTATTATTATCAGCACTGGCACTAAGGCACTAGGGTCGGGGAAAAATCTTCCACGCACACAGACACACGCATGCATCTGCATGAAGCATATTTGCATGGTGTATATCTTATTGCTTTTCCTAACCTTTATTCTTGACAGGTTTTTCAGGTTCCGAGCTGCTTTCGATCTCCAGGATTGATCAAAGACTCATCCACCGCTACTCAACTCGCGCTAATCAGACAAGAATCATGGACCAGGTACACCTCGAGAAGTATAAGGGTACTACTTGCCCCCGGGTCCACCTCCGATCTTATTATAGAAAGATGTCCGCCTATTCTGATGATGAGAAGTTGCTGATGCACTTCTTTCAGGATAGTCTTTCTGGTCCATCACTCGAATGGTATATGGGTTTGGAGCCCGCTACTGTGCGCACCTGGAAAGATCTTGCAGAAGCGTTTGTTCTCCACTATCAATATAATAGCGACTTGGCTCCCAACCGAGTTCAGCTTCAGAACCTCTCACAGCGGAACAATGAAAGCTTCAAAGAATACGCCCAGCGGTGGCGTGAATTGGCTGCTCGGGTTCAACCGCCGATGGTTGAGCGTGAGCTGGTACAAATGTTCGTGGCTACCCTTCCCGGAATCTATTATGAAAAGCTGGTCAGTGGCATGTCTGGAACATTCTCGGCTCTCATCACTTTGGGCGAGCATGTTGAGAACGGTATAAAGATTGGAAAGATTCAGGGCGAATCATCCTCAGTTGGAGGAGGTAGCAAGAAACCCTATACTGGCAAGCGTCGAGAGGGAGATGCCAGTGCTGTCACTAATGCTAGGAGAAAGGGCAAGGGCCCTCAGCCTCAGATCGCTAGCATAAATATCCCAGCTGCTCCGCAGCCGCAGCAGCAGCAGCCTCAGCAGCAGAATAATCAGGGGTATAAAAGATATCAGAATCGGGCTCCCCTGGCAAGCCGTCATCTTGAAACTCCACCTATGTCGTATGCACAGCTTCTGCAAACATTGCTTCAGCTCCAATTAGTTCAAAAGAGGACATTGGCTCCCTTAACAGGGGCACCACCACCGGGGTATGATGCCAGTGCTACTTGTGAATTCCATACCGGGGCACCTGGCCATACGATTGAGAATTGTAAAGCTTTTAAGCACAAAGTCCAGGACTTGGTGGACGCCAAGGTTATCAACTTTTCTGACAGCGTGCCCAACGTCACCAAAAATCCAATGCCTCATCATAAGGGGGGCGGAGTGAATGCTGTTATCACCGAGGAGAGTGCGGACTTGCTGACTGATGTCAAAGATTTGAAGACGCCGTTGAGTTTTGTCAAGGCTAAGTTGCTGAAGAAGGGCTTCTTTCCTGGATGTGGAGAAGTATGTATGGCTTGTGCTACACTTCCTGACGGGTGTGAGCAGCTGATCGAAGGTATCCAAAGTCTGATGTCCGAGGGTATTTTACAGTTCAGCCGGAGCGTTGAGAATGCATCAGGGGAAGTTGTGCTGAAGCAGGCAGACGAAGTTGCTACCATTACCATTCCTCGCCACCCTATTACCATTTCTGCGCCTCGTCCGCCTACCATCACCATCACCAGGGCCGGACCAATCCCATTCGAGAGTACCAATGCCGTTCCATGGCATTATGGCGCCGAAGTTTATTGTAATGGTCAGAAGATAGAGCTTGAGCCGTGTGGATCGACTGTGCAGGATCTTACTGAGGTCAGTGGTATCACTAGAAGCGGAAGAGTGTTCGCACCAGCAGAGGTTGCAGCAGAGAAAGTGGTCCGAGCTGACGCTGTGGATAAGGGTAAAGGTAAAGCTGTTGAAGAGGTCCCTGCAGGGGCAGAGAAGGACTTGCTGGTTAAAGATGCTGAAGAGTTCATGCGACTAATCAAGAAGAGTGACTATAAAATTGTAGATCATCTTCATCAGACTCCATCAAAGATCTCGATTCTTAACCTGTTGCTGTGCTCTGAGGCGCACCGCAATGCATTATTGAAGGTATTGAATGCTGCATACGTGCCGCAGGAGATATCAGTAAATCAACTCGAGGAAGTAGTAGCCCATGTTAATGCTGGTAATGGGCTGGGATTTACAGATCTAGAGCTGACTCCTAAGGGAAGAGATCACAACAGCGCCTTGCACGTCTCAATAGAGTGCAGAGGCACGATTATGTCCCATGTCCTGGTGGATACGGTTTCCTCGCTTAACGTGCTTCCGAAAAAGGCACTGATGAAGTTGGATACCCGTGGACTGCTGTGCACGCCCAGTGATCTGGTCGTGAAAGCCTTTGACAGAACCAAGCGCCACGTCTTCGGAGAGTTGACCCTGCCAATTCAAGTTGGTCCGGAGACGTTCAATGCGGTTTTCTATATCATGGATATCATGCCCGCCTATAGTTGCCTCTTAGGTCGGCCATGGATCCATTCTGCTGGTGCCGTGACGTCCACGTTGCATCAGAAGCTTAAATATGCTGTTGGGGGCAGCATAGTGACAGTCTGTGGAGAGGAGGACATCATGGTAAGCCACCTGTCGTCCTTTAAATACGTTGAAATGGATGGTGAGATCCATGAGACTCTCTGCCAAGCATTTGAAACCGTCAAGGTGAGGGAGGTGGCTCCCGTCGTCACAGAAAAGCAAGGGTTGAATCTCTCCTCGTTTAAGGAAGCTCGGGCCGTTGTCGAAGCCGGCTCCACCCCAGGTTGGGGGCATGTCTTGGATATACCAATCAAACAGGATAAATTTGGATTGGGATATTCTCCTGAAGCTGAAGCTTCATCTTCTTCTGGCAGCTCGTCTCGTGGGAAAGGGCCGATCCTATTCACCAAGGGGGGAGTAATTTTCGAGAGCATCAATGTTGCGTCGGAGGACAGCGGGGATAGTGATTGCGATCTTGACGCCTGGATTCAACCGAGCAAGCCGGGCGAGCACCTCCACAATTGGACCATCAAGGAGATTATCAAGCTGACAAGTGAAGAGTAATGATTTGCTTTTTACAATCTTTGTACAACCCTATGTCCTGCCCGGGGCATAGTGGTTTTATTGTCAGGGCCTTGTTGGATTATGTGTATGCATTTTGTTAATAAATAAAAGGCGTTTTCTTCGTAATCAAATATTGTGTTCCCTGTTATTCCTATTTTATGTTTATTTCGAAAAAACAGCAAAATGGCAACGAGGTTCGTGCTAACCTGCATATTCCTGCTTTAAACTTAACCCTTGTTATTGCAGGATCCACGTAACAGATGACATCGACTCGGGACCCTCTACGGCTCACTACGACTTTGATTGCCCGATCTATCAAGCCGAGGATGAGATTGATGAAGACGAAGACCTTCCGGAAGAGTTGGCTCGCTTGTTGAGACAAGAGGAGAAGGTTATTCTGCCTCACGAGGAGGATATTGAGATCATAAATCTGGGTTCTGAGGAGCTCGTCAGAAATGTCAGAGTTGGGGCTGCGCTGCAGAATGATGTCAAGCATAGACTGGTCGAGATGCTTCGAGAGTATAGTGACGTCTTTGCTTGGTCATATGAAGATATGCCCGGACTTGACACTGATATCGTGGTTCATCGCTTGCCGTTGCGAGAAGATTGCCCTCCAGTCAAGCAGAAGCTTAGGAGGACGAGACCAGACATGGCTGTAAAAATCAAAGAAGAGGTCCAGAAGCAGTTGGACGCAGGATTTCTAGCCGTTACCACTTACCCTCCGTGGGTCGCCAACATAGTGCCTGTACCGAAGAAGGACGGTAAGGTACGCATGTGCGTCAATTATCGGGATTTGAATAGGGCGAGCCCTAAGGATGATTTCCCGTTGCCTCATATTGATGTGTTGGTCGACAATACAGCCCAGTTTTCCGTGTTTTCGTTCATGGATGGCTTCTCCGGTTACAATCAGATTAAGATGGCACCGGAGGACATGGAGAAAACGACGTTCATCACCCCCTGGGGCACATTCTGCTACAAGGTAATGCCCTTCGGTCTGAAGAACGCAGGGGCCACTTACCAGTGAGCAATGGTAACTTTGTTTCATGATATGATTCATCATGAGATCGAGGTCTATGTTGATGACATGATTGCAAAGTCCCAAACGGAGGAAGAGCATCTGGTCAACTTATTGAAACTCTTTGAGAGGCTTAGGAAGTTCAGGCTGAGGCTGAATCCTAACAAATGCACTTTTGGAGTGCGGTCCGGAAAGTTATTGGGGTTTATCGTTAGTGAACGAGGTATTGAAGTTGATCCTGCGAAAATAAAAGCCATCCAAGAAATGCCAGCGCCGAAAATAGAAAAAGAAGTTCGTGGTTTCCTGGGCCGAATAAACTACATTGCAAGGTTTATCTCTCAGCTCACGGCCACTTGTGAACCGATGTTCAAGCTTTTGAAGAAAAATCAGGCGATTACTTGGAATGAGGATTGCCAGAAGGCATTCGATAAAATAAAGCAGTATCTTCAAGAGCCTCCAATCTTGATACCCCCAGTGGCTGGACGACCATTGATCATGTACCTGACAGTTCTGGAGAATAGTATGGGGTGTGTTCTCGGTCAGCACGACGAGACGGGCAGAAAAGAGCATGCCATTTATTATTTGAGTAAAAAGTTCACTGAGTGTGAATCTCGATACTCGATGCTGGAGAAGACGTGTTGTGCATTAGCTTGGGCCGCCAAACGTCTACGACAGTATATGCTCAACCACACCACTATGCTCATTTCGAAGATGGATCCGATCAAGTACGTCTTCGAGAAGCAGGCTCTTTCGGGCAGGATTTCCAGATGGCAAATGGTGTTAACAGAATATGATATTCAGTACGTCTCCCAGAAAGCCATTAAGGGAAGCGTATTGTCCGATTACCTTGCCGAACAGCCAATCGAAGACTACCAGCCGATGAAGTTCGAATTCCCTGACGAGGACATTATGTTTCTCAAAGCAAAGGACTGCGATGAGCCATTTCCCGACGAGGGACCAGATAGGAAGTCTCAGTGGAAGTTGATATTCGACAGAGCGGTTAATTCCTATGGAAGTGGTATCGGGGCTATCATCACGACTCCTCACGGATCCCATATCCCTTTTACTGCGAGACTGACGTTTCCAGTTACCAACAATGAAGCCGAGTATGAAGCATGTATCATGGGTCTAGAAGAGGCAATTGATTTGAGAATCAAGAATCTAGACATATATGGTGACTCAGCGCTTGTAATCAATCAGATCAAAGGAGAGTGGGAAACTCGTCAAGCGAATCTAGTGCCGTACATGAATTATGCCAGGAGGCTGCTTCCGTTCTTCGATCGAGTGGAACTTCATCATGTACCCAGGGCTGAAAATCAGATGGCCGATGCCTTGGCCACGTTGGCTTCAATGTATAAGGTCAATTATTGGAAGGAGGCTCCAAGAATTGTACTTTCGCGTCTTGATAGACCGACATTCGTCTTTGCAATCGAGGATGCCACCGACGGCAAGCCATGGTTCCACGACATTCAGACCTTCCTTATGACTAAGGAGTATCCCGCGGGTGCGTCGACCCAGGATAAGAAGACTCTGAGGAGGCTATCTGGAAACTTTTATCTCAATCCTGATGGAGTGCTGTATAAGAGAAACCACGATCTCGTGCTGCTCAGATGTGTAGATGAGAAAGAGGCGAGTATGCTCATGGAAGAGGTCCATGAGGGCACATTTGGTACGCACGCCGGCGGGCACGCCATGACAAGAAAGATCCTGAGAGCAGGATATTACTGGCTGACTATGGAGTCGGATTGCTTCAGATTCGCGAAGAAATGTCACAAATGCCAGATTTATGCTGATAAAGTTCACGTGCCGCCGTGCCCATTGAATGTCATGTCCTCCCCTTGGCCGTTCTCCATGTGGGGCATCGACATGATAGGCAAGATCGAGCCCACTGCATCCAATGGTCATCGTTTCATTCTGGTAGCTATCGACTACTTCACCAAGTGGGTGGAGGCAGCCTCGTACGCTAATGTGACCAAGCAGGTGGTAGCTAAATTCATAAAGAGGGACATCATCTGTCGCTATGGAATTCCCGAGCGGATCATTACTGATAATGGTTCGAATTTGAATAACAAGATGATGAAGGAGCTGTGCCAGAGCTTCAAGATCGAACATCACAACTCATCTCCTTACCGGCCGAAGATGAATGGCGCTGTCGAAGCGGCCAACAAGAACATCAAGAAGATTGTTCAGAAGATGGTTGTGACGTACAAAGATTGGCACGAGATGCTGCCGTTTGCCTTGCACGGTTATCGTACGACGGTGCGTACGTCGACCGGGGCAACTCCTTTCTCCTTGGTATACGGTATGGAGGCTGTCCTACCGCTAGAAGTGGAGATTCCCTCTTTGCGAGTTTTGGTTGATGTGAAACTCGACGAGGCAAAATGGATTACGAATCGTTTGAACCAACTCAGCCTGATGGACGAGAAGAGGTTAGCATCGATTGCATTTGGTCGTCTGTACCAAAGCCGAATGAAGAAAGCTTATGATAAGAAGGTGCGTCCTAGAAGCTTTCAGACGGGTGATCTCGTCCTGAAGAAAATTCTTCCGCCACACTCCGATCACCGGGGCAAATGGACTCCGAATTACGAAGGGCCGTATGTCGTCAGCAAGGTCTTCTCGGGAGGAGCTTTGTTGTTATCCACAATGGATGGTGAAGATTTTGCATCCCCGGTGAACGCGGACGCAGTTAAAAAATACTTTGCTTGAAAGAGACCCGCTGGACAAAAAAGAAAGAGTCCAGGCAAAAAAGGGGCATCCCGGCGAACCAAAAACAGAATAAAAGGTTCGGGCAAAAATTAGGGATATATTGAAAAATGTACACCCGCGAAGTCGAAAACCTACACTGGGCGGCTTCGGCAAAAAAGGGTATCCCGGTGAACTGAAAACCCGACAGGGCGGTTCACACAAAAGTTAGGGATTTGAATAAGCAAATGACTGCGTTCCGCGTGTGGACTTTCATTGTTTAGTGGTTCGGAAGACCTGAGGGCCGTTTATCTGAATCAATCTCGTCCGAAGCTGAAGCGTCGGAGAAGTATCAAAGTCGAGTGGGTCTTAGAGGGATCAACTCATGGTGTTCGTCTACGCCTCGATTGCCAACATTTGTATATACTGATGTATATTTATGTTTTCTTTTTTTGTGTGGCTTCCTCATTCCAGGAGTTTGCCTCTGTTGTAAAACATTTTTGCCCATTCAGGGGTTCATCATCAATAAAATGCACATTATTCAGCAATTCTACTTGTCTGTTTAGCATTTATCTGTTTTGTTTGCGAATGAAAACGCCGATGTTTTTTTTGATAAAATGCGCATACATAAACTTGCGGGCCTAGGCCCATTGATTGTTGAAACAGTTGATTAACCTGGAAATTGTCACGAGATAATAACCTTGATAGGCCCCCTTTAAGGAGGGTATCTTGTCTGTTTGTTTGTGTTGTTGCAGGTATAGCGCCTTCCAGAAGATGTGTCGGGCGCATCCCCGAAGCAGGGCGAATCCTCCTTCTCCAGCAGAGTTCAGTAGTCTCTCCTCCGTAGAATCAGAATCAGAATAGTGAGCATTGATATGTCTCCCCACGCAGAGATGATTCTTTTCCCCAAGTAGACGCATCCTGAAGGAACGTCACCTCATCAGCTGAGTCAAGCACCGAAGAATGATGTCTTCCCCAGCACCGGGTCACAAGTGCAAATTTCATAGGAATGTTTGGGTACCGAAGCTTGCGTTTTCCCCAGTAAAGTCGCCGAAGCAGGTGTCTTCCCCCAGCACCGGGTCACAAGTGCAGGTTTCGTAGGGAATTGTTCGTACGCCAAAATATGCAGTAACTAATGGCGCCAGACTGAAGTCTCCAGCGGGATTAAGATTCCCCACCAGAGTCGTATTCTCTCCGAAGTCGGATGATTCCCTCTTCCCCAGTAGAGTGTTGGAACAGCTGACGTTGTATTCCCCTGCAGAGTTGCACTCTCCCCCGAAGTCAGATGATTCTTTCTTCCCCAACAAAATTAAAATTCCTCATCAGAGTCGTACCCTCCCGTTGAAGTAGAATGATTTCTCTCCCCGGCTGAGTCCGCAGAAAAGCAGAATCCTTGGAAGCAGTTGGGACCATGAGTGGATTTTCCCTAGCAGATGTTGAACAGCTAATGCTGTATCTCCCAAAGTCGTACTCCCTTTGGCGAAGCAGAATGACTTATCCTTCCTCAGCCGAGTTTGCAGATATCCAGGAGGGCTGAGTCCTTGAAGGTTGATCAGATCATGATTGGTCTTTCCCCAGCGGAGTGTGGAGCAGCTGAAGTTGTTTCCCCACAGAGTGATCATCCCCAGAAGAGTTAGCCGAGACGGCCACGCAGTTCACTCCCGCGATTGACATCGCTTTCCTTCAGCAGGTTCGGGTTCTCGTAGAGCTTCGTCCCCTGCAGCAGTCAGCTGAAGTTGTTTGCCCTGCAGCAGTCAACCGGAAGATCATTTCCCCAGGCGGAGTCCAATTGATATCGGCGTGCCCACGTTCTCCTCAGTAGGATGACTCCTCTATCTGAGCAGTTCTTGTCTCCTTGACAGAAGGATTTCCTCCCCCCAGCATTTATTTTGCGGACGGGATCGCATCATTGTGCATGACTGCATAGCGTTCAACACTGCCTAGCATTTAACATTGCATAGCATTTAACGTTGCATAGCATTGTGCATGATTGCACAGCATTTAGCATAAACGCATATCATTCCCACTGAGTGGGGCATAGCGCAGAAGCATATGCATCATGAGCATGATCTAGGTCATTGTTATTCTTGCCTTACAGGTTTTCAGCCGAAGGATCAGTTGCTCAGGATGATTCCTGACATTCTCTCCAGCGAGGTCGATTTCTTGAGATGATTCCCAAGACCCCGGTGTAATCCCCACAGTCGCTCGCTCAAGATGATTTTGGAGATCCCCAGTGAAGTCTTCAGTCCGAGACGATTCTCGAATTCCTCAGCAGGGCCGTTTGCTTAAGATGATTCTTAAGACCTCAGTACAGCTTCCCGAGTTCTTCGCCTAGTATGATGCTTGAGCTCCCCAGTAGCGTCCCCAGCAAGAGTTGCCCAGGAAGGTTCCTGGAATACCCCGCAGAATAAAGTCTCCAGAATGGTTATCGGTTCAAGATGATTCTTGAAGGTGCCTGACGGATTTGTTTGTTCAAGATGATTCTTGAAGTCCTTAGCAGCGTGATATGTCTGCTCCAACAGTGTTGTCTAATCTGAAGATTGACTGCGTAAACGCCTGAAGGCGGTATCAGAAGGTTCCTGTGAGCTCAGATGTCCTTGTTGATGAATCAACGTGTGGCTGAAGACAAGGTTCCAAAGTTTGTAGATATACCAAGATGATCCGTGTTGGTCTGAAGACCAAGTCAGTTGTCCTGAGGAGATGATTGATTGCGATCAAGTGAATAGTGTTTCTTCTGACCGAAGTCGAAGATGTTTCTCCAGCTGAGGCGGAGTTTTGCCTGAAGGCAAATTGTGTGAATCCCCGTAAGAGTCATGAATGGCTCAGGATACCATTTCTTTGACTGAAGTCGCAGATTTCCTAAGCTAAAGCGAAGGTGCCTAAGGGCAGGGTTATCCCCAAGGTCATGAATGACCAAGGATTCGTTTTTCGGACTGAAGGCCGAAGCATATCCCTGACTGAAGTCTCGGATGCTCTATAGCAGAGGCGGAGTTGCCTGAAGGCATATCCATGTATCCTTGAAGGTCAAAGACCATTTCTTTAGACTGAAGTCGAAGGTGCCTCCTGCAGAGTTGCCGACGGGCAAAGTTTACATCCTTGAAGGCCAAGGATGTTCTTTCTAGCTGAAGCTGGAATAGCCGACGGGCAGGGTTTCATCTATCTTCAGAAATACTTGAAGATTCTCCAGCAGATCTGGAGTGGCCAGGGGCCAGGGTTCCATCTATATTCGGAAATACTTGAATATTTTTTCCAGCGGATCTGGAGTGGCCAGGGGCCAGGGTTTCATATGTCTTTAATGTTGAAGTTCTACGGCGGGCAGTGTGCAGTAGTATTCCGATGTTCGTTATGGTTCTGAGGGTGAACCCCAGATCAGAGTGGGCTCGGTCAAGTCTATCATTCCCAGCGGAGTAGTTTCAAGTGTACCTTTTTGTTCCATTTACCAGGGGTGAACCCCATGTCAGAGGTTGAACGTTTGGATTTGACGGTGAGGTCAGATCATCATTTGTCCGGCGGCGAGGTTGGATGTTTGTTCGACGGTGAGGTTGAACGTTTGGATTTGACGGCGAGGTCAGATCAGGTTTGTTCGACGGCGAGGTTGAATGTTTGTTTGACGGCGAGGTCAGACTCTTTAAATCCCCAGTAGAGATGATGTTTGTACGACGGCGATGTCGAGTGGCTCTAAAAGGATGTTTGTTTCCGACAGCGATGTCAGATTCAGTTTTCCAGCGGCGATGTTGGGCATGTCAAGTTGATCCAGTCTTCTGACGGCGATGTTAGGTGATGCAGATCCTTTAGTTCTCCAGCGGCGAGGCGGGGTATTTCGGTTATTCGACGGCGATGTCAGATCAGTATTTCTCCAGATAGTTGTCGTGCAGCTAGTATTACAGTATTCGAAGATTTGTTCCCTGCAGAGTATCGTGTGCTCGTGCAGTTGGCAAATTTTCGGGTTTACCGGTATTCAACCGTCTCGTACCTTGATTGGCTGAGAGTCGTTCGCTTCTCACCCAGTCAGGTTCAAGCCGTTTGAATAGGGGCAGCTGTTGCACCCCAAAATTTGACCAACAATTATTTATCCATCTAGTGTTTGAAAGTTGATACCTTCATCAGACAGTTCAAGAGATCTTCAGAGGAATTGGTTGGGACCAGGGTTGTGTGCTTCATAGCTTGAGAGTTGTGGGTGCCCCTCAGATGATTCTGAGACTTTGAGAATGAACTTGATGTTTTGAGAAAGCCTATGAGATGTCTTGATAGCCATCATGAAGCCCAGGGAGGTCATTATGCAAGAATTCAGGAGATTCAACCATGAATGGTAGAATTAGGGTTTTGACTGGGTCAACCCTAGGATAACTGAAGATTTGGAGAAGGTTGAGACCCAATCCAAGGGCCATGAGATCATGAAATGATGCATAGAGATGTTATAAAGATGATTCCTAGGCCAACTCATCATGATTGAGGAGTTGGAGAAGTTTTGAGTCAGGGTTTCTGAGGATTGGCAGTGAAAAAACCCTAATTTGATCCCTATCTTCCAGGCAGTTTTAGCTCTAGATGTGATTGATATCTCATCTTCCCCACAACATGAATGTTGTAGAGCTTGTTCTAAGCTTTAATTTGAGTGGTGGAAGTCCTTGATAGGAGTTGCAGAGCTCAAGTTATGGTTTTGACAAATTACAGGTCAGCTGAGGTGTGTGAATCTGGGTCCTTGAAAGTCACCCAACTTGCAGACAACTTTTGCCCTAGTAGGATGATTCCTATGATCTCTTGGTCAACATGAATGTTGGAGGGCATCTTCTTAGCTTTAATTTTAGTGGTAGAAGTCCTTGATAGGATTTGTGGAACTCAACTTATGGTTTGAACAAGACAGGGGTATTTTGGTCATTTGTCAGTTATAGGTCATTTTAGCCAATGCCTAAAACTCCTACTTCCAAGCCTCAAATGGAAAAACTCAAAACATGAAAGTTGTTCAAAATGTGATTTTAAGTCTATAAAGAAGGTCATGAATTGTTGGAAAAGCTCATAGCATGGATTTGCATGATTGGTCAAAAAATGAACTAAAATGGCATATAAGTTTGAAAAGTTGAATTTGGAAATTGGTTTGGAAGATCTAGGAATCCAAATGGGGTCATCCAATATATCATTCTGATTGGAAAAACCATTTTAAAGACAATGGTTCAAGCACATTTTTGAGTTTAGTGAAAAAAATAAAAGTTACTTAAGGTTACTTATGATTAAAGAAACATAACAAAGTAGGATCAAGCTTGGAATGCAAGGGAAAGTGTAAGATGGTGCTGGAAACTTCCATTGAGTGCTATATAACCATGAAATGAACATTGAGCAAGGGTTGGATTCTCATTTTTTGGCAAATACTTCACAAATTCTCTCATTCTCTCTCATTGCATTTTGATCCCAATTTCACAAAACCTTCATCAAATCATCACCAATACTGATTTCACCATATTCAACCATCATCATGGATTAGAATTCAGCCAAGTTTGGATTGCAATTGGTTCAATTTAGTGCACTTTCTTCATCAAGACACAAGTTGCAATTTCAAGTGGATCTCAAGATTCAAGCGTGCTACACGAAATCTTTTGCATACAGAAAGATCATCATCAAGAAAAGAGTGATTTTGGACAGTTTCAAGCATTGAAGAGGAGTGTAACCATTGCTGCCATCATCAAGTTGCAGGTTTGCAAATTCATTCGATTCTCTCTGTTTGCATAGTTTTAGATCATGTGGTTAGGGTAATTATGACTAGCAACCATTAGGGATGGATCTTGAGAAGTTAGAGCTCATCCTGAGAAGTTTGAGAATTTGACATCATACTTTAAAGATCAAGAACTAGCTGGTTATTGAGTTTTAATATTCATGCGTTAGTTTAGGTTGATCAGTGATGCATGAGGATTAGTTTAGTACCAAGAATTTGAGGTTTCGTGAGGGTGAAAACCTTGAGCATTAATGGAGGATGAGCGTCGGGTTTACAGTTTGAGGCTGTTTTAGTGCAAGCTGAGGGCATGGTTGTGTTTGGGGAGGAAAACTGAGCAAGTTTGCTCTTTACATGAGTGAGTTTGGCTGAGAGACGAGAGAGATCAAGCTGGTAGAAGATGGCTGCATGAGAGAGTCGTGCATGGTTGCATCAAACCCTAACCAAACGCAAGGAAGAAGATGACCCTCCGTCGTTGGATCAGGTCAAAGAAGTGGACTAAAGACTCCATCGGACGGTTGTAGTTTAAACGCAGAAACGGAGGGAAGCATGAGCCAGCCAAACGCTGCGTTTGGTTTAATGAAGGTCTCTGGGCCCATCTCTTCTATTCATACCCCCCCGTGATCTGGCCCAAGCGTAATGAACTGCGCGCATGTTCTATTCACACCCCTCCCTCATTTTCTTTATTTTATATTTTTATTTTGTTTTATATTTTTAATGAACTTTAAAAATTCATAAGTAATTGATAAATAATGATTTTTTACTCTTTCTTTTTTCTATGTTTAGACAATAATGTTTAGAAAAATATAAAAATAAAAATGAAATTTTATTTTTAATGTAGAATTTATGGTGGTATTTTCTTTTAAATAGGACAATTATTTTCTTTTGGTTGATACCTTATTTTGCAAGAATTGTTTTAGGACCTTCCCTTAGGATTTTTGAGCCATTCTTTTTGGCATAGTTAGATATTGAACCCTAGTTTCATGTAGGATTTATCTCTTGATTTGTAGATTAAAATTTGATGTAGTTTGATTGTTAGACATTTAGGTGCTCTAATTAGGGGTTTAGGTTGTATAGGTAGACTTGAACTTCAACATTTTATTTTTGGGGTTTTTAGGCCAAAATAGTGTATGGGGAATATATGGGACCTAAGGGTAGTTAAATAGGATCCCCTAGAATTTATATTAGGAATTTGTAGGGTATTTTAGTATTTTTCATTGATTTTTGAATTGAATGTTGTTTGTGTGGCCTTTAGGGCTAGTTTAGTTTTGTTTTGCCTTGCTTTGGAGTTGTTGTTGGCTTGAGGAGCTTGGGAATCATGTGAAGACCTTGTGAAGAGCTTGTGGATCATCATGGAAGCTTTGAAGACCTTGCAGAGGAGTTTAGCATAGCTTTTGCTTGTTTTGTTTATAGGTTGATAGGTGCATAGGCAGAGCCCTAGATAGAATACTTTGTTCAATAAACAAGGAGTGTCTTGTTCACCTCCTTTCTTCTCTGTGACATAGAGTCCCTTAAGGGTATTCACCTCTCTCCTTTGGAGGGATTAGTGACCTTGCCCTATAAGGTAGAACTTTGAGAGAGCCTTTCCTTTGATGTTAAGTTCTCAATGGCATCCTTTGGAAGTCAGTGAGCACTGCAACATCCTCACCTCATCTTATTGACTGAATCTTGTTTGCTGGAGCATTTGAGCCATTGAAGATAAAAGCTGAAGCTTTGAAGAGGATGATTCCTTGAAGATTGTTGAAGTCTGAAGACTTTGTTGATGCCTGAAGATCCCTGGAGATAGTAAAGCCTGAAGGTGGAGCTGGTCAAAGGAGCTGAAGCTCAAGGGAGAAGATGAGTTGATACTCATGTTGTAGGGTTGATACCTGGAAAGCAAGTGATCTCTGAAGTCTGAAGACTGGGTTGCTGCTGGAGGAGCTGAGGCTTTCTTCTGTTTTCTTTGATGTATTGTGTGTTTTGTCTGATTTGTCTGTTGCATTAGACTAAGCCCATTTAGAATAAGTTCAGTCTAAGAGCATGAGTGCATCTGATTGTATTGTTATTGCTTGGCTTTGCTTGCGGGTATTCGGTAGAGCCCAGCTCCCTTGCCCATGTGTTTACTTTGCTTGATAGCATGATGTCATTTTCTGTCTGTATGATTACAGTTTACTGTTTTTGCTTGATGGCATGTTGTTTATTTTGATTACTGTTATTTCATGACTGGCTTGAGGTTGAGACGAGCTTGTGGAGGCTGAAGCCCCACACACATTTCCTCCCTCACTTGCATTGCATGCATTTTACTGTTAAAGCTGACGCTTTTGTCTGTTTTGGTGTATCATTGATATGATCCCTTAGGACTCTCATTTCCTTTGATAAGGATTTGATGATAGACTTTTAGGTTGAAACCTATGCATGACAACATCTAGGAGTTCCCTGTTCAAACCTCAACTATAGGATGAATCCATGGCATGACAACAGTAGGACTTGATAGTCTCCCTCCTAGTTGGGCCTGTTCTCTTCTCATCTCAAAGCAGTTTAAGATACAGTAATCATGAATGATTTCTTTCGTACGTTACGAGCCTTAAGCTATCTGAGAAAGGATTGTGGGAGAGTTTCTTTTCCACAGTCTGGATGTTTAGTATGGTACCCTTTGGGTGACATGCGACGCATTCACTCTCAGGTCATAGTCTCTAGTGCGGTTGAGATCGCAAACAATAAAAAAACACTTCTTTTAGGAGATAAGCCGTAGTTTCCCGAACTACGTTTGCTCTGATCTTTCATACCAGATGAAAGTACGTAGGCATAGGATGCGACGTCCTAGCGAGCAACCTTCAACCTTTCCCCGTAGTTAGCCGAACTACGTTGACTCTGATTTCTCATTCTCTGATGAGAATACGTAGGCATAAAGTGCGACGCTTTGCCGAGTCATTTTTCTTTTCTTTTTCAGCCAGCCTTGATAGGTAGATAGATTATAACCAACCCGTCCAAGTAAGCAAGCAAGCGAGGATCCCGTCGAGTACGACGGACGTGAGGGGTGCTAATACCTTCCCCTTGCGTAACCGACTCCCGAACCCAGACAATGGTTGCGACGACCTTGTCTTACCCTTTTTCGTCAGGTTTTTTCCGATCGTTTCCTTTCCCGCTCTGAGGGATAAATAACGAAAGGTGGCGACTCTTCTGTTTTGCCGACACCTTATTTTCGCGCAAGCGACAACCCTGTCCCGAGTTTTGGAGTGTTGGCTCCTAGATGGGTTCGGGGTGTTGGCCCTGTCCCGAGTTTTGGAGTGTTGGCTCCTAGATGGTACCACATGCATGTGCACAGTTGAGTCGCATTGTTGAGTCACATGAAGTCGCATAATTACGCTAGTTGTATGTTAGTGTTGTTTATGTGAGATATGGATTGCTCGCAGTTGTTGTCGATGATGTTTATGATTTCGAAACCTATAATGATGTGATGAGTTTCCGGCATGTTTTCTATCATGCCTTATGTTATATTGTTGATATCTCACCCCTTTCCGTTGTATGTTACCTCCTCTGGTGGTAATTTGCAGGTAGTTCAGAATGAAGTTCCGCTTTGTCGATTAAGTTATCGTTGGTCGCTCTGATACGTAGCACTCTTGGGGGGATGAACGATTGTAGTTGTCGCTACTGCGAAAATCGGCGCCGGCTGAACAGAAGAGTCGCCACCGTGCATTATTTATCCCAACGGAGGGAAAGGAAACGCTCGAGGTAAACCTACCGCAAAGACGGGAAAGGAATGGTCATCGCAACCAAATCCTGGGTTCGGGAGTCGGTTACGCAAGGGGAAGGTATTAGCACCCCTCACGTTCGTCGTACTCGACGGGATCCACACTTGCTTGTTTGTCTAAAGGGTGCAAAAACAATCTATCTACGGCTGCTAAATCTAAACGGAAGGAAACTGACTCGCTAGAGCGTCGCGCTCCATGCCTACGTATTCTCAAGAGAGAAAGTCAGAGTCAACGTAGTTCGGGAAACTACGGGCAAGGTTTTGCTCGCCAAGACATCGCATCTTATGCCTACGTACTTTCATACAGCATGAAAGATCAGAGCGGCCGTAGTTCGGCTAACTACGGGTAAGCAAAGGTTTTCTCGATCACACAGGAAGTGAGAGATTAGGTTGTCTCGGGAGGTACGGGAACCTACGGGAACCTAGAACTACGGTCTAGTCTCAAATGCGCAAGGGCAAGAGAAAGGGATAACAAACGTTAGTTGTTAGCGGGAAATTCTCGATCGCACAGCAGCGAGAGAAACAGAAGTTAGTCGTTAGTATGCTCGCTAGGATATCGCATCCTATGCCTACATATTCTCGTCTGGTACGAGAAATCAGAGCAGCTGTAGTTCAGCTACTTCGGGACCATAGCTCAAATCTCGTTTTATTAACATTCTGAAAAAATGGTTACAATGATTGAGTACGGAAAAATAAACTCCTAAAAACCCTATCCTACTCATCATGAGAAAATCAAGTGGCAAATAGTCCCCTAACAAGTGGACTTCTAGAAACTATCCTCGAAAGTGTAAAAAATAATTCTATGGAAAAAAAAATTACTCTAAAAGAAATTATTAAAAGTATGAACTAATGTTTTTTCTCATTTTTCTCTACTTTTTATATATTCTTTTTCCATATTTCTTTTTTCTTTTTCTATATTCTTTTTCCATATTTCTTTTTTCATGTTTCTCAATATTTTTTCCTTTCTTTTCTATTTTCTTCAATATTCTCTTTTCTCAACTCCCTTTTTTTTTTAAGAAAATAAAAATTGAAGAAACTAACTAGAAAAGAATAAAAACAAACTACACTAAAATGCAGGGGGGGTGGTTTAGTTGTTACCGGGATTATGTTAGCAAAAATACAAAGGAAAGTTGGGCCCAACCCAACAACTAACAGCCAAAATGGGGAGGGGGAAGGAAAGGAAAGCGGGGTTGTTATGCAGTAACATGCGAATGGGCTTGAGGCCCAACGCCCCACACAGCCACGTACCAAACTCCTTCTCACTATCAGAAAAACCAAACCCTAAGTCTCTCTCAAAGTTTCTCCAAACACTGTTCACTCTTACGCCGTCACCCTACTCACTTTCTCTCTCGTTTGAACTCTGAAACAAACTCCGTCTCAACCTTTCTTTCAGTCTCAAACCTCTTTCCCTCACAATATTTCTTTCTATCAAATTCAAACTCAAAGCTCGCTCCAATCTACGGAACAAATGAACAAAGCAACAACAATAAAACTATCCAGTTCTGGCAAAAATCATGATTCATCCTCTAATGTTCTTGAAGGAAAGACGTGAAGCAAGTTTATGGAAGGAAATAGTTCGCCGAAGATCCTGAAGAAACTCGAAGGAGATGAAGATTCTTGAAAGTGTTGAAGTTCGTATGAAGATTTCCTGTTAAAGATTAAAGACCTCACTGAAGCTCTTGAGAAATCTTGAAGCGTGAAGTGCAGCGGAGGTTGTTAAACACAGGATTGATGATCTTCGCTTGGATCTTGAAGGATCTTCTGGAGAGGCTTGAAGGATCTATCGAGTGATGAACATGCATGGAGTCGTTAGAGGAGTCTGAAGGATCCGTGGAGACCTGGACGTTTGTTCTTGATCACTGATGATGAACGTGTTGAAGACGTTCGTGGTTTTCTGGCGATTTGTTAAAGGTCATGAATGATTGTTCTGGAAAGCTGAAGAACTCTGATGGAGGTTGGAATGATGATCTAGGAGAAAAACGTCTGAATTCGATGGTTGAGATGATGATTGTAGATGATCGGAGGAGATTGCAGTGATAGATGGGGAAGATCAAAAGAAAACGATGAAGATGATGGATTTGGAGTTTCCGGTGATATTGGCGGTGGCCGGAGTAGGTTACGGGTTGGTTACGGTCGCCGAAAGTTTGTTGGGGCGGTGGTTGCATGGCCGGCGGCCATGCAACCGGTGAAGCTCAGGCGAGGGACAAGTGGCGAGTGTGGATGGAAACGGTAGTTGCATGTGATACACGTGTTACTGGAGGGTGAGCGGAGAAAGCCACGTATGGGTGGAGGTGGCAGATCCTGAGAGTGTGAGATCAATGAGGTGCCCCCCCTGAATTACACATGTGGCCAGATTTTATAGGGACATGTGGCACAGGATAATGAGGACTTGTGAATGGGCTTTCACAACACTTCTGGGCCCAACGAATTAGCACTAGAACTGATCAAAGAATAACTGGACTAATGGAAACGAATTAACAAAATGATTAACTAATTAATGAAAATGATTAATAAAAAATGACAAACGATTAATCCTAATCTGATGAACTATTAGAACTATTCCTAATTATTTAACTCTAATTAAAACTAAAAACACAATTAATACTCTAATCTATTTAATATTCTAATATCCTATATTAAAAAATTAAAACTAATATCTATTAACAAACTATTTATTAAAAGGCTAAAATTTTATTAAAACTATTCTATTTAAAACTATTAAATCTCTATCTAGAATTCTATAACAAGAAAATTTATTTATCTAAATCTATTATATTCTATTTTAGCTATTAAAATTTATTAAAACTATAATATCTATAAAATGGCTAATAAAATCTAATAAAATCCAAAAAGGACACAGTAATTCCAGAGGGAACAAAAAATAGTCCAAAACGATCAGTAACACTGCGAGAGCGCATCGGGACAACCGGTAAAAATAAACGTTCACCGAAACATCCTCAAAATCAACAGCACGAGCTGAAAACACTGGGAAGGGCACGACTTCCCAAAAATACGATTCTACTTATCTAACTGAGTAAAAAACACCTGAAATGCGAGGAGAGGGCTGTGATCCCGATAAAATTAAAACAACTGAAAAAATGCACTGTATGCGATATGCGGATGCGAATGCGGTCATGCGTCGAAACATAGGGCCAGATACGGGACCCGGTTGGTCAAATTTTAGGGTGCAACAGCTGCCCCTATTCAAGCGGCTTGGACCTGAATGGGTGAAGAGCGCTCAGCCTTCAAACATTCAAAGGTAGATGACGGTTGAATACCAATGAAACCCTGAAATTTGCCAACCGTGGGAATATACTGCAAAACTACTTGAGGAATAGCCTCCAATGGACTGAAGTTTGGTTGTCACGACAACAACTGGTCAATTATCTGATAAAAATTTCTCTCCTTTTCAACATCAATCACCTGTGTGACGCCACAAGTATTGAAATAATGCTTCAGACAGCAAATACCTTGATTCCCATCTTACTTATGGGATCAAATCCTGTCATCTCACAGTTCATGGCGAACTTGAGGACAATTCTCCTGGGGAACTTCTGAATCGACTGCTCGGCACCCATTCTGTCAACAGGAGGCAGCTTCAGAAATCTGATATATGTCAATCTTTTTCCAGTGCCGACGTAACAACCAAATGTGAAGAATCACTCCGCTGGGGGAGAAGAGAAGCTTAACCAAACAACTCTGCAAGGGAACATACTCGAAAGCCATGAGGTAACCAACCTGGTCCATGTTTCGAAATGCGTATGTCTGAGAATGATGCAATGTCCCATACGGCATGGAAATGCTATGCGTTCTGTTTGAAAATGCGAGGCCCATACGGCATGGAAATGCTATATGTTTGTATAAATGCTATGACGATATATGCAAATGTAAATGCAGGCTCGAGCTGCCAGAGAACACCAGGTCTGCAACCACTTGGCAAAATAGATGCCGAAGGCAACGTCAACTCCACTGAAGGTAACCTGATATCACAGAATCATCTCAGCAAAATAAATGATGGAAAAGGGAAGGACGACCTTGCACGGGGATACTCTTTCCAAACCACTGACGACCTGTACTCTGTGGGGATGGACCAAATCGGGGTTGACTGCGCGCAGCACGCTGCTGGAAATGCCCCTACTATCAAGGATATCAATCTTAATCTGCTGGGGATACTCCTGATCCTACTCTGATGCGGGATAACAATACAATCTCAATTCTTCCGATAATACATAACTTTCATCTGCTGAAGAGTAGCAATTCTGATTTAACAACATCCACAAGGAATTCAAACATTAATCGGAGCACTGGTATCCGTCGAGCTTCGTATCGGGGAACATGACAACATGCGAGTCATTGGGAACTACTGTGTCAGATACCTTTAGGTTTCTGTTTTTACTGGTTTAGTATGAACATGGACTATGTACAAAACGGAAGATATGGAAAATACTAGACGAGAACTAGCATTCAAAGGTAGGCTACCAGACGAGAACTGATAGGAAAATAGGTTATCGGATGAGAATTGATTTGGTTTGGACATCAGACGGGGCTGACTGGATAACAGGCTGAGGCATAGACAACCAGACGAGAACTGGTTGAAAGCTGACGTACACCAGACGAGAACCGGTATAACACATAGGTTAGGAAAACAGTGACCAGACGAGAACTGGTTACGCAACGACATGTACCAGACGAGAACTGATACAACACTTGAAGAAACGGTGACCAAACGAGAACTGGTTACAATAAACTACACCAGACGGGAACTGATGTTTACGGAGAGATTGAAGCAACGATGACCAGACGAGAACTGGTTACCGGTTTGCCAGGCGAGAACTGGACTTTGGAAACGACTGGTTACTGACACGTAACAGGCTGTGGGATAACGATCCAATGACAGCAAGGCCGTTTCCGGAAGGCTAATGTTTTCTGATAAGAGTAATGACATGATTCCCCGATACTCAACTCCGGCTGGGGATAAACAGACTGGTTTGAATGACTTGCCCCAGTGCACTCAACTTGCCCCTATCTAACTCCTGGGAATACTTGCTCTGAACAGCTTGCTACGAGACGACCTCGAGATTACTTGCCCCGGTATCTATACGACAAAAGGATTCAATCTCCATTAAACCCCTATCAACCCAGTTGGTTTCAACACTCTCTGCGGTGACTTTCCCCTGAATGAGCGTTCTAGCGACTTAAACTGATCTGATTATCCACCTGAAGTATCTGCTTTCAAATTTCCACGTTCTGTATAATTGCCCCTGATTGGCTCTCGAGAAGACTCACTTCTGATCAACTGCTTCTCAAGCATACTGCCCCTGATCAACTGAAGCTTCGGGACTTGTCCTCAGACTAACTGATTCCGAACTCACTGGAAGTCAATGCCCCGGATTTACAGGGCTTCACAACATACACCATCCTGGTTCAGACTGCTGAATTACTCAGTCCTGCTTGACGATTCCCTGTTGGAATTTCTTTCATGTCAACTACTAACCTGCAATTAAAACTGTCTATTCACGAATGGTAATCTTAATGCAATGTTTATGCAGATTTTTGAAAAAATTTGTGCTGTCACTCATTTACATGTCATAATTGAGTGACGAATGAACCAAAGTTCAAATGTAGTGCTTACGTGGTCAGTGAAAAACACAACAAGGATGTGACTAGCAAGTCACGAAGGAGTCAGGTTACTCAACCTTATCGTAATGAGCTTTCAGAATAAACCCTACCTCAATTAGGTCTTTTAAGGGTTGTATCGTGGTCGGGTTCACGGTTCGTGAAACAAAGGATATTTGGCTCAAATTTTGATTTGTACCCACCCCTTCTACGTGATGATCTCCGATCCTAAGGTTCAGTTAACCTGGCACAAGCGCTTGCCTCTTCGAGAGGTATGTTAAATGGTAAGAACCACAATTAAGGAACTCACAGGGCTTTTCCGGAGTGATAGTTACTCCTTTTCGTTTTCGGTGTCTGTGTACACGACTTTGTGACTCCACTGGGGATTTTTCTATTGATATCCTTTCTCTTTCATTCTTTTGATTCCCTAATTTTTGCCTGGACTAACTCCCTTTTGAGTTCTTTTCAATTTTCTTCGAAGTCCAGCGGGATGCCCTGATTTTTGCCTAAGTATTAGCTTTCCAGCTTTTTCTTTCTCTTTACTTAGCGAGCTTTCTTTCTTCTTTCTTTTAGAACAAAGTCGTGTGACACTGTTTGTCTTGATTGCTCCGAAAGGATGGTAACCGTCTCACTCCTGATTGGTGAGGTTTACCCATTGTGGTCGACGAGGTACGACCTCTTGAAAGGTATAAACTGATTGGTCCTTGAAAGACAACACTCCTCTGTAAGACTTGAATGCTCGGTCAAGATAACTGACAACTACCCTGCCCCAGGTTAAGATGTGAGGGTTTAAAAGTCCGAAAAAACTTCTACTTCTTGGCTCGAAGTGGTTAACAAGGGACTAACTCCTTATATCTCCAGTGTTTGGGGGATTTGAAACAATGCCTTGTACGTTATCGGCAAGGTTTTATCTGAAAGCATACGATCATCGGTTATGAGTTTAGTTTCGTCATCCTCCCTCCAATCTTTGCTAGTCACAGTGACAAAATGGAGTGAATAAAATGCAAGTGTCAGTGCAATGCAGTAAATGAGCGACAGCGACATGATTAATTCAGAAAAATGCATAGTCACCTTATTAATATCACCATTCGAAACATACAATGTTTAAAAGCAGGTAGTAACTAACAGAAAAGAAACTACAAATGCAGATGATAAAAAGTCTGAGGATTGCCAATGCTGATGGCACCTGCCTGTCTGGACCACTGGCTTCTGCTAGGGAATACTTTCTGAATCTACGAGCTTAGACAGCTGAGAAGTTGGTATGAACAAACAGAAATCCTTCTCGAAAAGAAATGCAATCTTGGTCGATCAACTGTTGTACCTTTGCCTGAAATGCTTTACAATCTTCAGTTGAATGCCCCGGTGATCCGCCATGATAACCACACTGAACATGGGGATTATACCCAGGAGGGTAAGGTTCTGGCACGGGCTTGAGAGCTTTAGGTTCCACCAAAGAACTCTGGACCAACTGTGGCAAAAGCTGACTGTACGGCACAGGAACTGGATGAGAAGGAGCATTCCTTCGTTCCAAATTGCTACGAGGTCTGTTCTGATTCTGACGCTGAGTCTGATAACCTTGGCCACGAGTTCGCTGATTTGCAAGGGAAGCGACATAAGACTCCTGATATGGTGCCCCAGGCACAGTGGTCTGTCCAGCATAACAAGGCATAGAAGATACTGATCTCTGAGAAGATGAAGAACCAATAAATTTCACCAATTCATCTCGAGGGTACCCAACATCTGGCATGATGGCATTGATCACAACTCCCTCTTCATTCTGATAGTCATGAAGAGATTCAGTTTCACTAGCCTGGCTGCTTGAATCAATCTGGATTTTCCCGATCCTTATAGCATTCTCAATACGTTCTCCCACTCCCACTAATTCAGAGAAGTTCAGCGGAATCCCAAGCAATCTCTCGAAGTACGGGCTTTGCAAGGAGTCTACGAACATGCTTGCTAACTCTCGGTCTAGAAGTGGTGGTTGTACTCTGGCAGCAAATTCTCTCCATCTCTGTGCATACTTCCTGATAGGTTCATCGTTCTCTTGAGACAATTCTTGCAACTGCACGCGATGAGGAGCCATGTCTAGGTTGTAGTCGTACTGCTTCAGGAAAGCTCTGGCTAAATCCACCCATGATCGAATCTGATTACTCTCTAACTGCATATACCACCTCAAAGATGCCCCAGTCAGACTATACTGAAAGCAATGGATCATCAGCTTGTCATTTTGCACAAACGAAGTCATTCTACGACAGAACATCACCAAATGTTGCTTCGGACAACTATCTCCTTCGTACTTCTCAAATCCCGACACTTTGAACTTATAAGGCAATACCAAGCCAGGGACCAAGCACATGTCTGCAGCATTCAGGTTAACAACATCTTTGACCTTCAAAGCTTTAACTCTTTCTTCCAATACTCGGAGCCTTCTATCACCTTCAAGAGCTCTTGAGTTTACAGTCCTGGCTACCGGGATATCTCTGCGTGGATTCCTCTCAGGGAAAACAGCACCTTGATTGTTAACAGGAGGAGGGCGCTCATTTCGGACAACAAACTGCTCATGTCGATCTTGGTCCATAACAGGAGGCTGTACAACTTGATATGCAGTAAGATTGTTCACTTGCGGAAAGTCTGCCATAGAAACATATAGAGGGTTGGACGTCACAGTGAACCCTGACAAGGCGTTAGCAGGCTGGAAGTTGCTCTCAGACATAGCTATCAATTACCTTCAACTGACTACACTGCTTGATTCTCAAATCTGCTCAAGTCTGTTCCAACCCCTTGGTCGTCTTCTGACAATCAACAGTTGCTCAGACCAATCACCGGATAATCACCTTCTGAAATCAAACAACGGCTGGATAAGAGCTCTGGCCAGCTGGAGAAATGCTATGCAATATAATGCAACACGATATGCAAAATGCAATATGCAACAAACACGGGATCACAGCTCCCACAGCACGCTCTAAATGCTGCTGCACTGCTGACGGAGTACGTTCTCTCTAAAAGAGAACGCCAAGATAACGGGTAGGCTGGAAGTCAGGTTTCTCGCAAAAACCCCCCCACTCACGGGTATGAACCTAAGGTACGACATCCTATGCGGTCATCAGCGTCACAGACTTTCATAAGCGACGATACGATTCCCAGAAGGAGTGGCACCATCATCTCATGAAGAGGCCTCACTTAGCTGACTTCCAATTGATCGGTCCCCAGAGTCGACAATCCTCACGTCTGGACTCCCCTCAGATCCTCAGGATCGGAAAGAAGCACCTCGGAGAGAACCTCGTCTGAGCGTGAATTTCGTGGGGAACTTGTGTCTGCTCAACAAACAGATTCGTCCACTAATCTCCACAACTACGTCTAAATGCATACTCAAGCAGCCCAGGTCCGGCTATCACTCAAAGTATCACCCTCCCCAGCACGACAGCAACAGCTAGTCGCAATACATAAATAAACACCCAAAAAAGACAAGCAAACAAACGCTAGGATTGACTTTCCTAGGGGACGTTGGATCCCACATGCATGGGGAACTATCGCAGTCCCCAGCAGAGTCGCCAGCTGTCGCTACTGCGAAAATCGGCGCCGGCTGAACAGAAGAGTCGCCACCGTGCGTTATTTATCCCAACAGAGGGAAAGGAAACGCTCGAGGTAAACCTACCGCAAAGACGGGAAAGGAATGGTCATCGCAACCAAATCCTGGGTTCGGGAGTCGGTTACGCAAGGGGAAGGTATTAGCACCCCTCACGTCCGTCGTACTCGACGGGATCCACGCTTGCTTGTTTGTCTAAAGGGTGCAAAAACAATCTACCTACGGATGCTAAATCTAAACGGAAGGAAACTGACTCGCTAGAGCGTCGCGCTCCATGCCTACGTATTCTCAAGAGAGAAAGTCAGAGTCAACGTAGTTCGGGAAACTACGGGCAAGGTTTTGCTCGCCAAGACATCGCGTCTTGTGCCTACGTACTTTCATACAGCATGAAAGATCAGAGCGGTCGTAGTTCGGCTAACTACGGGTAAGCAAAGGTGTTCTCGATCACACAGGAAGTGAGAGATTAGGTTGTCTCGGGAGGTACGGGAACCTACGGGAACCTAGAACTACGGTCTAGTCTCAAATGCGCAAGGGCAAGAGAAAGGGATAACAAACGTTAGTTGTTAGCGGGAAATTCTCGATCGCACAGCAGCGAGAGAAAATAGAAGTTAGTCGTTAGTGTGCTCGCTAGGATATCGCATCCTATGCCTACATATTCTCGTCTGGTACGAGAAATCAGAGCAGCTGTAGTTCAGCTACTTCGGGACCACAGCTCAAATCTCGTTTTATTAACATTCTGAAAAAATGGTTACAATGATTGAGTACGGAAAAATAAACTCCTAAAAACCCTATCCTACTCATCATGAGAAAATCAAGTGGCAAATAGTCCCCTAACAAGTGGACTTCTAGAAACTATCCTCGAAAGTGTAAAAAATAATTCTATGGAAAAAAAAACCACTCTAAAAGAAATTATTAAAAGTATGAACTAATGTTTTTTCTCATTTTTCTCTACTTTTTCTATATTCTTTTTCCATATTTCTTTTTTCTTTTTCTATATTCTTTTTCCATATTTCTTTTTTCATGTTTCTCAATATTTTTTCCTTTCTTTTCTATTTTCTTCAATATTCTCTTTTCTCAACTCCCTTCTTTTTTTTTTAGAAAATAAAAATTGAAGAAACTAACTAGAAAAGAATAAAAACAAACTACACTAAAATGCAAGGGGGGTGGTTTAGTTGTTACCGGGATTATGTTAGCAAAAATACAAAGGAAAGTTGGGCCCAGCCCAACAACTAACAGCCAAAACGGGGAGGGGGAAGGAAAGGAAAGCGGGGGTGTTATGCAGTAACACGCGAATGGGCTTGAGGCCCAACGCCCCACACAGCCACGTACCAAACTCCTTCTCACTATCAGAAAAACCAAACCCTAAGTCTCTCTCAAAGTTTCTCCAAACACTGTTCACTCTTACGTCGTCACCCTACTCACTTTCTAACTCGTTTGAACTCTAAAACAAACTCCGTCTCAACCTTTCTTTTAGTCTCAAATCTCTTTCCCTCACAATATTTCTTTCTATCAAATCCAAACTCAAAGCTCGCTCCAATCTACGGAACAAATGAACAAAGCAACAACAACAAAACTATCCAGTTCTGGCAAAAATCATGATTCATCCTCTGATGTTCTTGAAGGCAAGACGTGAAGCAAGTTTATGGAAGGAAATAGTTCGCCGAAGATCCTGAATAAACTCGAAGGAGATGAAGATTCTTGAAAGTGTTGAAGTTCGTATGAAGATTTCCTGTTAAAGATTGAAGACCTCACTGAAGCTCTTGAGAAATCTTGAAGCGTGAAGTGCAGCGGAGGTTGTTAAACCCAGGATTAATGATCTTCGCTTGGATCTTGAAGGATCTTCTGGAGAGGCTTGAAGGATCTATCGAGCGACGAACATGCATGGAGTCGTTAGAGGAGTCTGAAGGATCCATGGAGACCTGGACGTTTGTTCTTGATCACTGATGATGAACGTGTTGAAGACGTTTGTGGTTTTCTGGCGATTTGTCGAAGGTCATGAATGATTGTTCTGGAAAGTTGAAGAACTCTGATGGAGGTTGGAACGATAATCTAGGAGAAAAACGTCTGAATTCGATGGTTGAGATGATGATTGTAGATGATCGGAGGAGATTGCAGTGATAGATGGGGAAGATCAAAAGAAAACGATGAAGATGATGGATTTGGAGTTTCCGGTGATATTGGCAGTGGCCGGAGTAGGTTACGGGTTGGTTACGGTCGCCGAAAGTTTGTTGGGGCGGTGGTTGCATGGTCGACGACCATGCAACCGATGAAGCTCAGGCGAGGGACAAGTGGCGAGTGTGGATGGAAACGGTAGTTGCATGTGATACACGTGTTACTGGAGGGTGAGCGGAGAAAGCCACGTATGGGTGGAGGTGGCAGATTCTGAGAGTGTGAGATCAATGAGGTGCCCCCCCCCTGAATTACACATGTGGCCAAATTTTATAGGGACATGTGGCACATGATAATGAGGACTTGTGAATGGGCTTTCACAACACTTCTGGGCCCAACGAATTAGCACTAGAACTGATCAAAGAATAACTGGACTAATGGAAACGGATTAACAAAATGATTTACTAATTAATGAAAATGATTAATAAAAAATGACAAACGATTAATCTTAATATGATGAACTATTAGAACTATTCCTAATTATTTAACTCTAATTAAAACTAAAAACACAATTAATACTCTAATCTATTTAATATTCTAATATCCTATATTAAAAAATTAAAACTAATATCTATGATCGCGACTTTCTATGTCTAATACAACTAACTGCAAGTGCACAGTCTATCGCGTAGTAATAAAAGATATCGATCCCACAGGGACTCGTAATCAAACTAGTGTTCTCGGGAGTTACTATGTTTAGCTAGGTAGAATATGTTTTAAGGGAATAAGATTGTCACTAAAAGGGGAAACTAAGATTACTATTTAGATTTTAATTAATTGAATCGATAC
The DNA here is from genome assembly GCA_963859935.3 of Lathyrus sativus. Classification (NCBI taxonomy): domain Eukaryota; kingdom Viridiplantae; phylum Streptophyta; class Magnoliopsida; order Fabales; family Fabaceae; genus Lathyrus; species Lathyrus sativus. The sequence continues at coordinate 876,355,639 of OZ012735.1, forward strand.
GTAGTAATTATGTTCTTCAGGGATTTGATAAGTTACTGGTGTATGAAATAGTTTTCACAGTTTATTTAAGCAGAAAATGGAGATTTGAAGACTCTCGTCTCACAATGTTATTGACGCTAATCATAATCCTAAGGGTCTTACGTACACTTTCGTATTCCATTCGGGGTTAAAATTACTTTTTGGAAATCTCTAAGTTCTAATTCGTTTTAAAGTGCTTTCGCTGTTATTAAAACAAATGCCTAGTGTTTACTATCTGACCTTACCGCAACTTTCGCTTGTTGGTTCGTATCTTAATTAATTTCCCACTTTCGTGGCAAAACTACTTTAAAATAAGTTCTCGCTTTCGCGACGAAGTTTATTTCGTAAATCAATTTTTAAACACTTAGACCATAAGTTATTTTTATGAAAAGAAAGTTTTCAAACAAGAGTTATCAAATCCCATTCGAATTATTACTACATATCGATTACCTAAGTTTAGCTAGACATGGAATTTGGAAAAGCAAAACATAAATAATAATAATAAATAATAAATTGCATTATGATAAAATAGAAGTCGATCAAAATGAAAACCTGTAAATAATGCCAATTGGCCTTTGGGCAGATCCTCCACAGATGTTGGCAGGATTCTGTCTTTAGTTCCAATTCGATCGTACAGTGCAGTAACAATTACAGAAGAGCGGAAATGGGAATGAGGAAAATGGCAGAGAAATAAAGGAAAGGGATACAAATAAAACTGGAGAAATGGATACAAATAATAACTGAAAATAGATTTGCTCTGGAAATTAAATTTGGCAGCACTTCGTGGTATGAATGCCGCTCCCTTTTTTAGGTCCCCTGCTTCCCTTTTTATAGAAGTGGAATTCCAACGGTTACCTCTGAGGATGATGGACCTTGAGGCAGATAATTTAGGGAGTAGTGGACCATTTAATGGGAATTGGAACTGCTCTTTTGACGTGTAATCTGAGTGGGGCGTTTTTGCCTGCATGACGGTCGTCACAAGGTGTGACGGTCGTCACCTGTGTGACGGTCGTCATGCATCTGTGACGGTCGTCACATCAGCAAAAACTGTCTGCTGCGCTTTTCATTGTGTTTTCACTCCTTTTTCGTCCATATTTCATCTGGGATTGCTTCTTTTCTTCATGTTGCCTTGTTTAGACGTGATCGTTGAATACCTGCAAAAACATCAGACAAATACATGGAAATAACCCGAAATCGGATCGAAAACGGTTAGCTTTTAGTCGAATTATGCATGAAAATATCTATATGATTTCGTGTTATCAAACTCCCCTAAGCTTGAATCTTTGCTTGTCCTCAAGTAAAACGTGGAAAAGTCGGCAAGCACGAGGCTGCTTCTTCATTCGCAGAGTTTGGAAAAACCGGGATTCTTGGTAGGAACAAGACGAGTATCACGACGACACTGGACTACAAGTCTCCGGAGGTCTCCCTTTTATTGCAAATCGGTCTCAGTCATGCTACCGTATCTTGGTGTCAAGGTTCTCGTGGCAAGTTCACCCTGTTTGTTCTAGCGCAATCACATTAAGCCCGTTGTCCGCACACTCTCATGGCAAGTCGACCTGTTAGTGAATATGATCTCGTTTTTGTTTTTGATCTTCTTCATTGATCATAATTTGGTGTCATTGATTTTTCAATGGGTTTTTCGTGCCGTTGGGCTAAATGCTCGGGTGAGGAGCACCTAACTTAGAAGGAAATGAATCTTATATTCTTGGGCTTTTTAGCTCTCTTTTCATGATTTTTCATCTTTTTGGAGATCATACACTTATTTGCATCGGTCGCTCGCTTAGAAGTGTTTTTAGGATGGTGCTGACTGCTAGTATAAACTACTTGGGGTTGAGTTTGCGTAGCCACTTGAGACTTTGGTACACGTAGGTGGTGAAACCGACTCGCATAAACTAGAGATCTAAGGTGTCTGGACGATACTGGTTTTGTTAGAACTGTCGTTTCCTCGGAGTTTCAAAACTCGGTTTGAACTCAGGTGCATTCTCGTGATGCTTTTGCTTTTGAGGAACAAATGAAAGTTTTTGTTTACGTTGAATAATGTGGGGATAGTTTGCGTAACGTGAAAAATATATAGACGCGCTTTATTTTCTAGAAATAGAAAGTGTAAAATAGAACTTACTAAAATTCAAAAGTGCAGTGAAATGGAAATACAGTAAATAAGGGAAGTTCTGAATACAGTGGGAATAAGGCTCCGCTCCCACACTATCTCGATCAGTGTCCTCACTGATTCTTGAAGCATGCGAGAGGGAGATACAACTGAAAATGAAAATACAAAGAACTGAAATATAGTAAACAATAAAGGAAAAAAAAATGAAAATCTAGTCTCCGGGTCTGTCACGTCCACGCTGGCGTCCTCTGGCTCTCGTAAGGGCTACTCTATCCTCATAGCTCATGGCTCCGGTGTGGTAGACCGTGTCTCGGAGTCCTTCGACCTGCAGGGTCAGATTCGCTAGACTCTCAGTGATCGTAGCTTGGCCGGTGTGAAGTTGTTGCATTTGAGTCCGGTGCCAAGCTTCGAACTGGTCAGCTCGCTGGTTCTGCTGCTGCAGCATCGTGAGTATCTGTGCCTGCTGGTCTAGGGAGCGACGGAGGTCCTCTTCGGTGTAGTCGGGCACGGGATGGTGACGGCGGCAGCGGGATGATGTACCTACTGGAGGAGGAGGCTGCGATGCCTCTGGCTGCTCGGACCTGTCCAACTCAGCTTGGATTTCATCTTCGGAATCATGAGTGGGTTCCTGAGTAGGAACAGCGGCAGCAGGAGGGGCAGTGAGGTCGAACAACCAGTTGGTACGGTCCTCAGGATGGATGCGGGTGCGGGACGGAAGGATGATGCTTCTGACGGTCTTGCCACGCACAAGCGGATGATATTTCCCGTCATCTCGGGAGCGGATGAGATGGGAGGCCCTGCAGTGGTCGGTGTCAAGGAACACCGAGGGGATGGACTGGAGGTGCTGGAGGCGGTCGCCCAGGTTCAGCCCAAGTGCAATGGCCGTGACAATCCCGCCAAAGTAGAATGGCTTCGAGCCACGGTTGCAGTTGGCCTGAATGTGGGCCAGCAGGAACGGGGCGGCGTTGACCGGTTCATTGTTGAAGACGCAATGCAGAAAGAAGAGCTCCTTAGAGTTCACTTTATGGTTGCTGTCTCTGGCGAAGATGGTGTTGCTCAACGCCCTGTGAAAGTATCTGATGGCGGGGTTATGGATGTGAGTGGCGTGTAGGGAGTCCCAGCCATCGGCATTTAGGTCGGTCAACTGATACCACAGCGCGAAGGCTTCGTGCTGGAACTGGTCAGTGATGCGGCGATGAGCGTTGTCGCCGCGGGGTAACTGTAGGATGCCGGCAATCTGGTTTTGGTGTATCTGATAGTTAACGCCAAACATCCGGAAACAAGCGGCACCTGAGTGCTGGTTGAGTTTGCCGCTGCTGGTGATGTATGAGAATGAACTCAAGAACTCAAGGGTGAGCTGTTCATAGGTCGGCTGGGGGTTGGAGCAGAGGTTCCAGATGCCTGCTCGTTGAAGCATCCAGGTTACACCTTCAAGGAGTCCGAGCTCCGTAAGTGATGGAAGGTGTGGGTAGTGAGTTGGCTGGAGTGTCCTCTGATGAAATGCAATGTACTGTGCTCGTTGTCTCTCGCCTAACTCGCCTTCAGGGAAGGAAATGTTGCTGATATCTGCATTTCCGGCCATTGTTGAAGATGGGGAGTTTTTGGAGGTTTTGGGGTTTTTCGGCAGAGATGGAAATGTGACAGAACGGTGGTTTGGAGGTTGAATTTGGAGTTGAGGTTTATAGTTCAATTGGGGAGGACGAAAATCGTAGTGGGGTATGAATTTTGGAAGTTTGAAAGTGATAATGGGGGGAGTGGAAGGGTACACGACCCCTGTTATATCAGATTGCAGTTCTGGGCTGCGTGACGGTCGTCACAAGGGTGTGACGGTCGTCACCCGCGTGACGCTCGTCATGGGGCTGTGACGGTCGTCACAGCAGCAAAATCTGCAGAATGCAGAATTTTGCTCTGAGGGCATATTCGGGGTGATTTCAAAGCTTAGTATTGCTACGGTGATGTAATATAATAGCCAACAATCAATAAATAATGCGAAAACAGAACAATTGAACAAAACTAGAATTGAAATAACATAAAATGGAAACAATTGTATGTAGTACATAATGAAACGAACAATGTGAAAATTCCAAATGAGTGAATTAAACTAAACTAGACTAAACTGAAACTACTGCTACGAGCTAATAACTAATCTTTTCGTGCCTTCAATTCCTCGAATTTCTGTGAATAGTAGTCGAGTTGGTCGCAGACTAGATCCATGAAGCCTACCAGGTCACTGTGCATGCCTGCGATATCAGCTTTTACATTAGTCAGAGCTTTATCAACGTCGTCCAATCTGAGTAACACGGTATCCATTTTGTCGGTTGTTTCCTCAGGGATAGGCTCAGGATAAGTATTGTAGTGTGGAGGAGTCATAGGGTCTACTTCATTTTCAGAGGCGGCATCCTCATAGTACATGTAGTCGTGTGCCTCAGAGATGTGGTCACTGTCATACATATAGTCCTGGGGTGTTGACTGTGGTGAAGGAGGTCCCATAGGCTCATCCAATTCGTAGAGCCAGTTATCCTTGTTGTGGATGCTTGTCATCAGGTGATCAGGCAGTGTGAATAGTTGTACTGGTTTTTCGTTAATAAGGTACTCGTACGGTCCAGGTCCCATAGTCCCTAAGATGCGCCTGTTAAAGCAGAATTGTATGTTCATGGGTCTGATGGTACCAAAACGAGTGCTGGCATTTAGATGGAATCTAAGGCCAAGCTCGTGGGCAATCATTGTTACTAGTCCTCCTATAAGAATAGGTGTCTGAGGTTCCAGCGTGAGGCGTTTGAAGGATCTCATCATGAAAGGCACTGCATTTACTGTTCGTCCCTGAGAAGCACAGAACATGATGAATAACTCTTCCTTAGACACTGTGGTAATATTTTCTTCTTTTCCAAACAAGGTGTGAGCTAGTATCTTATGGAAGTATCTAAAGGTTGGGTTATGAATGTCATCATTGTACATTCTGTCTGGTTCAGGGTGATAGTCGCCTGTGATTCTACCCCAGAAGTGATCGAGTTGCAAATCAATATCGTCATCTTCTGCACTGATGAACACATGCGGTCCGCTAGGGAATCCTAGGAGGTTAGCTAGTGACATCCTGCTATGGGTTTGGTCCATTCCAAACAATCGGAAGGTAATCAATTCTGTGCTGGATCCAAAACCATAGTTGGGTGTATATCTGAAGGAACTGAGGAATTCGTAGGTAAGATCCTTGTAGGTAGCGAAGCGTGTTTTCAGAGCAGTGTTCTCCCAACCCAGTTGATTGAACAGGTATTGAATGCTATCCGTGATCCCTAGTTTATCCATAGTAGCCTTATCATAATACAGCGTTAAGGCGAATTCTCTTTCGGTCAGTGCTGCAAATCTTGCCTTCTGAGCGAGTCCTCTGAAGTGAACCTTTGTGAAATCGTACTCGGCCATATTCGCAGGTAATTCGGAGAAAGCAGAAGAAATGTTTTGAAGGCTTTAAAAATCCTGAAAAGTTTGAAACAAGAAATTGAAGTCAGGATTTTTAGAAACGAAAAGTGGTAGAAACAAAAGACAAAAGGGAAAAAAATAAAATAAGAATAAAAGTACGAAAATGAACGAAAGTAGAAAGTAGTAGTAATTTTAGGATTTTTGTTGGATTTTTCAAAGTAGAATTTTAAGGAAAAATGAAATGCAATGACGAGGGAAATTTGGGTTGCCTCCCAATAAGCGCTGTTTTTAACGTCTAAAGCCTGACGATAGCTTGGTGAGAAGCTATTCGGGTGTTTGAGCCGGAAGCTCAAGCAATGTTATATTGCTGACTTGAGGACTGTTGTCGTTCTTATTGTAATGTTTTAGACGTTGCCCGTTTACGATAAACGGTGCATTTGTCTTGTCGGTAATTTCAACATCTCCACTCTGAAGTACTTTAGTCACTTCATAGGGTCCAGACCACCTAGATTTTAGTTTTCCTGGGAAGAGTTTTAATCGTGAATTAAAAAGCAATACGATGTCTCCCACACTGAATTGTTTCCTGATTGAACGTTTATCATGCCACTTTTTAGTTCGCTCTTTGTAGATACGGGCATTTTCGTAAGCGTCTAATCGAAGTTCTTCCAACTCGTGTAAGTTCAAGATTCGCTTTTCTCCTGCCTCAGTGTAGTTGAAGTTGAGTGTCTTAATGGCCCAGAAGGCCTTATGCTCTAACTCTACAGGGAGATGGCAGGATTTACCGTAAACTAATTTATAGGGGGTAGTACCTATTGGTGTCTTAAATGCGGTCCTATAAGCCCATAAAGCTTCTTGTAGCTTTGATGACCAATCTTTTCTCGAGGTAGCGACAGTCTTTTCCAAGATCTGTTTTATTTCTCTGTTCGAGACTTCTACTTGTCCGCTAGTTTGCGGATGATAAGGTGTAGCTACTCGGTGCTTGACTCCATATCTAGAAAGAAGTTTATCGAATATTCGTGATATGAAGTGAGATCCTCCGTCGCTAATGACGAGTCTGGGTACACCGAATCTAGGAAAGATTGTGTTCTTGAAGAGTTTGATTACTACTCGTGCGTCATTTGTTGGAGCAGCTATGGCTTCTATCCATTTAGACACGTAATCGACAGTGACGAGTATGTAGTTATTACCAAAAGAAGGTGGTAAAGGTCCCATGAAATCTATTCCCCAGACGTCGAAGATTTCTACCTCTAAGATTCCTTTTTGAGGCATTTCATCGCGTCGTGAAATGTTGCCAGTTCGTTGGCATCTATCGCACTTTTGCACAGCGATGTGAACGTCTTTCCAGAGATTAGGCCAGAATAGGCCGGCTTGGAGAATCTTAGCGCACGTCTTGGACGTACTAGCATGACCACCATATGGTGCTGAGTGGCATTGGGAAATAATATTTTCTATTTCTTCCTTTGGGACACAGCGACGATATATGTTGTCGGACCCTCTCTTGAAGAGTAGGGGTTCGTCCCAATAATAGTGTTTTAGATCGTGGAAGAATTTCTTCTTTTGCTGATAAGTAAGATCTGGTGGAAACACGCCTGCGGCGAGGTAATTAACGATGTCAGCATACCAAGGTAATGTGACTTGGGCATAGACGGCTTCTACGGCTTTTTCGAATTCTGGATCTTCCGAGATTGAGTTGGGTACGTCACTTTCTAATTTGGCTATCAGACGTTCATACGGGAAATCGTCATTTATCGGTACAGAGTCCGAACGACATTCGGCGGTAAGCAAAAGTACCGTAAGGACAGGTGAATGTAGTCTTTTCTTGGTCATCAGGATGGATGGGAATTTGGAAGAATCCTGAATAACCATCTAGATAGTAGAAATATGAATGTTTGGCTAGTCTTTCCAACATTTTGTCTATGAAGGGTAGCGGGAAGTGATCTTTGCGCGTAGCCTTGTTAAGCTTCCTATAATCAATACACATCCTACTTCCAGTCACGACTCTTTTTGTTATCGATTAGCCTTTTTCGTTTTTAACTACTGTGACTCCTCCTTTCTTTGGTACGACATGAACTGGGCTAACCCATTCACTATCGGAGATCGGATAGATGATTCCTGCATCAAGTAATTTCTTTACTTCATCTCGGACTACAGTGCTCAGGATGGGGTTTAGTCTTCTCTGATGCTCTCGAGAAGTTTTAGAGTCTTCCTCTATTGTAATTCGATGCATACAGATCGAAGGGCTTATACTTTTTAAATCGCTTATGTTATAGCCTAACGCGGTAGGGTACTTCTTTAGGACTTCTAATAACTTTTCGGTTTCTGGTTGTCCTAAGTCGGTGTTGACTATCACTGGTCTTTTTAGTTCATCGTCTAGAAATTCATATCTGAGGTTTTTGGGTAGAGTTTTAAGCTCTAAGATGGGTTCTTCGGACCTGGCATATGGTTTGGTGTCAGTGCTAAGCTTTCGCTTAGGCTGTCGTCTTTATACGGTTTACGCCAATTGTCGTCTTCAGAAATGTCGGGTATTTGAATCTTTATTATTTCTGAATACATGGTCTCCTCATTTTCAAGTTCTCTTATGCATTCGTCAATTTCATCTACTAAATAGCAGGTATCGTCTATTGCTGGTGCTTGTAAGAACTTGGTGAGAATGAACTCTATCTTTTCTTCTCCTACTTCGAATGTTAGCCTTCCTTTCTTCACGTCTATAATCGCTCCGGCTGTAGCTAGGAATGGTCTTCCTAGGATAATTGGGGTTACAGTGTCCTCCTTGATGTCCATGATTATGAAGTCGGTTGGGATGTAGAATTGTCCTATGCGTACTGGAACGTTCTCCAGTATTCCGACGGGGTATTTTACTGATCTGTCAGCTAATTGTACGGACATTTTGGTTGGCCTGAGGTCTCCCATATTCAGCTTTTTGCATATAGATAAGGGCATAACACTGATACTGGCTCCTAAATCGCATAGAGCTTTATCTATTACGAACTTTCCTATGACGCAGGGTATGGAGAAACTACCTGGGTCTTTTAATTTAGGAGGCATGCGGTTCTGAATAATAGCGCTACACTCTGCAGTGAGTGTAACTGTTTCGTTATCCTCGATCTTTCTCTTATTTGACAGGATCTCTTTGAGAAATTTGGCGTATGACGACATTTGAGTTATCGCTTCTGTAAAAGGAATAGTAATATTCAGCTGTTTAAGAAGCTCTACAAATTTCTTAAACTGTCCTGAAGTTTTAGAGTTTATTAGTCTTTGCAGATAAGGGATAGGTGGTTTATATGGCGCTGTAGGTGCTTGAGTTTTTTCACTTGCGGTATCCTCCTTCTCGTTGTCTTCCTTCTTCTCTAACTCAGATTCCTTTTCTGCTTGTTCAGTTGGTTTCTGTTGCATGGCTGAGTTTTCGGTCCTCGGATCGATCGGTTCGTCCAATTCTTTTCCACTTCTTAGTATCACAGCATTTGCTTGGCCTTTGGGATTCTGTTCGGGTTGTCCAGGAAATGTGCCAGCAGGTGCGGCAGCAGATGCTTGCTGTTGAGCCACTTGTGATATCTGAGTTTCTAACATTTTGTTGTGGGTGGCTAGAGCGTCTACTTTTCCTGTCAACTGTTTAACTTGCTCGCTAGTGTGTATGTTTTGATTCAGGAACTCTTTGTTTGTTTGAGCTTGAGTAGCTATGAACTTTTCCATCATCAATTCGAGGTTTGATTTCCTAGGTGCATTCTGAGCAGCTGGTTTTTGATATCCTTGCGGAGCAGTAGGCATTTGCAATGCATTTTCGCTTTTGTAAGAAAAGTTTGGATGATTTCGCCAACCTGGATTGTAGGTATTTGCGTAGGGATTTCCTTGAGCATAATTTACCTGGTCTGGCGGGATTCCGGCTAGCAATGGGCATTCAGGTGCATTATGAGTGGTGCTTCCGCATAACTCGCAATTTGGAGTTACTGCAGGGACTGTTGCAGTGGGGTTAACGGTCAGACTATCAATCTTCTGTGCTAGAGCATCTACTTTAGCATTGAACTTTTCAAGGCTGCTGATTTCGTACATCCCACCTTTCGCTGAGGTTTTCTCATTTGGAGTGCGTTCACCTCCCCATTGGCAATGGTTTTGTGACATGTTTTCTATTAATTGATAGGCTTCATCGTATGGCTTATCCATAAGTGCACTGCCCGCGGCAGCGTCTATTGTCAATCTAGTATTGTATAGAAGCCCATTATAGAAAGTATGGATTGTCACCCAGTCTTCTAGACCGTGGTGAGGACATGTTCTCATCATATCTTTGAATCGTTCCCATGCTTCGTAAAGAGATTCAGTATCTTTCTGTCGAAATCCGTTGATTTGAGCTCTAAGCATAGCCGTTTTGCTTGGTGGAAAATATCTCGCTAAGAAGACGTTCTTCAATTGCTCCCACGTTGTAACGGAGTTGGATGGTAACGATTGTAACCATGTCCACGCTCTGTCTCTAAGAGAGAATGGGAAAAGACGAAGTCTTATCGCGTCTGGAGTTACTCCATTTGCTTTCACTGTGTCTGCGTATTGTACAAACTTTGTTAGATGTTCGTTCGGATCCTCAGTTGCGTTTCCTGAGAATTGGTTTTGTTGTACAGCCGACAGCAATGATGGTTTCAGCTCAAAATCATTTCGGGTAATAGCTGGGGCAGCAATGCTACTTCTAGGCTCCATCTGAGATGGTGTAACGTATGCCTTCAGCGGTTTGTTCGGAGGTCCTTCAGCCATCGTTGGTTCTTCTTCGGATTTGGGAATGGGAGTGAGAGGATCGGGAATGTTATGTTTGAGTTGGTACTCAATGATTCGGCTTCTTAGATGTAAGAAGCGTTCTAGTTCTACGACTGAAGGTTTCAAGATATCGCTTTGTGGGCGATCACTTGGCATACAATCGACAACACTAGTAAAGGAAAAATGAAAATTGTTTACCTAGACTATACGGCGTAACAGAAGGTTACACTATTGACTAAACGGGTCCCCGGCAACGGCGCCAAAAACTTGATCGCGACTGTCTATGTCTAATACAACTAACTGCAAGTGCACAGTCTATCGCGTAGTAATAAAAGATATCGATCCCACAGGGACTCGTAATCAAACTAGTGTTCTCGGGAGTTACTATGTTTAGCTAGGTAGAATATGTTTTAAGGGAATAAGATTGTCACTAAAAGGGGAAACTAAGATTACTATTTAGATTTTAATTAATTGAATCGATACGTAGTAATTATGTTCTTCAGGGATTTGATAAGTTACTGGTGTATGAAATAGTTTTCACAGTTTATTTAAGCAGAAAATGGAGATTTGAAGACTCTCGTCTCACAATGGTTATTGACGCTAATCATAATCCTAAGGGCCTTACGTACACTTTCGTATTCCGTTCGGGGTTAAAATTACTTTTTGGAAATCTCTAAGTTCTAATTCGTTTTAAAGTGCTTTCGCTGTTATTAAAACAAATGCCTAGTGTTTACTATCTGACCTTACCGCAACTTTCGCTTGTTGGTTCGTATCTTAATTAATTTCCCACTTTCGTGGCAAAACTACTTTAAAATAAGTTCTCGCTTTCGCGACGAAGTTTATTTCGTAAATCAATTTTTAAACACTTAGACCATAAGTTATTTTTGTGAAAAGAAAGTTTTCAAACAAGAGTTATCAAATCCCATTCGAATTATTACTACATATCGATTACCTAAGTTTAGCTAGACATGGAATTTGGAAAAGCAAAACATAAATAATAATAATAAATAATAAATTGCATTATGATAAAATAGAAGTCGATCAAAATGAAAACCTGTAAATAATGCCAATTGTCCTTTGGGCAGATCCTCCACAGATGTTGGCAGGATTCTGTCTTTAGTTCCAATTCGATCGTACAGTGCAGTAACAATTACAGAAGAGCGGAAATGGGAATGAGGAAAATGGCAGGGAAATAAAGGAAAGGGATACAAATAAAACTGGAGAAATGGATACAAATAATAACTGAAAATAGATTTGCTCTGGAAATTAAATTTAGCAGCACTCCGTGGTATGAATGCCGCTCCCTTTTTGAGGTCCCCTGCTTCCCTTTTTATAGAAGTGGAATTCCAACGGTTACCTCTGAGGATGATGGACCTTGAGGCAGATAATTTAGGGAGTAGTGGACCATTTAATGGGAATTGGAACTGCTCTTTTGACGTGTAATCTGAGTGGGGCGTTTTTGCCTGCATGACGGTCGTCACAAGGTGTGACGGTCATCACCCGTGTGACGGTCGTCATGCATCTGTGACGGTCGTCACATCAGCAAAAACTGTCTGCTGCGCTTTTCATTGTGTTTTCACTCATTTTTCGTCCATATTTCATCTGGGATTGCTTCTTTTCTTCATGTTGCCTTGTTTAGACGTGATCGTTGAATACCTGCAAAAACATCAGACAAATACATGGAAATAACCCGAAATCGGATCGAAAACGGTTAGCTTTTAGTCGAATTATGCATGAAAATATCTATATGATTTCGTGTTATCAATCTATTAACAAACTATTTATTAAAAGGCTAAAATTTTATTAAAACTATTCTATTTAAAACTATTAAATCTCTATCTAGAATTCTATAACAAGAAAATTTATTTATCTAAATCTATTATATTCTATTTTAGCTATTAAAATTTATTAAAACTATAATATCTATAAAATGGCTAATAAAATCTAATAAAATCCAAAAAGGACACAGTAATTCCAGAGGGAACAAAAAATAGTCCAAAACGATCAGTAACACCGCGAGAGCGCACCGGGACAACCGGTAAAAATAAACGGTCACCGAAACATCCTCAAAATCAACAGCACGAGCTGAAAACACTGGGAAGGGCACGACTTCCCAAAAATACGATTCTACTTATCTAACTGAGTAAAAAACACCTGAAATGCGAGGAGAGGGCTGTGATCCCGATAAAATCAAAACAACTGAAAAAATGCACTGTATGCGATATGCGGATGCGAATGCGGTCATGCGTCGAAACATAGGGCCAGATACGGGACCCGGTTGGTCAAATTTTAGGGTGCAACAGTAGTCATTGTTTTATTTATCTTCTTGTTGCTGCATTTTACTAAATGTTTTCATTGCATTGGGTGCCTTTGTAAATGCGCCGAATGTTGGTTGTACGCACTAAGCCGGAGAATCGGTAGTGCTGAATTTTGATGGAAAACTAGTTGTTTTAAGGAATATATGCAAGCTGAAGTACTTGCTGAATTTTAATGGAGTTTTATTTGTAATTTATGGTATTACATTGATTATCATAAATGTGGAAAGTGCATGATGTTCCGCTGCAAATGAATATGTTGCTATGTGATTAAGATGTTATATGAGTTGTTATTAGATGTTCATCCAAGATTATGTGCTATGTATCATCACTAAATGCATGTCGTCCAATTAAATGGTAAAATGTATGTTTTGTAAGTTGAATATGTGACACCTCTGTTGCGTCTCAGTTCTTGTGCGTGTGACGGTCTTCACGACTCCATGACGGTCGTCATGCCTACAAAATTCGTGCACTCTGATTTTGATTTATTTTAAATTTCTGCCGGGTTAGATTGGGGTGTTACATTAGTGGTATCAGAGCAGGTCGATCCGTCCGGCCAAGTTGTCTAATGTTGTGTATTCCCTGGTATGCGACATGTGTGTGAAAACACTGTCGGTACATGTTTTGTTGTAGAACATTTGTCTGCAGAAGTGAGAATGATTCAAGTGGGGGAGAAGCTTGTGTTTTCTCCGGAATGCTGCAAGTGTGGAGTTGTAACTCAGTATGAAGTTGAACGCTCTTATGGTTTGGTAAAGATGGTTTATACCCCATCATGAATTTCAACTGTCTGTTGACAAATTGAGGAACTGATCATCCTTAATCTCTTGTTAATAGTAGACGAGATTGTGTTGGATGGGATAGACGTGTCTTGCGAGCTTAGGTGGCGTGAGCAGTGAATTGGTTGGAGTGGAGCTAAGTGCTCAAGAATTGTTTTGATGAGTCGGTCGATGTAAGAAGGTGCAGAGATGTGTATTTTAATCGGAATTTCGAGAGTTGATGGGAGTAGGAAGTTGGTGGTTTTCCAATTAAGTATACTTGTCCGGAAGTTTCATGAGGAGGGACGTGAATTACTACCGGGATGTGAAGTGAAGCTTATACATCAACTTCGTTCTTGGAACTAGTTCGTTGTTGGTGGTCGAAGTTGTATCGCATTGGGAGATATGTTAAAGGTAACTTTGGCGAGTTTAGTATGCTTTAAGGAAACTTGAAGTACGTAAGAAGGATCATCTGACCAGTGTTCTAGAGTTGGTTGATGTTGTAGTTGTGCTGGAGTTGGAAGCTAAAATCGTGTAATCTGTGATTTTGTAAGGAATCGATGTTCTACTGACGAAAGTCGGATTAGATTTCGTAGTTGTGTCGGGTAATGTTAAGCCGTGATTGAGTATGCTTGTTTTATCAAATTTGGTTGATTTTGTAAGTTCTTGCATTTTTGGAGATTTGAAGGTTTAAGATTTGGATTGAAATCGGACGTCGTAGAAATCGTGTTTAATGGTTCTAATCCAATGCTATATGTTAGGGGGGTATGCGTATGTGTTTGTTTTGAAGAAAAGAATTGAATCGGTCGAATTTTCTGGTAAAAATGCAGAATTCCCGTAGCTGATTTTGAGCAAAATTCTGTTTTTTCGGAAAACTTCGAAAATTCATAACTCTTGAACCGTGTGTCAGTTTTGACCTTTGTTCGAAGTGATGGGAAGCTAACGAGATGCTCTTTCTGGGAAAAACAGTTTTTATGACGGTGGATGATCCAATTGTAGCAGAAAATTCAAAACGCGTCATTTTGGCAATTTTACCGTCGTGAACGGGTGCGGTTGATGTGTTATCATACTGTATGTTTTCGGTATATAACGTGGTAGCTGATGCTTTGATTTGAAAACCTTGTCTGTACCAATGATGATGGTGAAACGAGTTAGAACTGATTGAGCAGTGGTGATATGAGTTGGTCGGCGAAGAGACTTCTTATGGAGTTAAGCCTTGTGTGTTAGACCTTACTGGTAGTATTTTTGAGGAGATTCAAGAAGGTCATAAATTTGGGTTGAGTTGGTAGATTAGTTGAAGTTGAAGAATCAAAGTCGAAGAGTTGATTTTCGAATTTGTGGAAGTGGTATCGCGATATGTCGTGATTGAGTTTGTGATCAACTTAGTTACGGAAACTAGTCTGATATTGAGAACTCCACATTGTATGTCTGTTTGGATGGTCGAGGAATTAATTTGATTGAGTGGTTTTGAGACTTGTGTATGGTGTGTATTCTAAGGCAGCAGATTGTGAAGTCGAGTAGATGGTGGACAGTGATTTCTGGTGATTGTGAGAAGAGGTTGGACGTGGAAAGCAATATTGGTGTACTTGAGGCTTAAAATATCTCAAGTTGAAACTGTGCCAGATGGTTTCCTTAGTGTGAAATTGTTGTTGTACGTCGAATTCCAAGATCGCAGCTTTTTACGAAATCGAAATCGGACATACGGAAGTCGTTTAACGGTCGAAAATAGAAATCTGGACTGTCATGTTCGCCGAGAGATTCGCCTAGCGAAGTGTCCTGGGCAGAAAAATGTTGTGGAGTGGAGTAAGAATACTCTTGAAGAAGTGACTTGAGATAGATGGAGCATCCATCCCGGTGCTATGAAGACGTAACCGGATTTGAGGAAATTATTTTGAGGGTCATAGTTGAAGAGATAAGTGGTTGAGTTTTTATGTGCTGATTAGACTTGTCAGAAGTAGAAAGTTGAGCATCAGAAACCTGTTGGGTTGATGCAACCGTGAGAAATTCTAGAATGGATATTAGATAGTATTTCCATGGATTTTGTGACGGGTTTTCCAAAGAATTGGAAGGAATAAGATTCGAGTTGGGTGGTAATGAATGGATTAACAAGATTAACTCATTTCCTACCAATGAGGGCGAATCAGTCTATGCGGAAGCTAGCTGAGATGGGTATCGATGAAGTTGTGAAGTTGTATGAGGTGCCGTCGAATATTGTGTCAGATGGGAATCTGAGTTCTTCATTGAGATTTTAGGAGATTTTTGCAGACGTTTGAATGTCATGTCGAAGTTGGATTCTTTCTAGCATCCGTGGACGGATGGGCAAACAGAGAGAACTATTCAGTATGTAGAGGATTTGTTGAATTGTGTTGAGGTATGTCCGGCGAGAGCGTCGTACTCGGACCTGAGATTGTGTAAGAGACGACTGAAGAGATCAAAAGGATCCCAGATAAGACGTGTTTTCAGAGTTACGATAGTAACTGGTGTTGGCCGAGCTTAAGGTCTCGGAAACACCCACTATGTTCTGTCTATCTGTGTCAGAGTGGCGCAGCGGAAGCATGGAGAAAATAGCATGCTAGGCTGTTTTGCCGCTGTCGCTTGTGGGAATTGCATGATGTGTTCATGTGTCCAAGCTGAGGAAGTACATTGGTTCAAATGGATAGTGTGAAAGTGAGGGATGATTTGATTGTTGAGGCATTGCCAGCTCAGGTTGATGTACGAGAAGCAACTTCGAGGTAAAAGGATTCGTTGGTAGAGGTAATTTGGAAGATTAGGATGCGAAAGTCGTATCCGGAGTTGGTTGAATCGAGGTAATTTCGAGGACGAAATTCTTTTAAGTAGGGGAGATTTGTAACGCCCGTTTCATTTGGATTTAATTTAATTGTGATTTTTGCCGTATCTCGTTGTGTCGTAGTCGTACGAGGATGTCGGGAAAATTCTGGTTTTGTCAGAAAACTTTGAAAAATCATATCTCTTGATCCGTAAGTCGGATTTGACCCCCGTTCGAAGCGTTGAAAGGCTAAAGAGATGTTCTATCTAGAAAAAAAATTGAAAAAAATTGAATTCTTCTGATATCAAGATCGTCATGGACTTTCCACGACCGTCACGACCGTGACGCTCGTCATGGACTTGCCACGACCGTCATAGTAACGAAATTCAGTTAAATGCAGAATTTGGACGTGGCTGAGTGGAGGTAGCAAAAATACATTCTATAGACTCTTTTACCCTCAATTACACCATTTGGGGAAAAGAAAGACGGAAAAGAGAAGTTACGCATTGAGGAAAGTTGAGAGCAAAGAATCAACCACCGACGAATTTGGAGGTTTTATGCAGAAAAGTCACCGTAGAGCGGAAGCGGAACCAGAGAGCGTGGAATTGACCTCAATTCTAAGGTAAGGGTGGGGTTCAATTCTATAACCGGGAGTATGATCGAATTTATGTAGGAATCGAGTCATAGGTATAGTTTCGTTAATCGATAAATGTTAGGGAAAAGGTTTCCCTAATGGGACAAGATTTCTATGTAGGAATAAATGTGTTATGTAGTTATTAGTGCGATGCTCTAAGGTTTTCCTTATGGGAAAATACGTAGAACGAATATGCTATACGGTTATTCGTACAACGCTCTACTGGTTTTCCCTAATTGGCCAAAAAGGACAGTTACCTGGTTGTGATTGATTTGTAATTAATTATGTAAGAAAATGCCGTAATGTTGTTATTACGATAAGATGCTGAATCCTTAATTGTTGAACTGATGTTGATGTTATACCTGTATAGGAATAGCCGTTTTGTATGAACACTTTGAGTTCCTATTTGTTGGTACGATGTTGTAATGTTCCTTTACGTGAACAGTCGTAAATGTTGAAATTATGTTGTTATTGTTCCCGTATGTGAACGGGTAGAAAGTGATGGTTGTATGAGTGGTATGATGTTATGATGCTCTGTTATGGACATTCTGGTTGTAGGCGTAATGCCTTGTTATATGGTTGCTATGGTTGTGTTGTAGTCCATAATAGATGCATTTCATGGCATAGTATTTGGCCTGGATTGGCGACGGTTGTGCCTGTATTGGTGTTATTTGGAGTGTTGGCTCCTAGATGGGTTCAGGGTGTTGGCCCTGTCCCGAGTTTTGGAGTGTTGGCTCCTAGATGGGTTCGGGGTGTTGGCCCTGTCCCGAGTTTTGGAGTGTTGGCTCCTAGATGGGTTCGGGGTGTTGGCCCTGTCCCGAGTTTTGGAGTGTTGGCTCCTAGATGGTACCACATGCATGTGCACAGTTGAGTCGCATTGTTGAGTCACATGAAGTCGCATAATTACGCTAGTTGTATGTTAGTGTTGTTTATGTGAGATATGGATTGCTCGCAGTTGTTGTCGATGATGTTTATGATTTCGAAACCTAGAATGTTGTGATGAGTTTCCGGCATGTTTTCTATCATGCCTTATGTTATATTGTTGATATCTCACCCCTTTCCGTTGTATGTTACCTCCTCTGGTGGTAATTTGCAGGTAGTTCAGAATGAAGTTCCGCTTTATCGATCAAGTTATCGTTGGTCGCTCTGATACGTAGCAATCTTGGGGGGATGAACGATTGTAGTCATTGTTTTATTTATCTTCTTGTTGCTGCATTTTACTAAATGTTTTCATTGCATTGGGTGCCTTTGTAAATGCGTCGAATGTTGGTTGTACGCACTAAGCCGGAGAATCGGTAGTGCTGAATTTTGATGGAAAACTAGTTGTTTTAAGGAATATATGCAAGCTGAAGTACTTGCTGAATTTTAATGGAGTTTTGTTTGTAATTTATGGTATTACGTTGATTATCATAAATGTGGAAAGTGCATGATGTTCCGCTGCAAATGAATATATTGCTATGTGATTAAGATGTTATATGAGTTGTTATTAGATGTTCATCCAAGATTATGTGCTATGTATCATCACTAAATGCATGTCGTCCAATTAAATGGTAAAATGTATGTTTTGTAAGTTGAATATGTGACACCTCTGTTGCGTCTCAGTTCTTGTGCGTGTGACGGTCATCACGACTCCATGACGGTCATCATGCCTGCAAAATTCGTGCACTCTGATTTTGATTTATTTTAAATATCCGCCGGGTTAGATTGGTGTGTTACAGTTACTGCCTTTCTTTCCCTGGATCGTGACATCAACGTAGAGGTCCAACACTCAGCGGACTACTAGCATGTCCCAGTTCCGCCCAACACTGACCCGGCCATGGCAGCTCTGGACGAAGCCCTCAACATGACGAACCTTCTGATCCTTCAATAGAATGCAAGAATTGGAGCATTGGAAGAAGTCTTCCGTCCAAGATCTCCTCCACCAAGGCGCGAGCACCAGAGGTCCCGAAGCTCTTCTCCTTGACACATGAGGAATCGCCAGATCTTAGTAGAGCCAGAACCACTTCTAGTTAGAAAACATGACCACACTCCTTCCTAGAGCCAGCACTCCCTAGGGGCCAAGAGAACAAGAAGAGACCTGCAGGCTGAAGGCTGACGTTCACCCTTAGACCTAAGGGTCAGTTGCAAACTTCTTTTCCCTGTCAGGATCGTGGTCCTCGCCCTAGCAGAGACACCTGCTCGCGTTTGCGATCGAGCAGTTACTATGATGACAAAGAGCCTTGAGGCCCATTATCTCAAGCGATCATGGCCACTCGCCTACCCAGAGGGATGGAGAAACCTACGCACCTGGGAACATATGACGATACAACCGATCCTGACGAGCACATTGAGAACATCGATTCCCTGCTCGTCTACTGTGGCGTTTGAGGTGCCATCAAATGTAAGTTTTTTCGGAAAACACTGAGGAAGAGAGCAATATCCTGGTACAAGAGCCTCCCATATGAATACATCATCTTGTGGAGGCAGTTGGGGAGGATGTTCTCAACTCTCGTCGTCACCCAAAGATAGAAGCCTCTCTCGAGGCTATCATCCAGGGAAGAGAAGAATATCTTCGAGCTTACATCGAAAGATTCAGTAAAAAAGTCGTTCAGATCCCCACGACTGACGACATGAAAAAATATTTGCTAGAGTGCGGGCTCCATCCCCGCAGCGACTTTGGCAAGGCTGTTGGCATCGAAACCCTTGCAACACTAGATTCTCTCCTCCTCGAGGCTCAGACATACATCCAGTATGAAGAAATGGAAGAAGCCAACACTGCCCGGGACTCAAGGCACCAGGAGAACACTAGGTCCTCGAAGCACGACTACCCCTCGACATCTCGTCGGGGAGCCGAAACAAGAAGGGAAGGCCGCCCCCGGGAATCCCAGGATCACAAAGGGCCATCTGGCCGGTTCCATGAATACATGCCACTGACCACCTCGCGCAAGAAGATTCTCTATGAGTGCATGACTTTGGAGTTCCAATAGACATGGGTCCGTTTCCCAAAGCAGATACCTGCCAAGCCGAACATGGATAAAACGAAGTACTGTCGGTTCTACAAGAGCCATGACCATATGATGGACGAGTGCATCCATCTCAAGGATGTAATTAAGATCCTGATCAGAGACGAGTGTTGCACCCCAAAATTTGCCCAACATTTCTTCACCTAGCTTGTGTTTCATTTCATTCGCATTAGCATTATCATTTGCATTTCATTGACATGTATGCAGGAGATCAAGAGGTATGAGTACCAATTAAGAGCTATACAAGACTATGAAGCTATCTAAGAAGGTTATTCAGGTGCTCAAGGGTTGATATCCTTGTCAGAGAAGTTAAAAGATCCTCAGAGAGAGTGATGGAAGCCAAGTGTGTAGGTCTTTTAACTTGAGAGTTGTGGGAAGCCATCAGATGATTCTGAGGTCATGGAGATGGACTTGAGGTCTTGAGAGAGCTCATGAGAAGTTTTGAAGATCACTTTGAGGCCTAGACATGTCATTGTGCAAGATTAAGAAGGCCCAACCATGATTGGTGCAAGTAGGGTTTGACTGGGTCAACCCTAAGTCAACTGATGATTTGGAGAAGGTTGAGACTTAATCCAAGAGCCATGTAATAATGGATTGATACATTGAGATGTTATAAGGAAGATTCCAAGGTTAACTCATCATGATTGAAGAGCTTGAGAAGTTTCAGGCTAGGGTTTCTATGACTTGACAGTGTAAAATCCCCTAGCTTGACCCCTGACTTCAAGACTGTTTAACTCAAGATATGATCTTCATCTCATCTTGACCCCAACATGATTGTTTTAGGGCATGATCTTAACTTTAATTTGAGTACTATAAGTCCTTGATAGGGTTTATGGAACTCAAGTTATGAGCCAAACAAGTTACAAGTCATCTGAGGCATGTGCATTTGGAGCTTGAAAGTTACCCAACTTGCATGAAACGTTTGCCCTAGAAGGATGATTCATATGAACTTTTGGTCAACATGAATGTTGTTCCTTATCCTCTTAGCTTTCCATAGAGTACTAGAAGTCCTTGATTGGATTTGTAGAACTCAAGATATGGCTTTGACAAGTCAAGGGTATTTTGGGTATTTAAGCATTACAGGTCATTTTGAACCATAAGTCCATTTCACCATCTTGCAAGCCTCAAATGAATTTTTGTTCAACATTAAAGTTGCTCAAAATGATGTTTTTAGCTTGTCTAAGTATCAAGTGTCCATTGATATGGATTATATCAAGCATTGGTGGAAGAAAGTTCATATAAAAGCCATTTTAATGAATTAAAAGGTGAAAATTCAAACTAATTGGAAATAACATGTTTTCAAGTCAAATTTGTAGTCAATTTGAATGAAATTGATGTTATAATGAGATTGGCATTACTACATTTTTGATTTGAAGTCCATAATATGGCCATTTGGAAGGTTTCTTCACAAATAAGAAACATATCCCACATACTCCATAGATTGAAATCAAGGGTGGGAAACTACTTCATTACATTCCACAAGGCTTAAGTGAATCATTTTGAATGAATTGGAAGATAAAACAAGGCTTAAAGGTGGATATGCACATTGAAAATTTTGAAGGAAAAGGAAAATCCAAAATTCATAAATGGGCTTGGTTTGGGCCTCTAACTCATTGAAACAGAATATAAATAGGATTTAGAACAGAATTGGAGGCTTCTAGTGCTCATTTTCTTGGAGAAGCCATTGGAGAGAAGTGAAGAAGGAAACTTGGAATTGAAATTTCATTTTTGAGTTCAAGAGCATATCAAAGCAAATTGAGGATTTCATCACCTTCTACATACATCTTGGAGTGAATATGCACTTTTGTGGAGGCTGAATCGTGCAAGAACCATCTCTGTTGGAAGCTCAAAGTCAGGTTTGTGAATTTCTTGATTATGCATAATTTAGGCCGTTTTAGATAGCATTGCGTATGTGGTTAGGATCGGGATGAAGTGTAGTTGGATTTAGGATGATCAATTGCATGATTAGAGACAAGTTAGGGTTGACACCATTTTCGGTTGAGATTGTTATTTCAAGATCCTGGCATTTCTAGAATGAATAAATAGTATGGTTAGATTCCTGGTGAAATTTTGGATAAAATTCATGTAGAACTCGTGGCGATTGGACGACTGTAAAGAGACTTAGGGTTGTACAGGGGTGATCGGAGAAGTCACCGGCGGTGGCCATGGCTGCGCGCGAGTTTTGGATGTTTGCAGAAGTTTGAAAAGGTAGGGGATGAAGTCCTAGCCGTCCGTTTGTGTGGAAATATTGACTCAGTCGCTCAATCCAAGCGCTCACGTTGAGCCACATACACCTCCCTTGCAACGCAGCGTTTTAGTTTAAGTGAGAAACTCAGGCTTTTGTGCTTTGCTGTGTAAACCAAGAACGCATTGGTTCGATACCTCGCGTGCCTCTTTTTCTTTTTAATTTGAGAATTAAGTTAACTGAATGAATTCACAGGGCGTTGGGCCTTGGCATCCCTTGCTATTACCACCCCTCTCCCCAGGCTCAATGTATTTTTACAAGGCAAATCCTTACTCAATGCACCACATCCCTGGTTATTTCCCTTGAACTGAAGTAATATTCAGATGGGCCTAGCGCCCAGTTGCTATCCTCACCCCCCATTTGCTGGGCCTAGGCGCTGCTAAGTGAATTTGGTTGCTGACTGCACCCTCCATTCATTTTCTTTTATTCTCTTTTTCTTTTAATTTTTGTTTTCATATGGTTTGATTTTAATTCCCAAAAAAATAGTAAAAAGTGATATTAAATCTTGATAAAAATTGTAGATACAATTTAAAATGTTTGGAAGTTTGTCATGATTTTATTTTCCATTTTTCAAGCATTTTCATTTTATTGTATTTTTTTAGATTCACATGTGTTTAATGTTGAAATAATGATGTTGTAATTTTGTCCATTTTATTTCTCCCTCATGGTTCTGAAATTGACCTTGATTTTTTGTATGCTGTTTGAGTACACATTGATATTGCCTTGTGATTTTTATCATGATTTTTAGATGATTGTAAATTTGCTTTTAGCATAGTTGTTTAGGAGTATTCATGATTGAATCCCTTTGAGATACCTTGAACTTTAGGTTTAGGTTGAACCTTTTAAACTTAGGTTTAACTTCTGATTTTTGGACTATAGCATGTGGATACATGTAGGATGATATGATATTTTTCCTAGAATTCTTAGGAGTGAATTTCAACTAGTTCCCCATTTTACAAAGTAACTTCAGATTAGGTGATCCAAACTTAGAAAGTTTCATAGTTTAACCATGTAAATAGCCATTAGATGATTCTAAATAATGTAGTCCTTTCTTGATAGATTGGTAAGTAGGTAGAGATCTCTTTAGAACTTTTCCATAACCTTGATAGAGCTTTTGATGCCCCTAGCTTAGGTGAACCTTGTAGCTAGCTTGTAGGGTTTCTCTGGAGTGATGTGTTGCCTCCTGTCCCCTATGTGTTTTCCCTGGGCTTTTCCCTACATTCTTTATTCAAGTCTTGAAGAGGAACCCTCCTGGGAGAGCCTAATCCTTCCTTTGGTTGGATTCTGTGCATTCCTCAGGAGGTTGAGTCTTGAATTGACATTCCCCAGTATAGTACATTCCTTTGGTTTGTACTATCTTTATCCTTCAAGTCTTGAGGAGGAGCCCTCCTGTAAGAGCCTAATCCTTCCTTTGGTTGGATTCTGTGCATTCCTCAGGAGGTTGACCCTTGGATTGAAATTCTTGGCATGGTATATTCCCTTGGTTTATATACTGTCATCCATCTCAAAGTACTTTTCTTTGGATCCCTCTTGGGAGAGCCTAATCCTTCCTTTGGTTGGATTCTGTGCATTCCTCAACAGGTTGAGCCTGAGATGGACATTCTGTGTTGATACACGATAAAAAATCACTCTTAGATTGATATCTAGGACTAATACCCAGTCCTTTCTGTCCTATTGACATATGATCCCTCTTAGGAGAGCCTAATCCTTCCTTTGGTTGGATTCTGTGCATTCCTCAAGAGGTTGAGCCCATGATGGACTCTGGTATTGATATACCTCTAACCTAATGCAGCTTGGGATGACTTCCTTGTTTCTCATTGTGGTTTCTCTCCTTGTTTGATTTGCTTGATGCATTAGAATAAGTTCATTTTTAGATTCTTTTAAGCTAGGAGCATGATTGCATTAGAGGTGGAGTTTCTCCCTCTGCTTGTATTTTTACTGTATGGCTTTGCTTGCTGGTATTCGGTAGAGCTTTGCTCCCTTGCCTGTGTGGTCTGTGGTTTGCTTGATGGCATTTTATTTTCTTCTATTATTTTTGCAGTTATTCATATCTGGCTTGAGGTTGAGATGAGCTTGTGGAGGCTGATGCCCCACACACATTTCCTCCCTCACTTGCATTGCATGCATTTTATTTACAACTTTCTTCTGTATATCTGTTTACTGTTTAGCTGATGCTTTATCTGTTTCTGTATCCCATTGACATGATCCCCTATGAATCTCACTTCCTTTGATAAGGAAGTGATGATTAGAACTTTAGGTTGAAACCTATGCATGATAACTTCTAGGAGTTCCCTGTTCCAAACCTCAACCATAGGATGAATCCTTGGCATGACAACATTAGGACTTGATAGTCTCCCCTTAGTTGAGCCTTTCTCCTCTTCTCATCTCAAACAAACAGTAAAAAACGTAATAAAGGCAAGTTAGTATAAGCGCGATACGAGCCTTAAGTTACTTGGGTAGTGATGATTGAGCGGCCTCCTCTCAATCGTCTAGAATGTTTAGTATACGTCCTTTGGATGATATGCGACGCATTCGTTCCCAGGTCATAGTCTCTAGTGCTGTACAAACTACAGACAAACATAAAAAACAGTTCTTCCGTAAAAGACAGAAAACAAACTTCAAACCTTTTTGCTCCGTGGGCCCATAATTCAAAGGAAGCTTTTCTGAAGAAAAGAGTGTCGTTAACTCCCAGTTCTACCGCAAACGGTAACGCTTAAGTCTCTGAGGGTCGAGCTGCGTACACCAAGCTGCTAGAACTGTTTGTTAACCCTACTCGAAAAACAGATGAATCTGAATTCCCGTAATCCGTATTATCCCGAACTACGTAAGTTCTGATCTCTCATATCTGCTGAGAGTATGTAGGAACAATACTGACGTATTGGCGAGCCGCCTTCCCCGTAACCCGTAGTTAGTCGAACTACGTTGACTCTGATTTCTCATTCTCTGATGAGAATACATAGGCATAAAGTGAGACGCTTTGCCGAGTCATTTTGTTTTCTTTTTAGACCAGGCCTTGATAGGTTGATAGTTAAACAAATTCGTCAGATAAACACAACAAGCGTGGATCCCGTCGAGTACGATGGGTGTGAGGGGTGCTAATACCTTCCCCTTGCGTAACTGACTCCCGAATCCAGACATTGGTTGCGATGACCTTGTCTTATACCTTTTCGTCAGGTTTTTCCGATCGTTTCCTTTCCCGTTCTGAGGGATAAATAACGAAAGATGGCGACTCTTCTGTTTTGCCGGCACCTTATTTTTGCGGTAGCGACAACTGGCGACTCTGTTAGGGATTTGATAGTTTCCTGGGGATCCAACATCCCTTATGCGAGTCAATATGGGGATCCAACGTCCCCTGCGAGAGTCAATCCTAGCGCTTGTATGTTTACTTGTTGGATTGTTTTTATTTATCGCATTTTATTTCCCGCATTTTATTTTCAGTATGATATGATTATCTGTGCTGTTGTGGGAGGGGCATTCTGATGAGTGAGAAGCCATACCCAGGCTTGAGAGCTACATAGTATTAGAGTGGGTTAGTGGAGGACGTGCTTGCTTTGCTTGCATCAGTTCCCATGTAATCCACACTCAGACGAGGTTCTCTTTGATTACTTCCTATCGTTCCTTTGGACTCGAGGGGTTGTCGGATATGAGGATTGTCGACTCTAGGAACCGATCATTTGGAATTCAGCTAAGTGAGGTCGCTTCAAGAGATGATGATGCCACACCTTCTGGGTATCGTATCATCATTTCTTGAAAGTCTGTGACGCTGATGACCGCATAGGATGCCGAACCTTTTCCGTGATTAGGTCCATACCTGTGAGCAGGGTCGGGTTTGTTGCAGGAAACCTTAACCTTCAGACTACCTGGTTTTCTTGACAGTGAATCAGTTTTGTTGGTATCAGAGGTTCTCATCATCAGATATGTGTTTGTTCTTGATAGAGCAGATTTATGGTCTGGTATCAGAGGTTATTATCATCAGAGATATGTTTGTTCTGGACAGAGCAGAGTTGTGGTCATTCTCCTCAACAACACATTCATCTTGATCTCCTGCTGCATGATTGCATTTTGCATTGTTTTCATCCTCATTTGCATATCATTAACGTGTGTCTGTGTTGCAGGTGCATATTTCTCCCCTGGTTCTAGTGATCTTGATCCTCATGGCAGATATGACATCTCTGAAGAAGACTGTGGCTTACAAGCAACCAACACCTGACATCCGAGAGTTACGGACTTTGATTTCTTTGGCTGATAAGACAGTGATGGAGAGTTTCAGAAAGAGTTATGGGAGACTTCTGGGTATTGTGTATAAGCTTCCTATATACGAGTTGAATGGCCTCTACGCCCTGCTGCAGTTTTACGACCCACAACTCAGATGCTTTGTGTTTCCAGACTATGTCCTAGCTCCGACCCTGGAGGAATACTCCGACCTGTTGGGGGTGCCTTTGATGAATCAAATGCCTTACTACCGTGTTGAGGGTGAACCTAAATTGAGTAAGTTGACTGACGCTCTTCATGTAGATGAGTCTGAGTTGGAAGGG
Organism: Lathyrus sativus; assembly: GCA_963859935.3. Taxonomy (NCBI): domain Eukaryota; kingdom Viridiplantae; phylum Streptophyta; class Magnoliopsida; order Fabales; family Fabaceae; genus Lathyrus; species Lathyrus sativus. The sequence goes on from OZ012735.1 coordinate 876,382,165, forward strand.
ATGGTATTCAGAAAGATTAAAGTTCATGGATTCCCTTTGCCTTTCCTGATGGAAAAGGCCCGAAAGTTTGCCAAGAAGGGTCGCTGGGATGTATTCAATTCCTTCTTAGCCCTTTGCATTTATGGGATCGTGTTATTCCCAAGTCATCCAGACTTCATAAGCATGGATGCTTGCCATATTTTTGCTTCCGGAAATCCAGTGCCCACTCTCCTCGGAGACGTCTATCATTCGGTTCACAGCAAAAATGAAAACAGGAAGGGGAAGAACGTGGCATGTTGTGCTCCTTTACTGTACAAGTGGTTTTATAGCCATCTTCCTAAGTCAGGGCCGTTCATTGATTCTGCTGAGTCTTCACCTTGGTCTGCACATTTGATGGGTTTGACTGCCGACAATATTATCTGGTTTGATAGAGATCTACTGGGCAAAGATATTGTACATAGCTGCTGTGGCTTTCCTAACGTCCCCCTGGTCGGAAGGAATGGATGTATCAACTACAACCCCTCTCTGCTAGTACGACAATTTGGGTATACACTATGAGGTCCTCCTAAAGAGGAAGAGATACAGGAATCTCTGTATCTCACAGGGCTGCTTGAAGGTCACACTTTGGTCAAGGTACATAATGCTTGGAGAAAAATTCACCGAAAGGGAAAGGTCCTGCTGGGAAAGAGCAACAACAAGGCCTTCGATCCGTATGTGGCTTGGGTCTGAGAAAGAGCCACTAAGTTTCTAATGTCATTTCCTGCTGTGGAACCATTGTATCCTCCTGTGTATAAAGAGCCTACCACAGTTGATATTCAGAAATTCAACCAGGTACTCCAAGAGAAGGAAAAGCTACGAAAAGCCAACGAAGAGTTGGAGAAAGAGACCGCTCAACTTCGGAGAGAGAAAAGTGAAGCCGCTTATACCTGCAAGAAGCAGACAGAGATGATCAACCATCTGGGCGCCAATCTGACCAAAGAAACCGATGCTAGGGAACGTCTGGGGTTGGATCTGAAGTCAGTACATGATGTGTTGACCACCAAGAAACAGGATTTGGATAGAGTATACCGGAAGCTGACCCAATACGAGAAGGTGTGGAGCAGCACCCTAGCCAAATACAAAGAGCGGGAAGAAAAGTTGAAGCAGCAAGTAGCTGAGTTAGAAGCTCAGATTATGGTGAAAGACAAGAAGATAGAGGCTGAAGCTTCACTGCGACGAGACGTCCAATATAGATTGGTTGAAGCCAAGTCGAATTTACAAGATTTTCAACTCCGGGCTGACGCTAAGAGGAGTAGAGTCGAGAACCATTCTAAAGAAGGTGTTTCTGGGAGCGTTGCCAAGAACCTCCCAGATATCATCAGGCAGAGGGACCTGCTAATCCAGGGTTTGCTTACTCAACTAGATCATCCCACTACAAAGAAGTTGGTAGAAGATTTTTGTGCTCGTGGCCGCACCTGATCTTTTGTATTTTCTTTGTATATTTTATGCATTGATATGCTGATCACCGCCAGGTCTGTTGGTTGGGGTCATGCCTTGTTGCTTCAGTTGTATGTGATTGCAGTTGTACGCTACCCAAAGGGGCTTTCCAGATGAATATATGAGGATTTATTTTCCATGATTGGATGATAGACTTTATTTGTCTTGGAAACTAGGATCGGGGGAGGGGGGGATCTCCCCAAGGCACAGACACATGTTTGCATTTGCATGACATGTACCTTGCCATTTTTCTAACCCCCTGTTGATACAGGTTGTTTCAGGACTGTCTCAGGTTGATCCGAGCAATGGAGCGGGTACGAGCGGAGCTGAGAGAGGTCAGAGGCTAGCTGAGGCAGGTTATGAGGGACCAACAGGCGCTCAAAGAGGAGAACGACCAGCTGAAGAATCAGGTGGGCCTGATGGCGGAAGTGCTAAAGAACATACTCCGAAGGGAATGTGAGCAGAAGCCCGAGGCTGCAGCCGGTACACTTGCTCCACAGGTATCTGAAGAACCCGCACCTAGGCATGATAAGCCTAGAAAACCCTCGGCTCAGCATGAAACTCAGAACGCTTCCCGTCAGCAGCCACGTCCGGTTCCGCAAGACAACCCCAGAAGGCAGGGTCAAAGAGGAGACTATCTGACAGAATCCTTGATCCAATCCCGATGGATTATGACCAGTTGTTGCAACTCCTGCTCCAACTACAGTTGGTTAAACTTCGAACATTGGCTCCAATGACCGGACAGCTGCCACCCGACTACAACGTGAACGCCCGTTGTGAGTTCCACTCTGGAGCACCGGGGCACGATATATTGAACTGTAGAGCTTTTAAGCATAAGGTTCAAGACATGATTGAGTCAAGAACAATTGAATTCGTGTCGGGCGGCATGAAAGCATCAGGCAAATTCATCTTTTATCGCGCAAGAGAGATGAATGTTCCCATGATCTCATCTGAAGATGAGAAGGATCAGGAGTATATCCTGCGGTCTTTGAGGTCCGAATCACCTTGCCCGCAACTTTTTCATGTTCCTGGGTTGAGTTCCAGGATGAAAACCCCTGAACAGAGAGGATCCTCACTAGGTCAAACCTCGTCTCCGGATTGTTTCTGCCATACAGAATCGACGACCTCTCGCTCCGTTGCAGTGAAACTATCGGAGCCCGAATCAGAGTCAACCTCACATCAGTCGTTCTTCTGATTGAGTCTGAAGACTTCAAGGGTAGCTCCCCTCAGCAACAAATAAGAGTGAAAGCCCAGTTCCCTGAAAGCTGGCAATCTGCATTTTATCATGTCATTTCTTTACATTTGTAGTTTCTTTCCTGTAGGATTGCAAATTTCGTTTGTAAAGCACGTTGTTTTCAATTGATATTGATAATGAAATAAATATGCATGTTTTGAACTAATCCATTTGTGTTCACTCTATTGCTTTCTTTTATTTCAAACGCTTGTTTAAGTGGAATCCGGGGAGGATGACGAAATCCAATGATGCGTAAGCTTCCGATGCTATGCTTTTGAACAAAAAACCTGTTGATGATGTACAGGCATTGTTTCAATTCCCAAACTCCGGAGATATAGAATCCCTTGTTAACCCCTTTGAGCCTAGTTGTAGGAGTTTCTTTCGAAAGATAGACAAACCCTCAATAATAACCCGGGGCAGGGTAGGTGTCAGTTGATGTGACCAAGCGTTCAAATTACAACAAGGAGTGTCCGTTCGAGGACCAATCACACCGCTATAGGTCGTACCTAAAAAAAACCATGATGGTTAAACCTGGCCGATCATGAGTGAAACAGTCACGATCTCTTTAACAAGTCATACGAGCCGATGCCATACGATTTGTTCAAAAAAAAAAGAATCAAAAAGAAAAGCCCGCTAAGTCGAATCTTGAAAGCAAGCGACTTAGGCAAAAATCAGGGTACCCCGCTGGACTTCAAAATCGAAGAAACTCAAGAAAGTTAGTCCAGGCAAAAGTTAGGGGAAAACGAAAAAACGAAAAAACGAAAAATGAAAGGCGGAAAAGGATTACGAAAGAAAATCCTCGAGAAAGAACGAAATCGTATGGCTACCGGTGCCCAAACAAAGACGAAAAGCGAATGACTGTCACTTCGAAAAAGAATGATTCTTTGAAGTGTCACTCAACCTTTGAAAGGTGAACGCTAAGGTCGAATTAGCTGAACGTAGGATCGGAGAACATCAAGGAGAATGGGTGGGTTAAAATGAATTTTGAGCCTTTATCCTTTCTTTCTCAAACCGTGAACCTGACCATGTTACAACCTTTAAAATTCCTAATTGAAATAGGTTTGTTTCGAAAGCATACTTCGGTAAAGATCGCATCAGAACTGACTCCTAGAAAGGATTCTCAATACAACGTTGTTTTAGTGTTGACATGTTGATGAATGATTTCATATATTTTATGTCACAAATTTTTTCCAATGAACAGGAATGGATTTTGAAAACTGCCATATGCATTGCATTTGATATGTCTCTTATGCAGAACAACTTATTTTACTAGCGAGTAAGCGCTTGACAGCCGGAAAGTTTCCACAATGGAAAGTCTGATCAGGATAGAATGCAGAATGCCAGAATATTCTGGTGAACCGGGGCAAGCTATGTCAAATGATCACAGTATGGGAGTCAGCCATCCAGAAATCGTTAATCCGGGGCAATCAGGTCGAGATTTGATGAATCTCTCGTAGTCAAGGGTATTACTCCCCACAGATCAGCCCATGAGGCGCAAAGTCATGACAAGACTGGGGCAGGTCACCCCGAGAGCGCCGAAGCCATCCTTAGCCTGAAGGCAATTAACCTGAAGCATCTTCGTGAGGTCCAAAATGCTGAAGCAGAACAGGGTGCAGAGATTGCAGATTTTCCTTCTAAGGAGCATCCCCACAGAGACCCCACGGGCTGGGGCAAAAGTTGAAAGCGAAGGAATCATTCCTCCCCGTATTGGCAGAGATTGTCAGAAGTCGTTATAGATTCTGGGGCAGGCCATCGCGAGTTCGTTTCATGGTCGGTTTTCCAATCAGGATGATTCCTTCTTCCCCGGCAAGTTCACCAGTGTCTCCCCACGGAGTCTGAACAGAGACCGCGAGCATTGATATGTCTCCCCGAGCAGAGGTAGATTCTCTCCAACCAGATGTATCCTGAGGAAAGATCATCATCTCCCCAGCTGAGTCATGTACTGAAGTGTATGTTCATCCCCAACACTGGTTCGATGTACAGTTTTCTCGTAGAAGACTATGTAAGAGTTCAACTTTTGATATTTCAGACTGAAGTCTCCAGCGGAATTGAGATTCCCCACAGAGTTGTACTCTCCCCGGCAGGTAGGAGTGATTCCAGCGTCCGATTACCATCCTCAGTCGAGTTTGCAGTCCCCCAAGAGAGCCGAGTCCTTGGAAAGCGTTTAGGCAATGATTGGTGCGCCCCATTAGAGTACTGAATAGCTGATGCTATATTTCCCCATCGGAGTCGTTATCTCCAGGAAAGTTTTGCCGCGAAGGCTGTGCAGTTTATTTCTGCGATTGATATCGTTTTCCTCAGCTTGTGGTTCGTACGCATAGTTGAGCGGGTTCAGGTTCTCGTAGAACTTTGTTCCCCGGCAGCAGTCGACTGAAGTTCAGTTCCCCAGGTGGAGTCCAATTGAGATTGGTGTGACTTCTCCTCGGTAGGATGATTCCTCCTCTCCACCAGAGTGGTTCCTTCTCCTTGACAGGAGGTTTTTTCCCTTCAGCATTTACTTTGTTGACGGGGTCGTAGCATTTTGCATGATTCCATAGCATTTACCCTAAAAATGCGCAGCATTTCCACCGTGTGGAGCATTACGCCATTGACGATCATATGCATATGAAACATGAGCTAGGTCGTTACCGTTCTTGTTTTGCAGGTGTTCCTCCGCAGAATGGTTTGCTCAAGATGATTCTTGAATTCCCCAGCGAAGTTGTTTGCTTAAGATGATTCTTAAAATCCCCAGTGAAGTTGCAAGAGTTGGTTGCTCAAGTTGATGCCTAGAGTCCCCGACAGAGTGTGCTCAAGATGATTCCTGAAATCTCCCGCAGAGTTATTGGTTCAGGATGATTCTTGAAGTCCCCGACGGAGTTATTTGTCCAAGATGATTCTTGTAGTCCTCAGTAGAGTTGATTCATCCAGAATGATTTCTGGATCCCCGAAGCAGAGTTACTTGATAGTTCTCCAGAATCCCCAGCGGAGATGTGTCATCCCCAGCAGGTTTTAAACAGAAAAGTTAAAATTTCCTTGAAGACTTGATGATTGAAGTCCGGCAGCGGTGCCAAAACCCCAGACTTACCGATGAAGTCTAACTGCGATGTCAAAGCAGTTCTCCCAGCTGACGCGGAGTGCCTGACAACGAAAGAATAGATATCCCTATTGGGTTCATGATTGATTGGGGATTCTATTTCAGACTTACTAACGAAGTATGGCTGACGCCCGGAGATTTCTTTGAATGCCCGACGGCATAATTAACTTGATGGTTAAAAAGTTCCTAATGACCTGATGAGTCCCGAGGAATTCTGCTGCTGCAATGTCTCAGAATGCCTGATGGCAATATCAGCTATGTATCACCGGTTACCGAGTGACCAGTGATCCCTTGATGACTTGAGGAAGAAGCTGCAGCGAAATCTGATGATCATCCTGACAGAGATTTGAGAGTAGCCCTTCACCAGTTACCGAGTAACCGGTGATCCCTTATTGATTTACTGATGAAGTCCGACAAAGATATTGTCGACGTGCCTAGCGACACGATGAGTCCATAGGTGACGATAAGGAATTCTTCTGCAGTGGCGTAGATTGCCCGACGGCATAATCAGCCATCCTTCACCATTTACCGAGTAACCAGTGATCCCTTATTGACTTACTGATGAAGTCCGACAAAGATGTTGTCGACGTGCCTAGCGACACGATGAGTCCATAGGTGACGATAAGGAATTCTTCTGCAGTGGCGTAGATTGCCCGATGGCATAATCAGCCATCCTTCACCAGTTACTGAATGACCGATGATCCCTTATTGACTTACTGATGAAGTCCGACAAAGATGTTGTCGATGTTCCTAGCGACATGATGAGTCCATAGGCGACAATAAGGAATTCTTCTGCAGTGGCGCAGAATGCCTGACGGCAGAATCAGCCATCATTCACCAGTTACCGAATAACCGGTGATCCCTTATTGACTTACTGATGAAGTCCGACAAAGATACTATCGACGTTCCTAGCGACAGGATGAGTCCATAGGTGACGATAAGGAATTCTTCTGCTATGACGCAGAATGCCTGATGGCGTGATCAACCATCCATTATCAGTTACCGTGTAACTGGTGATCCCTTGATGACTTGAGGACGAAGATCTACAGCAAAATCAGATGATTATCCTGACGGAGATTAGACCCTTCATCAATTACCGTGTGACCAATTCCCCCGCAGAGTTGCCGTGCAACTGTCATGCTCAGTTTTTGAAGATGTTTCTACCAATCAAAGTACCGTTTACCTGTCCGGTTGGAAAATCATCAGTTACCGTGTAACTGGTGATCCTTTGATGATTTGAGGATGCAATGGTATCATATAAATCAGAGAATCATCCTGACGGAGGTTCAGATCAGTATTTCTCCAGTTAGTTGCCGTGCAACTGCTATTTCAGTTTTCGAAGATTTGTTCCCATCAGAGTACCGTGTACTTGTGCAGTTGGCAAATTTATGGGTTTGTTGGTATTAAACCGTCTTTTACCTTGATTGTTTGAGAGCCGTTTGCTTCTCACCCAGTCAGGTCCAAGCCGTTTGAATAGGGGCAGCTGTTGCACCCCAAAATTTTCCCAACATTTCTTCACCTAGCTTGTGTTTCATTTCATTCACATTAGCATTATCATTTACATTTCATTGACATGTATGCAGGAGATCAAGAGGTATAAGTACCAATTAAGAGCTATACAAGACTATGAAGCTAGCTAAGAAGGTTATTCAGGTGCTCAAGGGTTGATATCCTTGTCAGAGAAGTTAAAAGATCCTCAGAGAGAGTGATGGAAGCCAAGTGTGTAGGTCTCCTAACTTGAGAGTTGTGGGAAGCCATCAGATGATTATGAGGTCATGGAGATGTACTTGAGGTCTTGAGAGAGCTCATGAGAAGTTTTTAAGATCACTTTGAGGCCTAGACATGTCATTGTGCAAGATTAAGAAGGCCCAACCATGATTGGTGCAAGTAGGGTTTGACTGGGTCAACCCTAAGTCAACTGATGATTTGGAGAAAGTTGAGACTTAATACAAGAGCCATGTAATCATGGATTTATACATTGAGATGTTATAAGGATGATTCCAAGGTTAAATCATCATGATTGAAGAGCTTGAGAAGTTTCAGGCTAGGGTTTCTAAGACTTGACAGTGTAAAATCCCCTAGCTTGACCCCTGACTTCAAGACTGTTTAACTCAAGATATGATCTTCATCTCATCTTTACCCTAACGTGATTGTTGTAGGGCATGATATTAGCTTTAATTTGAGTACTAGAAGTCCTTGATAGGGTTTATGGAATCAAGTTATGAGCCAGACAAGTTACAAGTCATCTGAGGCATGTGCATTTGGAGCTTGAAAGTTACCCAACTTGCATGAACCTTTTGCCCTAGAAGGATGATTCATATGAACTTTTGGTCAACATGGATGTTGTTCCTTATCCTCTTAGCTTTCCATAGAGTACTAGAAGTCCTTGATTGGATTTGTAGAACTCAGGATATGGCTTTGACAAGTCAAGGGTATTTTGGGTATTTGGGCATTACAGGTCATTTTGAACCATAAGTCCATTTCACCATCTTGCAAGCCTCAAATGAATTTTTTTTCAACATTAAAGTTGCTCAAAATGATGTTTTTAGATTATCTAAGTATCAATTATCCATTGATATGGATTATATCAAGCATTGGTGGAAGAAAGTTCATATAAAAGCCATTTTAATGAATTAAAAGGTGAAAATTCAAACTAATTGGAAATAACATGTTTTTAAGTTAAATGTGTAGTCAATTTGAATGGAATTGATGTTCTAATAAGATTAGCATTACTACATTTTTGATTTGAAGTCCATAACATGGCCATTTAGAAGGTTGCTTCACAAATAAGAAACATATCCCACATACTCCATAGATTGAAATCAAGGGTGGGAAACCACTTCATTACATTCCACAAGGCTTAAGTGAATCATTTTGAATGAATTGGAAGATAAAACAAGACTTGAAGGTGGATATCCACATTGAAAATTTTGAAGGAAAAGGAAAATCCAAAATTCATAAATGGGCTTGGTTTGGGCCTCTAACTCATTGAAACAGAATATAAATAGGACTTAGAACAGAATTGGAGGCTTCTAGTGCTCATTTTCATGGAGAAGCCATTGGAGAGAAGTGAAGAAGGAAGCTTGGAATTGAAATTTCATTTTGGAGTTCAAGAGCATATCAAAGCAAATTGAGGATTTCATCACCTTCTACATACATCTTGGAGTGAATGTGCACTTTTGTGGAGGCTGAATCGTGCAAGAACCATCTCTGTTGGAAGCTCAAAGTCAGGTTGGTGAAATTCTTGATTATGCATAATTTAGGCTGTTTTAGATAGCATTGTGTATGTGGTTAGGATCAGGATGAAGTGTAGTTGGATTTAGGATGATCAATTGTATGATTAGAGACAAGTTAGGGTTGACACCATTTTCGGTTGAGATTGTTATTTCAAGATCCTGGCGTTTCTAGAATGAATAAATGGTATGGTTAGATTCCTGGTGAAATTTTGGATAAAATTCATGTAGAACACGTGGCGATTGGATGACTGTAGAGAGACTTAGGGTTGTACAGGGGTGACCGGAGAAGTCACCGGCGGTGGCCATGGCTGCGCGCGAGTTTTGGTTGTTTGCAGAAGTTTGAAAAGGTAGGGGATGAAGTCCTAGCCGTCTGTTTGTGTGGAAATATTGACTCAGTCTCTCAATCCAAGCGCTCACGTTGAGCCACGTACACCTTCCTTGCAACACAGCGTTTTAGTTTAAGTGAGAAACTCAGGCTTTTGTGCTTTGCTGTGTAAACTAAGAACGCATTGGTTCGATACCTCGCGTGCCTCTTTTTCTTTTTAATTTGAGAATTAAGTGAACTGAATGAATTCACAGGGAGTTGGGCCTTGGCATCCCTTGCTATCACCACCCCTTTCCCCAGGCCCAATGTATTTTTACAAGGCAAATCCTTACTCAATGCACCCCATCCCTGGTTATTTCCCTTGAACTGAAGTGATATTCAGATGGGCCTAGCGCCCAGTTGCTATCCTCACCCCCCATTTGCTGGGCCTAGGCGCTGCTAAGTGAATTTGGTTGCTGACTGCACCCTCCATTCATTTTCTTTTATTCTCTTTTTCTTTTAATTTTTGTTTTCATATGGTTTGATTTTAATTCCCAAAAAAATAGTAAAAAGTGATATTAAATCTTGATAAAAATTGTATATACAATTTAAAATGTTTGGAAGTTTGTCATGATTTTATTTTCCATTTTTCATGCATTTTCATTTTATTGCATTTTTTTTAGATTCATATGTGTTTAATGTTGAAATAATGATGTTGTGATTTTGTCCATTTTATTTCTCCCTCATGGTTCTGAAATTGACCTTGATTTTTTGTATGCTGTTTGAGTACACATTGATATTGCCTTTTGATTTTTATCATGATTTTTAGATGATTTTAAATTTGCTTTTAGCATAGTTGTTTAGGAGTATTCATGATTGAATCCCTTTGAGATACCTTGAACTTTAGGTTTAGGTTGAACCTTTTAGACTTAGGTTTAACTTCTGATTTTTGGACTATAGCATGTGGATACATGTAGGATGATATGATATTTTTCCTAGAATTTTTAGGAGTGAATTTCAACTAGTTCCCCATTTTACAAAGTAACTTCAGATTAGGTGATCCAAACTTAGAAAGTTTCATAGATTAACCATGTAAATAGCCATTAGATGATTCTAAATAATGTAGTCCTTTCTTGATAGATTGGTAAGTAGGTAGAGATCTCTTTAGAAATTTTCCATAGCCTTGATAGAGCTTTTGATGCCCCTAGCTTAGGTGAACCTTGTAGCTAGCTTGTAGGGTTTCTCTGGAGTGCTGTGTTGCCTCCTGTCCCCTATGTGTTTTCCCTGGGCTCTGCCCTACATTCTTTATTCAAGTCTTGAAGAGGAACCCTCCTGGGAGAGCCTAATCCTTCCTTTGGTTGGATTTTGTGCATTCCTCAGGAGGTTGAGCCTTGAATTGACATTCCCCAGTATAGTGCATTCCTTTGGTTTGAACTATCTTTATCCTTCAAGTCTTGAGGAGGAGCCCTCCTGTGAGAGCCTAATCCTTCCTTTGGTTGGATTCTGTGCATTCCTCAGGAGGTTGAGCCTTGGATTGACATTCTTGGCATGGTATATTCCCTTGGTTTATATACTGTCATCCATCTCAAAGTACTTTTCTTAGGATCCCTCTTGGGAGAGCCTAATCCTTCCTTTGGTTGGATTCTGTGCATTCCTCAACAGGTTGAGCCTGAGATGGACATTCTGTGTTGATACACGATAAACAATCACCCTTAGATTGATATCTAGGACTAATACCCAGTCATTTCTGTCCTATTGACATATGATCCCTCTTAGGAGAGCCTAATCCTTCCTTTGGTTGGATTCTGTGCATTCCTCAAGAGGTTGAGCCCATGATGGACTCTGGTATTGATATACCTCTAACCTAATGCAGCCTGGGATGGCTTCCTTGTTGCTTATTGTGGTTTCTCTCCTTGTTTGATTTGCTTGATGCATTAGAATAAGTTCATGTTTAGATTCTTTTAAGCTAGGAGCATGATTGCATTAGAGGTTGAGTTTCTCCCTCTGCTTGTATTTTTACTGTATGGCTTTGCTTGCTGGTATTCGGTAGAGCTTTGTTCCCTTGCCTGTGTGGTCTGTGGTTTGCTTGATGGCATTTTATTTTCTTCTATTATTTTTGCAGTTATTCATATCTGGCTTGAGGTTGAGATGAGCTTGTGGAGGCTGATGCCCCACACACATTTCCTCCCTCACTTGCATTGCATGCATTTTATTTACAGCTTTCTTCTGTATATCTGTTTACTGTTTAGCTAATGCTTTATCTGTTTCTGTATCCCATTGACATGATCCCCTAGGAATCTCACTTCCTTTGATAAGGAAGTGATGATTAGAACTTTAGGTTGAAACCTATGCATGATAACTTCTAGGAGTTCCCTGTTCCAAACCTCAACCATAGGATGAATCCTTGGCATGACAACATTAGGACTTGATAGTCTCCCCTTAGTTGAGCCTTTATCCTCTTCTCATCTCAAACAAACAGTAAAAAAACATAATAAAGGCAAGTTAGTATAAGCGCGATACGAGCCTTAAGTTACTTGGGTAATGATGATTGAGCGGCCTCCTCTCAATCGTCTAGAATGTTTAGTATACATCCTTTGGACGATATGCGACGCATTCGTTCCCAGGTCATAGTCTCTAGTGTTGTACAAACTACAGACAAACATAAAAAACAGTTCTTCCCTAAAAGACAGAAAACAAACTTCAAACCTTTTTGCCCCGTGGGCCCATAATTCAAAGGAAGCTTTTCTGAAGAAAAGAGTGTCGTTAACTCCCAGTTCTACCACAAACGGTAACGCTTAAGTCTCTGAGGGTCGAGCTGCGTACACCAAGCTGCTAGAACTGTTTGTTAACCCTACTCGAAAAACAGATGAATCTGAATTCCCGTAATCCGTATTATCCCGAACCACGTAAGCTCTGATCTCTCATATCTGTTGAGAGTACGTAGGCACAATACTGACGTATTGGCGAGCCGCCTTCCCCATAACCCGTAGTTAGCCGAACTACGTTGACTTTGATTTCTCATTCTCTGATGAGAATACGTAGGCATAAAGTGCGACGCTTTGTCGAGTCATTTTCTTTTCTTTTTAGACCAGGCCTTGATAGGTAGATAGTTAAACAAACCCGTCAGATAAACACAACAAGCGTGGATCCCATCGAGTACGATGGACGTGAGGGGTGTAATACCTTCCCCTTGCATAACCGACTCTCGAATCTAGACATTGGTTGCGATGGCCTTGTCTTATACCTTTTCGTCAGGTTTTTCCGATCGTTTCCTTTCCCGTTCTGAGGGATAAATAACGAAAGGTGGCAACTCTTCTGTTTTTCTGGCACCTTATTTTTGCGGTAGCGACAACGAGCATCTGAAGCAGTTTGGAAAGAAGAAAGATGCTCTTCGACAGGAGGCCCAAGAATCAAAGAAGGTTGAGGAAGAAGTGCCATCCTTGGACAACGCCAGCCTTCAGGCCGCCATGAGCATCTCGCGACCAGAAGATTTATGTGTCCCTCCTTACTTTTCCGTGCATAGCCCCTGTGAATCCTTCCCCTCCACCATGGTCATATCGGGAGAAGGATTCAACAAGGTGACTTAGGGTCAGTGAAGAGGAAGTTAGAGCACCTCATCAGTACGAGCTCGAGCCAGAATTCTACCCTTGATAAGGTTCGGGAAGATCCAGTTCCCATCTCCTTCTACTGCGAGGAACTCCTTGATGAAGCCCCCAACTCCAGTATTCCCCTGCTCATCAGGGTGCAGATGGCCAACTTTGATGTTCAGCGAATTCTGGTCGACCAGGGAAGTTCAGTGACATCATGTACTCCCAATTATTCTCCACACTTCAGCTGGATGAGAAGCACCTGACATCCTACGTAGGCTCTAATCTCCAAGACTTCAAAGGTTCAGGCACGAAGCCCTGGGGATACGTGGAGCTGATTGTCACCTTAGGGGTAGCGGAGACGGCAAGATCCATCAAAGTCCAGTTTCTAGTAATTGATTGTCCGTCTCTTTACTAGTGCATCTTCGGATGACCAACACTGGCCGAGATGATAGTTGTGCCCTCCATGGTGCACTTGAAGATGAAGTATTACACTTCATCGAGGCTCATCGCCACCCTACACAGAGACTTAGAGGCAGCAAGAAGATGCTTTGAGGCAGCCTTAAAAGAGCTGAACACCATCGCCCCCTGACCGAAGACGTCCAGCAGGCCTGCCCTGCCCTATAGCTCTGAAAAGACAAAACCGTTTCACCGCGTCGAATCCATCAACCTCGACAGCCGTTTCTTCTAGGATGACATGCGAGACCAAAGGAAGAAGGGGAATGAGACTTAACCAAGCTCAAGCAACTCCTCAACATCTACCAGCAGCAACGAATTTGCCCATCCTTTATGACCAATCCCCGATGGAGAATTTAAGCTAGTCCTCTTCGGTGACGACCCCCACAGGAGAGTGAAGATTGGGACCGACCTCCCCGACCTAGCAAGGAAACAGCTGAAAGCCTGCTTCTGAGAGAATGCTGACATGTTCGCGTGGAGTGCTTTAGAGATGCCCAGGCTAGATCCAGAGGTGGCCTACTACCAGCTCACCATCGACCCCACTATAAGGACATTAGCCCAGCGTAGGCACAAGTAGTCCCCGAAAAAAAACCGAGGCTGTCGAGCAAGCTGTAAAAGACCTCCTAGAGGCAAATTTCATTTCAGAAGCCAAGTATTTCTTGAATGCATCGACATTCACATGACGAGTGAGCTCTTCACCATCCATAGTTGTAAGAATTAATGCATAGCCAGAGAAGGCTCTCTTAACAACATATATGCCTTTATAATTAGAAGTCCACTTGCCCCTAAAATCAGTAGTAAAAGTCAAGATCTTTTAAAGCACGAGGTCACCTTCTCTAAACACACGAGGTCGAACCTTCTTGTCAAATACTTTATTCATTCTTTATTGATACAATTGGCCATGTGTTGCACCCCAAAATTTGACCAACCTTTTTTTCCCCAATAATTTGGCTTATGTTTCATTTCATTTGCATTTGCATATCATTTATCACATACTGTGCATTTTGTCAGTAAGAGTGATTTATCGGGATTACAACCCCTTTTCTCGCGTTTCAGGCGATTTAAACCAGTTTAAATATGGAGATTTATTTCGGAATCGAGCGGAGGTTGCTCTTTCTGGTGGTCCATTCCGTGCTGGTATGTTCGGTGACATTTCGGTGCTTACCCGTTTTTCCATGTCATTTTGTATTTATTTACTATTTTTGTTTTATATTTCATTATATAGAAATTAGGTTTTAAATAGATTTTAATATTTATAGGTTTTTATTTTTAAGAATAATTATTTTTAGAGTTATTTTCTTTTAATTATCTATTTAGATATAGATTTTATTTGTTAGAGTTTTTTAGTTTTAGATTATAGTTTGTTTATTTATTTTTATTAGGTTTTTAAAATAGGTTTTAGAATTTAATTGTATAGTCTAAATAGATGTTTTTAATATTGTTTTAAAAAATAAATAGATAGAATAGTTTTATTTAGATTTGGATAGAATATAGTTTTTATTTTATAGTATAGATTTTATTATTTATTTTCAATTAGTTTATTTAATAGTTTTATTTATATTTTATTATAATTTTATTTAATTAGGATTATTTTATTAATAAATTTATTTCATTAGTCTTTAATTAGATCAACTTCTTCATTAATTGTTAATTAGAATTATTTAATCAATCAATCAATCTTTAATTAAGATCAGCATTTTAATCCAAAGTCATTAACCAGTACATGCCACGTGTTAATTCCTAGTGGTATAAAACTACTATTCATTATCTCCTTCATTGGAGACCAACAACCCTAACCCTAGCCGCCTACCTCTCAGCTCACCTTCATCCTATCATCATCATCATCATCCCTTCAACAAACAATCTTCAGCCACCTTCATCCTATCATCATCATCATCCCAACAACAACAAACTGAACCTTTTTCAACCTTTGAACAACCTCTGCAACCGTTTATCATAGCCAACAACACCACTCAAAAAAATCACCGCCATTTTTATCCACCGTCATTTCTTTCCTTTTCCTCCTCCAAACTCTCTTACCTTCAAAAATCTTCAACCTTCAGTATCAACCCAGATTTCACATACGGACACCATCGTTTCATCTTCTCCTTCCGCCATTTTCGCAAACACTTCCGTCTCTCCCACAGAACCCTCAACCTCCAAACTCGCCCAAATTCTCTCTTCAAACACCCATCTTCCTTAACAAACCACCAACAACAACGACATATAACCCATTTCCAACTCAAAACCATTACCCTTCCAAAACCATCACCGGTTTCTGCGTTTCCTGCCTCACCTGACGTCTCTCCGGTATCAAATCTCCTTTCGCGAAACCCGTTAAAACTCCGAAACCCAGTTGATAAACCTGCAAAGCACGAACAACAACCAACCGTAAACTTAGAAAACTAAGCTTCAACAAACACCAACCGAAAATCCTCAACCCCCAACAACTCGAAATCCCTTTCACCATTCCATAACCAAATCTTCAACACCTTCACGAAGCTCCGTTTCGCCTTCGCTAAATGTAAACCCATCTCCTCAACTCCATCAGCCTTCTTCCATTTCCACTATTTCGCAACCCACACAAACCCGCAAATCCACCATTTTCGAAACCTTGAACCACCATTATCGTTCAACTTCAACCCATCCACATCCGACCCATTTTTTTTCTGGAAACCTCTGTGAATCGAAACCCCAAATCAATCCGATAAAACCTCAAATCATAGAGCCAAAAAAAGAAGATGAGGTATAATGAGATGAACCCCAACCAAAACGATGCAAACCGAGTGAACTTGAAACCTGGGCAAAGAGGAATGGTGATGAGCGGTTCTGGGTTTGGAAATGCCGTTGTTTCTTTTTCGTTTGGTGTTGAAAAGTTTTAGATGATGATGTTTTGATTATTAGGTTTCCATTTGGATTTGCCTACTAGGAACTATGGGCTGTTTGGCCAGTGTTTTTTTCTTCTCATATCCGCCCCCCTATCCATTTCATACCCCTCCCCTAATTTCATTTTCTCTTTTATTTCTTTTATATAATATGTTTTATAAACTAATTTTTATACTTTTTGTAAATATTTTGTTAACAGACTGTTATTATATTTTTATATTATATATTAGTTTTAGTTTTATATTTCTTTTTAAAACTTTGTAAGTATATTATTATTATTATGTAATATAGTTTATATTTTCTTAGATTTCCTATATATTATATACTTTATATTAGATAGTTTGTAATATAGTTTTAAATTTAGATTTTATATTCTTTTTCTCTTTTAAAGTTGAATTTTATTTCTCATTTGATATTGGGCATTTTGTTCCATTTCATCCGTTTTGGGTCGATGAAGAAGTTTCCTTCTATTCTCCGTCAAATTATTGATGAAAAATGAAGGATCCGAGACCGACCTTCTCTCCTCTTTCTCATTTTTGACTTTATTCCATTTCATCCGTTTTGGTCGATGACGACATTTTCGTAATTCATTACCAGTCAAATTATTGATGAATAATGTTGGATCCGAGACCACTTCATTCTCTCCTCATCTCCCTTCATCTTTCAATTTTATTTTGACTTTTGGTGGTCGATGAAGTTTTGTATCCGCAAGACGAGATCCCGTTGTTTTTGGTCCGTGCGACACGATTCAATTGGAGAACGATCCTCAATGTCGTTTCTCTATCTTGTCCATAGCACGGAAATCAATACGCGACCTCTTAAAGTTTGACTTCCCTTATAAGTCGAGCTATGACGGTTTAGCGTCACATTGGTCCCGATTTGAAGCATCATCAAGAATCAAAGAGGAGAAGATTGGAATGGAGCTTGTACACAATGTCAAGGGTCAACGAAACCACTCCGTTCGATAACATCTTTCTAATTCAATTCTTTTAATCAACCGCCGAGCGTTGTAAGTTCTAAGCAATAGATACATGGGAAATGATGAGTGGGGGGCCTCCTCTCATTCGTATAGAGTGTTTAGTATATACCCTTTGGGTAATATGCGACGCATTATCTCCTACGCCTTAGGTTCTAGCGTGTGTGTGTCCCGAGTTCCTTCCCGTTTAGGCGTGTCTTAGCCTACTTCCTCTTTTCTCTCGCCCCCGTGCGATTGAAACCTCTTTTCTCTCGCCCCCGTGCAATCGAGACTCCTTTCTCTCGCATCCTGGCGATTGAGATCCCCTATCTTGCCCCCGTACAATCGAGACCCCCTTTTTCTCTCGCCTCCGTGCGACCGAGACCATTTCCCGTAGTTGGCCGAACTACGACTGCTCTGATCTCTCATATCTGTTGAGAGTACGTAGGCATAGGATTGCGATAATCCTAGCGAGCACTTTTCCTTTTTCCCCCTTTAGGAAACCCGTGCCTTTAAACCAATGACATACTATGTCCGTTCTACCGCAAACAGGTAACGCCTAAGTCTCCAATGGTCGAGCAACAATGCACCTGACTGCTAGAATAAGTATGCTAGTATCGTCTACCTTTTCTCTCGCTCCATGTGCAATCGAGAACACCCCATTTACCCGTAGTTAGCCTGAACTACGTTTTGCTATGATTTCTCGTACCAGACGAGAATACGTAGGCACAAGACGCGATGTCTTGACGAGCATCCCCCTCGTAGTTTCCTGAACTACGTTGACTCTGACTTTCTCATTGCACGAGGGAATACGTAGGCATAGAGCGGCGATGACCTATCGAGTTAGTTCTTTCTGTTCTTTTCAGTTCTTTCTGTTTAGCATTAGCAACCGTAGATAGTTTGTTTTTCACCCATAGACTAGACAACAAGCGTGGATCCCATTGAGTACGACGGACGTGAGCGGTGCTAATACCTTCCCCTTGCGTAACCGAATCCCGAACCTAAGATTTGGTTGCGATGACCTATCTTATTCCCTTTTCGTTAGGTTTTCTCTAATCGTTTCCTTTCCCTCTCTTTGGGATAAATAACGAACGGTGGCGACTCTTCTGTCTTCCGCCGGCTCCTCCCTCGCAGCGATGCGACACCATGACACAAAGCCTTAATTCTTTTCTCCTCAATCAGATTCAACTAGTCATATCTACTCTGACACCATTCTGCCTCAAACAATTAAGCTTTCATCAAAACTCTCATAGAAGGAATTTCAACCTCTATTAGGGGTACTACTTCCATAACATAAATAAGAGAGAAAGGGCTTGCCCCTGTTGAAGTGCGAACGGATGTAAGATACCCATGCAGAGAAAAAGGGAGCATATCATCCCAATCCTTGTATGTAACAACCATCTTTCGAATGATCTTCTTAATGTTCTTATTAGCAACTTCAACAACCCCATTCATCTTGGGTCTGTAAGGAGAAGAATTATGATGCCCAATCTTAAACTCATCGCATAATTCCTTTATCATCTTGTTATTCAGATTTGACCCATTATCAATGATGATCTTGCTCGAAACACCATACTGACAAATGATTTGGTTCTTGATAAACCAAACCACTACTTGCTTGGTCACATTGGAATATGATGTTGCTTCGACCCACTTGGTAAAATAGTCAATAGCCACCAATATGAAACAGTGTCCATTAGAAGCTTTAGGCTCAATCATTCCAATCATATCAATGCCTCACATGGAGAAAGGTCATGGAGAAGAGATAACATTGAGAGGAGTGGGAGGCACATGAATTTTGTCAGCATAAATCTGACATTTATGGCACTTCTTCACATGTTTACAACAGTCAGATTCCATTGTCAGCCAATAGTAACCCGCCCTTAACATCTTCTTAGCCATTGCATGTCCATTGGCATGGGTATCAAAGGATCCTTCATGAATTTTTTTCATCAACATGTCTGCTTCATGCTTGTCTACACATCTTAGCAAGACCATGTCATATTTCTCTTATACATCACATCATCATTCAAGAAGAAACTACCAGCCAATCTTCTCAAAGTTTTCTTATCCTTCTTGGATGCTCCAAATGGATACTCTTGATTTTGAAGAAAACATTTAATATCATAATACCAAGGTTTATCATCAACAACCTCTTCAACTGCAAATACATGAGCTGGTCTACTAAGATGCATCACATTAATCTTTGGCAAATCATTCCAATGATTTACCACAATCATGGAGGATAAAGCAGCTAAAGCATCTGCCATTCGATTCTCTGCTCTAGGTATATGGTGAAACTCAACCTTATTGAAGAAACTTGACAACCTTCGTGCATAATCGTGATAAGGAATCAAATTAGGTTGACGTGTCTCCCGCTCCCCTTTAATCTGATTAATCACCATGGCTGAATCTCCATATACATCAAGGATCTTGATTCTTAAATCAATGGCTTCTTCGAAGCCCATAATACACGCTTCATACTCTGCCGCATTATTTGTGCAAGTGAACACCAACCTTATAGTGAAAGGAATATGAGAACCATGAGGGGTAACAATAATCTCCCCAATACCATTGCCATACTCATTAACAGCTCCATCAAAAACCAAACCCCATCGAGATCCAGGCTCAGGCCCTTCTTCAGGTAATGGTTCCTCATAATCTTTAACCTTTAGATACATCAAATCCTTATTAGGAAAATCAAACTAGATAGGTTGATAATCATCAATTGGCTGGTGTGCCAAATGATTAGCCAAAACACTTCCTTTTATCGCTTTTTGAGTTCGGTACTCGATATCGTATTCTGACAACACAATTTGCCAACGAGCAATCCTCCCAGTTAAAGCAGGTTTTTCAAAGATATACTTGATTGGATCCATTCTAGATATCAACCAAGTTATATGATTCAACATATATTGGTGGAGGGGCTTGGCAGCCCAAGCTAAAGCACAACATGTCTTTTCAAGCATTGAGTACCGCAATCGGTGAATTTCTTGCTTAAATAATAAATGGCAAATTCTTTTCTCCCAGATTCATCTTATTGACCTAGAATACAACCCATAGAATCTTCCAGCACGGTCAAATACATGATCAAAGGCCTTCCTTCCACGGGAAGAGACAAAATAGGAGGTTCAAGCAAATACTCCTTAATTCTTTCAAAAGCTTTCTGACAATCCTCTGTCCATACACAACCCTGATCTTTGTAGAAGAGCTTGAAGATCAGTGCACGTGTAGAAATCATATTGGATATAAATCGAGAGATATAGTTCAAACGTTCCAAGAATCCTCTTACTTGTTTTTGTATTTTGGGTGCAGAAATTTCCTGAATAGCTTTAACTTTACTAGGATCAACTTCAATTCCTTTCTGAATGACAATAAAGCCTAACAACTTTCCAGAAGGGACACCAAAAATGCATTTATTAGGATTCAGACGGAGTTTAAACTTTCTCAAACATTGAAACAACTTCAATAAGTATTCAATATGATATTCTTCAGTCTTCGAATTACAAATCATATTGTCCACATAGACCTCAATTTCTTTATGCATCATATCATCGAACAAAATGGTCATAGCTCTCTGGTATGTTGCACCAGCATTTTTCAGACTGAAGGGCATCACTCTATAACATAATGTTCCCCGGGGTGTAATGAATGTTATTTTTTTTCATCTCCTCAAGTGCCATCTTTATTTGATTATAACCAGAAAATCCATCCGTAAATGAAAATATTTTGAACTTAGCAGTATTATCTACCAGCATATCAATGTGTCGTAGTGGAAAATCATATTTCGGACTTGCTTTATTCAAATATCTATAGTCAATGCACATTTGGACTTTTCCGTCTTTCTTTGGAACAAGCACAATATTAGCCACCCGTTGAGGATACTCAGTAGTCACAAGAAAACCATAATCAATCTGCTTATAAACCTCTTCTTTAATCTTCACAGCCATGTTAGGATGAGTTCTTCTCAATTTCTGCTTTACATGTGGACATTCAGGCTTCAATGGCACATGGTGCTTCACATTATCAGTATCAAGATCAGGCATGTCTTGATAGAACCAAGAAAACACATCAACATATTCTCTAAGAAGCTCTACTATCCTCTTCTTAACATCTGACTGAAGCAGTGTCCCAATCTTGGCTTCTTTCTTATCATCATTAAAACCTAAATTAACCAATTCCACTGGCTCTCTTGAGGCTGAATGGTTTTTTCCTCGTGCTCAAGCAATCAGGAAATTTCATCTAGAGTCACTTCAACATCCTCTTCTTCCGCTTCAAACACAGGGAACTCAAAGTTGGGATATGTCATAGGGTTATTGTTTTCAATGGGTTTAACAAACAATATGCACAGCGATTTATGTTTAGTTTTAGGGTATGAACAAGAAGTGAAAATATTATGCAGATAAAAGTGATTATCACATCATTATTTTTTGGTTTTTTTTATGTTACCATTTTTCGGAAATAAATTAAAAAAGGAAAACATAATATGGATAAACAAAATAACATTTTATTGATGATGATAAAAGTTGAAATAAAGCCTTCACAAATTCACTTTCACCTTGGGCAGAATGAAAGGATTTTTGAAAGAAACAAAAACAAATTACTTTTAAACATGAACAACAGTAGCAATGTCAACAACGATCCAATTTTGGCATATCAATCCATGCGTCACAAAGTTGGGCATTTCCTTCTCTTGATCATCCTCAATAATGGAACTGACTTCATACACAGGTTCCTTAAGCCTCGATCGAGGAGAGTAAAAGGGTACACGTGCATCTTCTGTCTCAGAATTGTATCCAAGATCTTCCAAATAAGGCTCCCAGTCTTCAGCATGAATGAAATTATCTTCAAAACCTTCTGAGACGTAATCTTCAGAGTCATCTTCAAGAATTGCAAATGTAGAATAATCTTTGGCATGGATGAACCCAACACTTCAAAAAAACCTCATTAATACTCTTCAGCTCTTTACGGTTTGAACCAGGTGCAAAACCCAAACCATCTCTATCTTTTTCTCAGCAACTTCAACGACTCAGCCCCATCCATCAGCTTGGCCATTCTTCAACGCATGTTGTGCATCTTTCAGAGAAGACATGGACACCCCATTCTTTTTAACAACATTATCAACCACAGAAAGATCCTGGAAGAGAGTTCCAACATCCTCGTCAACATCAATGTAAGAAAAAGATGAAAAACTGCTCACCAACATATCCTGTTCTCCTCCAACAACAACAAGTTTTCCATTCTGGACAAATTTCAACTTTTGGTGGAGTGTCGAAGTGACAACTTTGGCTTCATGAATCCAAGGGCGTCCTAGAAGACAACTGTAAGCAGGATGAATATCCATTACTTGAAAAGTAATATAAAATAAGCACAAACCTATCTTGATAGGGAGATCAACCTCTCCAATCACAATCTTCCACGAGCCATCAAATGCTTTCACAACGACCCCATTGAATCTCATAGGAGTACCTTGATAAGACAATCTGGATAAAGTAGATTTTGGCATCATATTCAATGATGACCTAGTATCAACCAACACATTGGATAGAGCATCCTCATGGAAATTCATGGAAATATGGAGAGCCAAATTATGATTTCTTCCAAGTTCAGTTAACTCTTCATCACAAAAGCTCATATTATTACACGCAGTGATATTGGCAACAATGCTAGCAAACTAATTAACATTCACATCATGGTCTACATAAGCTTGCTCCAATATTTTCTGCAGAGATTCTCGATGAGCCTCAGAGCTCATTAGCAGGGATAAAATAGATATTTTTTACGGCGTATGCAAAAGTTGATCCACCATATTATATTCACTATTTTTGATCAATTTCAACACTTCATCATTATCTAATTTCTGGTTCATATCACTTGATTGTCTGGATTCAAAAGAAGTCTTCAACTGAGCTTGCTTACCCACAACATCCTCACTTGTCTTCGAGGGTACATTAGCAAATACTCGACCACTTATGGTCACACGTTTTACATTTGCAATAGTCACAACTGAGGAAAGAGAATGAATAAGAACCTCTTTTCCATCCTCTAACATAGTAGCAATGTATTTGTAGGGAACAACTTTATCTGATTCATATCGTACCGGGCCAGGCAAAAAATGACCAAAGGTGTCACAACAGATTTCTGACTATTGTAAGAAATTACAACTCGATCAGGGATGTTGAAATGTGGAACTATTACATTCACCTCATTCTCAACTTCATTTCTATTTTCAGTAACATGAATCAAATTCTGATTAATCATCTTTTGTAAATCCTTCTTTACAATCACAAACCCACAGAGATTCACATAACAAATAAAATAAGCAGCATAATCATGCTCAATATCATGGAATTTGCTCAAAGTAGCGTGCATCTCAACAAGCGGCCTCCGAATCCAACGAATATAAAAAATACAGTATGTACCAGGACATCCATATACCACATTGATAAATGCGTTACCATGCTTAGGCAATGAATTTGGTTGCATATTAGGATTGGTATCTTCAAAAGACAAAATACCACTTTTTACAAGCTTTGCCACTTCATATTTCAGAGGATATCAATTTTCAATATCATGCCCAGGGGCGCCCTGATGAAATGCAAAATGGGATCAAATTCTTCTTTACCGAAGTCAGAAATAATTCAGTATACGACATTAGAATGGGATCAAATTGCACTTTCTTCTGCGCACGACCTTGGTGACAATTTTGTTGTGTTTTCAATTAGAACCATGGTTGATAATTAGATGCAGCTTGAGCGGCACGGATGACGGGCGTAACAGAAGCTACTTGTTTCTGACGATGATTACGTCTTCTAGACCTCTCTTGAGAGATGTAATTGGTTTCTCCTTCCTTTTTCTTAGAAAAACCAGCACCAAATTTCTTCGCACTTCTAGAACTACCTTTTTTTGTCAGACTTTCCTCACTGATAGCTTCCTCTAATCCTATTCCCGTAATAACCGTCTCTGTAAAATTACTAGGAGCACTTGCAACCATCTTTTCATAGTAAAATGGACCCAAAGTCCTCAGGAAGATCTTGGTCATCTCTTTCTGTTCAAGCGGAGGGCTTATCTAAGCTGCAATCTCACACTATCTCTACGTGTACTCCTTAAATGTTTCCTTCTCTTTCTGTGACATTGCACGGGGTTAATCACAGTTCGACTCTATGTCCAGATTATACTTATACTGATAGATAAAAGCTTCTCCGAGATCATTGAATGTCTTGATTTGGAAACTATGATGTCCCATTGTCGCTACGCGAAAAATGACACAGAGTCGCCACCGAATTTTATTTATCCCAAGGAAGGAAAGGGAAATAGTGATAAAACCTTTGGGGAAAGAGCATGGTCATCGCAACCAAGTTTTAGGGTTCGGGAGTCGGTTATGCAAGGGGAATGTATTAGCACCCCCTCACATCCATCGTACTCGATGGGAACCTTCTAAGTTGTTTCGCTTGAATGAGTATTTTTATTAAGAGTTTGCTTGCTAAAAAGAAAAGAGGGCTGGTTCTTTTTGAAATTCTGGTATGCAGATCTCATATGTCCCAAGAACATTGATCTCTGCTCAACAAGGACGAGGACAGACCATGACCAATTTAAATTCCTTTAAGAATTAACGATGTCATGACCAACGTCAAGACCTCTGTTGTGACATATGCATACTGACAGACTATTTATCTAAACATTTAAATTATGCAGAATTGTAAATGCTGAAGAATAAATAACACATAAAATTGTTTACTCAGTTCGGTGCAACCTCACCTACATCTGGGGGCTACCAAGCCAGGAAGGAAATCCACTATTAGCAGAATCAATTTAGAGCTAAACTCCCCCATTTACAACTCCTCACTTAATCTCTACCCAATGCAATTTCTGGCTAGAGACACTTTAGACAAGAGAATACCCACTCACTCCCCCTCAATCACAGCAGTGATATACAATTCAATACAAAATAATACTTTAGAAGAGACTCTTCAAAGTCACAACACTTGATTTTTCTTAACAGCTTCAATCAAGGACAATGAACACAATAGTTCATACACACCAAACCAATGCAATTATCCAGCAGACAATTGCTTGGATCACAAGGAATCCTAAGACTCCTACACACGTAAAGAATCACTGCATACCACAGAATTCTCCACTCACAAAACAAACGTGAAGAGCAACACTCTTCACTTACAAATATGTCTACCACAATGTATCAAAAGATATAAAGGGTGACTTACACACACAAGGGACTCTAAAACCCTAGACCTTTATTTTACACTCAAGTTGTTCTTGATGTGAGTGCTTGCGTTTTCTTTGCTTCTGCTCCTCCTTTTATAGCAATGCAGACTGGGCTTGGGCTGGTCACAAGTAACAAACTTTAGGTTTAACCAAGTTAAACCACTTTCCATAATTCAAGGTGCTGTCAAATTAGGTCACAACTGCTTCATGTTATGTCCAACCCTGACTAGAATCTCGCCTGAGATAACTAAGGAGCCATAACAGGTTTCCTGAATTCAAGCCTGAGATATCTCAGGTATCATAACAGAAAAAAAAACTCTGCACGCCTGATGTCATACGATCAATGTCATAACATTCAGTCATGACATTCAGCTTCACTTACTCTTAGCTGACCAGACTCCCCCTGCTGAACACTCCTGCAGAATCTTCTTCACTACAGTAGAAACAAGCATATTATAGTTTCCTAAAAATTCTCAAAGATCTCTTTTATGAACACCAATTAAATATGCACTTTGTTCCTAATGAATCTCTTTGTCCTATACATACTGATGAGGAATATCCAACAGAACCAAAACACTTCTGTCAAGAGATATAACATAACAACCCATGTTGTACCAGACATTGATATCATGACATTGGTAATGACATCCATGACAACAGTTATGTCATCAACTCCTGCTACACCAGAAAGCGATGTCATGACATTGGTAATGACATCCATGACAACAGTTCTGTCATCAGCTCCTGCTGTCCTCATGACATGCTGTTTAAAACACATGACATCAGTTCTGTCATAACAGCAGATGGATGTCATGACATTCAGCATGACATTCACATTAAAACACTCCACAGCAGTTATGCCACCACAGCAGATAGAGATGTTATAACATCCTGCTTAACATTAGTGTAAAATCATGTTTTACCAAAATTTATCCAATCATAGAACCGTGGACAATTCTATATCATAGAATCATGGAACTAACAATCTCCCCCTTTGGCAAATTTTGGCTAAAACAACCAAACAACTTATCAGCGCAGTAGCAGTAGTTTACACAAACTATCATGCTCCCCCTTAATAGTTGCATCCAGCAAGCAATATCATAGCAATAATGCTTTACTCCCCCTTGGTTTAGTCAAAACTTGACAAAAATTGGAGTAAATGTACATACATATGCTCATAACACAAACTGTACAAGTTGTTTGACCTCTAATAAAGACTGCACCACATCAACACCAATCCATTGGCAAGGATTTAAACCCATCTGCTGAACTCACCATAAATCAGAGCACTAAGTTTTAATTATCCAACTTATGCATATGAGCACCACACTGACTATTTTACATTATGATCCATCATGATGAGAAATAACCTCCTCTGCAAAAACTCCACACAGATTTATCCTATGAGCATAGTCATTGAATCTTGAGTTCTTGTCTTGTCTGAAGCTGCACCTAAGAATCAACAAACTTTGTACAGGGATTTACATCAGCAGCTACACATCAGACAGGTACACATCTTCCCCTATCATGCATAAACATTGCTCCCCCTATTAGATTCATCTTGAAAAAGCTGGAGCAATCTCCAAGATGTCAGGACGAAAGTCCTTCCATATGCACAAGATCAAGGCTGATGATATCTTGATCTTTATCTTCACCAGTCATACAAGACAAAACACTTGGATAGAGCCCCAAATACCTGACTTGATCCATTGACACCCAATGAAAGAACTAAGAGCAGAAACACTGTCAAGTTCATCATGAACTTGAACAGTAACACAATGTCACAACACCTAGTATGACATTCCACCCTCCTAGAGGCATACAGTCACAAACTGATTAAAGCCACAAGCAATCTTGAGACACAACTATACCATTGCAGCAACATATCCTAGATAGAAGTATACCTCCCCATACCAAGGATAACTAGTGCTCTATTTCCAGAAGCACGTGAATGGAAAACATAAGACTCATCTTCATGTCTTCAAGAGCTCACTCCTTGTTCAACACACATGCTGAACGCATTCACTTACTGCTTGAACCATAGGTAACTAGTACACCCATCAAACAGAAACTCTCCCCCTATCTTCTATAAAAGCTGCTCCAAGATCATCACATTATCTTTCATGACCAACTCCATGCTCATACAGTGAGAAGGCACCAAACTGATCCACCTCTTCCGAGAGTTACCTGAAGCAGAAGAGACCACTTCTCCACAAGTATTCTGACCTTAGGCTAAGTACAAGATAGACTCCCTATAATCCAAGACATTCTTTCCTCATCATTCTCCCATATGATAAGTTAGAACACTTCTGATTCAACTAGGGACTTTATCACACCAGAATGTAATCAACCAATGATCCACTCCAGTCTTGTACAATACCTTCACATCATACTCCAAGACAGTCCTTTTAACTCATCATTCTCTCGTATGACAAGATAGAGTACTTCTTAGCCAAGATGTGAATCACAAGTTCCATAACAGATCTTCAAGTCCTTCTCCAGATGATGTTTACACCATCCAATGGTTCTTGGTATGCCCTCTTACTACTGCCTAGTAATCAACCTGGAGATCTTTAGAGAATACAGCTCCACCAGCTTGATCAAAAACATCTACAAAAGAGGGTAATCTTCCATACACAACTTAGGGCTTCTACCACAAGCTCCAATATATGAACAAAAACAGATCCTCCTTTGTTCTTCAACCAACTACCCTTCTGCACAAGAGTAATTAGTTCCAAGCATGAACAATCCTAGAACCTTCTGTGGTCTTCAAATAACTACCCTTCTGCACAAGAATCATTTTCTAAAGGCTCACTACTTAAATAACCAAATGCAACTGTTTGGTTACTCAACATCTTTCAGAGATCTAGCAAGCTTGATCTTCATATCCTACAAGCTCCAAGGCAACTTAGATACACCAAGACTTGGACCTGTAACACCTACTCCTTCACACAGCTCCTGCAAACTGCATGAGATAGTATCAATCCATTCATACCTGAGAAGATTATCTTCAAATGATGTACCACAACATCCATTGAGGCCCTGAAGTTACTGCTTGGTGTCACAACATCTGATAAGACATCCTGCTGATGAGTTCAAGCTTTCATTCTGCCACTTAGAATAGCCTTATCACTCTATCAGAACAAGAGTTCCATGTTCACAGAGACTAGACACCCTCTATTCTGCTTTAACAGATACCTTGAACTGCATTTGCTTCAGGAACTCTTCTTTAGAGAAACTAATCATGCCAAAGCTTGATTCTTCAGAGAGGAGGGATAAAATAAATCTTTACAAAAGGAATCTCGCTTTCCGTAAGTAGAGACTTCTTCAAAAAATCATAGATAACTGCCACTTATCCTTGACCTCCAAGCTGAGCCAGATCTCATGCTCCTGTGCACTTAGATCAGAAATAAACTGACCCAAGAAGAGATACCAGCACCATCTTCTAGACCAGTTTCTTGCCAGGAAACTTTTTAGATACAGATCATATGCTGCTGCACTCCAATAAACTGATCCAAGAAGAATGTCTTCATCTTCACTTCCATCAGCACTACATTCTAGCCTTAGTTTCTTGCCAAGAACCTTACTAGAATAAAGACAGGTCCTACCACACATGTGTATGGTACCAAGATCATCACAATCAACTGCACAATCTCTGCTAATGGAATGTCTCAACATCTGGTTGAACATCATAACTTTGAAGTTGACCACACAAAACAAGGGCCAGATGCTTTGTGCAATAAAAGAGATCCTTCTTCCAGAAGACAAACTTGGATCATCCACCTGATGAACCAACAGAACTTTGACAATGTTGATCATTATGGATAATCAATTAAATACTTGTGCATTCCACAAATAGAGATTGATCTTAAATCCATACAACTTGTCGAGAAAACGAGATGATTACACTTCAGCAATACCAAGAGTATTCTTTAGTATAACTATCTTTAATGTTGAAACAACAAGGCTGCCACCCTCTCTTATGACTTCCTTTGCTGATAGAATCCTTGCAAGTTATGAGTGGTGAAAATAAATCACTTCCCACACAACAGAACAGTCCAAGCATACAAGCAACAACCCAGGCACTCAAATAGCACAGCTACAACATTTAGCAATCTGAATATAGGGCAATCTTCTCCCAGGGCTACCAGAGTTCTTTCATCAGAAAAATATGCAGCAAAACCACCAAAAGAACATCTCAAAACATGCCCTAAACAAGCTGTCAGAACATCTTATAGGACATTGTAGCCACTCCTCCTTTGGCAAAACATTCAACAGGTCACAGAAGCTCAGATGGCACAGCAGCAGAAACACAGAATCCTTAAACTCCACAAGCAGCAGCTTAAACATTTAGCAAGATCATCAAATCAGCTGCCACTTCTCCTTGTTCAAACCACCAGAAAGTATCTCCCAAGATCTCATCTAGAACATACAGGATGCTTGCTCTGATACCAATTGAAATTCTGTATGCAGATCTCATATGTCCCAAGAACATTGATCTCTGCTCAACAAGGACGAGGACAGACCATGACCAATTTAAATTCCTTTAAGAATTAACAATGTCATGACCAACGTCATGACCTCTGTTGTGACATTTGCATACTGACAGACTATTTATCTAAACATTTAAATTTTGCATAATTGTAAATGCTAAAAGATAAATAACACAATGAATTGTTTACCCAGTTCGATGCAACCTCACATACATCTGGGGGCTACCAAGCCAGGAAGGAAATCCACTATTAGTAGAATCAATTCAGAGCTAAACTCCCCCATTTATAACTCCTCACTTAATCTCTACCCAATGCAATTTCTGCCTAGAGACACTCTAGACAAGAGTATACCCACTCACTCCCCCTCAATCACAACAGTGATATACAATTCAATACAAAATAAGACTTTAGAAGACACTCTTCAAAGTCACAACACTTGATTTTGCTTAACAGCTTCAATCAAGGACAATGAACACAATAATTCATACACACTAAACCAATGCAATTATCCAACAGACAATTGCTTGGCACACAAGGAATCCTAAGACTCCTACACACGTGAAGAATCACTGCATACCACAAAATTCTCCACTCACAAAACAAACGTGTAGAGCAACACTCTTCACTTACAAATATGTCTACCACAATGTATCAAAAGATACAAAGGGTGACTTACACACACAAGGGACTCTCAAACCCTAGACCTTTATTTTACACTCAAGTTGTTCTTGATGTGAGTGCTTGCTTTTTCTTTGTTTCTGCTCCTCCTTTTATAGCAATGCAGACTGGGCTTGGGCTGGTCACAAGTAACAAACTTTAAGTTTAACCAAGTTAAACCACTTTCCATAATTCAAGGTGCTGCCAAATTAGCTCACAGCTGCTTCATGTTATGTCTAGCCCTGACTAGAATCTCGCCTGAGATAACTAATGAGCCATATCAGGTTTCCTGAATTCAAGCCTGAGACATCTCAGGTATCATAACAGAAAAACAAACATTGCACGCCTGATGTCATACGATCAATGTCATACATTCAGTCATGACATTCAGCTTCACTTACTCTTAGCTGACCAGACTCCCCCTTGATCGCGACTTTCTATGTCTAATACAACCTAACTGCAAGTGCACAGTCTATCGCATAGTAATAATAGATATCGATCCCACAGGGACTCGTAATCAAACTAGTGTTCTCGGGAGTTACTATGTTTAGCTAGGTAGAATATGTTTAAGGTAATAAGATTGTCACTAAAAGGGAACTAAGAATACTATTTAGATTATAATTGATTGAATCGATACGTAGTAATTGTGTTCTTCCGGGATTTGACAAGTTACTGGTGTATGAAATAATTTTCGAAGTTTATTTAAGCAGAAAATGGTGATTTGAAGACTCTCGCCTCACAATGGTTATTGACGCTAATCATAATCCTAAGGGCCAAACGTACACTTTCGTATCCCGTTCGGGGTTAAAATTATTTTTTGGAAATCTCTAAGTTCTAATTCATTTTAAAGTGCTTTCGCTGTTATTAAAATAAATGACTGGTGTTTACTATCTGACCTTACCGCAGCTTTCGCTTTTTGGTTCGTATCTTAATTAATTTCCCACTTTCGTGGCAAAACTACTTTTAAATAAGTTCTCGCTTTCGCGACGAAGTTTATTCAGTGAATCAATTTTAAACACTCAGACCATAAATTACTTTTTTGAAAAGAAAGTTTTTCAATCAGTTGTTATCAAATCCCATTCGAATTATTACTACATATCGATTACCTAAGTTTAGCTAGACATGGATTTGGGAAAGATAAAATATAAATAAAAACAATAAATAATGATTCGCATTATAATAAAACTGGAATCGATCAAAATGAAAAACCTGTAAATATTCCAATTGGCCTTTGGGCAGATCCTCCACAGATGTTGGCAGGATTCTGGTCTTTATGCCAAATTGATCGTACAATAAAGTAGAAATTACAGAAGAATGAAAATGGGAATACAGAAGAAATAAAGAGAAACGAATAAGAATATAAAACTGGAAAATATGCTCTGGAAATAAATTTGGTAGCACTTCGTTGTATGAATGCAGCACACTTTCTGAAGTCCCTTGCTTCCCTTTTTATAGAAGTGGAATCCCAACGGTTATCACTGAAGATGATGGACTTTGAGGCAGATAATTTAGGGAGTAGTGGTCCACTCTGTGGGAATTGGAACTGATTCTTTGACGTGTAATTTGAGTGGGGCGTTTTTGCCTGCATGACGGTCGTCACAAGGTGTGACGGTTGTCACCCGTGTGACGGTCGTCATGAAGCTGTGACGGTCGTCACATCAGCAAAAACAGCTTCTTGCGCTTTTCATTGTGTTTTCACTCCTTTTTCGTCCATATTTCATCTGAGATTTCTTCTTTTCTTCATGTTGCCTTGTTTAGACGTGATCGTTGAATACCTGCAAAACATCCGACAAATAACACGGAAGTAACCCGAATGGTTAAACTTTAGTTGAATTATGCATAAAAATATCTATATGATTTCGTGTTATCAAACTCCCCTAAGCTTGAATCTTTGCTTGTCCTCAAGTAAAACGTGAAAAGGTCGGCAAGCGCGAGGCAGCTTCTTCGTTCGCAAAAGTCGGGAAAAACCGGGATTCTTTGTAGGAACAAAACGAGTATCATGACGACACTGGACTACAGGCCTTCGGAGGTCTCCTTTTTATGCAAATCGGTCACAGTTATGCTACTGTAGCTTGGTGTCAAGGTTCTCGCGGCAAGTTCACCCTGTTTGTTCTTGCGCAATCACATTAAGCCCGTTGTCCGTACACTTTCATGGCAAGTCGACCTGTTAGTGAATATGATCTCATTTCTTGTTTTTTTTTTTTTTTTGATCTTCTTCATTGATCATAAGCTTATGTCATTGATTTTTCAATGGGTTTTCGTGTCGTTGGGCTAAATGCTCGGGTGAGGAGCACCTAACTTAGAAGGAAACGTGTCTTATATTTTTGGGCTATTTAGCTCCCTTTTCATGATTTTTCATCTTTTTGGAGATCATACACTTATTTGCATCGGTCTCTCGCTTAGAAGTGTTTTTAGGATGGTGCTGGCTGCTAGTATAAACTACTTGGGGTTGAGTTTGCGCAGACACTTGAGACTTTGGTACATGTAGGTGGTGAAACCGACTCGCATAAACTAGAGATCTAAGGTGTCTGGACGATACTGGTTTAGTTAGAACTGTCGTTTCCTCGGGGTTTCAAAACTTGTTTTGAACTCGGTTGCATTCTCGTGATGCTTTTGCTTTTGAGGAACGAACTAAAATTTTTGTTTACGTTGAATAATGTGGGGATTGTTTGCGTAACGGGAAAAATATATAGACGAGCTTTATTTGCTAGAAATAGAAAGTGTAAATTACGAAAATTCAAAGTGCAGTGAAATGGAAATAAAGGAAATTCAGAGTACAGTGGAATGGAAATAAAGGCTCCGCTCCCACACTATCTCGATCAGTGTCCTCACTGATTCTTGAAGCATGCGAGAGGGAGATACAACGGAAAATGAAAATACAAATAACTGAAATATAGTAAACAATGAAGGAAAAAAATGGAAATCTAGTCACGGCCTCTGTCACGTTCGCGCTGGCGTCCTCTGGCTATGGCAAGGGCTACTCTGTCCTCATAACTCATAGCTCCGGTGTGGTAGACGGTGTCTCGGAGTCCTTCGACCTGCAAGGTCAGATTCGCCAGGCTCTCAGTGATAGTAGCTTGGCCGGTGTGAAGTTGTTGCATTTGAGTCCGGTGCCAAGTTTCGAACTGGTCAGCTCGCTGATTCTGCTGCTGCAGCATCACGAGTATCTGTGCCTGCTGGTCTAGGGAGCGGCAGAGGTCCTCTTCTGTGTAGTCTGGCACAGGATGATGGCGGCGGCGGCGAGAGGATGTGCCTTCTGGAGGAGGAGGCTGCGATGCCTCTGGCTGCTCGGACCTGTCCAACTCAGCTTGGATTTCATCGTCAGAACCGTGAGTGTGATCCTGAGTAGGAACAGCGGCAGCAGGAGGGGCAGTGAGGTAGAAAAACCAGTTGGTACGGTCCTCTGGGTGTGTGCGGGTGCGGGACGGAAGGATGATGCTTCGGACGGTCTTGCCACGCACTACCGGATGGTATTTGCCGTCAGCTCTGGAGCGGATAAGATGAGAGGCTCTGCAGTGGTCGGTGTCTAGGAACACCGAGGGGATGGAATGGAGGTGCTGGAGGCGGTCGCCAAGGTTCAGCCCAAGTGCAATAGCGGTGACAATCCCGCCAAAGTAGAATGGCTTCGAGCCACGGTTGCAGTTGGCCTGAATATGAGCCAGCAGAAATGGAGCAGCGTTGACAGGCTCATTGTTGAAGACGCAATGAAGAAAGAAGAGCTCTTTCGAGTTCACTTTGTGGTTGCTGTCTCTGGCGAAAATAGTGTTGCTCAGCGCTCTGTGAAAGTACCGGATGGTTGGGTTATGGATATGAGTGGCGTGTAGGGAGTCCCAACCATCGGCATTGATGCCGGTCAACTGATACCACAACGCGAATGCTTCGTGCTGGAACTGATCGGTGATGCGGCGGTGAGCGTTGTCGCCGCGAGGTAGCTGTAGAATGCTGGCAATCTGATTTTGGTGCATCTGGTAGTTGACGCCAAACATCCGGAAGCAAGCGACACTTGAATGTTGGTTAAGTTCGCCGCTGCTTGTGACGTAAGTGAACGAACTCAAGAACTCAAGAGTGAGTTGTTCGTACGTTGGTTGTGGGTTGGTGCAGAGGTTCCAGATGCCTGCTCTTTGAAGCATCCAGGTTACACCTTCAAGGAGTCCGAGCTCCGTAAGCGATGGAAGGCGCGGATAATGAGTCGGCTGGAGCGACCTCTGATGAAATGCGATGTAGTTTGCTCGTTGTCTTTCGCCTAAGTCTCCTTCACTGAAGGTAATGTTGCTGATATCTGGGGTTTCTGCATTCCTTGCCATTGTTGGAAGATGGAGAGGTTTCTGAAGATTGGGGTTTTTCTGCAGAGTGGGAAGAACTGACAGAAGTGTGGTTTGGAGGTTGAGATTTAAGTAGAAATATAGAATTCAATGTGGGGAGGACGAAGATTTGTAGTGGGGCAGGGGTTAGGATGATTGGAAGTGGTAATGGGGGTAGTGGAAGAGAACACGAACCCTGTTTTATCAGATATCAGTTTTTAAATTCGTGACGGTCGTCACCCGTGTGACGCTCGTCATGAGGCTGTGACGGTCGTCACAGCAGCAAAATCTGCAGAACGCAGAATTTTGCTCTGAGGGCGTACTCGTAGTGACTTTAAGGCTTAGTATTGATACGGTGATGTAATATAACAGCCAACAAACAACAAATAATGCGAAAACAGAATAATTGAATAAAAACTAGAATTGAAATAACATAAAATTGAAATGATTGTATGTAGTACATAAAGAAAACTAATAATGCGAAAAATCCAAATGATTGAATGAAACTAAACTAAACTAAACTAAACTGAAACTACTGCTAAGAACTAATAACTAGTCTTTTCGTGTCTTCAACTCATCGAATTTCCGTGCGTAGTAGTCGAGTTGGTCGCAGACTAAATCCATGAAGCCTACCAGTTCGTTGTGCATGCTTGCGATGTCAGCTTTTACATTAGTTAGAGCTGTATCAACGTCGTCCAATCTGAGTAACACGACATCCATTTTGTCGGTGGTCTCCTCAGGGATAGGCTCAGGATAGGTGTTGTAGTGCGGAGGAGTTGTAGGGTCTACTTCAGCTTCGGATACAGCATCCTCATAGTACATATAGTCGTGTACCTCAGAGATGTGGTCACTGTCATACATATAGTTTTGTGGTGTTGACTGTGGTGAAGGAGGTCCCATAGGCTCATCCAATTCATAGAGCCAGTTGTCCTTGTTGTGGATACTTGTCATCAGATGATCAGGCAGTGTGAATAGCTATACTGGTTTTTCGTTAATAAGGTACTCATACGGTCCAGGTCCCATAGTTCCTAAGATGCGCCTGTTAAAGCAGAATTGTATGTTCATGGGTCGGATGGTGCCAAAACGAGTGCTGGCGTTTAAGTGGAATCTAAGGCCAAGCTCGCGGGCAATCATTGTTACTAGGCCTCCTATAAGGATAGGTGTCTGAGGTTCCAGCGTTAGGCGTTTGAAAGATCTCATCATGAAAGGCACTGCATTTACTGTCCGTCCCTGAGAAGCACAGAACATGATGAATAACTCCTCTTTAGATACTACAGTAATATTTTCTTCTTTTCCAAACAAGGTGTGAGCTAGTATCTTATGGAAGTATCTGAAGGCTGGGTTGTGAATGTCATCATTATACATTCTGTCTGGTTCAGGGTGATAGTCGCCTGTGATTCTACCCCAGAATTGATCGAGTTGAAAATCAATATCGTCATCTTCTGCACTGATGAACACATGCGGTCCGCTAGGGAATCCTAGGAGGTTAGCTAGTGACATCCGGCTATGGGTTTGGTCCATTCCAAACAATCGGAAGGTAATCATCTCTGTGCTGGATCCAAAACCATAATTGGGTATGTATCTGAAAGAACTAAGGAATTCATAGGTAAGATCCTTATAGGTAGCAAAACGTGTTTTCAGAGCAGTGATCTCCCAACCCAGTTGATTGAACAGGTATTGAATGCTATCTGTGATCCCTAGTTTATCCATAGTAGCCTTATCATAATACAGCGTTAAGGCGAATTCTCTTTCGGTCAGTGCTGCAAATCTTGCCTTTTGAGCGAGTCCTCGGAAGTGAACCTTTGTGAAGTCGTATTCGGCCATACTCGCAGGTAATTTGGAGAAAACAGAAGGAATGTTTTGAAGGCTTTTAAAAATCCTGAAAAGTTTAAGACAGGAAATTGAAGTCAGGATTTTTAGAAACGAAAAGCGGTAGAAACAAAAGACAAAAGAGGAAAAATAAAATAGAATATGAAAACAAACGAAAGTAGAAAGTAATAGTAATTATAAGTTTAGAATTTTTGTTGGATTTTCAAAGTGGACTTTTAAAGAAAAATGAAATGCAATAACGAGGGAAATTTGGGTTGCCTCCCAGTAAGCGCTGTTTTTAACGTCTAAAGCCTGACGATAGCTTGGTGAGAAGCTATTCGGGTGTTTGAGCTGGAAGCTCAAGCAATGTTATATTGCTGACTTGAGGACTGTTGTCGTTCTTATTGTACTATTTTAAACGTTGCCCGTTTACGATAAATGGTGCATTTGTCTTATCGGTAATTTCAACAGCTCCACTCTGAAGTACTTTAGTCACTTCATAGGGTCCAGACCACCTAGATTTTAGTTTACCTGGGAAGAGTTTTAATCGTGAATTAAAGAGCAATACGATGTCTCCCACATTGAATTGTTTCTTGATTGAACGTTTATCATGCCACTTTTTAGTTCGTTCTTTGTAGATACGGGCATTTTCGTAAGCGTCTAATCGAAGTTCTTCTAACTCGTGTAAGTTCAAGATTCGCTTTTCTCCTGCCTCGGTGTAGTTGAAGTTGAGTGTCTTAATGGCCCAAAAGGCCTTATGCTCTAACTCTACAGGGAGATGGCAGGATTTACCGTAAACTAATTTGTAGGGGGTGGTTCCTATTGGTGTCTTAAAAGCGGTCCTATAAGCCCATAAAGCTTCTTGTAGCTTCGACGACCAATCTTTCCTTGAGGTAGCGACAGTATTTTCCAAGATCTGTTTTATTTCTCTGTTCGAGACCTCTACTTGTCCGCTAGTTTGCGGATGATAGGGTGTAGCTACTCGGTGGCGGACTCCATATTTAGAGAGAAGTTTATCGAACATTCGTGATATGAAGTGAGATCCGTCGTCACTAATGACGAGTCTTGGTACACCGAATCTAGGAAAGATTGTGTTTTTAAAGAGTTTGATTACTACTCGTGCGTCGTTTGTTGGAGCAGCTATGGCTTCTATCCATTTAGACACGTAATCGACAGCGACGAGTATGTAGTTATTACCAAAAGAGGATGGGAATGGTCCCATGAAATCTATTCCCCAGACGTCGAAGATTTCTACCTCTAAGATTCCTTTCTGAGGCATTTCATCGCGTCGTGAGATGTTGCCAGTTTGTTGGCATCTATCACACTTTTGCACAGCGATGTGAACGTCTTTCCAGAGATTAGGCCAGAATAATCCGGCTTGGAGAATCTTAGCGCACGTCTTGGATGTACTAGCATGACCACCATACGGTGCTGAATGGCATTGGGAAATAATATTTTCTATTTCTTCCTCTGGGACACAACGACGATATATGTTGTCGGCCCCTCTCTTGAAGAGTAGGGGTTCGTCCCAATAATAGTGTTTCAGATCGTGGAAGAATTTCTTCTTTTGCTGATAAGTAAGATCCGATGGAAGCACGCCCGCAGCGAGGTAATTAACGATGTCAGCATACCAAGGTAATGTGACTTGGGCATAGACGGCTTCTACGGCTTTTTCGAATTCTGGATCTTCCGAGATTGAATTGGGTGTGTCACTTTCTAATTTGGCTATCAGACGTTCGTACGGGAAATCGTCATTTATCGGTACTGGTTCATGTCTGATGCCCTCTATTCGGGATAAGTGATCTGCAACAACGTTCTCGGTTCCTTTCTTATCTTTGATTTCTAAGTCAAACTCTTATAATAACAGGATCCATCTCAATAATCTTGGTTTGGCATCCTTTTTGCTTATTAGGTACCTTATGGCAGCGTGGTCTGTGTATATGATGATTTTTGCTCCTACTAAGTAAGAACGGAATTTGTCAAGCGCAAATATAACTGTTAGAAGTTCCTTTTCTGTGGTAGCGTAGTTCATTTGGGCAGGATCTAAGGTTCTACTGGCATAGTAGATAGCATGGAGTTTCTTGTCCTTCCTTTGTCCTAGAACTGCGCCTACAGCGTAATCACTCGCGTCGCACATGATTTCGAACGGTAGTCGCCAATCTGGTGGTTGCATGATCGGTGCGGTGATAAGGGTTGATTTCAATGTTTCGAATGCTTTTAGACAGTTGTCGTCGAAGACGAACTCAGCATCTTTCATTAACAGGCCGGTCAGAGGTTTTGTGATTTTCGAGAAATCTTTTATAAATCTTCTGTAGAAACCGGCATGTCCTAGAAAACTCCGTATTTCTCGTACGAATTTTGGAGGTTGGAGATCTTTTATAATCTCTATTTTAGCTTTGTCTACCTCAATTCCTTTATCTGATATGACATGTCCTAGAACTATTCCTTGTCGGACCATAAAATGGCATTTTTCCCAATTTAGGACGAGATTTACTTTTACACATCGTTCTAATACCATTTCTAAGTTTTGTAGGCATCCTTCGAAACTTTGTCCACATACCGAGAAATCGTCCATAAATACTTCCATGATGTCGTCTATGAAATCTGCGAAGATTGCCATCATGCATCTTTGGAAGGTTGCTGGAGCATTACAGAGTTTGAACGGCATTCGGCGGTAAGCAAAAGTACTATAAGGATAGGTGAATGTAGTCTTTTCTTGGTCATCAGGATGGATGGGAATTTGGAAGAATCCTGAGTAACCATCTAGATAGCAGAAATATGAATGTTTGGCTAATCTTTCCAACATTTGGTCTATGAAGGGTAACGGGAAGTGATCTTTGCGTGTAGCCTTGTTAAGCTTTCTATAGTCAATGCACATCCTGCTTCCAGTCACGACTCTTTTTGTTATTGATTCGCCTTTTTCGTTTTTAACTACTGTGACTCCTCCTTTCTTTGGTACGACATGAACTGGGCTGACCCATTCACTATCGGAGATCGGATAGATGATTCCTGCATCTAGCAATTTCTTTACTTCATCTCTGACTACAGTGCTCATGATGGGGTTCAGTCTTCTCTGATGCTCTCGAGAGGTTTTAGAGTCTTCCTCTATTGTAATTCGATGCATACAGATTGAAGGGCTTATACCTTTTAGATCGCTTATGTTATAGCCTAACGCGGTGGGGTACTTCTTTAGGACTTCTAATAGTTTTTCGGTTTCTGGTTGTCCTAAGTCGGCGTTGACTA
This sequence comes from Lathyrus sativus, assembly GCA_963859935.3. NCBI lineage: Eukaryota > Viridiplantae > Streptophyta > Magnoliopsida > Fabales > Fabaceae > Lathyrus > Lathyrus sativus. Next base: position 876,422,080 of record OZ012735.1, read on the forward strand.
TCACTGGTCTTTTTAGTTCATCGTCTAGAAATTCATATCTAAGGTTTTTGGGTAGTGTTTTAAGTTCTAAAGATGGGTTCTTCGGACCTGGCATATGGTTTGGGGTCAGTGCTAAGCTTTCGCTTAGGCTGTCGTCTTTATACGGTTTACGCCAATTATCGTCTTCAGAAATGTCGGGTATTTGAATCTTTATTATTTCTGAATACGTGGTCTCTTCATTTTCAAGTTCTCTTATGCATTCGTCAATTTCGTCTACTAAATAGCAGGTATCGTCTATTGCTGGTGCTTGTAAGAACTTGGTGAGAATGAACTCTATCTTTTCTTCTCCTACTTCGAATGTTAGCCTTCCTTTCTTCACGTCTATAATAGCTCCGGCTGTAGCTAGGAACGGTCTTCCTAGGATAATTGGGGTTACAGTGTCCTCCTTGATGTCCATGATTATGAAGTCGGTTGGAATGTAAAATTGTCCTATGCGTACTGGAACATTTTCCAGTATTCCGACGGGGTATTTTACTGATCTGTTAGCTAATTGTATGGACATTTTGGTTGGTCTGAGGTCTCCCATATTCAGCTTTTTGCATATAGATAAGGGCATAACACTGATACTGGCTCCTAAATCGCATAGAGCTTTGTCTATTACGAACTTTCCTATGACGCAGGGTATGGAGAAACTACCTGGGTCTTTTAATTTAGGAGGCATGCGGTTTTGAATAATGGCGCTACACTCTGCAGTAAGTGTAACTGTTTCGTTATCCTCGATCTTTCTCTTATTCGACAGGATTTCTTTGAGAAATTTAGCGTATGACGGCATTTGAGTTATCGCTTCTGTAAAAGGGATAGTAATATTCAGCTGTTTAAGGAGCTCTACAAATTTCCTAAACTGTCCTGAAGTTTTGGAGTTTATTAGTCTTTGAGGATAAGGAATAGGTGGTTTATATGGCGCTGGAGGTGCTTGAGTTTTTTCACTTGCGGCATCCTCCTTCTCGTTGTCTTCCTTCTTCTCTAACTCAGATTCCTTTTCTGCTTGTTCAGTTGGTTTTTGTTGCATGGCTGAGTTTTCGGTCCTCGGATCAATCGGTTCGTCCAATTCTTTTCCACTTCTTAGTATTACAGCATTTGCTTGGCCTTTTGGATTCTGTTCGGGTTGTCCAGGAAATGTGCCAACTGGTGCGGCAGCAGAGGCTTGTTGCTGAGCCACTTGTGATATCTGAGTTTCTAACATTTTGTTGTGGGTGGCTAAAGCGTCTACTTTTCCTGTCAACTGTTTAATTTGCTCGCTAGTGTGTATGTTTTGATTCAGGAATTCTTTGTTTGTTTGAGCTTGAGTTGCTATGAACTTTTCCATCATCAACTCGAGGTTTGATTTCCTAGGTGCATTCTGAGCAGCTGGTTTCTGATATCCTGGCGGAGCAGTAGGCATTTGCAATGCATTTTCGCTTTTGTAAGAAAAGTTTGGATGATTTCGCCAACCTGGGTTGTAGGTATTTGCGTAGGGATTTCCTTGAGCATAATTTACCTGGTCTGGTGGGATTCCGGCTAGCAATGGGCATTCGGGTGCATTATGAGTGGTGCTTCCGCATAACTCGCAATTTGGAGTTACTGCAGCGACAGTTACAGTGGGGTTAACGGTCAGACTATCGATCTTCTGTGCTAAAGCATCTACTTTAGCATTGAACTTTTCAAGGCTGTTGATTTCGTACATCCCACCTTTCGCTGTGGTTTTCTCAGTTGGAGTGTGTTCACCTCCCCATTGGCAATGGTTTTGTGACATGTTTTCTATCAGTTGATAGGCTTCATCGTATGGCTTATCCATAAGTGCACCGCCCGCGGCAGCGTCTATTGTCAATCTAGTATTGTATAGAAGCCCATTATAGAAAGTATGGATTGTCACCCAGTCTTCTAGACCGTGGTGAGGACATGTTCTCATCATATCTTTGAATCGTTCCCATGCTTCGTAAAGAGATTCAGTATCTTTCTGTCGAAATCCGTTGATTTGAGCTCTAAGCATAGCAGTTTTGCTTGGCGGAAAATATCTCGCTAAGAAGACGTTCTTCAATTGCTCCCACGTCGTAACAGAGTTGGATGGTAACGATTGTAACCATGTCCACGCTCTGTCTCTAAGAGAGAATGGGAAAAGACGAAGTCTTATCGCGTCTGGAGTTACTCCATTTGCTTTCACTGTGTCTGCGTATTGTACAAACTTCGTTAGATGTTCGTTCGGATCCTCAGTTGCGTTTCCTGAGAATTGGTTTTGTTGTACAGCTGACAACAATGATGGTTTCAGCTCAAAATCGTTTCGGGTAATAGTTGGGGCAGCAATGCTACTTCTAGGCTCCATCTGAGATGGTGTAGCGTATGCCTTCAGCGGTTTGTTTGGAGGTCCTTCAGCCATCTCTGGTTCTTCTTCTTCTGATTTGGAAATGGGAGTGAGAGGTTCGGGAGTGTTATGTTTGAGTTGTTTGAGTTGGTACTCAATGATTCTACTTCTTAAATGTAAGAAGCGTTCTAGTTCTGCGACTGAAGGTTTTACGATATCGCTTTGCAGGCGATTACTTGGCATACAATCGACAGAACTAGTAAAGGAAAAAATGAAAATTGTTAACCTAGTCTATACGGCGTAACAGAAGGTTACACTATTGACTAAACGGGTCCCCGGCAACGGCGCCAAAAACTTGATCGCGACTTTCTATGTCTAATACAACCTAACTGCAAGTGCACAGTCTATCGCGTAGTAATAATAGATATCGATCTCACAGGGACTCGTAATCAAACTAGTGTTCTCGGGAGTTACTATGTTTAGCTAGGTAGAATATGTTTAAGGGAATAAGATTGTCACTAAAAGGGAACTAAGAATACTATTTAGATTATAATTGATTGAATCGATACGTAGTAATTGTGTTCTTCAGGGATTTGACAAGTTACTGGTGTATGAAATAATTTTCAAAGTTTATTTAAGCAGAAAATGGTGATTTGAAGACTCTCGCCTCACAATGGTTATTGACGCTAATCATAATCCTAAGGGCCAAACGTACACTTTTGTATCCCGTTCGGGGTTAAAATTATTTTTTGGAAATCTCTAAGTTCTAATTCATTTTAAAGTGTTTTCGCTGTTATTAAAATAAATGACTGGTGTTTACTATCTGACCTTACCGCAGCTTTCGCTTGTTGGTTCATATCTTAATTAATTTCCTACTTTCGTGGCAAAACTACTTTTAAATAAGTTCTCGCTTTCGCGACGAAGTTTATTCAGTGAATCAATTTTAAACACTCAGACCATAAATTACTTTTTTGAAAAGAAAGTTTTTCAACCAGTTGTTATCAAATCCCATTCGAATTATTACTACATATCGATTACCTAAGTTTAGCTAGACATGGATTTGGGAAAGATAAAATATAAATAAAAACAATAAATAATGATTTGCATTATAATAAAACTGGAATCGATCAAAATGAAAAACCTGTAAATATTCCAATTGGCCTTTGGGCAGATCCTCCACAGATGTTGGCAGGATTCTGGTCTTTATGCCAAATTGATCGTACAATAAAGTAGAAATTACAGAAGAATGAAAATGGGAATACAGAAGAAATAAAGAGAAACGAATAAGAATATAAAACTGGAAAATATGCTCTGGAAATAAATTTGGCAGCACTTCGTTGTATGAATGCAGCACACTTTCTGAAGTCCCCTGCTTCCCTTTTTATAGAAGTGGAATCCCAACGGTTATCACTGAAGATGATGGACTTTGAGGCAGATAATTTAGGGAGTAGTGGTCCACTCTGTGGGAATTGGAACTGATTCTTTGACGTGTAATTTGAGTGGGGCGTTTTTGCCTGCATGACGGTCGTCACAAGGTGTGACGGTCGTCACAAGGTGTGGCGGTCGTCACCCGTGTGACGGTCGTCATGAAGCTGTGACGGTCGTCACATCAGCAAAAACAGCTTCCTGCGCTTTTCATTATGTTTTCACTCCTTTTTCGTCCATATTTCATCTGAGATTGCTTCTTTTCTTCATGTTGCCTTGTTTAGACGTGATCGTTGAATACCTGCAAAACATCAGACAAATAACACGGAAGTAACCCGAAATCGGATCGAAAATGGTTAAACTTTAGTTGAATTATGCATAAAAATATCTATATGATTTTGTGTTATCACCCCTGCTGAACACTCCTGCAGAATCTTCTTCACAATAGTAGAAACAAGCATATTATAGTTTCCTAAAAAGTCTCAAAGATCCTTTTTATGAACACCAATTAAATATGCACTTCGTTCCTAATGAATCTCTTTGGCCTGTACATACTGATGAGGAATATCCAACAGGACCAAAACATTTCTGTCAAGAGATATAACATAGCAGCCCCTGATGTACCAGACATTGATATCATGACATTGGTAACGACATCCATGACAACAGTTCTATCATCAGCTTCTGCTGCACCAGAAAGCGATGTCATAACATTGGTAATGACATCCATGACAACAGTTATGTCATCAGCTCTTGCTAGCTCCTGCTGTCGTCATGACATGCTGTTTAAAACACATGACAGCAGTTCTGTCATGACAGCAGATGGATGTCACGACATTTAACATGACATTCACATTAAAACACTTCACAACAATTCTGTCACCACAGCAGATAAAGATGTTATAACATCCTACTTAACATCAGTGCAGAATCATGTTTTACCAAGATTTAGCCAATCATAGAATCATGGACAATTCTATATTATAGAATCATGGAACTAACATTTTTATTATAGTGCTCGCCAAGGATTGTGGCCCTTGTTCCTACGTATCCTCACTTAAAAAAAGTGAAGAATCACAGCTCCATAGTTCGGAGGCTTGTGAAATGGTTGTTTGTTGGTTGATTTTATACCTTGAAAAAGGATTTTCGGATTGATGCCCTAAGGTGAAAAGAAGTTTGATGAGTTGATGTTATTTTTAGGTTTTTGAGAAGAGACTGTTTTTGATTAGGATCACACTAAAGACTTTGGATAGAGATGAATGTTTTGAATAACCAAGTCGAGCGCCTTGTATTCAAAACATTTGGAACGAGTGTGGGAGGTTTCCATTCTCATTCCTTCTCCACCACTTTAAAGTTTATGGTGTATGACCTTAATCGTATCTTTATTGTATTTTGGATTTTTTATGAGAAAAATACCACTTGATGTTGGGTAAAGGGTTTTATTGTTTGTAAAAATAGTTGAAGTGATGCGAACAAGATCGATGGAGAACGCACAAGGCGGTCGACTTATAAGGGTGAAAATGGCTCGATAAAATCGAGAGTTTATTTTTGAAAATAGTTTTTAGAACCAAAAGTAAAAAATGACCACAAACATCCACATACAAAGGTCATGCAACCACATCAAGTTAGCCGGCTTGAAACAACACAAAACACGAAAACAAAGAAAAAACATTTTTTGGGAAAAAAAACTAGAAAAACTAAGGAAAGTTTGCTAGGCGAAGACTGTAGCGAAGCTACCTAGAAATAGCAAGAAGTTCGCTAGGCGGACTTCCCAGCAAACGCAAACAAAGGCAAAAGGGGGAAAAGTTCGCTAGGCAAACCTAAAACAAACAGAAGTTCGCTAGGCGAACTCCCTAGCGAACGAAAACAGGGGCGAAATGGGGCAAAGTTCGCTAGGCAAAGGTGCCAGCGAACATGACAGAAAAAAACATCAAGAAGTTCGCTAGGAAAACTTCATGTTGTTTTGCCCAAAATATGCCCTTTTTATGGAAACAGAGGAAAGGCAAAGTTCGCTAGGCAAACTTGCCAGCAAACATGACAGTAAAGATGAGTATTTTTCAACTCATCTTACTATGTCAACTACACTATGTTCTTTCTCTTTCCTTTGTTCTTTTACAACATTTCTTGGTCATATCAAGACCTTATTACAGTTATACAACACAAGAAATAAACACATGAAAATATGCAAAAATGTAAACAAGATAAGGGTTTGAAGGGAAGGATACCCAAGAGCTACTATCTTCCTTCACCAATGGCCTTTATTGGATGCTAGAAGATTCCAATGTCAAATGCTATGTCATGACATTGTACTTTGACAAGGTGATCATAATCAATAGTTCAAGGATTATCTCTCTGTATAGCTAGACAACATTACAATGACTGGTCAACATCCTGTCAGGGGTGCTTTGAAAGTTTTGTAAAATCCACAATTTAGGTGGCATGAAACACGTTTTTTTTGTTAGTACATGCGTTTCTTAAGAAAATCAATTTTTCAATGACATTGAAAATGTCATTTCAAGACTGCAGTCAAAGGTTGGAAAGCTAAGAGGGAGAATGCCTCTGTTACCCAAAATATTTTCCCTCCGGTCCACAACCCTATTCTTGATTGTCCAGGCGTTATAAGCAAGGATGTTATTCTTTGTTTCAAAAAAAAATTTAGTTTCAGCCGTGTACCCAATCTTGTTTCAACATGAGCCAAAATTCCAAAACTTCTGATGCTACAAAGGCTGGTGTATTGGATGCTAAGAATGTTTAGAGTGCTGATTCGAAGAAGATATAGTCTAATGTTGGGACATCTGTTGCCTCATCTACTGGAACATCTAGGACAAGGAAGGCATATATTACAACAATGAGGCCCTGCAAGAAAAACCATGACTCTGATGAGGACGGTGATGAAGATTTGGTTAATTTCATTAACTCAGGAGGTTGGAGTGGATTGACGGATACATAGTTGCACTGTTCTTTTGGTTTGTTTTTTGTTTGTTTTTGCTTTTGATGTTTATGTTGTAATAAGTCTCTGACAATTTGTGTTTCCGATCTGGTGTTTTTTTTTTGCTTCCATCTATTTCATTGTTATTAGTATTGTTTGTCGCCTTTGCTACTGTATGTTTCCATTTATGTTATTTACATTTACTTTGTTTTCTTTTTGTCAATTTTTGGCTAAAAATGGGGAGTAAAGTGTTAAGATGTTTTGTGTATGTTTCTGATGTTGGAGCAGATGTCATCTCTTCATGAGTTGTGTTTTACTACTGATTAGGAAGAGTAGTATTTAGTTGCTTGATGTGTTGCAACTACTTAAGAGGAGCTGAGATGCTCATGCTGCTGTCACTGATAAGATGTGATATGGAAATATTGTTCAACATGTTCTGACATGTTGTGGTTATGGAAAACCTTGGTTGCTCTATGGTTGTTTATTACTCTGATACCCTCAGTAATATGTGTGGCTTCTGATGTATGTGTTTCTAATATGTGTGGCTTCTGTTGTATGCATTTCTAGTGCATGAACTTGGATAGTTCATGATTTTCTTGCTTGTGCTTTGGGTTTTCCCCTTCAGGGGGAGTATTGGGTGTGTGTGACAGGGGGAGAAATGGACTTGTCTGAGGTTGCTGAGTTGAAGTTATGATGTCAGAGCACATGTCTTGACATCTGATAACTAGAGATTTTTGGAGGTTGAAGGAGCTGTAACCTCTAATGACATGTAGCTACACTTTATATCTAATATTTTTCTGATTGCATGTTTTGTGGTATTATTCATCTTCTCCATAGTTGCTATGCAAATGTTGTTTTAGCCAAAATTTGTCAAAGGGGGAGATTATAAGTTTTGAGACTTTCGGATTGACTATATTTTGGTAAAACAACATGTTATTAGCAAGATGTTGAACTAGATGTTCTACCATGATAGTCAGACATCATGTTCTGCATGATATTGTGACATGTTCCAAAACATGTTATACCAGAAAGTTAGGGCATGACTATTTTGGTATTTTTAGTGAGATTTTTGAGTGTGTTTTAATTCACACGTATGCGCTATCCAAATAGGGATATTGTGGGAACTTCATTTTTGACAAATTGTGATGGTTTTCTGAAAAAGGATCGTTGAGCCTTTTTAGGAAATTTTGTATTTTATTCCTATTTTTGTGCAAGAGATTATGCTTATGATTCCAAGCTAATTCCTGATGAATTGCGCCTTAAGAGCCCAAGCCCACAAGGTTTGAAGACTATTTAAAGAAGACCTAAACCTATTGTATATTACGGCTTTCACTTTTGTAAATAAGGGGAGGTTTTATAGTGTTAGGTTTGAGAGTCTCGTGTGACTTTATGAGTACCCTTTGTATCTTTTGGTACATTGTGGTAGATAAATTGTTTATTGTTTGTTGTTCACAAGGAGTTGAGTATTGTTCTTTGTTGAAGCTTTTAAGTAAAACCAAATATTATAGTTGGAAGAGTGTTATTCTTCTTTTTGGTTTCTCAAGGCATAAGTCACTGGGATTGTGACTGGTTGTTAGGAAGTGAGAGGGGGGATCTCATATCTAGATGGTGATTTTTAGATAGAAGTAGCACAAGGTAGTGATTAGGTGAGAATTTGTAAACGAGGGAGTTTAGATTTGAACTAATGCTATCATAGTGAATTTCCTTTCTGACTTGGATACCCTCAGATGTAGGTGATGTTGCACCGAACTGGATTATCAATTGACTGTGTTATTTATATTTCTGCAGTTTATTTATAGTCTGGTTTATTTTTTTTCTTTTCTATCAGTCTGACGATGTCGTAAAATCTGTCTTGACTTTGTACTATGATGTTGAGACATCAGAATCACCACCATGTTTTGCATGTGCCAGAAAATTTCAATTTTCTTTCTTGTGTGTTTCACTCATGTCTGTTAGTGTCTAGAACTTGAATTGATTCAGTTGAAACTTTTTGTTTATTTATGCACACTGATATGATAAAGACATGTTGTTTTGTTTTATTTTTAACTAGTTAGCAAAAAAGCCAACCCTGCAAATATTATCCCTTTTTTGGAACCCCTTTTGAGCCTATTATCCCATTCTTTATTTAAACTCATTACAAGCCTGAAAGTGAAAAACAATATTATCGCCCATTTATAGAGTTGAAAGAGTCTTGTATGGAGTTGAGTGGAGTTGAAAAATCTAGTTGGGATGTTTCAAAGGTTGATAGAAAAAAAATACTAAAAAAAACGGAAAAAGAAAAGAAGGATATCAATACAATTTCCCTCTAAAAAAGAAAAAAAAAAGAGAATAAAAAGAGAAAAGACAAGTGAAATAGCAAAAAGAGAAGTTGTTTGGAAGTGAATGAAGTATTTTGTAGTTCAACTCCCTTAGTTTACTTCAATTTTGTTTTGACTCTTTGATTTTTGTGTGTATGTATTTTTGTGTGTATGAAATAGCAAAAATAGCCTATTACCCCTTAGGATTTATCTTACCTTTACATTGGCCACGTTACAACCTGAATAAAACTCCTTTTGATCTTTGTGTGTATGTATTTAAATTATGGATATTAGAGTCTTTTCAAGCTTATGACAATATTAACTTTCATGTTGTGCTTTAAGTGTAGACTGTTAACCTAAACACTTGAGAGTTGAGTGAATTTTTATCTTGTGAGGAATCTTGCTACTTATGATGTACTTTATGATAAATAATCCTCTTATCTGCTTTGAATGTCACCGAATGTTTTTCACTAATACCATTTTCCATGAATCTTAGACTTAGGATTTTACTAACACTTTTGTCATCTTGAAAACCTTTGGAAATGCATGCTCTGTTTTGTTTTTCAGTTTTAAAGTTTTTCTGTTTAAGTTTATAATTTTGCTCGGAGTGCAAAAATTCAAGTGTGGGAGAATTTGATCAGTGCATTTTGATGCACATTCTTCTACTATTGTAATTAGACATTTCTCTAGTTTGTTTTTATTAATTTTACTATTTTATTGTGTTTTTAGATTTAAGTTTATTTTAGCCTTTAATTTAAATTTGTATTTTATTTTCAGCATTAATAGTTATTTGATACATGTTCACTGTGCAGACCATAACTTGAGCTACATGATATCGTTTTGCATGTTCTGACATACGTTGGAAAGTTAAGAGAAAGAGCTAAAGTTTTATTTTGAAGCCAAGAACTGATTCGGAGTGAAAGATGGTCAAATAATTTGTTGAAGTTTCAGACCTTTAGAAAATAACTATTTTTGGGCCATGTTTGGGCCGTTTTTATATTTTCCAACCCGGTTTGAATTAGAATTGCGAATCCTTATTTTGTATAAGTAAATCAGCCGCAATACTATTGAGAGACTATATTATTCACGAGAAAAATATTACGCTTTATACGATTGTAATGGAGAACTAATTCCCAAAGGAAAATTCTGCTGCTTACGAGTTCCATCGCTTTGAGTTTATTCTAATATCAATTTAAATTTGATTTATGTTCAATTCTTTTCTATGAAGTCATTTGCTTAATTTGGTTGCTTTTGTTTTCTTAATTTGATTGTTGTTCATATGATATAATTAATTAAATTCAATTGTATGCATGTTCCTAATTTTAACCGCATATTAACGTAGCTTCTTCGTTAGCCTTCGCCTAATCCTTAATCTATTATGCTTAATGCGGTAAACAGGAACATAATTCATATAATATTAATAATGTTTGTCTAATTGATCTCATAATCGAATAGGATCGAAGCTACTTAGGTATTGGTGTTATAATAGTCGATAATAAGTTGGAACCCAAATCAATAGGATTAGACGTTTTAGCTTATTTTGATAATAACTTATTTTCCTTATTTTCTTAATCGAAACCTAAACCTAAACAACCTCCCCTCGAATAGATGTTAGTAGGTTAATTATAATTCAAGAGTCCTTGAGATACGATATTCGAGGTGTCGCTTCTATTTACTGCATTTTGTCTTTAACTCGTTTTGATCCGTGTGCGACAGCGGATCATTAGGATTCATGGCCAAAGGTTAAAGATCTAAGGTTTTGCGTTGATGTTCATCAAGTTCACGATGAACATGATGAACATTAGTTGAAGGTGTGATGGCCCTAGGGTGGTTCTAAGGTTGAGGCAATTTCACATAAGGGTTTGAGGGCGGAACCACCGACGGAGGCGATTTTCGGTCGATGGCATTTTTAGAGAGAGAGAGAGAGAGAGAGAGAGAGAGAGAGATGAGAAATGAAGAATATCTAAAGAGGTTGAGTTTTTACACTTTCTTTGTCTCCCTTTTGATGAGCCACACGTGGCCTCACTGATAGCCATTGGATCAACCTACTTTGACCATTCACCCATACACGTGCATACCATAACTACCCTGCTCCCTCAATCCAAGTCTTTGGTTCAGTTGACCCCCTGATGGTCAATTGATCCAACGCCCCTAGATTAATCTTTGACTGGTCTTTGTATGTTGTTCAAAGGGTCACACTTTTTTCTCCTTTTCTTTTATTTATTTTTATTTCTTATTTTTCTTGACTTTCTAATGGGCTAGTGAGCATTAGACCCTTAATTTTTTATTTTCTACACTCTTCCATTTCTTTTGGCACCCATCCTTCCAATTCTCATTATTTTACTTTTTTTTTTTTAATTTTGTTGTAGTTTATTTTTTTTATCTTTTATCTAATTTTTACTTAGAATATTAATTAGGGACTTATGTCATTAATATGTCCCTAATTCTTAAAAATCAAAAATATTTATTTTAACTTAATCTCAATAGAATTTTTAAAATGATACAAAAATACGTCTTTTGATTCATTTAATCCAAAAATACCAAAATATAAAATTTTTCATTTGTAAATAATCCACATCCTGTACATAATCAACTTTTTTTACAATCAAATAATTCCAGACTTTTTGCAAATAAATTAGATGAGTTGGTGAACATCTACAATGTCTTCGAGTAATTGAATGGTTGGCGTGTGCCGCATCTATCGGTTATTCAAATTCAAATAAAATTAAATCAACGTGAACACATCAAATATATTTTGTGCCCTTGCGGACTTAATTCAACTTTTTTTCATAAAAAGAATAGTTTTAGTCATTTCGACGCGAAATACAAACAAGCGTTTCCGCCTCCATAGTGCAAGCTTACAAGCCAATGTTTAACCTCAAGAACGTAACTTAAACCCTATTCTACAAAATCAACCAACACATAATTTTTTTATATCGAACTACTATGCTCTAATTTTTTCATTGCACGATGTGAATACGTAGGCACAGGGTTTGAAACATTGGCGAACACTAATAAAAAGTTAACTTTTTTTCCCTTTTGTAAATATTTTAATAAATAGAATAAATAATCGCAAACATTTCCTTAACAAACCTTTAACCCTAAAACTATAGGAGGTTCCTGTTGAGTACAACATATGTAAGGGGTACTAATACCTTTCCCTCACATAATCGACTCTTGAACCCATATTTGTTTGCGATGACCATCTTATGCTTCTTTCACTTAGAATTTTATTGTTATTTCCCCTTTCCTTAAGAATAAAAAAAAGTTATGTGGCGACTCTATTAGTCATCGGCGAGCGTGGGATGCAATTGTGAGGTCGTATTTTTCGAGATGCGACACATATATGACGTTGGAGAAGAAATATCTCTCACACGTCTGTAAATGAAGAGCTTTGATTGAATTATGTTGTCGGTCTTGTTGGACCTTTTATTTAGATAAATTTCTCAAATCTAATATATGTTCTATGATATTCTAAAATTTAAAAATATATTGATAATAATTATTCAATTGATTCTATATCATAAAGAAAATCTCTTAAGAAATATATGATATTTTTGTATATTTCCCTTTATCCTATTTTTTTTTCCTCTTTAGAGTCCTTCCTTTCCTTCCTTCAAATTCGTAAAATGTCTTAAACTTTGTTTGAGAGTTTAGAGGAATAATGACGAGAAGACTTTGAAAAAAAATAAAGATAAAGTGAAGAAATTAAAAGATTTAAATTAAAATGGTTTTGTATGATTTAATTTTATTTATAATACGAAAATTCAATGGTTTGAAAGAACTTAAAACCTGTATTAGATGAGGGTTTGGAGGATTTCAAAAGGTTAATATTAATTCTTCAATTATAATTATGTTCTTATAATATTCTTAAAAAGAAAAATTTATTAATGATTAACATGCATTTATCATTCAATACATAGTCATTATTTCAAAAATTATTAAAATATTTTCTACTTTTTCTTCAAATTTTCTTCTCTCGAAGCCCTTAATTCTCCTTAACTCGCAAACAAAGCCTAAAGAGTCGTTCAATTTGGTTATGAGTTTTTAATTTTAAAAGTCAATGTTCATTGTGAAAAATTAAAAGAACAATTGAACATGTTTTGTAGAACTATTTAGAGTTTAAAGACACTAAAAAATTTGATATGTGGTAACAAAAAATCATGATAACAAAAATAAATTGCCTCAACCAACACAACAAGAACTTCATCTGAGCTGGTGACATAACACAGAGGAAGTTGGTCACTGTGGTTTGGAAGAAAATTTGTATGCATTATTGTGAGTGAGGGCTAGGGCTTAGATCTTTGACTGCTTTAAATGAGGCATAAAAATGTTGCTTTCCTAGAAGCTTATGCATTCAGATGAGGATTGGGCTTGGATTCTCAAAAGCATGATCATTAGATCAAACAGATGCATCAACCATCATATCCACTCTTATTTATGGAGCAACATCAAATTTGAATTCCTTGTGGTGCAAGAAAACTCTAGCCTAGTGATTGAGTCTGATTCAAAGATCAACTTTTGGAAAGATAGATGGCTTGGTTCACAAGCTATGATCAAATGTTTGCCATTCCACCTCAATTGAAACACCTTATCAATGATAAGGTTGGTAAGTACTTGGTAAACAGGGAGTGGTTTTTTCCTTAAGAAACCCTTCATTTCTTCCATGTCATGCTTAACAGGGACTTGGTTTGCTGAGAGGCTTGGTGTTCATTGGCAAATCAATTCAATCTTGGACCTGTAGAAAGTTTGTGGCCATCAGAGATCCCCACAATGTCTTCTTATCTTTAAATTAGCCATTGCCAACATGGTAGACACCATCTGATATGTTGGAAATCTGGCCAAATTCAATAACAAGAGAAATCTGACCAAAATCAAAATTAACAATCATCCTCCAATGACGCCATCCACCAAAGAGGTCATATGACATCCTATCATCCCGGATTACATTAAATGCAACACAGATGGTGCTTCAACCTTAACCATTGAGGCCTATGGGGGTGTCTTTAGAAACACAAATGCATATTTTGGATGCTTTTGTTGAACCTGTAGGCCATTAAACTGCCTTCTTTGTAGAGGTTTTTGGAGCCCTTAATGCAATTGGGCTTGCTCATCATCTTCATGTCTGCAATATTTAGCTTGAGATTGATTTGTCTCTTGTGGTTTCGGCTTTCAAGAGCCACACAATCATACCTTAGAGCTTAGAGTGTGTTTGGATGAGGTAATTGAGAATTTTTAAGAAATTCAAAATTCTAAACAATTCAAATGATTCAATTGAAATCCATTCATTTTTAAATTCTTTTGTTTGGATGGAGTAATAAAATGATTAATTGTTAAATTTGTAGAGTCATTTTCATAAATTTTGAGCCAAATTTAAAGTATGAAAAATAGGGACTAATTTGCAATTTTTGAAAGAGACTAACTTGTAAAATTTTGAAAAGTTTTAGGAACTTATTTGCAAGTTTTAGAAAATTATAGGAGTGAATTTGAAATTTTTATAAAATATGAGGACTATCTTGCAAAATTTAAAAAATTAATAATAAACAATCTAACAATTGCATGATATAGAGTGAAAGAGTAATTTCAAATTCTTTATTTTTTAGTGTCATTTTTTAAATTTAACTTGAATAAAATACTTTATAAATTTACATAATTTTAACAATTCTTTATATTTTGTTTATCCAAACAATAAATTTTGGTCAAGTCATTTTAAATTTTCTCAAAAAAATTATTTTTTTCATTAAAATATTTCATCCAAACACACTCTTAAAGTATCAATTGGTAAATCATTTTTTAAAGTATCAATTGGTAAATCATTTAGAGTATGCTAGCAACATGAATTTGATTATGTCTCAATTCTATAAGGAAGGAATTGATTGTGCGGACATTTTAGCAAATGTATGTCTCTCCCTCCCTTGCTTCCACTATTAGTCTATCATACCTAGTTTCATTAGAAGTTCTATTGTCAAAAACAAGTTGAAAATGCCTAAATTTAAATTCAAGTTTCATTAGAAGTTCTATTGTCAAAAACAGGTTGAAAATGCCTAAATTTAAATTCAAGTTTCATTAGAGGGTTTGATTCTTGTCCTCCTCTTTCTTTATTTGTCCTCTTTCTTTTAATATATTTTGGGCGTGCCACTTGTTTTAAAAAAAATTAAATATATAGTAAATGAAACTAAAATCTGAACGCAAACTAGAATACTAACTTTTCACTATTCAATTTCCAATGTTACTAACAAATTTGATCAACAATTCATACTGCAAAACTTGATCTTAAATGGATATATATTTTTGTTTCTTTACTTGAATACTCTATGAGCTGCATGGGATTGGACCAGTCATAGGTATCGTGTATATGTATAAAGTCTCACTCATCACCTTTGCTAAACAACATGTGAGTGTGAATCAATTTGATGAGGATGAACCTGCAAACACTCATCATTAAAAGAAGGGAAAAAAATGAGAAACACTTATTTGAGAGAAAGAACAAAGGTATTAAATTTCAATGGTTACCTGTTGATTTCTTTCCTCAATAAAGCTAGTAGTTTTGACCTTCAACTCCCCTCTGTTAGTGGTTAACTCGTCTAGTATTTCAGCACTATCTATGTCTGTTGATTCAACTTTAGGTGATTCAACCTCCTGTTACAAAGTAAAAAACCTCTTTATATTCTAGATTAATGTGTAGAACATAATTGAGATGAAAAACATAATCGAAAAATATTTGGTTTGGTTTCCGTGTTGTCACAATCTCACGCATTCATGTAGTCAGTACATTAGTAGTCTTTTTGTCGAGATCAGACAGTGCAGAAAACAAACAAATTTTGATTTTTTTAACTCCAAAATATGAGCTTCAAAACTAAACCGTCTTATCTCAATCCAACGACCACCAATGCGTTGACAGCATGGAACACATTGTAGAAAGCAAATGAATTTTAAAATTTACACCGCACAATATTGATTTAACGGCCACCGATGTGATCGCTGTGTGAATGCATGGAATTGCGACTACAAAAATCATAAAATTAAGCTTAACATACCTTTAAGGATAAACTGTGACTTAGTTTTGGAGCACCAGGAATTTCTTCATATTCAGCTGCATCTAGTTCCTTAAGATGGTTTGGACTGAAGAACTTGGGGAGTATATGTTGTCTCAATATGATCAACAAAAAAAATGGCAAAGGGAACAACATTCCAGCAATTGGAATCCATGTCACTCCAAAACAAATTAAGAAATACAGACATTGGATGAGTGTAAACAATACTATATTTTTGAAAGGTACCGACTCAACAAAGGAAGCATGATCACCTTCCAGTAACCTGCAAGGATAGATTGGCTTTAGAAACATAATTCAATGATAATGAACACTTCAAATTGAAGATGTGTTTTTGTCCGACATTGTCAGTGTATGTATCGGTACTTCATGAGACATGAAGTATAGAAGTTTCGCAATCATGTTAAAATGGTGAAATCGAAGTAACTTGCACTTACTTGTACCACCTACTAGGTCTTACAAAAAGAAGTAGTATCCTTTCCCAAAATTGATTTCCTGGAAGACTATCGATAGCCATATACGCAAAGTATCCCCACAAAACTGAAGTTGGGATCATTTTTATGCCCGGGATAGCAAACACTGCTGCTCCTACAAAGAGTGATTGTAAAAGGTTGCTCACTCTTTGTTCCTTTACTCTTACAGGCAAATATGTATCAATGTGTTTCTCAGGATCAAATGTGCTCTTTTTGTTTTCTCCTTTATCTTCACCATTTAGGACAAACTCCTTCAAATCCTCTAGTTCTTTTACCACTGACTGTTTCTGCAAACAACCAAGTTCAGGAACAATTAGTAATTTAGTTGTTATTTGTGTTGTGTCAGCAGGTTCGGAGCCACAGTCTTATGAGGATAGGGACAAGACAAAGATATAATATGATGAACTAATTATAACAAAAATATATACCAATTGTCAACTTATGCTTACATTAGGATTATTATCCATTTCTATAAACACTGCTTGCATCTTTCCATATATTTCAGAGTTGCTAGCTTCCTGCCTAATGCTTTCCTTGGCACTTTTAACCATCTTTCTTCGGATCAACTACCATTCAAAGATCAACAAATCGTCATATTTAGCATAAAATTCAATCTTGATACTTACTCAACCAAATTCCAATACTCATTTAGTTACCTGTTTCTTGAGAACAGACAGACTCTTAGTGTGCATAGGGGATTGAGGTAGAACTCCATTTGAAGGAGGCAAGCCAATTAGTCCACAAAGCAAAGTCTGAAATTTTGATTTAACGAAAATCCTTAGTACTGTTGGGATCATTAACGCGAGTAACGATTTTTAGTATTATTTGGAATGGAACTCGGTAACCTACGGTTTACAACACTCACACACCCTACACACCAATCGCCTACTCTAGACCCCGACTGTAACGAAGTGTCAATTAAACAACTCTATACAAGAGAGATGTGTGTATATATACCATGAATCCTAGCAACAATATGTCATAGTGATATGCAGAAGGTTTCCTGAGATTGAATTCCTTTTGTTGTGCCAATTGGGATGCAACACTATGGTCAAAGAAGTAAAGCCCTGCTATCATTATGGCAGGAACAAAAGCTTGAAAAATGTGTGTTGGAGAAACCTTGCCCATATCCTGCAGTAGAGATTATGTCATCAAATCCCAAAACTACTAAAAGCAAGAAATGGTGTAAATTGACTTCATGCAAGATGGTTTTACTTTGATTACTGTCCAGTGATGTAACGACGCAGATTCCCAAGCCAAAGGTGCAATGAGTCTTCTTGGGACACCAGAAGGTACTTTACTTGATACTACTGTGAATGATAAAGCTGTCCACACCACTACCATGAAAGGAACTCCATAGTCTGCAATCAAACCTCTTAACATTTCTGCTCCATAAACAAATAAAGTCAGATTCTAAACTCCAACAAACCTGTTACATATTATTTAATCGTAATTTACTCGACAAACCTGTTCCGTATAACCACGACCTTGCTCTTCTGCTTTTTAAAGAAGTATAGAGAAGGCCGAAAGTGAATATAACACCAAGCAATCCATTTGCATACAACCAATGAAATTGGAACTTATCCAATGTTGGATTCCCTTCTTTCGGAACTTGAAACTCAGTTACCATTCCCTAAACATAAAATACAATTATAACTTGCATCAAAGTCTTTTTCTCATGTGTTACGCCAAATTCAATTTTCACTTGATAGTTGATACTTCAAACCAAACCAATATATCAGAAAACTAACCTTGATAGCCTCTTGAATGAATAAGACTGCAATCAACATGCCAAAAACCTCACCAGCAATCCTTGTAAATCTATTGATGATATTGCCAGCATTGAATATTGCTAAAAGAAACAGCAGTAGAGCACTCCATACACAAACCCTGAAAAGTTATGAACATCCATTAGTCAATGCGACATCACAAACTTCTCATCTGTTTGAATTTGAATTGACTTATTTGAATTTATCTACTAGCATAAGCACATAAAAGAGCTTGTAAAAACAACCGACGAAAACAATATATAAAAAATACTTTAACATAATTAAGTTGTTTGTTCAAAGAGGAAAAAATGTTTATCTTACCATCCTACCCAAGCCAAATAGAGTTCTCGTCCCAAACCCTCCGTATTTTTGGCATAATTGTACAAATATGTATACATAAGAATAGTGGGTTCTGCAACTCCTAGAACTAGTAGAGGCTGTCCACCAAAAATAGAGTGTATGATTCCACAAATTGCTGTAGAAGCCAATGTTTCTACAACACTCAAGCTTCCATCTGCATACAAACAAGAGCATAATCAGAGTCATTCTTCACCATATAATACAATCATACAAAATGATCAAGAAAGAATCAAGAAGATGATGAACCAACCAACCTGTGTCTCTACTGAGCTGCGCGCCGAAAGCAATAACAGGTAGAGCAGAAGCAAAGAAAATATAGGTGGTTGGTGCCAATATCCTGTAATATCATATTACCATATTGTATAACAATTACTACAAACACAAACAAATGTACTCATACACATAGTTCTAAACTGCCGTTTGCAACTGTAATTGCAACCGCATCGACTGCATCCAAATAGTATACCCTAAATTCACAGAGTCATTTTATCAGTAATTTAAAACACAATCACATGCATGTAACGAAACTAACCCAGTTCCTGAAGTGAAACCAGAAATCCAATCATCTTTATAGTGCAATGCTCTTCCCTTAAAATCATCAACAATACCCTTGAAAGGTGTTCTCAAGCTCTCCATCTCTGCACATGAATAGAAAGAGTCATCATCAAAAAAATACTAGTGTACTAGTTTCACACGTTCAAATAACATAAACAAAAAATACTACAAAATCAGTGTCTTTAACATGCAATTCAATGCAATGATATGAAGAAACAAACCATAGTTTCTATACCATAAATTCCTAGAACAATGACGCCGTGAAAAAAAAAAAATCAGTTACAGTAGGTAGCACCGAACCTAGCGGAGATATTGTTGTAGCCGTAGCCAAAGAACGTTACAGGTTATATTTGAAGAGAATTAGGTAAATGTGTTAAAGTGTATTTTTATGGACCTCTTTTTCTATATTTAAAATAAATTAGATTTTTTTTTATTTGTAAAATTAATTTTATAAATTAAACATAATAATTTTGAAGAAGTTTAATGAAAATGCAGTGATAGTGTAAAAACTTAATTTAGATATTTATCATTATGTAATGTCAATCAAATAATTTAAAACTTTGAGTTTAAAATATAGTCAAAGTCAAATAACTTTTAAAAAATTATCTTTAAAAAATTATGAAAAAGTTATTGAAAATAACTTTAAATTAAGTAAAGTTTTTAAATTTTAATATACAAAAAGTTATATTAATTAATAAATATCTAAAGTAATATTTTTTAAAAATTATTTATATCAAATTTCCATTTTAATTTTTCATAAAAAAATTCTCAACAGAAATGTGTAAAATTATAAAAATAGTTTTAAAAAAAAAACTGAAATAAACCAACCTTATATTAACACGTGTGTATTAATTAATTTTTTTATAGATGTGGATTCAATTGAGACCAGATGTAAGTCTAAAAGTCTTATACTAAATCTCAATTATTAGTTGAAATAAACTAAATGATCATATAAGTAGTCTATTATTTAGAAAAAAGAAATGGTTATATATTTTTATTATTATTTTATTTCATTTAATATGCCAGTTTGATTCAATCCTATTAACAGTCGATATTTGAATGAAAATGAATTAGATGAAGTGCAAAATGATATGGATTTTTTTGCAGAAATCTTAGGACAACATTGGAGATATAAGTATGAATGAAGATGAGGATCTGATTTAATCTAGCTTGGAGTCCACGTCATCTTACAATGATGGTTTTCACTTGGTGGTATCTAGATCTAATAGAAGAGTTCAGAGGAATTCCCATAGAGGTTGCTACAACACCAAAGTCAAATCCGTACCTTAAAACTTTCTTCATGAAATGTTTATTTTGGAATGTGAGAAGGTTGGTCAACTCTCCTTCAAATTGCCCTTCAAGAGATTGATAATTTATAATAGACCTAATTTAGTGTTTGTAGTAGAGCCTTTGATAGATTTTTGAAATTTTTCAAAAAGATGGCTCGTTAACCTAAATTTGAAGTCGTTTGCTTGTAATGACAGATCACCTTTATTATCTAGCCTCTGGTGCTTTTGCAATTTAGACCTGAACCTTGAGGTCTTGTTTGATGATGACCACAAAGTTTATTTCTTGCTCAAAGACAATGATAACGTGTTTGATATGTCTGTGATTTATGTTTCAACTAGTTATGTTGATAGAAGACAACTAGGATTTTCTTTATCATAATTAATTTTTCAACTGTTGGAACAAAGAAGAACTCAATTGGGTTAACAATGGTGGAAATTGAATTTATGGGTTTGAAATTGAGAGAGAAATAATATATATATATATATATATATATATATATATATATATATATATATATATATATATATATATATATATATATATATATATATATATATATATATATATATATATATATATATATATATATATATATATATATATATATATATATATATATATATATATATATATATATATATATATATAGAAAGAGAGAGAGAGAGGGTGAGAATTATATTTTTCATTAACCACGAATGGGAGCACAAAAGGCTATTTATACAACATGTACAAAAATAATTGAGAAAATACAAAACAGCTTAAAAAATAAGTTACAACACAAAAAACGCTCAACGTAACCGGTTACCGTATTTGGGGTAACCAGTTACCACAAACTCTCCAAGCTACTGACTCTATGTGAACGGGGAGTAACCGTTTACCACAAAATCTCCAAGCTACTGACTCTACGTGAACAGGGAGTAACTGGTTACCACATATCTGGTAACCAGTTACACCAACTAAAATCACAGAAAAATTGTTTTCTAACACACCACACCATTTCAATTGGTACAGTCCACCATGTTCAAGCTCATCTTCAACCTCTAGAACACTTTATTTGTTACTCCCTTAGTCAACAAATCCTCCACTTGGTCTTCTCTTTGATAATATCCCAATCTTAGTTTGTCTTCACTCACTAGCTCCCTCAAATAATGAAATCGCATTTCTATATGTTTTCTTCTTTCATGTACAATCGGATACTTCATAAGGTTTATCACATAAACATTATCAACAAGAAGTGTGGTAGCCACACCCTCATTGCTACCCAACTCTTTCAATATATTCATGAGCTACATAGCTTGACACACACATAATGATGCCGCAATATACTCGGCCTCACAAGACGAGAGTGCTACCACTGATTCCTTCTTCGAACACCAAGAGATTGGTGTCCTATCAAACATAAAGATGTATCCAGCCGTCGACTTTCTATCATCCTTATCTCCACACCAATTGGAATCAGTGAAACCAAGTAAATCGCATTTTTGTAGCCAAGAGTTCCTTTAACATATCTAAGGATCCTTTTGACCACTACCAAGTCCGGTCGCGTATTGCACAAATACCGCAACGATCCAATCAATCTCTTATATTGCATTGGATCCACATCTTGCTCATCCTCGCTCTTGGACAACTGCAACCTTGGTTCACATGGTATAATGGCCGCATTACAATGCTCTATTTCACACCTCTTCAAAATTTCAAGAGCATGTCTTCTTTGGTGCATGAGCAGTCCTATTTTTGACTTGTGGAACTATATGCCAAAGAAATATGTCATGATACCAAGATTCATCGTCTCAAATTCATCCATAAGTTCACTCTTGAACTTGGAAATACTATTCTCACAGTTGCCAACAATTAATAGATCATCAACATACAAGCAAAGAATGAGCACGCCATCATTCGCATCCGTTTTTACATACACTCCGTGTTCAGACACACACCGCTTGAAACCAATATCAATTAGAAATCCATCAATGTGTTTGTTTCAAGCTCTTGGAACTTGTTTCAAACTATATAATGCTTTATGCAATTTGCACAACTTTAATTCTTGATTCTTCACTACAAATCAGGGTGGCTGCTCAACATAAACCTTCTCATCAAGTGGATCGTTCAAAAACGCAAATTTGACGTCCATTTGATATATCACCCAATCGTTGTTATTCACAATGCCAATATCTAATAGGATGGTTTTGAGTCTAGCCACATGTGCAAACACCTTCTCAAAGTCTATACCTTCACGTTGCAAAAATCCATTTGCTACTTGCTGCTGTAGCTAAACACCTATGCTCCATAACTTTCAGCTCCACCTTGAAAGTTCTATTGGCAGCCATAGAAGCCTTAAGGATCAAAACACTGTTTGCATCCACAATGCACAAAACCTTGTCTTCCATGCGAATTTTGTAACCCCTCTCAAGAAATTGGCCAATACTCAAGAGGTTACATTTAATTCCCATAATGTACAAGACATATTTGATCGTAGAATTTCCATCATTCTTCTTTTTTATCAAAACATCACTAACACATCCGGCCACAAGAGTGGTATCATCAATGAATTTTACTCTACTTTTTTGTGGCTTAATTGATTTGCACAAAATCCTTCCTCCCCGTCATATGCGTTGAACAATATGAGTCCAAGTACCACTCCTTAATGTATTGGATTCCATCTCGTATCGTAACTATGACGTTCCCATTTTCGCACTTTTCTATAGAATTTTTAGCAACTCTGCTACATTTTTCTGTAGAATTTCCAGCACTTTCAGCACCTCTACCATTGCTACAATCTCCTTGTGTGATCCTCACTAAGAGTGCATTTTCCTTGTCTACCTCTTGTCTTGCAACCTTAGCTTCATGTCCTTGGGAATCCCTCTGTTTTGCACTACATTCCCTTGAGAAATGTCCATGTTTTTGACAATGCCAACACTGAATTTTACTCTTATCAATCTTTGATTTTCCGCTTCTACCGTTGCTTTGGTCACCATATCTATTGCAGCTGCTCTTACCCTTTCCCTCCACCGAAACCTTAGAACTTTGTGGATCTTTTCCACCCACATCCTGGAAATTTTTCTTCCCTCTTGAATCCCATTTTCCTTTCAATCTTTTACTCTTCTCATTGAATCGAGCTTGCAAAGCGATCTCCTTCTTTGCCTTGTTGCTATTTCTCTCATCCATCTGTTGCTCATGAGCCTTAAGAGATCCTTGTAGCTCCTCTTTACTCATCGTCGCAAGGTCCTTCGATTCCTCAATCGCCACTACATTATTGTCGAATCTTGGTGTTAACAAATGCAAAATCTTTGAAACAACATTCCGCTGCGTTGTCATTTCTCTACGTGACTTAATTTGGTTTACCAAACGAGTAATTCTTGTAAAATAATCATTTATCGTCTCCTTCTCCTCCATTTGAAGTAGTTCGAATTGACGTTTGTAAATTTGTAACCTCACAACCTTGGCTTTGCCAGCCCATGCATAAGCCTTTTCCAAGATCTCCCAAGCTTGGTTTGCCAAATCGCAATCGCAACTTTTTTGAAGTTGTCACCATCGACACAAGAATGAATCAAGAAGAGTGCCTTATATTCTTTCTTCTTCTATTTCTTGAATGTAGCCTTCTGAGCATCTATAGCTTCTGCCCCAAGTGGTGTAACTCCATTGTTGATCACTTTGAGAACTTTTTGATACCTAAACAGAACTTTCATTTGTTTGGACCACTTGTCATAATTCTTCTAATCAAGAATCAATAGGTTGGTGGATACTCTATCGTTGGAAACGATATTCATTGTTGTAGCGGATTAATGGATCATAACCAGTGCTCTTGATGCCAAATGTTGAAATAAAAAACAACTCAATTGGGTTAACAATGGTGGAAA
Organism: Lathyrus sativus; assembly: GCA_963859935.3. Classification (NCBI taxonomy): domain Eukaryota; kingdom Viridiplantae; phylum Streptophyta; class Magnoliopsida; order Fabales; family Fabaceae; genus Lathyrus; species Lathyrus sativus. The sequence continues at coordinate 876,446,404 of OZ012735.1, forward strand.
TTAGAATTTAGGGATTTGAAATTGAGAGGAATATATATATATATATATATATATATATATATATATATATATATATATATATATATATATATATATATATATATATATATATATATATATATATATATATATATATATATATATATATATATATATATATATATATATATATATATATATATATATATATATATATATATATATTGAGGGTGAGAGTTATATTTTTCATTAACCACAAATGGGAGCACAAAAGGCTATTTATACAACATGTACAAAAATAATTGGGAAAATACAAAACAACTTAAAATAAGCTAAAACACAAAAAATGTCCAGTGTAACCGGTTACCACAAAACCTCCAAGCTATTGACCCTACGTGAACAGGGAGTAACTGGTTACCACATATCCGGTAACCGATTACACCAACTGAAATGACAGAAAAACTGTTTTCTAAAACCAACCACAATATTCGATGCTGTCTAATTGGAAACTTTAATTTCATTCTTCGTACTCATGAGTACAAAGGTTTTTTTCAACCTGCTAGAACCCCAATGAAGGAGGTTTTTAATTGGACTGATCACAGTCATCTAATTTATCTTCCTAGGACTAGAACCTTTTATACTTTGTCTAATTGTAGAAAGAGCTCCCATTTTAGTGCTAAGATACTTAATTGTTTTATCTGCAATCCTCTTTGGTTGGACTTCTGTTTTTCTATCTTAGTGCATACCCTGACCAAGAACAAGTCTGATTATTTCCTTGTTTAGCTGGAGTTTAATTGGAATAATATTAAGTTTTTCTCTAAATCCAGATTCATGCAAATGTGGATTAATCACACCACTTGCAAATAGTTAGTTGCTATTTCTTGGAAGGATCATTTGGTTGGGTGCCCAATGTATGTGTTTATTAAAAACCTTCAAATCTTGAAGGCCAAGCTCTTTATTTAGAATAAGGAAAAATTTGGGAATACTCAAGATAATACGGAGGCTGCTGAGGATCATCTGAATATGATTCAGGGGAAAATTGGATGCTTTATTATTCAAAGTATCTTTGATTTCATTTTTAAAGGTACCCTCTATCGTGGAATTGACACCACCTCAAACACATTGACTTGAGTATCAAAGTTCTAAATTATAGTATGCAAATGTAATTGTGGTAACAAGTAAAGGTTTTAAAGTTCTATAAAATGATTTCAACTGCATTGAATGCATTTTGATATCAACACTCTCCTCCAAAACTCTCCATCCAAATAGTATACCATAAATTTGCAACGACATTTTAACAGTAGCTTAAAACACGATCACATACACATGTAAAGAAACTTACCCTATTCTTGAAGTGAAACCAAAAATCTAATCATCTTTATAGTGCAACACTCTTCCCCTATAATAATTCACAATCCCTATGGAAGGTGTTCTCAAGCTCTCCATCTCTGTATTCATCCATATAAAGTCATCATCATAAAAATCCTATTATATTAGTTTCACACATTCAAAAAACAAAAACGCAAATACTAAAAAATCAATATCTTTAACATGCAATTCAATGCAACACAATGAAGAAACAAACCATATTTTCTATACCATAAATTCATTGAATAATGACACCGTGAAAAAATAGTTAACAGTAACTAGAACGAACCTAGCAAAGGTATTGTTACGGTCAATGGTTAGAATAGGTTAGGCTGAATTAGGCTTTGCCATTGAAATTCTGGCACGTATATAACAGATGTCAAGATAGATGTCATAACACTAGGATCAAAACAGATTGAACACACAAATAAAAATGTTGAGATTTAAATAAAACAAAAGTAAAAATAACACCAACAATTATTAACCCCGTTCGATGCAACTCACCTACATATGGAGGCTACCAAGCTAGGAAGGAAATTCACTATGATAGTATTAGTTCAAAGCTAAACTCCTCCGTTTACAAGAACAACCGTTAAACGTGGGTATTAAAAACGTGATAGAAATCAACAAGCAAGTATCCAGAGATTTGTAAGAAAAAGATTGTCTTCTCATAATTCGTAAACTTAAACCAAAGATTAATCATGGATTAGTCACGCCTTGCAGACTCAAAAAAATATTGACCAAAAATCTTAATCAAGGATAAATCATGAATTTGTATTAAAACTCATCACGCATTATGATAAAAATAAATAGATTTAAACTAATCACGAACTATGGAAAAAAATTAATCACATTTTCCAAATTAATAATTGATCACAAATTCAAATCAATAATTAGACATAGGTTTGAGTTAAGAAATAAATCCTCAATTTATATCAATAATAGAGTTAGGGTCGAAATTAACATTGAAAATTAAAACAACAAAACCAAACTCTCCTCTCCGGTTTAAAATTTACCACTGAAGTCAAATGTTAACATAAAATTAGACCAAAGTTTAAACAACGAAAACTTAAAGCAAATAAGGTTAAGCTAGATTACTGAAAGTAATAATAACAAAGGGGGTGCAAAAGAAGAGAGCGGCGGATGTTGAAAGGAGACTGAAAATATTGGGTAAGGCCTAATACCACATCATAAAGAAATGGAATAAAAAAAAGAAGTGATGGGTCGGGTTAACGCAGCAAAACGAAGGAGAGTAGCCATCAGTAAAACAAAACTCTTGGATGACTCGCTATCGCTTTCCTATGCGATGTAAGCTCTTATAGGCTTAACTTTCTTCTTATGTGACCGATTACTCTCCTTTCCTTTGTCCTTTTTCATCAAAGGATAATCCGGCTTGTAATGTCCGGATTTTCCGCAATTGAAGCACGAGCCCCTAACTCTACTTCCTTTGTTGTCTTCATTTTTAGAAGATCTTGATTGTTTTCTGAAATTGACTAGATTATTTTCAGAATGTTGGATACCATTTTTCTTTACATAGTGATTGTACCGCTTCACAAACAGCATCATATCCTCATTATTTTCGTCATCTTCGTCATCACTCAAATCACAATCACTCAGCTCTTTTGCATAAGACTTTGAACAAGAAGCCTTTAGAGCTATAAACTTCTTTTCCGTATTGTTGGTCTTCTCTTTCTTTTCCCTTTTCTCAAATTGCTCGAGACTAATAAGTACTTGCTCGTGTTCTTGAAGCTTTCAAAAGAGTGTTGTAAGGTCCAAGGTCATAAGATCATTTGCTTCCTTTATGGCGGTGACTTTTGGTTGCTATTCCCTAGTAAGAAATCTTAAGTCTTTTTTAGTAGCAACATAATTGGAAACTGGTCTACCAAGTGAATTTAGTCTATTGATTAGGTGAAAAAATCTCTTTTGCATGTCAGCAATGGTTTCCCCTTTCTCCATGTGAAAGAGATCAAACTCTCGTGTCAAATTATTGATTCTAGCTAGTTTGACATCATTTGTTTCCTCATGGGCAACTTGTAATGAGTCCCACATAGCCTTAGCAGTCAAATAATGGGAAACTCTATAGTATTCATCAACTCCTAAGGAGGAGATCAGTATATTTTTAGCCTTCCAATCGTAATTGTACTTTTTCTCGTCTTCATCATTCCATTGTGCTTCAGGCTTAGGCACAATCATGTTATTTTTATCGGTCATGGTTATTTCCATAGAACCGTTCAAAATGACATTCCATACCTTCCTGTCAATGGAATTTATATGCACACGCATACAGTCTTTTCAGTAACTATAGTTTTCGCCATTGAAAACAGGTGCTCTATTATAAGCCCATTTTGGTTCATTAGCCATTTTCTAAGAAGTTATATGTGAAGCACATAATAAACAGGTGCTCTTGATACCACTTGTTAGACGATGACGCAGATCTAGAAGGGGGGGGGGTTGAATAGATCACTTGTTAAAAACAGAATCGGCGCTACCAATATTTAGTTTTAAAAAGTTTTTAGGTGGAAGCGGCCGAGGAACTATATTCGTCTAAAACGAACCTTTACCGAAAAAACCAGATATGCGTAAAGCCTATGGAATTCGATAAAAACGAGATTTAAGAATCACTAATTTGAACACACATCAACCAGAATTTATTCACTATAAGGTTTGACTATTTCCGATGCTTGAAAAATATAATCAAATTAAAAAGACAACACAAGCGTTTGTTGTTCACACAATTAGTCAAACACTTGGTATGCAAGGCACCACAAGTGAATTCCAATATGAGAGTGAAATGCTTAAGTGTTCAATTACAATCAAAGATTGTAATAGGCTTCAAAAATGGTTCAGCACTACTCACATTAGAATTTTGATTAACTCAATTGTTTGCACACAAATTCAAAAATTAAGCAATTGAAAAGTAAAGAGAGAACACCAATTTGTTGAGGCGGTTCTCTCGTCGTCCTCGCTTGGGGTACGTCTGCCCTCAATTCTAAAAATAGATTGAGATCTGTATATAGATATAATCTGTTGGTAAATGTTTACAAGAGAAGCAATAGAAATCAAACGATCATTGTTGATGCAGGGCCTATTCCTTCACTTCCCTTGATTCAAGTTGAATCAAGTCCTTCGAACGCGATGAATAAACCTCCGATTATGGCACACTCTTTGAACAACCCCACGATCTTCAAATCTTGCCCGACTGATTTCAATCACCAACGCTTCAAACCTGAATCTTCCTCTCACAATCCTCTGGTTACCACTACTAAATCGACAAAACAACCCACTCTTTAATTACCTTTACTTGGATGAATTTGTGATGAACCGATTCATGCAAAAACCCCCAAAATCCAAGATTCTTTGAGGACAAAACCCTAACGGTTTTTTTCAAGAAAAACCTACTGATTTCCCAACCCAAACATGATTACACCAATCATATGTTTGGACGTTATCACCTCTAACAAGCAGAATGCACAACAAAAATGATTATGTGTAATTGTTGAGAAAATGCAAGGAAGAGGATGAAGATGATGAGAACAATTAGTATCTATTTTCACTTTTCTTATTTTTTGAAGAATGAGCAAAACTCACTATATATGCAAGTCAAAAATAATTAACCAACATAACAACCACAAAGACAGTTTCACATAACAGAACTTTAACTGAAAACGCGCGAGCGATCGACCTATGCACAAAGGAGGGTTGACCTGAGCTTACCCGAATTTTAGATTGTGCAGAAAATAGAACTTTGCGTCGACTGGAGCAGGTCATGCGTCAATGCAAAGCATGCAGGATTAGACAAATAGAAATGGGCACAGTATAAATTGACCGGAGGGTCAACGTGAGCACTCCTGAGAGTAGGCCATTCAAAATGCTTTCTGTATGAGTCGACCGGAATAAGTTTGAGTCGACTCAAAGACCCAAAATATGCAAAAATGCATATTTTCATGTATCGTGCAACGTTTGAGGTACTCTATCACATAGTAAGCTAGAAAAACTTGACCAAACCTATATGAAGCATATATTGAACAATTTTTATATGTATCAAACAATGTTTTTGACCGATGTTTGACTCAAGAGGGATAAGGTATGCATATGTGACACAATGATACCGTCCAAAGTATATTTTTCTACCTATCTAAGTTTTGACATCACTAAAACAAGTGTAGCTACCTATGAGGATTGCCCTCATATGAATATCATCATTACATGCTTCAATGAATTCGTACGAAGACCTTCAAACTTGGATTTGTGTGGTAATTAGAAGGTCCGATAATGGTTCAAATATAAGACGTGCTTTTGTGACAATGATGTGCGAAAGAAGTGGGAAATATAGACATCCTCTTCAGAATTTTAAACAAGATGACACTAGTTAAATAAAATGTGAGTTTCCCTTTAAGTTGTATGGTTATATGTTGTCAAATAAGAAATGGAGATTTAATGTCATATGTGGTTTAGATAACCATGACTTGTGTGAAAAGTTAGTTGGTCATCCAATTGCATGTCGCCTCATGCCGAAAGAGAAGGAATGTGTTGCAGACATGACATTGAATTTGGTTCAACCAAAAAATATGCTTGCAACTTTGAAACGTAAAACACCCGACAATATCTCAAATATCAAGAAAGTGTACAATATTCGATACTAAACTAATAAGGTGCTGATGGGGGATAGAACTGAAATGCAACAACTCTTAAAACTGTTGGATGATAATTGATAACAGTTATGTGTCTAGGTACCTAAACTTGAGGGGGGACAAGAAAATAGGGCGTGGTACTAGAGATATATCTGTGAAATCAGCACTGATACACATGATATAATTTTTGAGATCCACATTTGTCTACAAATTCTATAAATTAAGAGGCTCTTGTTTTTTTATTTCACACAAACACAAAATATCTCAAATGTCACAAATAAACATCATCTGGTGTGTCGCAAATGTCTCATTCTCGAGCGTGACACTCAAGCGAAAGTTTAAGCTCAATGAGTATATCTCTTTTGCAGATCTAAAATACAAAGTCCATAATCTCCTACCTTACGGAGACAATCAAAAAATTGTCAAGCTCGAGTACCGTTCACTGTCGATGACAATAAATGGAAGATTGAGTTCAGCAACTTTGAGCTCAAGATGGATGTAGACGTAAGAGCAGTGTGTAATACATTTTTCGTTTCGAAACAAAAATTCCGCTTGAGTTGGAAGCGACGATTTCAAGATCGGTCAAAGATATTGTGAAGATATTGAAGCCTCCACCTGGATATTGAAATGTAATATTTCATTTTATGTTGAAATCACCTATGTAATGATAATTTTATGTTATGAATGATAATTTTATTTTGTCAAAATACAAGTTTTTGGTTTCTGTCCCTAATACTGATGCAAATATGTTACGAAAATACATCTACAAACATATTCTTGAGATGCATCTCCGGATTTTAAAAACCCAACTATTAGGACGTCACTCAGAATGGCATAGGTTGTGTGCGTATTAGATGCGTCCTAAGATGCATCTCCGAAATCTAGAAATATTTTAGTATTTTTTATGTGGTGTACTAGTAATATATAAAGTGTATTAAGAAATTTCCAAAAATTTTAACATGGCCTGAGTTTGTGTAGACTAGATCATAAGTCTCTATTAGTTGACTTGACTTATTATTCCTAACATTAGTTATAGGCGTAGTCGTTATAGATTATATTTAAAGAGAATTAAATAAATGAATGAATGTGTATTTTTTATATTAACAAGTGTATATCAATTAAATTTTCATAATACATTTTTTATATACTATTATCTTATATACTTTCAATTAAAATTCTTATAATATTTTTTGGTTCTAGAATTTCTTATAATATTTAGTATATAAATATAAGTTAATTTATATACTATAAAAAGTTTCATGTTGTTAGTACCAAAATTGCAATCATTAAAATTATTAAAAATATTAATTTATTTGTAAAATTATACTTGTTTGATGATTGTGATGTATAATAACTATAACAACTAAAACTTAAATACTAAATGTTATAAAAAAAATAGGGTTGGTCAATACCTTTTTTGTTGAATAAAATAATTTAGTACTGCAAAATGTAGTTTCTTGTAGATTAGCAACGGAATTAGGCGTAAAGCCACGTTTTTCTAAGAGCCAAGAGAATCTCTTAAGTGGTCCATTATGTGTGCAAAGTGTATGAAAATGAATATTTTACATAAATGGTATTCCACGTTTTCCACTTTTTATCATATTGTTGTTTTTGTTCATATAGTATAATTAAAAGTTAATGCGAAGAAAGTGAAGATGATTTTTTCATAAATGGAATCAAAGAAAGATAATTCCATATGTTTCGGTATCAACAGCTGTGTTTATTGATATGCTTAACTATCAGCCTCAACCCATTCATACAATAAGAAATATTTTTAATTTTTAATAAATATTATTACATCTTAACAAATATATACCTTCTATCAAATAATTTGACTTTTCTTTTTCTCAATTGATTATATATATATATATATATATATATATATATATATATATATATATATATATATATATATATATATATATATATATATATATATATATATATATATATATATATATATATATATATATATATATATATATATATATATATATATATATATATATATATAGAAAAAATATATAATAAAAATAGAAAATATATATAAATAGAAAAATATATATAAAAATAGAAAAAATATATAATAAAAATAGAAAAAATGTAATTAATTATGTAAAAAGAAACAATAAAGTATAATTTGGTTCTTAATATGTAAAGTCTTATTTTCTAATTATAGTAATTAAAATTTACTATTAGAGTTTAGCACATTTTGTCTCAATTCAATTTAATATTAGAATTTAGCGCATTTTGTCTCAATTCCATGTGATAAATTTTATCATATTTTGTTTCTCTAAATTAATCATTATTTTGTAGTTAATCTTAAATTTAATCGTATTTTGTTTCTCTAAATAAATCATTATTTTGAATTTAAGATAGATTATAAATCATGATAAGAAAACAGATAAGTCATTTATCTCAAAAATAATATAATATAAAAATTAAAATTTATAATAATATAAATAAAAAATAATAAAGGGATAATAATATCAAATTATGAAATAATATATCTAAAATTAATTTTAAAAAAATAAATGGGAGGGTGGGTGGGTAAAGTGTGATCCTCTATAAAAAAAAAAAAGTGAATCTAAATGTAGAGAGACCTAACATGTCAATAATCAAACTATTACAAATAGGAGGAGACATTTCCTCCTCCAAAAGGTGTTGCTGTGGATACCTAGGTCAACAATGTTAGCAAAGAGTCTGCACAAACATTATTTTTCCTATAAATATATGTGACTATGAAAGTTTGACAATTGTACCATTTGTTTCTTAAAGGCCAAATAATCAAAGATGAACAATCTCAATTATTTTAATTGCTCAAACCAACTCAACATATAAGGCAGTATTAAAGCCCAACTTTTCTGCAAATCCACCAATGAATTCAACTTATTGGTTTATAAACATGCCCCACAAGCAGTTGTGATGGTATTAGAAGCATAATATGTATTGCATTTGATCCAATTGCCAATGGGGCTGCCAAATTATTTCCTTCATTCTAGGGGTTTTAGGGGAATGTTTCACCACATAAAAGATTAAGAATTTTTATAACACTCTATTTTTTGACACAAATAAAACAATAATTCAAAGCATGTTTTCACTTAAGGATGTCACACATTTTCAAATAAAACATCTGTTATTAAATTAAACAATTTAAAGTAGAAATATCAAACATTAAACAACAATTTCACATGGCCTCATAAACAAAATTACTAAATTAAAATATCAGCTGCGAAAAACAACCCAACAATCATCCAATTAAAAGAAACGACGTCTCATTGCATGTGTTACAATATCAAAGCGACACGAATGATACTAAAAAGAAAAAAGGAAAACTAAGAAGACAATGATCACCATTCCTCAACACAAAAACACTACAAGCTACCTGTATCTCCAACATAGGCATAAAAGCCACACACAAACAAATAAAAAGGGGTGAGAATAATCTTTACAATTGTTAACAGTTAAAGTAAACAACATGACAATTATACAAACACATAGATCATTCTCACACATCAATAACAATAATATAATTTATAATGCAAATGCGAATGAACCAACTTCTCCTCCAATATGCATGTGGTATCGGGTTTTGAGCATCAGATGTGTGTGAAAGCACATAGTATCATTTTGTATTGTGTACGTACTTTAAGTAATTTTTTTTATGTTTTGATATTTTACAATTTGATTATTGTTTCATTGCATATTTGTAATTTATATGCTATTTCAATTCATCTGTGTGTTTGTAAACTTTCTTTTTGTTTGATTGTAATCGTTTCGGCTACTTAATTATACCATTGAGAACCCTTTGCATTTCATATTATATTCATTTGATCCTTGTTAGCTATTTTCTTTTTTAGTCTTTGAAAATTACTGTTTTGTCATTTCCACATGAGTAGCTTGAATCACAAGTTAGAACATTTGAATTTTGATGATTTGGTATTTGATTCAGATCATATGTTATATTTGATTCGAATCATTCACCTATTGAAAAATGGAATTATATTCTGGATCAATTAATTCAGATCAAAAAATGAACATGATTTGAATCATAACTTCATCTGATTCGAATCAAGTGCAAATAATGATTTGAACAATTTGCTTTAAAAAGTGCATTTTTTAATTCTGTCCAGATTGTTTCGAATCATTTACTTTAAAAAATGTCTTTTTTTATTCTATCGAGATTGTTTCGAATCAAATTTCCTTCTTGATTCGAATCAAACCATAAAAAAACCCAAATTTCTATCACCTATTTAAATTATTGTTTCTTTTGATTAAAGTAACAATTGTGGGAAACCTATGATGATTCATAGAGACAAAAATAGTGATTTTTGTCTTCACTTTTCTTCTCAAAAACGCCAACCTCTTGATATTAAACCCATGTCAATTCTTTATCTATTTTTGTTGCATCTTGTTTTGTGTAATTAAGTTGTTGTTTTTGTGTGAATTTGAGAATGAGTTTATCAATCTTGTTAAGGATTTGATCAAGCTCTTGATAACCATCAATAACTAATACCCACTCATCTAGAAACTTGTTTGAACCTTGTGTGTGTGTGTTCATCTTTCATAAAAAATGAATTAGTTGACTAATCACCTGTAATGTCAATTGTTATTGAGATTATCTGGCATTATTCACCATCTTCATCCTTTTTTTTTCCCCTTGTTTGTGAACCTTCTGTCATACCTCAAAAAAAGCACGATCCTTCGCAGAGCGCAATCGCACGCTCACGGGACTGGACTAACAGAGTCACCACCGAACTTTATTTATTCTCATAAAGGGAAAGGGAAAATATCGATAAAACCCATAAACTAAGGGAGAAGACATGGCCATCGCAACCAAGAGTCTGAGCTTGGGAGTCAGTTACGCAAGAAAAAAGCATTAGCATCCCTGACGTTCGTTGTACTCAATAGAAACCATTAGGTTAGGTGTGTGTGTGTTAATGTTTGCTTCTAAGTGTTAGGCTTCTCAAGTTGTTTAGGAAAGAAAGAGGATAGGGACTAGATGATTTATTTCCCTAGGGTGCTCGCCAAGATCATCATAATCTCATACCTATGTATCCTCATATTGCAATGAGGAAGTCAGAGCAATCGTAGTTCAGTGAACTACAATTTGTTGGTTAGTTTTAAGATGACGAGAGCTCGAATCATGAAATCTACCTCTCGGATCCTCACTCTTGGGGAGAGTTCACTACACCCCGCTCCTTTTTCACCTTTTATTGGAAAAATGTTCAATAGTTATTAAATGTTTTAATTTGACTTGGAAAGTGTTAGAACACAGATTGGTTCTTAATATATCTCTATGTTTTGATGATAAAGTTAATGAAATTTTGTATGAAGTAAATATATACTCTAATCGTATTCAAGTGTTTTTGTTTCAGATATTAAAATTAATATTTCTCTGGAAGCAAAAACTCCTCTGAAATTTAAGAATCAGAAGATTCTGAATGCTGCCTGAAAGAGACTCTGAGCGAAGCTGCAAAAGACTCTGAGCAAAGCATCAGAAGACTCTGAGTGAAAGAGCATACGTAAAGAATCAGAAGACTCTGAGTGAAAGAGCATACGTAAAGAATCAGAAGACTCTGAAAACACTTAACGCTGCAAGTACAGAAGCTCTGATATTCAAGTCTGCTCTAATAATGTTTATTCACGCTAAAGCACATGGCTGCAAATACTCTGAATAGAGTAACTCTGATCTGAAGAACAAGGAACATCATCAGAAGATCTGATGTAAGACTGTTCCAGATTTGTTGAAGAAGATGTTATTGAAATAAAGATCCGTTGGCATATTCCTTGTCCCTATCTGAACGGCTCTTTCCTCATTCGTGCATGACACAAGAATTCAGACAAAAAGGATTTGTCTGAACATTCCTCTTCTAAGAAAGAAAAGTCAAAGAAGACAGAATGTCAGCTGCACGCCCATTAAGAAATGAAAGTGAAGTTCTATTTAAACAAGACTTCTACATCATTTCAAAGTTGACGAATTACTGAACAATCAAAAAGAACAATATCCAAACATCTCTCAACTTCATTCTAAGATTTAATTCGTTCTTCATTTGTGTAAAATCACAGTTGTGATATAGATTTTTAGAAGCAACTCTTAAACACACATTGTATTTTACTTGTTTGTAAAAGGTTCCTTAAGAGACCAAGTGTGGTCAGATTTCTTGAGAAGACTAAGACTGTTTGTCTTAGTGGTTAACACTGTAATCAGTTTGATTTAGTGGATTAAGTCCTTATTGAGAAAGGCAAATCACCTTGGTAGGATGGATTGGAGTAGTTTGAGTTCAAACGAACCAGGATAAAAATACCTTGTTATTTTTTTCTATTGTCATAGTTGTTATTTGAAACCCTTATTCAACACCCCCCCTTCTAAGTGTTTTTCCTACCTTCAGTTGGTATCAGAGCTCCGGCTCTGTAGTGCTACCACTTAACAGTGAAAGAGAAAGATCCAGTTGGGAAAAACTCTTGAGTTATTATTCCTGTTTTATCATGGCTGAAACTTCAACTTCATACAACAACAAATATGATGATAGAGATAGAATCAGCACCAAACCTCCCATGTTTGATGGAGAGAAGTTTGACTATTGGAAAGATAGAATAGAAAGTTTTTTTCTAGGCTATGATGCTGATTTATGGGATTTGGTCACCGATGGTTACATTCACCCCACTGATGGTGAGGGTAAAAAGGTTGACAGAAAGTCAATGAGTGGCCAACAGAAAAAGGATTTCGGAAATCATCATAAAGCTAGAACCATTTTGTTAAATGCTATATCTCATACTGAGTATAAGAAAATTACAAATAGAGAAACATCATTTGATATGTTTGAGTCATTAAAAATGACACGTGAAGGAAACTCCCAAGTAAAGGAGACAAAGGCCTTGGCGCTTATCCAGAAGTACGAAGCTTTCAAAATGGAGGAGTCTGAATCTGTGGAAACTATGTTCTCAAGATTCCAGATCCTAACTGCTGGTTTGAAGGTTCTGGATAAAGGTTACTCCACTTCTAACCATGTCAAGAAGATCATCAGAAGCTTACCAACAAGGTGGAGACCAATGGTTACAGCGCTGAAGCTGTCAAAGGATCTGAATAAGATCACTCTTCAGTTCCTTAAGAAGTCACGAGATTAAGCTGGAAGAAGACGAGCCTCAGAAGAAAGGTAAGTCTGTTGTGTTAAAATCTAACAAATCTGCTAAAGCTTTGCAGATAATTGAAGAAAGCTCTGAAGAATCTTCCAAAGAAGAAGATGAACTGTCTTTGCTGTCCAGAAGGATAAATCAACTCTGGAAGCATAAACAAAAGAAGTTCAGAAACTTCAAAAGATCTGATCAATGTGGAGAATCTTCTGGACACAGAAGATCTAGAAAGAAAGAAATGGTATGCTTTGAGTGCAAGGAGCCAGGTCATTACAAAAATGAATGTCCCAAAATTCAGAAGGACAAACCCAGAAAGAAGTTTGAAAAGAAGAAGAAAGTTCTTATGGCCACATGGGATGATTCAGATGCTTCTGAATCCTCGTCAGAATCAGAAGAAGAATGTGCAAATATGGAACTGATGGTTGACGTGGAGGACCACGAAGAAACAGATGAATCTGGATCAGAATCAGATTCAGAAGAGGTATTTTCTGAACTTACCAGAGCTGAACTTATTGAATGTTTATCTGAAATGCTTGGAAACTACAGTAAGATCAAACTCAAATACAAGAAGCTTCAGAGCTATCTTGCTTCTAAGAATGATCAGCTGAGATCAGAAGTTGCTGAGCTAAAAGCAAATAATCTTAAAATAAAAAGTGATTTAGAAAAAGCTCAACAAATGTCTGACTCAGATACTAGGTCATGCTCTAAAAACATTTTAGAAGAGTATGATTATAGTTTTCAGAAGTTTCTGTCCAGAGGCCTAGATTGAAGCAAAATGGCTTCCATGATCTATGGCGTAAGTAGAAACAATAGAAAAGGAATTGGATATGAATCACCATCTGGGAAGGATTTAAATCCAAAACCTGCTAATAAGCTGATCATTAAGTATTCTCCTCTGTACATCCATTTTAAATATGGTCACTTGAATGATATAAATCACACACGTACAGATCAGAACACTAAAGCTTTTGTTAAACCAAAATTTCGTCAGAACAAAGATGCTTTTAAGGGAAAGAAATTCAGATAGAATTTCAAACCTACTAACCCCAGAGGACCCAAGAAAATATGGGTACCTAAAGATAAAATAATCTTTGTTGTAGATGTCCTTAACAGCAAAGTTGAGACACCAATCATGGTACCTGGACTCTGACTGCTCACGACATATGACGGGAAGAAAGTCTATGTTCTAAAGCCTGGAACTTAGATCTGGAGGTGATGTGAAGTTTGGAGGGAACCAAAAGGACAAAATCATTGGCTCTGTAACCTCCCTTCCATATCTAATGTTTTACTTGTTGAAGGATTAACACATAATCTACTGTCCATAAGTCAATTAAGTGACAATGGTTATGATATAATCTTCAATCAAAAATGTTGTAAAGTTGTGAGTCAAAAAGATGGTTCAATCCTCTTTAATGGAAAAAAGAAGAACAACATTTACAAAATTAATCTTTCAGAAGTAAAAGTTCAAAATGTAAAATGCCTTATGTCTGTTAACGATGAGCAATGGGTCTGGCATAGAAGATTGGGTCATATTAGTATGAGACGTATATCTCAGATTAATAAACTCAATCTGGTCAGAGGACTTCCTCAGTTGAAGTTCAACTTAGATGCTTTTTGTGAAGCATGTCAGAAAGGAAAATTTTTAAAATCCTCTTTCAAAGCTAAAAATGTTGTTTCTACCTCTAAACCATTAGAGCTGCTTCATATTGATCTGTTTGGACCAGTAAAAACTACATCCATCAGAGGCAAGAAGTATGGATTAGTCATAGTTGATGACCACAGTAGATGGACATGGGTAAAATTCCTGAAACACAAGGATGAGTCATATTCTGTATTCTTTGACTTCTGCAAACAAGTCTAAAACGAAAAAGAATTTAAAATTGTTAAAGTCGGAAGTGATCATGGTGGAGAATTTGAAAAATATTTTAAAAAAAATGGAATTGCACATGATTTTTCTTGTCCTAGAACTCCTCAACAAAATGGAGTTGTAGAGAGGAAAAATAGAATATTGCAAGAAATGGCCAGAACCATGATCAACGAGACAAACATGGCAAAACATTTTTGGGCAGAGGCAATCAATACAACATGTTATATTCAGAACAGAGTGTCTGTAAGACCTCTTCTGGAGAAGACTCCTTATGAATTGTGGAGGAATAGAAAGCCCAACATTTCTTATTTCTATCCGTTCGGATGTGTTTGTTTTATTTTGAATACTAAAGACAATCTGAACAAGTTTGATTCTAAAGCACAGAAGTGTTTCATGCTTGGATATTCTGAACGCTCTAAAGGCTATAGAGTATACAATACTGAGACACAGATTGTAGAGGAATCAATTCATGTTAGATTTGATTTCAAAAGCCAAAGCAACTTGAAATTTCTGCAGATAGAGAAGTGCTTCTCACAGACTCTAAAGATTTAGAGGCAGACAAAGCTCAAGTAAAAGCACCAGAAGCAACGTCAGATGCAACTCCTTTGACTGCTCAGATGGACAACTTGACCATTTCTGAAGAACCCCCTTTGAAAGGATCCTCCAGAATCAAAGCCTCTCATCTAGAGGAAATGGTAATTGGAAAGAAGGATGACCCTATCAGAACTAGATCCTTTCTCAAATCATCTGGAACGTCATTGTTTGGTTTGATTTCAATCATTGAACCTACCTCTGTGGATGAAGCTCTGCAAGATAATGATTGGATACTTGCTATGAAAGAGGAGCTTAACCAATTCACAAGGAATGATGTTTGGGATCTAGTTCCAAGACCAAAAGGATTCAATATTATTGGAACTAAGTGGGTTTTCAGAAACAAGCTGAATGAGCAAGGAGAAGTTGTCAGAAACAAAGCAAGACTGGTTGCTCAAGGATACAGTCAGCAAGAAGGAATTGATTACACAGAGACATATGCTCCTGTGGCAAGGTTAAAATCTATTCGTTTATTAATTTCCTTTGCTGCACAGAATAACATCACTCTGTATCAGATGGATGTTAAAAGTGTTTTCTTAAACGGTTTAATTGAAGAAGAAGTTTATGTTCATCAACCTCTTGGTTTTGAAAATGAAAAAATTCCAGAACATGTTTTTAAACTAAAGAAATCACTTTATGGTCTAAAACAAGCTCCCAGAGCTTGGTATGAGAGGCTGAGTAATTTCCTTATGGAAAACAATTTTATCAGAGGAAAGGTGGATACAACTCTATTTCATAAATCAATTAAGAAAGACATTTTAATCTGTCAGATTTATGTAGATGATATTATTTTTGGTACAACAAATATTGCACTTGGAAAGGATTTTGCTCAATTTATGCAGGCAGAATTTGAAATGAGCATGATGGGAGAACTCAGATTCTTTATGGGAATTCAAGTCAATCAAACTCCAGAAGGCACCTACATACATCAGACAAAGTATGTAAAGGAGCTTTTAAAGAAGTTTAACATGACAGAAAGTAAGTTGGCTAAAACTCCAATGCATCCAACAAGCACTCTAGGAAAAGAAGAGGTAAGTAAGAAGGTAGATCAAAAGCCCTACAGAGGTATTGTTGCGGTGAAAATTTGATATCAAGCTATTAATTAACTTGAACCGTATTTCTTTTTACAACCGGTCTTTAATTTATCCAAAGGATAGGTCTAAAGAAAGAAATAACCTTTTGCGCGATGTGACAACAACGCTTTAAGAGATTCGGGGGTTGGTTATATCTAGGGAAGGTATTAGCACCCTAAATATCTGTAGTACTCTACAGGAACCTTCTGTTTAATTACTTGCTAAGTTTGTGAATTGTGCACTATGGTTTAAGGATTGGGAATTGAGATAAAATAAATAAAAAGGCCTAAGTGGTTTTCTAAGTTTGCTCGCAAGGGCATCGCACCTTCTGCCTACGTATCCTGACTAGGATAGAATCAGAGCAATCGTAGTTCACCTCACAAGGGGAAGGAACACTTGATGATGATCAAGGTTCAATGCGGAACAAACATGACAATTTTTGTGTGGAGTTTTGACAAAACTCCCTAATCTAAGTTGTAGAAGGGGGAAGTAAGAAATCATGATGATGATTCTTACACAGAGTTGACGAACTCTTTCCTAGGGTTCTAGTTGAAGAACGCTCCTAGTACGGGTGGGTCTTTTAGACTTAAGCAAAGTCTAAGGCTTCTAATCTAAGGTGAAAATGACTTAACAAAGTCAAGGGTGTGATTGAATAAGTTATCCATGACATCGAGGGTCAAGTGGGCAGACCTTCCTTTGGAGGGAGACTGGGGCAATAAACAGATGAAAGCTAACGAGCTTCATCGTTTGGGGAGAAAATAAAATAAATGCTAAACAAGATGACAATCAAGGTAAAGCATAATCATGGTGACAACCAGGTAAGCAATGAGAGATGACAAGAATGAAACATGATGAAAACGGTTAACAGATGAAATAACCGATACTGTGACGACAGCTCGCACTTGAAAAATTAACAGATGAAAAACGGTAACAACCAAGAAATAAATCCTAGTATGTTAACTAACATGTATAGACATGGATTCAAACAATTATCAAGAAAAATATCATGAGGAACCACATAAACATTCATCTGCAACTACGTATACGGTCACGTAAATGAGCATAACTTACACATAAACAAAGTAAGTGATAAAATGTGCAAACATGAAAAATAAAAACATGACATGAAAGTACACATTAATACAAGCACAACAGAAAAAGAACGGACGAAAAACGATGAAAAACGAGTGAGATACGAATTTTTGAAGTTTATGTGAAAAATAACAAAAAATGGATAAAAGAGTTGCCCTCCTCAGGGGTCGAACTCAGGAACAAGGGGTGAAAGGCGCATGGTCTTACCACTAGGGTGGCTATACATCCATTGATGAAGCCACCCCTAATTAATTATAAGGGTAAGTTTCATGACAGGTTGGGCAAGAAAGCATAAACCGAGCATTTACGTTTTGTATCGTATCTCCCTAATCGTTTATTGGAATGGAACAAAATTTATATGGATTTGGGGTAGAATTAAACAAGGAATCTAATGGTGGTCTCAGCTTCTGAAAATTCTCAAACCTCTGCAAAACCCGATAGCTGCTGTTCTTAATGTGTAATGAGATGCATTTTCATGTAGATGCTATGATACACTTGACCTCAAACCAAAACAGCTATGCACACATCACAGGTAAGTAAAAATGAGTGAATCCAAATTAACTTTATGGTTAAAATTGAACTGTTATGAAAAGTCATGTGTAATTTGCAAAAAAAAGTGACATAAGTGATATGCATGATTTGAGGTATCTCAGTTTCAAAGCAAAAATGGATCATGACAAACTTCCATACACCTTTATTACATGTTAATGAGTGAGTTTAATTGAAAAACAAAGGTTTGTACTGACTGTGTAGTGTTTTGGTATTCATCATGCGTATTGTGTGCTCATGTGCATTATGTGGTGTGTGTTTGTGTTCAAATGGTTTTAAAGTCTTTTGATCATACACACACATTACAAATGACCAATGTAAGCTGTTAGAGCAAGCAAATTAATTCAAAACAAGATAATGCAAAAAATGGTGTGTGCTATGTCACTTTGTGATGAAAATGAGCATTTGAAGAGTGAGATTTAGGTGCAGCCAGTTTTGATGCAAAATGATCATGTCCACATCTTAAAAATGTTTAATGTGAAGTGTGTGCAATGTGGTTTGAGTGAAAAAATGAGTTGTGCAAAAAGTGGCTTAGTGTGTGGATGTGTATGTGACAATCATGCATTTGCAAAGTGATTTTTCATGACAGGGTGATTTTCAATGAAATGATTATGCAAACATGTTACAAATGATCAATATAAAGTGTACCAACCATCATTTGTGTACAAAAACAATTAACATGACAGTTAGCATGACAGTTGCAAAATTGAGCAAAAAGTGACATTTTTGAAAAAAAAGTCAAAAATAACACATAACTTCCACCATTGGAAGTTAAGTACAAAATGTGACATTTTCAAGATGAGTTTTTGAACAGTTTGATTTCAGGTCTTTCCATCTCTTTTTGAATGGTTCTACACTTCCTATATATCATATGAAAAGAGTTTAAAGCTCCAAATACCATGGAAATTGACAGCTTGAGAAAGTGGTACTTGATTTGCAAAACACACTTGAAACTTGCATTTTAAGAGTCAAAACTTGAGATACTTGTTATAACCATTAAGTGATGGTTTGAACATATTTAAAATGATATATTTGAGGTGTCTAGGCAAGTGGTTTAAGTAGAAATGCATTGGAACAAATCTGTCATGTGATATGCAAGGAAGTGCTTGAAAACATACACTTGAAATTCAAAATCTACATTAATTGTTATAACACTTAAACCAGGTTTTAGGCATGTTTACAATGATGTATATGAGATGTTTTAACAACTAAATGAGATTAAAGTGTATCAAAAACCAGAACTGGTGTTATACTTGAAAATATGTGAAGAATGCAAGTGCAATGGTCATGTTGAATCCAAGAGTGAGCAAAAAACAAGCAAGGTAATTATCCATACATCACACATACACCTATTTGATGAGGTTCAAGCAAGTAGCAAGGCTTAAATTGGACTGTACCAGAATTCTGGTTTTGGAGCTGGCTGCTAGTGTTTTAATCAAGCATAATCAACAATCAAAACCACCATGGGCACAAGCTGACTAATCTAGATACACATACACACTTAGCACATGATAGTAAACAACTTTAACTTACCAAACTAGTTGACAAACTAGCTTATAACCTAATGGCCATGTGACTGCCCAACTTTGATTTAAAATGCCACAGCAAGATGCTTTCATCACAAACAGCAATTTCCAAGCAAACAAACACAAGAACACCACAGATATATAGTATAAAACATGTCTAAACACACATGATGTCCATATGTAGCAACAACAGCAAAATGTCATGAATCCACATAATGTTCAAATTTCAAACTTACACATAATACTCAAATATGCCAATTCATGAAAACTAGTGTAAAAATCAATAGAAACCAGTCACATACCTCTTGATGACTCTTTTGAGCAAGCTAAATCAGTTGAGAAAACCAGAGATATCTTTCCTCACTTTTTGCTTTTGAACTTTTCTTCAATTTTAAGCAACAATGTACTTTTAATGCCAAAAGACAAGGAGTGAGTTTCTAATGGTTGGTGAGTGTTTGAATAGTTGAGATATGGTATTTATGAGGTGTGTGGATGTTCAAAACCTCAAGGAAAGGCTTAGAACAAAGTTTGGTGATTTTTGTGGCTTTTGGTCAAAGTATGATAGGTAGGGGTTTGACTTTTTGATTTTTAAGGTTTTCTAGTGGTTTAATGGACTACACACCTTCTATATGTTATTTAGAAGTTGTGTGGAGGGTGGTTGAGGTGTTGGAAAGGATAGAAATGAATTTGGGCAGATTTCACTTCAAGGCCATTTTGAGTGTTTTTGTGAACTTTGTGATTTTTGAGAAATTGAAGCAAGATGAGAGAATTGTGATGACAGAGGTTATTTGTGGTTTCTATCAGATGAATTCTGTGTGGAATGAGGTGAATGAGACCTCCTTTTATAGAAAAGGAGATTGAGGTGCTTGCTAGAGACTTTACTTCATCATGAAGCAAGCTTGTGATATTTTGGAGCAAACCTTCAAGGGAGGGTTTTCATCATTGGTTCTGATACAAGGCCATTTTGTCAACATTTCCCACTGATTTTTGATGTTTGCAGCAGGCTAGAAACCATAGGGAAGGGCTGGTACAGCCTTTCCACTTTACACCTCATGCTTGGGAATGTAACTTGTCCCCTTGCTCCACTTGCAAGGCAATGGACTCAAACCTTTAATTTTGGGCTATTCTGCATAATTATCTTTTGTTTCATGATACATACATCTCATACATCAGATACAACAAGTTATATCAAGAATATTTTGCAAAATTGGTGAAAGAAATCAATCTTGAAAATTCAACCAATGTGGGACTATTATGTGAAACCTCCAACTTTGCACCTATGTAACTTCCTGCTCATAACTCCTTTTGAGATGTTCTAGTACAATTTAGAAAGCCCTTACATAGCTCTAAAACATTCATGTTTGTCAAGGAATCAAACTCCAATTGGAACTAGGTGAAAAATCCCCTCAAAGTTGGCTGCACACAAGCTTTTAAAGTAAAAATAACTTAGAAATATTCTAAGTTATTTTCCCTTCTAGGAATGTTTTTGCTTCTATCTCAAAAAGTATGCATTTTCTGGTTGTGGACTAGTATGGGACTTCTGTAGGACTTGTCAAGAGCTTTCTAATGAGCTTGGAACCAACTCAATTGAGTGTGTGGTTAAGGAGTTATGGTTTAGCCCCTTTTGAAACCCTAATTTCCCGATTTTTCGATTACTCTCTCATCCTTGATCCAATGATCATGAAAATTGATATGAAAGTCCATTATGACATAAGGAAAAACTTTGATTCACAACTTGGATTCCAATTCTCAAAATTTGAGGAGTTGACTTTTCGGTCAACCGTACGATCGATCGGTGCCGACTGAGTTGCCTGTTGATATTCTGGACACCCTGAGACATTGACACTTCTTGAATAGACTTTAATAATCTATATGAACTTCATGGACCTCAAAACCACCATTACGACACCTTCCAACATCAAAGTCAAACCACAGTTGACTTTCCACTAGTTAAAAACCCTAAACGGGGCCTCCCGACTGCACTGTCTTTGATTCTGAACTGATTTCTTCAAATTGAATTCTCATTTGACTTTGATATTATCTTTGATTTCATTCCATGATTGAATTGTCCCAAATCATTGGTTGATCATTCCTTGGTTGTTTTGAATTTGTCGGTGCGAAAACCCTGATTCATCTGTAACTTGACAATAATGAACTTGCACTGATTTAGGGTTAGATAATTCATGATCATGCTTCTAAAATGATAATGAGAATCTAAGGGGTCAAAATTTGGGGTACAACAGTTGCCCCTATTTAAATATCTTCACTAGATGGGGGACGAGAGATGACAATCTTCGTTAAATCGTAGAGAAAGGTATTTAAATATAGATAACCAAAATTTTTGTCCCTTAGATCCGATGTCATGCTAAAGGACAAGTTATGATATGCCATGAATTCTAAATGATGCTTTATGATGCTTGAATGCAAAACAACACAGACACAAAGATAAGAATAAAAAGAACGGTAAACGACTAGTGACAAATGCCAGGACTCGACACTGGGGACTCGTACTGGGGAAAACTAAATTAACAGTTCAGACATGACTGATAATATAAGAAGGAAAACTTCACAAGGGGAAGAGACAACTCCAATAAAGATGACAACCTTATTGGAATAGAAGTACTCCACCGGGGAGAAAAATTGACTTCTACTGGGGAAAAGGATATACTTTTACTGGGGAAATGGAAAAATTAATTCCATCGGGACAAGAGAAAAGCAGACTTCACCGGGGAAGCAAAAGACTGGATACAACCTCACTGGGGATGATCAGATAAGGAACTTCCTATAGTGAAGAGTTCAAACGGGATCTTCAGGAATGAACTAGAAACAAGACTAAACACACACGGGGGATACTAGTGACGACTAGATCTCCGAGACCTGACTGGGAACATGGATCACTGGGGATATATCCTCAGCTTCTGCAACTAGTTCACACAGTGATGGTGATCAAGAAACGTCCTGGGGAAATTGGTAACGACTAGAATTCCAAGTAATGCCAGTGCCGACTGGTCTTTTAATGGTGATTGGTGATGACCAAATCAGGGTATTAATGACAATTGGTTTTAAACAAAGCCAGTTACGACTGGTCTTTAAAAAAGAAGATGGTGACGACCATGCTGGAGAATACCAATGACAATTGGTTAAGAGAATGCTAGTGATTACTAGATCTTCTAGCTGGGGGGTTGGTAACGACCAAACTGAAACAGATTCTAATAATGATTTGATTTTAGATAATGATACCAGTTACGACTGGATTTCAAGGGGAAAAATTGGTGACAACCAACAAGATACCAATGGCGATTGGATTTAGGCAGTGCCAGTGACGACTGGACTTCATGGGGAGAGTTAGTAACAACTAACAAGATACCAATAACAATTGGAACAATACCAGTGACGACTGGATTCCTCGGGGAAAGGTTGGTAACGACCAAACCAAGAGGCGCCAATGACAATTGGACTTTTAAACAGTGCCAGTGACGACTGGACTTATAGGTGGATTTGTTAGTGACGACTAACGAGATACCAATGACAATTGGATTTAGACAATGCCAGTGACGACTTGGGCTTAAAAGAAAATAGATGGTGACGACCAAATGAATGCCAACGACAATTGGTTTGAACAAAATGCCAGTTACGACTGGACTTATACTTGGAAATGAAGCAAGTAATAACTTAGACTTCACGGGGATTGATAGATGTCACCGACTCGGGGAACAAACGAATCACACTGATCCCATGATGAGGGGTGTACGTAGACTTGGGAAATAAACCCGAAGACCTACTGGGGAATAGAGCCTGTAGGTAGATTTTGCTGAGGTGAATTCAACAGATGGCTAGAAATACTTCGCTGGGGAAAGACACTGGGGAAAATTAGGGCAAAATAATGAATAGTTCAAACATGACTAAATGATGGTACTTGGGAAATAACTTCTTACTGGGGAAACGGACCCTGACGAGGACAACCGTTTACCGGGGAAAGGGATACATTCCACTATGGAAAGAGCAACTTTAGATGGGGAATAAAGGAACCTGAGACAAACCTCACTGGGGATGATCAAACGAGGCCTTCCTATAGTGAAGAGTTCAAACGGGATCTTCAGGAATGGACTAGGAACAAGACCAGACACACCGGGGATACTAGTAATGACTCAATATAATGCCGGTTACGACGGGCTTTAAAGGAAATAAGGTTACGACCAAACTAAAAGATACAGCCGGTTACGACGGGCTTTAAAGGAAATAAGGTTACGACCAAACTGAAAGATAAAGCCGGTTACGACGGGCCTTACTAGAAAATGCCACTTATTGCTGATGAAGGATAAGCTTCTCTGAAGAGACTACCACTTATCACTGAAGAAAGATAAGCTTCTCTGAAGAGACTGCCACTTATCACTGAAGAAAGATAAGCTTCTCTGAAGAGATTGCCACTTATCGCTGAAGAAAGATAAGCTTCTCTGAAGAGACTGCCACTTATCGCTGAAGAAAGATAAGCTTCTCTGAAGAGACTGCCACTTATCGCTGAAGAAAGATAAGCTTCTCTGAAGAGACTGCCACTTATCACTGAAGAAAGATAAGCTTCTCTGAAGAGACTGCCACTTATCGCTGAAGAAAGATAAGCTTCTCTGAAGAGACTGCCACTTATCGCTGAAGAAAGATAAGCTTCTCTTGAAGAGACTGCCACTTATCTAAAAATGCTCTTCTTGATAGATAGTGCAAAATAAATGCACGTCCAGGTAGGTTTGGTGACCGACATGGACCAAAGTTCAATCTAGAATAGAACTAGAAAGAAACTGTCAAACAAGACTCCAACCACTGAGAAATGAACTCGAATGGGGACACCTCTTATCCAATCCTGGAAAAAGATAACTGAAACAACCATCATCCACGAGGATTAACTCTGTGGGGAATTGACAAAGGGTGGACGTTTTATGCCTAAAGGCCGACAACTCTATGGGAAAGAGACAAAACGCCCAGTCACTAAGGAGGGACACCCAACAAAACAGGTAACAACCAGAGATAGCACAAATGCACAGATGCTATGCATATGCTTATGCCATGATCATGTTTATGCTATGCTTTTGTTTATGCTGACAAAACAGACAAAACTGGAGATGAAATGAACATCTCGACACGGAGACTCAAACAACTTCACCAAAGTTGGGCATCAAAGGGATGGTCAGGAAGAATATCCATTCTACTTTCAAGGTTACCACCTTCTCTGAGAGAGTAATCTTCTTAGGCCAAAACATCATGACTTCACTTGGATTGCCATCATGAGTTTGAATTCTTTGCTAAAGGAAGATCACACCGAGAGATTCCCATATCAATGGAAGTAACAACTTAACCAGAGAATTTTGACAAAAGGTACCTATGAGAACAAAACATTTATGCCTCATGATGGTGATAATCATTTTCAAGCGAGCAGAGGCTCTTACGACGAACAGTCTTCAAATCCTTTCTGCCCCAAATTATGCATTTTGTGAGAAGACGTCAGAAGGATGCTTTTACAAAAGAATCGTCATAAATATGCTTCAATGTCTTCAAACCTTTAGAGGGATTTACCAATCTCGACGTGATTGCCCCAGTTTGACTGTATTTGCACAACAAAGTCCTCAAACTGTGGAAGTAATGATTGGGGAACAAACTTGCCCCTGCTAGCTGGTAACTGTACCAAATTTGCCCCAGACTAAACTGTTGATTAAGAGATTCATCTGGCCTTGAACTGGTTGGTTTTGCTGGCGAACTTGGAGTAGCTGGCCTTGACAACAATTCATTTTAAGATCTCAAACAATGTGCCCCAGAACACATGGTCTGCAAGAAGAAATCACTAAGAGGATTTTACAGAAGAATTGTCATCCAAGATGCATTCAATATTTTCAAACTCTTAGGGAGATTCACAAATCTCGACGTAACTGCCCCAGTTTAACTGTCTTGGAAAGATTGATCTAATCCCGACTTGATGGCTTCTGATTGACTGTTTTCGAGAGTTCTAATCTTGACTTGACTGCCCCTGATTAACTGAAGAGTTCTGCCCCATTTCAAATGTCTTTGATTGGCTTGGATTAACGGTGTTACAAATGATTGACCAATCCTTCAAATTAGTTGCCCCAGGCTGAGCTTCCTTTATCGAATCCCATTCCCTAGCTGACAGTGTTTGTTGGGCTTCCTTTGACGTTTGGATTGTCTTGCACGCAATGTTGTTCATTTAAAAATTGGCAATTCTCAATGTAAAATTCATGCAATCTTTTGGAAACATCTTTTGATGGAACACACACGGTAGAGTGGTCAAGTGATCAAAGTGAAAATGATTCAGTCATTTACAAATGATGGATAAAGTGATGAACACACACAATTAACAAAGATCATTAGGAGTCAGGTTATCCAACCTTGCTGTAATATGCTTTCAAAACAACCTTACCTCAATTAGGTCTTTTAAGGGTTGTAATGTGGCTCGGTTCACGTTTCATGAAACAAAGGATAAAGGCTCAAAGTTATTTGTCCCACCCATTCTTCGTGATGAACTCCACTCCTATGTTCAGTTAACTCAAACTATTCATTCAGGTTTTTACCCGTTTTTTAAGAATTGAATTGATGGTAGTTAGTGATGGTTTAAAAACCTAATGTAGTCACAACTCCCTTACATTATTGGGTTGTCTTTTTCTATTTTGAGGATTTTAAAAGTGAAAGCTTTAAGGTTTTCCTCTTTTTATTATCCCTGACTTTTGCCTGAACTGTTTTCTTTTGAGTACGCAGTCAGCGGGATGCCCCATTTTGCCTAAGTCCCCTTTATAGGTTTTGACTTAGCGGGCCTTTCAATTTTCTTTTTTTTTTTCTTTTTTTTTTCATTGAGAAAGAAGGTGACTACCTTGATTAATGGCTTACATTGAACCATCATCGTGTTTTATGCTGAAAAGCATCTTTGACACTTGTTTGTTGTGTACGAAGGAAAACCTGAGTGCATCAACTCTATATGAAAAGTGTCATGTATGCACATATCTCCAAGTTAACTGAGAACTACCCGCCCCAGGTTTGAGATTTGAGGTTTTATTTTTGTGAAGAAAGAAAACTCCTACTTCTAGGCTCGAAGGGTTTTAACGAGGGATTATCTTCCTTATTTCTCCAATGTTTAGGGATTGAAACAATGCCTTACATCATTGGTAAAGTCAAATTGAAAGCATATCAACAGCAGTTATGAATATAGTTTTCATCATCCTCCCCAATCTTTGCTTCAAACAGAAATTTGGTAAAGAAAAGAAATTCTTGCATTTTTGTTTTTTCATTTTTTTGTTTTTGTTTTCTTATCACAATGAAAGACAAAGAGTGAAACAAATGGATTTAATCAAAAGACGCATAAACATTTCATTAATATGCCAATTAAAAATGAACAACCAACTTGCAAGCAAACACAAATGCAAAGAAACCACAACACAATGCTGAAACAGTTTACGAGCTGCCAGCCTTAGAGAATTACACTGTTTAACAAAACAAATTTCAAGCTTGATGCAGAGAAACACCTTCCACAACCACTTGCTCTTTGTGGTATAGTATTATGAGGGGCCTCGTAGGTCCTTTGCCACTAGCTTCAAGAGTTGAGCCACTGGTACTTGGTTTATCTTCTTGAAGTTCTAATAGCTCTAACAAGCTTTGCACTTTTAACCCGGAAGCTTTGCACTCTTCCACCAGATGCCCCACTGTCCCAGTATGGTACTTGTATTCAACCTCTGGGTGATCTTCTTCAAGGATCAGATCTTTGTCAATAATCAGCTCTTGTACAACATGTCCTAATGCCAAACAATTGTCTAGTTCATGTCCTTCAGCCCCTTTATGGAACTCACAAGTCAAGTTTGCATTATGCCATGGCCCTGGCACAGGGTTAAAAGCTCGTGGAGTCACCAATGAATTCTGAATTAGTAGCGGGTACAACTTACTTAGCGGCATAGGAACTGACCTGTAGCATGCCTTGTTCTTTTTGACAGGATCTTTCTTATTCATGCTCTGGCTTTGTGAACCTTGAGGGGAAGCAGCCAATGGGTGCTGAAATATTCTTTTGGTGACCACCTGATGAGGTTTTGGCGCAGGCCCAAATGCTGGTTGACTACGGCCTGACCATTGAAACTTAGGAGGTCCTTGAGCTGGAAGAGTCACTGGAAGTGACGGACTGACAACCTCTCTGGGTGTAATAGGATGAGAAACTCCCTCACTTTTCATCAAACTCTGCAAAGTTTCCAAAACCCAATTCATCTGCCCTTTGAGGATCTTGATTTCCTCCTTCAAGGTTTCTTGTTCTTTCAACAATTCATTCATTGTTGCCATTGGTCCAGAATATTCTCTCTCTGACACAAGGAAGAGGATAAGACTCTAGGCTGAGAAATGCAAATGCGAATGCGAGGACATGCTCATTCAATGCAAAAAGTTTCATGGAACTTGAAATATTTACAAACATCAAGATATACCAAAAACTTTTCATTAATGTCAGTACTTCTTACAAGAGTTCTCTTCCTCTTAATGTCCATAATAACCTCTTGATGTTTACAAACAAAAAAGTCAGAGTTCCATGAAACTTTCATGATATGATGCTTATGGATGCATGAATGCAACAAACACAGGTAAACACATATTCACATATACACATAGATAAACAAACAAAGGTTTCGGTTTGGGGAAATTCGAGCGTGGGGCCAAGGTCTACCCTTCCCAAAAAGGAGTGTACTAGAGTTTTTTACCATTGTAGAACAGGGTTCTAAAAGGTTCCCAGAGTCTTCAGCCCATCTTTCGGATATTATCAATTTCCCAAATAACTCGGTGGTCGATAATATTCTCAAGAGAGTCTCGTCCGAGTGTAGTATCGCGTATCAACTATTTGGAAATACTCCCTCATAGTCATCGCACTACATCCTAGTAAGGCCAAAGTGGGGTAATAAGTGATCTAAAGGTCCTCAATGGCATGGGTCCCTTATAGAAAGCAGCATTGTTTTCACGAATACTCGATCAACAACACCAACCCTCAAAAAGGACCTCCATTGAGCGGTGGTTTTCTCAAGTCAGCTTGGTCGGGAATCAACTCCCTATAAGCCTTCTTGAATATACCACCTTCCTATCATAAGTATGCTCAAGCACGGGTATAGTGTTGTCTCACCACTTGAAATTCCCAAGAACCAAACATAACAAATATGCACATATTTACAAATATTCACAAATAGAAAGTATTTAAACAAAATAGGCTAAACCCTCAAAACAAAAGCATAATATCCCCAGTGAAGTCGCCATTTCTTTTGCGGTGAAAATTGGATATCAAGCTATTAATTAACTTGAACCGTATTTCTTTTTACAACCGGTCTTTAATTTATCCAAAGGATAGGTCTAAAGAAAGAAATAACCTTTTGCGCGATGTGACAACAACGCTTTAAGAGATTCGGGGGTTGGTTATATCTAGGGAAGGTATTAGCACCCTAAATATCTGTAGTACTCTACAGGAACCTTCTGTTTAATTACTTGCTAAGTTTGTGAATTGTGCACTATGGTTTAAGGATTGGGAATTGAGATAAAATAAATAAAAAGGCCTAAGTGGTTTTCTAAGTTTGCTCGCAAAGGCATCGCACCTTCTGCCTACGTATCCTGACTAGGATAGAATCAGAGCAATCGTAGTTCACCTCACAAGGGGAAGGAACACTTGATGATGATCAAGGTTCAATGGGGAACAAACATGACAATGTTTGTGTGGAGTTTTGACAAAACTCCCTAATCTAAGTTGTAGAAGGGGGAAGTAAGAAATCATGACGATGATTCTTACACAGAGTTGACGAACTCTTTCCTAGGGTTCTAGTTGAAGAACGCTCCTAGTACGGGTGGGTCTTTTAGACTTAAGCAAAGTCTAAGGCTTCTAATCTAAGGTGAAAATGAATTAACAAAGTCAAGGGTGTGATTGAATAAGTTATCCATGACATCGAGGGTCAAGTGGGCAGACCTTCCTTTGGAGGGAGACTGGGGCAATAAACAGATGAAAGCTAACGAGCTTCATCGCTTGGGGAGAAAATAAAATAAATGCTAAACAAGATGACAATCAAGGTAAAGCATAATCATGGTGACAACCAGGTAAGCAATGAGAGATGACAAGAATGAAACATGATGAAAACGGTTAACAGATGAAATAACCGATACTGTGACGACAGCTCGCACTTGAAAAATTAACAGATGAAAAACGGTAACAACCAAGAAATAAATCCTAGCATGTTAACTAACATGTATAGACATGGATTCAAACAATTATCAAGAAAAATATCATGAGGAACCACATAAACATTCATCTGCAACTACGTATACGGTCACGTAAATGAGCATAACTTACACATAAACAAAGTAAGTGATAAAATGTGCAAACAGGAAAAATAAAAACATGACATGAAAGTACACATTAATACAAGCACAACAGAAAAAGAACGGACGAAAAACGATGAAAAACGAGTGAGATACGAATTTTTGAAGTTTATGTGAAAAATAACAAAAAATGGATAAAAGAGTTGCCCTCCTCAGGGGTCGAACTCAGGAACAAGGGGTGAAAGGCGCATGGTCTTACCACTGGGGTGGCTATACATCCATTGATGAATTCACCCCTAATTAATTATAAGGGTAAGTTTCATGACAGGTTGGGCAAGAAAGCATAAACCGAGCATTTACGTTTTGTATCGTATCTCCCTAATCGTTTATTGGAATGGAACAAAATTTATATGGATTTGGGGTAGAATTAAACAAGGAATCTAATGGTGGTCTCAGCTTCTGAAAATTCTCAAACCTCTGCAAAACCCGATAGCTGCTGTTCTTAATGTGTAATGAGATGCATTTTCATGTAGATGCTATGATACACTTGACCTCAAACCAAAACAGCTATGCACACATCACAGGTAAGTAAAAATGAGTGAATCCAAATTAACTTTATGGTTAAAATTGAACTGTTATGAAAAGTCATGTGTAATTTGCAAAAAAAGTGACATAAGTGATATGCATGATTTGAGGTATCTCAGTTTCAAAGCAAAAATGGATCATGACAAACTTCCATACACCTTTATTACATGTTAATGAGTGAGTTTAATTGAAAAACAAAGGTTTGTACTGACTGTGTAGTGTTTTGGTATTCATCATGCGTATTGTGTGCTCATGTGCATTATGTGGTGTGTGTTTGTGTTCAAATGGTTTTAAAGTCTTTTGATCATACACACACATTACAAATGACCAATGTAAGCTGTTAGAGCAAGCAAATTAATTCAAAACAAGATAATGCAAAAAATGGTGTGTGCTATGTCACTTTGTGATGAAAATGAGCATTTGAAGAGTGAGATTTAGGTGCAGCCAGTTTTGATGCAAAATGATCATGTCCACATCTTTAAAATGTTTAATGTGAAGTGTGTGCAATGTGGTTTGAGTGAAAAAATGAGTTGTGCAAAAAGTGGCTTAGTGTGTGGATGTGTATGTGACAATCATGCATTTGCAAAGTGATTTTTCATGACAGGGTGATTTTCAATGAAATGATTATGCAAACATGTTACAAATGATCAATATAAAGTGTACCAACCATCATTTGTGTACAAAAACAATTAACATGACAGTTAGCATGACAGTTGCAAAATTGAGCAAAAAGTGACATTTTTGAAAAAAAAGTCAAAAATAACACATAACTTCCACCATTGGAAGTTAAGTACAAAATGTGACATTTTCAAGATGAGTTTTTGAACAGTTTGATTTCAGGTCTTTCCATCTCTTTTTGAATGGTTCTACACTTCTTATATATCATATGAAAAGAGTTTAAAGCTCCAAATACCATGGAAATTGACAGCTTGAGAAAGTGGTACTTGATTTGCAAAACACACTTGAAACTTGCATTTTAAGAGCCAAAACTTGAGATACTTGTTATAACCATTAAGTGATGGTTTGAACATATTTAAAATGATATATTTGAGGTGTCTAGGCAAGTGGTTTAAGTAGAAATGCATTGGAACAAATCTGTCATGTGATATGCAAGGAAGTGCTTGAAAACATACACTTGAAATTCAAAATCTACATTAATTGTTATAACACTTAAACCAGGTTTTAGGCATGTTTACAATGATGTATATGAGATGTTTTAACAACTAAATGAGATTAAAGTGTATCAAAAACTAGAACTGGTGTTATACTTGAAAATATGTGAAGAATGCAAGTGCAATGGTCATGTTGAATCCAAGAGTGAGCAAAAAACAAGCAAGGTAATTATCCATACATCACACATACACCTATTTGATGAGGTTCAAGCAAGTAGCAAGGCTTAAATTGGACTGTACCAGAATTCTGGTTTTGGAGCTGGCTGCTAGTGTTTTAATCAAGAATAATCAACAATCAAAACCACCATGGGCACAAGCTGACTAATCTAGATACACATACACACTTAGCACATGATAGTAAACAACTTTAACTTACCAAACTAGTTGACAAACTAGCTTATAACCTAATGGCCATGTGACTGCCCAACTTTGATTTAAAATGCCACAGCAAGATGCTTTCATCACAAACAGCAATTTCCAAGCAAACAAACACAAGAACACCACAGATATATAGTATAAAACATGTCTAAACACACATGATGTCCATATGTAGCAACAACAGCAAAATGTCATGAATCCACATAATGTTCAAATTTCAAACTTACACATAATACTCAAATATGCCAATTCATGAAAACTAGTGTAAAAATCAATAGAAACCAGTCACATACCTCTTGATGACTCTTTTGAGCAAGCTAAATCAGTTGAGAAAACCAGAGATATCTTTCCTCACTTTTTGCTTTTGAACTTTTCTTCAATTTTAAGCAACAATGTACTTTTAATGCCAAAAGACAAGGAGTGAGTTTCTAATGGTTGGTGAGTGTTTGAATAGTTGAGATATGGTATTTATGAGGTGTGTGGATGTTCAAAACCTCAAGGAAAGGCTTAGAACAAAGTTTGGTGATTTTTGTGGCTTTTGGTCAAAGTATGATAGGTAGGGGTTTGACTTTTTGATTTTTAAGGTTTTCTAGTGGTTTAATGGACTACACACCTTCTATATGTTATTTAGAAGTTGTGTGGAGGGTGGTTGAGGTGTTGGAAAGGATATAAATGAATTTGGGCAGATTTCACTTCAAGGCCATTTTGAGTGTTTTTGTGAACTTTGTGATTTTTGAGAAATTGAAGCAAGATGAGAGAATTGTGATGACAGAGGTTATTTGTGGTTTCTATCAGATGAATTCTGTGTGGAATGAGGTGAATGAGACCTCCTTTTATAGAAAAGGAGATTGAGGTGCTTG
Source organism: Lathyrus sativus (assembly GCA_963859935.3). NCBI lineage: Eukaryota > Viridiplantae > Streptophyta > Magnoliopsida > Fabales > Fabaceae > Lathyrus > Lathyrus sativus. The sequence goes on from OZ012735.1 coordinate 876,479,523, forward strand.
CTAGAGACTTTACTTCATCATGAAGCAAGCTTGTGATATTTTGGAGCAAACCTTCAAGGGAGGGTTTTCATCATTGGTTCTGATACAAGGCCATTTTGTCAACATTTCCCACTGATTTTTGATGTTTGCAGCAGGCTAGAAACCATAGGGAAGGGCTGGTACAGCCTTTCCACTTTACACCTCATGCTTGGGAATGTAACTTGTCCCCTTGCTCCACTTGCAAGGCAATGGACTCAAACCTTTAATTTTGGGCTATTCTGCATAATTATCTTTTGTTTCATGATACATACATCTCATACATCAGATACAACAAGTTATATCAAGAATATTTTGCAAAATTGGTGAAAGAAATCAATCTTGAAAATTCAACCAATGTGGGACTATTATGTGAAACCTCCAACTTTGCACCTATGTAACTTCCTGCTCATAACTCTTTTTGAGATGTTCTAGTACAATTTAGAAAGCCCTTACATAGCTCTAAAACATTCATGTTTGTCAAGGAATCAAACTCCAATTGGAACTAGGTGAAAAATCCCCTCAAAGTTGGCTGCACACAAGCTTTTAAAGTAAAAATAACTTAGAAATATTCTAAGTTATTTTCCCTTCTAGGAATGTTTTTGCTTCTATCTCAAAAAGTATGCATTTTCTGGTTGTGGACTAGTATGGGACTTCTGTAGGACTTGTCAAGAGCTTTCTAATGAGCTTGGAACCAACTCAATTGAGTGTGTGGTTAAGGAGTTATGGTTTAGCCCCTTTTGAAACCCTAATTTCCCGATTTTTCGATTACTCTCTCATCCTTGATCCAATGATCATGAAAATTGATATGAAAGTCCATTATGACATAAGGAAAAACTTTGATTCACAACTTGGATTCCAATTCTCAAAATTTGAGGAGTTGACTTTTCGGTCAACCGTACGATCGATCGGTGCCGACTGAGTTGCCTGTTGATATTCTGGACACCCTGAGACATTGACACTTCTTGAATAGACTTTAATAATCTATATGAACTTCATGGACCTCAAAACCACCATTACGACACCTTCCAACATCAAAGTCAAACCACAGTTGACTTTCCACTAGTTAAAAACCCTAAACGGGGCCTCCCGACTGCACTGTCTTTGATTCTGAACTGATTTCTTCAAATTGAATTCTCATTTGACTTTGATATTATCTTTGATTTCATTCCATGATTGAATTGTCCCAAATCATTGGTTGATCATTCCTTGGTTGTTTTGAATTTGTCGGTGCGAAAACCCTGATTCATCTGTAACTTGACAATAATGAACTTGCACTGATTTAGGGTTAGATAATTCATGATCATGCTTCTAAAATGATAATGAGAATCTAAGGGGTCAAAATTTGGGGTACAACAGGTATGATTGGATCTCTTCTGTATTTGACTGCTTCTAGACCTGATATTCTTTTTAGTGTTTGTCTGTGTGCTAGATTCCAATCAGATCCTAAAGAATCTCACTTAACAGCTGTTAAGAGGATTCTGAGGTATCTGAAAGGTACTACTAACGTGGGTTTGTGTTACAGAAGATCTGATGAATACAAAATAGTAGGATTTTGTGATGCTGATTATGCTGGAGACAGAGTAGAACGTAAAAGTACTTCTGGAAGCTGTCAGTTTTTGGGAAGTCATCTGATCTCATGGTTCATCAAGAAGCAACCCACAATAGCACTTTCAATGACAGAAGCAGAATACATTGTTGCTGCTGGTTGTAGTACACAGATGATCTGGATGAAGAGTCAGCTAGAAGATTATCAGATATATGAGAGTAACATTTCTATTTTCTGTGATAATACTTCTGTTATTTGCCTATCTAAGAATCCCATTTTACATTCTAAGGCAAAGCATATAGAAATTAAGCATCATTTCATCAGAGACTATGTTCAGAAGGGAATTATAAGTTTAAATTTTGTTGATACAGACCATCAATGGGCTGACATTTTTACAAAACCCCTTGCTGAAGATAGGTTTAAGTTTATTCTGAAGAATATTAGTATGTATTTTTGTCCAGAATAAAACTATTATTCAGAAGAAAATTTACTCAGATGAAAACTGATTAATGTCTATACTCTGGAGTATTTTCTTCTGTATTTCATTTGTTACATTATTTCTTTTGAAACTCTGAACTAACAACCTTCAGAGGATCTGAACGCTGCTAACGTTTCATTTCCTTAAGAAGTTTCAGAGAGACCCAAACAGTAAACACGTGTCACACAAAATCTGAAAAGGTGGAGTGTACACAATGAGACTCGTTTAGAGGTACTGTTTGAACAATTAATTTTCTCGTTTTCTTCCCCACGCTTGTCAGAATCATTAAATGGTTTTTCATCATTATTCTCTTTGATGTGATTTAATGTTTTAATTAATTGTGAGTAAATGCTGAACGTGTGATTGTGTGCCCTAATTCTTTGCCCCTATATATTCCACAATACAACACTCTTCACACTTTTCGCTCTCGTTCACAACCTTTATGCATTTTTGCTTGCTACATTGTCTTCATCTCCTCAAACCAAAATATTCAAGAAGATCAAGTTATCTCTCAAGTTCTTCAATGGCAATCTCATCTTCATCAACTCAGAAGCTTGCATCTACAATGGTTGGATCTTCATCTAAAACGGGTAACCTCACCTACAAAGAACCTGAAAGAACCCTTCTCACTCCTGTTGAAGAGTTGGAAGTTCTTTGCAAATTCATGGTTGATTTTGACTGCATTGCAAAGAATGGGTTTGATTTACGACCGATTGTTTCTGCACAAGGATGGACTAAATACTTTGATAGACTGTTTGGTCCAATTTTCCCTCTTTTGGTGAAAGAATTCTGGATTCATACAAAGGTATACCCAAAGTTCATTGTTTCGTATGTGCTGGGTAAAGAGATAATCATGATTGAAGATTTGATTCGCAAATTAATTAGTTATGAAGAAATGGATGGTGTTCACAATCTCTCTGCTGGACGTGTAGACATGGATGTTGTCTACAGAGAAGTTTTTACAACTGTGCTGGCCTCAAGCAAAATAAAAGATCTGAAAGTGCACTACAAGATATGGGCGAAGATCTTTTTGGGTTGTATTCACCATAGGAAATCAACCAACTCTTCAGATTACATCAACGTTGAACAACTGTACTTTCTGTACTGCTTGGGAAATAACATCAAGGTGGATCTGCCACACTTGTTAGTTGCTCATCTGTGGAGCCATGTAACACAGTCCAGAGAGGAAATCAGAACAAAGCATCAGAAGATCAGAAACTAGATCCCAATGGGCAAATTGATTTATGATATTCTGGCAGAGAATGGTTTAGTTGCTCATCTGACAGAGGCAGGTCAGACAGAAGAATTGGTTCTAATTCTGGGAAAGCCTCTGAATGGGAAAAGTCTGTTGAGGATGAGACTTATAGAGGAACTTTAATCAGAGTCAGTCAACATGGACTCTGATGCTGTTCATAGAAGAAGAATTCCTGTGGATGATTTTCCTCTCTTCACTGCTGAAGAACCAAGGGAAGTTCTTCTGAACTACATTGTTGCATGCATAGCAGATGGAACCCCCATGCCACCAGATTTGATAAAAAGAGCAAATGAGCCTGAACCAGATTTCTATGAGGAGAACAAGAGAAAGAGAAGAAAGGTCTCAGAGGAAGGATCTACAAAGGCTAAGAGGAAAGCTTATGGAGAAGCATCTTCTGTGAAGCCCAAGCGCTTAAAGAAGAAAGGTAACCCTTCTGTTAATTTATCTACTATTTTGGAACAAGTAACAGAACCAACATCTAGATCTCCTCCTCCTTATGAACCATACCTACTCCCTCTCCAACACACACTACATCTGAATATTTTTCTTCTGAAAATGTTCATGAATCTGTTCCCCCTTCTCAACCTCAACCACAAAATAACTCCCCTCAACAAAACCAAACGCCCTCATCTGACCATCACACCCCTTCTATATTCATTCCAGAAGCCTCACCAAAACCTTCTGAACCAAAATCATTTGAACCAAACCGTTCTACACACCAACCATCTGAACAACAACCATCTGAACCACAATAATCTGAAACAATACCATCTGATCCTGAACCAGAGATTCTTGACATTCAACCTCTGATGACCGTACACCCTGTTTCATCTGGATCATGTTCATCATCTGAATCATCTGATTCATCTGATACACCTTCTGGTACTTCAGATGCTATCTCACTGTAACACGGTGGGAGAACTGACTTTAAACAATGTTGCGGATAGCAAGAGTCGCCACCGACTTTTATTTTATCCATAAGGAAAGGTTATAAAAGAACAGGAAAGACCTTAGAGAATATTTTGGGTCCGGGGGGTAGGTTATGAAAAGGGAAGGTGTTAGCACCCTTTTCATCCATGGTTATCCATGGGCTCTTAGGTACTTAAGCTCACTTTTGAATTGTTTTGAAAGTGTAGTGTGTGAATAGCAAAAAAATTCAGAATAGTTTAATAATAATCCGTGTATGGATGTGAAAAAACTTGTTTGAAAATTTTGTTGGAAATTTGTTTAAGTGTGAAAAAGTTTTGAAGTGAGCAAGTATCTAGGAGTAGCCTACCCTAATGTTTTAAGGTCTTTCTTATTCTTTATCCTTTCCTTAGTAAGACTATCCCTACTATAATGGAGTAGGTAGTCCTTACTTTGGATGTGTGTAGTGTGACAGAAGTATTGATGAATGTGTGAGAGATTTGAATCATGCAAACAAAAATAAAATGCAGACAGTAAGCCATCCAAGCAGAAACTTAAGGACAAAAATTAAAGCGCGATTGTTAGGATTCGCGAGGTTACATGAGAGGAGCAAATACAATATGCTGAAATTTAAATAAAATACAATGTAATAAGCTGCAAAAATGAACACACGCGTTAATGGGCAAAGTCAGACGTCCATCGGGTGAATTACGAAGACAACGAAGAAAAAAAAGATACCAATTTTGGGATTTTTGTTATTTTAAGGAAGACCTTGATTTAATTCATATATAAAAAAAAAAAGGGATATAATGTTAGTTTTGAAAAAAACTTAAATTTTATTTTGAAGATTGTTTTAAATTTAATCTAAAAAAAATAAAAATCAGTTTATATTAAAAAGAGTTTTAAAATAAAAAAAATTTACTTGATTATAAAAAAAAGTTTAACTTAATAAAAAAAAGTTTTATTTTTTATTATTTTTTAGAAAACCAATTAAGTTCTTTTTTTATATAATGAAAAAAAACAAAAAAACAAAATAAAAGTTGGGCCGGTAGCTACATCCGGACCCAACTGGTTGCATGCATTCCATAAACAAAAACCCAGAATTAGGGTTTCAAAACCCTGTGGTGTCTCGCGGCGCCGTTTCTCTTGTTTCTCCTCATTTTGGCCACTTTTCTCTCGCTTTCTCATCTCTAATCGTCAGTGGAACCTGAAAACACCAAAATCTGAATCGTTAAATGTGAGAAGAACAAAGAATCTTTGCCTACGTTTTGAACGGTGGAGTCCCCTTTGGCGTTTGAGCTTTGAAGAGCTTCGATCGGCCGATGATGTTGAATGTTGATGACGTTCAAACTGAGGTCGCGATGGTTTGACTCCGTTGAGGATCCTCAGACGAGGAGCTCCGGGGTTCCGTCGAAACTCGGGGTTCTTGATTAGGGCTTCGTGGTGTTTCTGTCGGTTGCGGCGACGATGATGAGGGATCCGTTTCCTCTGAGTCTAGACTGCCTCGTTGATAATCGAGGATGGAATTTGATGATGGTCTCAGCTCTTTATTCGCGGCCTCTTTCTACACTCTCTCCCGTTAGGGTTTCGTTCGCGATTTTGTCTCCCCTTTCGAACAGGTTGTGTTACCCCTTTTATATCTTTTCGATTTCTCTTTGGGCTTGATTGTTGGATCGTGATTATTTGTATGATTCTGAGATATGATTTGATTTTGGTTGGATTTTCTGATGTGATTTGAACTTGCCATTTTTGTCTTGATTGGATTCTGATATGTTCTGATTTGGTTCCCTTTTCAGATTTGATTGAGGTTTCGTTTTGGATTTCCTTCCTTTTAGGGTTCTGCGGATTTTCACGAATTGGTATCTGGTTTGGTCTTCACGGCTTTTGGATTTTCCACTTCGAATTAACTTTTCCTCTTTTTTTTTTTTCAGTGAACTGATGCCGACACTTCGATTGAGTCGAGCTGGCCGAGTGAAGGTCATTTGGCGATGATGACCTTAGGGCTTGAGCCGCTATTGTGTGGTTGCTTTCGATTATGGTTGACAGCTTCGTCTGAACCTGTGTTGTTTCTATGCTGACTCTAGTTATCTGATGCAGTACGAGTTGTGCTTGTTCATAAGACCTTGTTGCCTGTAGCTTGTAATTCATTTTTCTGTTCTGTTCGAACTTGATTCTTCTGGTAAGGGCATTGTTTTGCTGCTGTGGATGTTATTTCGACCCTTCTGGTTTTCGAACCAACTGTTTACTGATACTATCAACTTTTAACATTTGACTTTCTTGTGTAGTTGAGCGGGATTATGGCACGTGCTGCCCAGATATGCTTTCCATTGATACTCATCTTCGGTGCGAGGGTAATTCTCACTTGACTGAACCAGAACCTGCATGTTGGGCCATGATGTTTCGACTGAGCCCTTCCTGTTGTTTTGTTTTCGAGGTGCTTTGGATATTTGAGGATTTCGACCTGAGTTGATTTGCTCATTCTGGTGTAATATGTGATCCTTTTGTCCTTTGAGGTACAACCCATTGCTTCTCGTACCCTGATCTCTTCCTTTCCTGAATTTGCAAAGGGCCGTGATGTATGATAGCTGAGCCTCTGCATTTGGTGATTTGTTCCACGATGTCCCTAGCAGTTTGAGGTAATTTGGTCGCGGGATCTTACTGATACGAACTGAGCTTGATTCTGATTGTTTGTTGAATCACACTTAGTCTCCTATCTTTGGTTAACTTGAACTCGATTCTCTTGCACTTGTTGTTCTATGTTTTCGAGCTGGTTCAGCGGCTTGCGAAGTGTTGGACTTGATCCTTCTTTTTTATGAACATGTGCTGGTTTTGGCGCCTTGTGAATTGAAAATTTTTATTCAACTTTGAGCATCCTGTGAGTTGTTTTGTTTATGCAATTTAGGTGCAGCTTATGAACTGTTTTGGCTTTGAGTTCTGTTATAAACTTTGTACTGATGCTGTTGTGGAATTTCAGGTGTTGGAAATCTTTGAAAACAAAACGATTCAGACCTGCCGGCATCCGGGTCTGAGTCCGAATTTGCCGTGCTGTTTTACCCTTGTATCAGTTTGGAAACCAAATGGGATTTATTCGATGATGGCATAGACCCTTTTCAGTTAATCATTTATCGGCTCGAACTTCTTTTACTTCTTCATCTCTCGGTTGCCCCTTAGATAAGAACAGATGTTTACCTGATCTGACGCTAATGGCACAGATCGGTAACGGGGTAGGTCGCAGCTCCGGTTGTGCCACTCCCGGCACTCGATGATGACGATGTTCTGAGAGTGTCAAACAATTTCTAACATCTTTTTTTTCTATTCTGTTTGTTTTGTTTTGATGTGCAGGTGAATCGGAGACTTTGCGGAGAAGCTCAAAGGACATCAAGAAGGATACTTAGAAATTTTAGGGCTTAGGACTTTTTAGGATATACACCTCTTTTGAAACTTGTAATAAAAAAAACATTATGAAATAATTCAATAATACATTTTTTATCCAAATTATTTCCCTTTTGTAAATCGTGATGAAATATTATGAATAAAATTCAACTTTCTATCCAAATTCTCTTTACAAATTGTAATAATAATAAAATATTATGAATGAACTTCACATATTTATTAAAATCATCTTCCATTTCTTCTCCATGATTTAATTCACAAACATCTCAACATACGATTCATCAGTCGAATATTCCTTGAATTAATCCGATCCAATCTTAATACTTTTGACATGAATAAGCTCCAATAATCAGTAGAAGTTTTCACTGTTGTCCCTCTAAAGATGAACTGGAAGATAGAAGAGTGATCTCTTGTTAAACCCTGTTCCACAGATCAGACTTTCCAAACCAAATTGATATCAAACCCACGTAAATAAACGCCTCAGAACTTAATAACAACCCGTCTTCAAGGAATTAGCTGAATTTGCGTAAAATGACCAAAATACCCCTGGAACCAAATCCAACCTCTCTTTGATGTTGGCAAAAAATCATGAAGTTTGACTTTGGTTTGACCACAGTTGACCTCAGTTTGACTTTTTAACTGCATTGACTGCTTTTGACTTATCTGATCATCTGACTGAGCAAACTTTTGAGAAAAGTCTTGAAACTTGACATGGGGGTTATTATACACATATAAGATGTTATGAAGCTCCCTTGAAGTCTTGGAAGTCCATTTAGCCTGATTAAAGTCAAAACCCTAGTTTCGGATGCACTGCTTAGGAGGTGCATTGTCTGAGGGAATTGTCAACTCTTCTGACCAATTGTGAACTTTGTGAACCTTGTGAACCTTCAAGAAGCAACCTATGGACTTCATGAACCTCATGAAAGGTCTTGTAGATGTTGAGAAGTTTGTGAACCTTGTGAACCTTCAAGAAGCAACCTATGGGCTTCATGAACCTCATGAAAGGTATTGAAAGCACTGTGGGACTTGTGAACCTTGTGAACCTTCATAAAGTAGCTTGTGGACTTTATGAACTTCATGAAAGGTTATGCAAGTTGTTGGAGAACTTGTGAACCTTGTGAACCTTCTTAGAACACAAAGTCTTGTACTGTGAGGGCAAATTTTGGGGTGCAACACTCACTCACACCCTTCTCCCCAATCCATTCTTCCGATATCCCTGAAATAACCCAACCAGATATCCCCTCTAAACCTAAGGTTGTTTCTACCTCATTTGTTCATATTTCATCTTCACCATATCCTCCTGTAATCATTATTCCTACTTTTTCTATACCGTTAACATCTGCTCCCATTAAAACATCACCTTTAGAAGCCTACCTGAAACCCAAACCTAGGCTAGATGTTGGTGCACTATTTTCTGGTTTTGAAAAAGAGATGAATATGTGGTTATCTTCTGTTAAGAAGGAGTGCTTCTCAAGCATAAACCCCGCTGATTCTGAAGCCATCTGGACAAGATTCAAAACTAGATTAAACTCTGTGGCTTCAAACCTTCAAAATATTTGCTCTGACGATGCAAAGGTGAGATTTGCTGAAGCTGTCAGACTCACTTTTCTGAGAGTTAGCAGAACTCCAACTCTTCTTCTGGAAAATACACCTCCAGAAGTTGTATGTTCTTCTTCTGAAGAAGCTGCTACACTTCAGATGGCTGAGGATTCTCAGACTGAGAAAGTCATCACAGAGGCTTCCATTTCTGAAGATGTTTCTGTATCTGCTCAACCTTCTCCTATGGAAATAGAGACTGAATCTGCAATGGTTAATGTCAATGCATCTGCTTTTGTGAGTGTTCCAGAATCTTCTCAGTTGAAGACAAAAGAAGTTGAAGATCTGAAGATTAAGGTTGAAAAGCAAGAAGCTGAAAACGCTGAGTTCAAGACATGGATGATCAAACAAGAGAAAACAACAGATGAGATAAAAGACTGGATGGCTAAGCAAGAGGAATCCACATCTGAGATCAAAACTTGGATGGTGAAGCAAGAAGAGTCAACCTCTGAGATAACGAATCTTTTGAAGATTTTGGATTCTCGTTCTTCTTCTTAGTTGTTTTGTTATTTGTGCACTTTTGTGTTGTTTTGCTTATCTTGTTTTCTTCTGAATGTATTATTAATGCATCTGTGACTTTTTGGTTTTTCCATCTGATTATATGATATGCTTTATGTTTTTTTTCCTCTATTAGATTTTTTGTCTTTAAATTTTTTCTTTTTGATATGACAAAAAGAGGGAGAAAATGGAAATTTTGATTGTTCACATAAACAGTTACTAAAATGGAACTCAGACATGTTAAATTTAACTAACTTTGAATTCAGTATTTCAGAGCTCAAATTTTTCATCAGATAAATTGATTAGAGTAACACTAAACAAACTCTGAAAGTCTCCAAAGTTTGCTCAGACTCTGGAAAGAATACTTATGCTGAAAGGGAAGTAATTATTTTTTCAATCAGTATTCAACTCAGGGGGAGATTCATAATCTCAAGGGGAGAGATATTTTTTAATGCTCTGAACAAAATTTCCCATAGTTTTTGTCATCATCAAAAAGGGGGAGATTGTTAAAACACAGTTTGGTTCTTAATATATCTCTATGTTTTGATGATAACATTAATGAAATTTTATATGAAGTAAATATATACTCTAATCGTATTCAAGTGTTTTTGTTTCATATATTAAAATTAATATTCCTCTGGAAGCAAAAACTCCTCTGAAAGTTAAGAATCAGAAGATTTTGAACGCTGCCTGAAAGAGACTCTGAGCGAAGCATCAAGAGACTCTGAGCGAAGCTGCAGAAGACACTGAGCGAAGCTGCAGAAGACTCTGAGCGAAGCATCATAAGACTCTAAGCGAAAGAGCATATGTAAAGAATCAGAAGACTCTGAAAGTACTTAACGCTGCAAGTACAGAAGCTCTGATATTCAAGTCTGCTCTGATAAAGATTATTCACGCTAAAGCACATGGTTGCAAATACTCTGAATATAGTAACTCTGATTTGAAGAACAAGGAACATCATCAGAAGATCTGATGTAAGATTGTTCCAAATTTGTTGAAGAGGATGTTATTGAAATAAAGATCTGTTGGCATATTCCTTGTCCTTATCTGAACGACTCTTTCCTCATTCGTGCATGACACAAGAATTCAGACAAAAAAGATTTGTCTGAACATTCCTCTTCTGAGAAAGAAAAGTTAAAGAAGACAGAATGTCAGCTGCACGCCCTTTAAGAAATGAAAGTGAAGTTCTATTTAAACAAGACTTCTACATCATTTCAAAGTTGACGAATTACTGAACAATAAAAAAGAACAATATCCAAACATCTGTCAACTTCATTCTAATATTTAATTTGTTCTTCATTTGTGTAAAATCACAATTGTGATATAGCTTTTTAGAAGCAACTCTTAAACACACATTGTATTTTACTTGTTTGTAAAAGGTTCCTTAAGAGATCAATTGTGGTTAGATTTCTTGAGAAGACTAAGACTGTTTGTCTTAGTGGTTAACACTGTAATCAGTTTGATTTAGTGGATTAAGTCCTTGTTGAGAAAGGCAAGGTAGGATGGACTGGAGTAGTTTGAGTTCAAACGAACCAGGATAAAAATACCTTGTTATTTTTTTTCTATTGTCATAGTTGTTATTTGAAATCCTTATTCAACCCCCCTTCAGAAAGTGCTACTTGATGTTGGATCAAGGGTTTATTCATGGTGAAAGGGTTTGAACTAATGGGAAAGGAGATCCTAAGGGGTAAAGGGTAAGGTCGATGACGATGCACAAGGCAATCGACTTACAAAAATGTAAAATGGAGTGTAATGGATAAGGATTGATGGTAATGGAAATCCTATTGAATTGATTTATTATGAAAAAGGGTTTGACGTTGGATCAAGCTTATTTGTGATTTTTGAAAAGGTGTGGTTGATTTTAATCTTGGTTAGAAACTACATAAGCACAATAAAAAGAACAAAGCGGAAAAATTATGTTACACTTCATGGGAGGGGATACATTTTAATAAATAGGGATAAGAAAAGTAAAGCAAGCACCCACACAATCAAGCATACACACGATCAAAAATGAACACATATCATTCAAGCATAAACCAGGAAAATAAATATCACACATGAAAACAAACAAGAAAGAAATCATTAACCAAGTTAAATATAAATATTTAGTAAGGTTAACCAAAAAGTTAATTAATCAATATTAATAAAAATGTTTAAAGTGATTAACCATTAACATATACTTTTGTATTTTTTTTAATATTTAATAAAATAGTTAAAGGAAGAAATGAATTAATCAAACTAGATTAATTAATTAAATTAAATATAAACATTTAATAAAATTAATTAAAATAACTAATTAATATTAAATGAAAATATTTAAAGTAAATAATTAAATCTCTTTTTTTTTTTGTATTTTAAACATATATTAAAAAATTAATTAAAACAAATAGATATTGAAATACAAAAAGAAATAAATAAAAGGAGAAAACAATTAACAAAAAAAAAACAATATGGGACATGTAACCAGATAGCCAAAAAGGGGTGCCAAAAGTAGAAACCTCAGACCCATCATCAAAAGGCCCAATACATTAGGGGAAGGGTCCATCATGGACCCTTAGGTCAACTCTGACCTCTGAAAGCAGGAGAAGCGTCTGATCATGAGGGAGTCAACATAGACTCTGATCAGACGGCTTGATGGAGAAGTGTTGCACCCCAAAATTTGACCAACCGGGTCCCGTATTTGGCTCTATGTTTCGACGCATGACCGCATTCGCATCTGCATATCGCATACAGTGCATTGTTTCATTTGTTTGATTTTATTGGGATCACAGCCCTCGTCTCGCGTCTCTGGTGTTTTTAATCAGTTCAGATAGGTAGAATCGTATTTTTGGGATATTTCGGTGCCCGTTTATTTTTACCGGCTATTTTGGTGCGCTCTCGTGGTGTTATTTGTCGTTCGGTGCTATTTTCGTTCCTTTAGGAATTATTGTGATTTTTCTGGATTTTATTAGGCATTATTAAGATTTTAATAGATTTTTTTCATTTTAGGATCTTTTTTTAGAATATTAATAGGTTTTTTTAATATTTTTAATAGTTTTAATTCTTTTTAGAATATAGTAAATAGATTTTTTAATCATTTTTAGGATAATATAGAATATTAATAGATTTTTCTTTTAGAATATTAATTGATTTTTGAATATATTTTTTTAGATATAGGATATTAATAGGTTTTTAACTTCTTTTAATAGTTTTAATCTTTTTTAGAATTTGTTAGAAATAAATAGGCTTCACTTTTAATAATAGGATAAATAAATAATAAATTTTTCTTTTAATAGATTTTCTTTTAATTAGTTTAATAAGGATTTAGATATATTAGCTATTAATATAGATTTTGTAGATTTTAAATAGTTTTTAAAAAAATAGTTTTAATAGCTTTTTAATCATTTTAATAAATAATATAGATTTTTCTTTAATGATAGAGTTTCTTTTAAATAAACTAGATGTTATTAGAAATTTAATAAAAATTTTAATATAGGTTTTATTAGAGTTTTTTTTAGATTAGTGGATTTGTTAGAGTTTGTTAATTAATAGAAATTAATTGAGTATTAGTTAGTTAATTAGGTTAGTTTTTAGTTAGGGTTAATTGGTCTAATCATTTTCATTAAAATTGCTTTAATCCAGATTCAGTTTTTGTGGTTTTTGCTATCATTTTCGTGGGCCAGTGCTAGATGGTGGAGGCCCAGCTTGCGTTAAGTCCAGAAGACTCCAGAAGGATCCAGAAAAATCTAGTCCTATAAAGCTTCAGGATAACACGTGTTAAACTAGAAAGACCCCACATTTCATCACCACGTCACGCCACCTCATCAAACTCACGTTCCCTCTCACTCTGCCACACCAGTCTCCACGTGGCCAGCATGCAATCCATCCTCCCCACTAACGCAGCCACGCGTCTCCACCACCTGTCCTCGCCGGAAACCCTCCTCGGCCGGCATGCATGGCCGGCGACCACCGTAACTGAATGGTAACCACTTCCGGCCGCCGTACCAGTCACCGGAAACCCAGAACCCAGAACTTCATCTCTTTTCCTCTCTTCTTCTCCGATCTACCTCTGATCCTCCCTTCATCATCCATCACCGATCATCGTCCAAATTCATCAACCTCCGATCAACCTTCTTCAACCGTTTCCAGAAATTTAACCATCATCATCTCCAGAAATTCATCAGAAACGATGAATATTCATCATCAACCTTCAACATTATCCAGATTGCTTCGAGGAGTTTCAACCGCGTTCATGTTCACCTTCAACTTGTTTTCCAGAAAAACCTCCAGAAGCTTCAAGAGCTTCATCACGCTTCAACGATCTTCCACCCAACCTTCGAGTTCGGCCACAAGAACATGCAAGAACAAGTTCACAATCTTCAGACACTACCAAGGATTCTTCAAACGCACAATCATCAGGATTCAGATGCGTTCGTCGTGATCTTCATAGAGGTCATTCAACGTTCAAGAACTTCGATGAATCTTCAACGAACAAATCAACTTCAAGAACATTCCAGATTCCGCCGTATTACCTTAGAGAGCCTCGTGTTCTTCGTAAGAGTTCAAAGATCCTCCACTATCATCACATCTCCAGATCAGAACTAATCGAACACAGCAACATTCACAAATCCAAGATCCTCATTCATCAGCTTCAAACTTCATCAGATGTCCAGAAAGAAAATTGCAAGAACTTCATTATCCAAATCTCCAGAAGACCGCGCTCAGTTCATCATTGGTTGAAGGAAGAGAAGAAATGAGACGGAGATTGAGAGTGAGCCTGAGAAAAGGTTGAACGGAGAGGGTTCAGAGAGGGGGACGGCGGCGGAGAAGAGTGAGAGCATTAGGGTTTTCAGAGAAGGAAGTTGAGAGAGTGAGGAGGAAGAGAGTGGGTTAGGGGTCGTGGGCCTTGGAGCCCAATTGCGTTTTTGGATCCACACCCCTCCGTGTATTTTTTTTGCTGGATCATGGGCCAAGCCCATGCGTACCCCTGATTCACATCCGTACACCCCCCTCCCTGGGTTTCTGTTTTTTTTGTGGTGAATTGCTTTGGGCTGGGCCCATTCATTTTCTTGTGGTATTGCTTGATCCTTTGAAGTCTCTTTTTGTTGTTGTAAGAAATCTACTATATCATCATCATCCACAATAATATTATCCTCTTTCGAGGGGTTAGTCTCATCAAAAGAAACATGAATGGATTCTTCAATAGTAAGAGTTCTTTTATTAAAAATTCTAAAAGCTCTACTAGAAAGAGAGTAACCAAGGAATATACCTTCGTCAGACTTCTCATCAAACTTACCGAGATTGTCCTTATTGTTGTTGAGAACAAAACATTTGCATCCGAATATGTGGAAAAATTCTATGTTTGGTTTCCTACCCTTGAACAACACATACGTAGTCTTTTTGAGAATTGGTCGAATATTGACATGATTGCTTACGAAGCACGCCGTGCTAACCGCATCCGCTCAAAAATACTTAGGAAGATTTGAGTCGCTAAGCATTGTTCTTGCAAGCTCCACCAGTGACCTATTCTTCCGTTCTACGACACCGTTTTGTTGAGGAGTCCTTGGTGCGGAAAAGTTGTGATAAATTCGATGCTCTTCGCAAAAATCTTCAAAATCTGAATTTTGGAATTCTCCACCATGGTCGCTTCTTATGGAGGCTATGGTGAGTGACTTCTCGTTTTGAATTTTCTTTGCATACTTCTTGAATGCTTTGAAAGCATCATTTTTCTGCACTAAAAACAATGTCCATGTGTATCGAGAGAAATCATCAAGAATAACTAAAGCATAAATGCTACCTCCGAAGCTTTTCGTTCTCGATGGACCAAAATGATCCATATGCAACAATTGAAGTGGTCTTGATGTTGAAACCACTTGCTTGGATTTGAAAGTTGTCTTGGTTTGTTTCCCCTTTTGACATGCGTCACATAACTTATCCTTGATGAATTTTATCTTCGGAAGACCAACAACTAGATCATGCTTTATCAACTTATTTAAATGCTCCATGTGAATGTGAGCAAACCTTTTATGCCAAAGCCATGCCTCGTTGTTGTTCGCCATTAGACATTTTACCTTCAAGGATGAGTCATCAAAAGAGATCATAAAAATATTATTAAATCTTTTAACTTTTATCAAGATGTCATGGGTGACTTCATGTTCTATCAAACATTCATCCTTTGTGAAGTTGATTCGGAACCCTTTGTCACACAATTGACTTATGCTAAGTAGGTTGTGTTTAAGGCCTTCCACATAAAGAACATCTTCGATGATTGTACATGGAGGTGCACCAACGGTTCCAACTCCAAGAATTTTTCCTTTATTATCATCATCGTAAGTAACGTATCATTTGGCCTTTAATGATAGACTTGAAAATTTGTTTATATCTCCCGTCATATGCTTAGAACAACCGCTATCAAGATACCATTGATTAGAAATTATCTTCAAGCATACCTACAACACAAAATCAAGTATTGTTAGGTACCCAAATTGCTTTGGGTCCTTGATAGTTAGTACCCTTTTCAACCCACACATAATGCCCTTTAGTAACATCAATGTTGCGCGCATAGCAAGCATTAGGTGTATGGCATTTGATTCCACAATAAAAACAAGTAGGTTGAAAATGACTTCTATATCTTGGAACATAATTCTTTTTCTTCACAATTCTTTTCTTTTTATGACTTTGATGCATAGTTTTAGAATTATTTTCCTTTTCTTTAACAACTTGTTCACTTGCTTTCACAAAAATGGTTTCATTTGTGCTTGGTTTGGAAAACTTAGAATATCCTAATCCACTTTTATCATTAGGATATCTTTGGTGCCTAAGAATTTCCTCCAAGCCAATTTGACCTTTTTCGTATCTTTCTAAAACTATTTTAAGTTGAACAATTTGAAAAGATAAGAATTCACAATTTTTGCATACAAGACTTTGTTTTTTATAAAAGCAGTATTTTGTTCTTCTAAAGATGAAATTCTTTTCTTTTGGGATGAGATGCTTTTATACAAAGTCTTGCACTCTTTTAGAAGTTCATCTATGACGTCTTGTGCATCATTGTCATAAATTGAAAAATGGCTACTAACCTCATCAATTTCTTCATCGGAGTGATGTGACGCCATAAGAGCCATATTTTCACATTCATCGCTTTCTGATTCTGATGATGAACTTATCTCATTATCGTCCCAAGCAACATATGCCTTTTTATTTTTGAAATCCTTCTTGCCTTTGAATCCTCCTTTCTTTGCAAGTTTCGGCCAATCCGGCTTTATGTGACCTTGCTTTCCACATTCGTAACATGTGACTTCTTGATTCGATGTGGAAGCATCCTTTTTCTTGAAATGTCTATTCTTTTTAGGAAAAGAGGAATTTTTACTATTATTAAAAAACTTACCAAGTTTCTTTACAAGAAGCATGAAATTTTCATCTTCAGAAGTCTCGTCGTCTTTGTCATCCTTTGTGTCAATCTTCAAGGCAATTCCTTTGGACTTCTTTTCTTGACTTTTGTGCTTCTCGATCCTTCCAAGTTCCAATTCGTGCTCTTGAAGTTTGCCAAATAAGGATGTGGATGTCATCGTTGAGAGACTCTTCTTTTCCAAAATAGCGGTCACTTTCGGTTGTCATTCTCTTGTCAAGGATCTTAGGACTTTCAGGTTGAGATTATCATTGGTGAAGGTCTTCCTAAGAGCAATCAAGTGATTTGTTAGATGAATGAATCTCTTTTGTAAGGCAACAATAGATTCACCGGGCTGCATATGGAACATCTCATATTCTTGACTTAACGTGTTGAGCCTTGATCTTTTAACTTCTGCGGTTCCTTCATGCGTTTCCACCAGGGTGTCCCAAATCTCCTTTGCCGATTTACACTGTGATACACGGAAGAATTCGTCCATACTGAGAGCGCTTTGGAGTATGTTGATTGCTTTCTTCTCATTAAGAATCTTTTTCTTATCGTCTTCATCATATGTGCTTTTCAACTTTGCGGTTCCAACGCCATTGACCACATTTACTGGATTGTGTGGTCCTTCTTCGATTGCTTCCCATATGCCTTCTCCTTGGGCTTCAAGATGCGCCTTCATTCTGATTTTCCAAAAATCGAAATATTCTAACAGTGGCGGTTTGTTACTACTTCCACCGTCTTTGAAAACCGGGTTGGTGCTAGCGGAAGCCATACTGAATCTTTAGGAACAGGTTACCTTAACCTTCTCTGATGCCAATTGTAAGTTCAGAGTATGCCTAAGAGGGAAGGTGAATTAGGCTTTAGAAACGTTTTCGGTTTTTCGAGATTCTTGAATTTTACTTGGTTATGTTCTTGATGATGCGAGCAGTAAAAAGCAGAAAAAAAGGACACAAAGATTTATAGTGGTTCCCTTCATAATCCGAAGGTATTCCACTCCCCTTTCCACAAGAAAGAGATTTTTCACTATAGTTTTAGAATGTACAACCTATCACACCATCAACCGGTGAGGCCTACTATCTAACAACTATTCAACAATTAGTGTGCAAGAACAATCCTCTTGCAAGCACTAACCCTTGTGTCCAACAATCCTGGATCACAAGTCACAATAGAAAAAATTCTGAAATTCTTTGATTTGAGAGTGATATAATAATATCAATACAATGATTGATCTTCTCCTTTTGATCAAAATTCACTTTTCAATATTAATACAAGTGTTCAAAAATTCTGGATATGAAATGGTATGAACAGTATGAACACTTTTTGAAATATTTGAAAGTATTTGAAAAATAGTGAATTTGATTGAATGATTATTTTGAAAATTATTGGAGGTTGTTTTTTAATTTGAAATATTCAGAATTTATATGAGGCAAAACACCATTTCAAAAAGGTACTGTTGCGGTAAAATTTGGATGTCAAGCTATTGATTAACTTGAATCTTAATTCATTTACAGCCGGTCTTTGATTTATCCGAAGGAAAGGTTAAAGGAAGGAAAAACCTATTTTGCATCGTAAACACAATGCGGGGAGAGATATAGGGTTCGGGGGTTGGTTAAGTTTGAGGAATGTATTAGCACCCTAAACTTTTGTAGTACTCTACAGGAACCTTTTGTTTTAAATGTGCTATTGCTATAGTTATCTGCTTAAGGGTATGCTAAGGGTTAAGGGTAAAGAAGGAGACCTAAAGGGGTTAGTCCTAAGTTTACTCGCCAAGATTCACATCTTGTGCCTACGTATCCTGGATAGGGGATGGAATCAGAGTAATCGTAGTTCCCCTCACGGAGGAAGATGAGGAATTTCTTGACTGTGGTCAAGGTTCCTGGGGGAAAATAAACGTTCATAGGGAAGCGCTTATTTGGGAGTACGGGGACTCCTATTCTACATTATAAGGTTAAGTAGAAAGGGTGCGAGATAAGTTTTCCACGGCGGGAGACTTATATAGAGTACGGCCTAAAAGGTGAGTACGGGGACTCAGATCCTAAGGTTAGGGTGAGGGCAAAGGTGTCGACACAGGGGTCAAACATGTGAACCTTTCCTTCGGAGGGAAAATATTGGTGAAAGTGATAATGGTAAATGAGAATGTAAATTGGTATGCAAGTGGTGAGATTGTTTTGTTAAGAAGCTAAATTATTAGAGGAAAATGAAATGTTTTTGTAATTTTTGAGAAAATTAATTAATGGAACGTAAAAAGGATTAGTTTAATAAAATAGTTTCTAATAGAATTAACTCTAGGAAAGAAATTAAAATATTTTAAGTTAATTTAAAAAGTTAGTTTAAATTATTAAATTCTGAAGAAAAATTAATTTAGTTATTTTTAAAAGGATTTTTGTTGTTGTTTATTTTGTCATATTTGTGATTTTTTATTATATTAAACTAAAATCTAAATTAATTAAAACTTAAATTTTAATTATTATTATTCTTTATATTAAAACCTAAATCTACTATTAATAAAATATATTTCAATTTATTATAAGAAAGAATTAGATAACGGTCTAAATTGATATTTTTAGTTTTTATAATTTTAGCAAAAACTTGAATTAAAATTAAATTAACATCTTTATTTTATTTTTTTCAATTAAATTCGTTTTTTAATTAAAATATATTTTCAGATTTTTTTATTGTTAGTTATTAATAAGTTAGTGTTAGTGGTTAGTAGTTTCTTATTAATAATTGTTACAAATTACAAATGAAATAACAAAAATTAAAATAAAAAAAACAAGAAAAAATGAGAAAAGCAAAATGGGTGGGCTGGGGCGATGAAATCCCCAGACCCGGCCCAATTCAACTTGAAATGGACAGGAGTAAGGGTTCGCTTGGAACCCTGACGACCAAAACGCGATGCAAAAACTCCCCCTCTTTCTCTTCCTCGTGCTCCTCTAAACTCCCCCATTTTCTCCGTTCTCGAGCTCTCCTTTCCGAACCTGTGAGCAACAGAAACAACATACGGAAACAAACGGATTAAACGACAAAAAAGATTACCCAAACACGAAGAAGAACGGCAGCTCGATGGCACGGTTGCGGGTTTGGAGCGGACGGAGGCTTATCACGGCAGCTGTGGATTTGTGGTCGGAGTTTCGTTGGCTTTTCGATGACGGCGGTGAAATAAAGAGCTTGCGGCGAAGCTTCAGTGATGGTTTCGCGACTCCGGCGACTTTAAAAGCTAAGTTTCTTCCTGTTTACCATTTTAGGGTTTTAGGGTTTAGTGATTTTGATGTTTTTCTGTGAAATTTGTTCATGAATGTTTGAATACCCCTCTATAACTAATTTTTCTTCTCTTTTATAGGTTCAAAGAGTTAACTGCAGGAATCAGACAATTAAACATGGTGATAGTCTTTCCATCTTGAGTTGAACATGTCCTAGACACGTTTTTAACTTCCTTCAAAGTGTGTCTGCTCTCACTTTGGGATGAAATCGCATCTGCCTTATTTGTTTTAATTCTTTCCTTTTTTTTCTTCAGGATTGTCTGAAACGTGTTGGTACATCATTAAGCGCCTTTATTGTGGTTCTGTGAAGCTGGTATCAGAATTCAAGTGTTGGTATCAAGTCTGTTTTGGAATTTATGGAACGTGGTTTTGATTCATGATTCGCTGAACATTATTTTCATTGACTAGTACTTATTGTTATGTCTTGCAAACTGCAGCAGGTAGGGTCAATTCATCCACTCCAAAGTTGTTGATTTGTAAGCTGGCATCATCCAGGATCCTGTATTCGCGGCCTCTGACAATTGTTGATCTGGAGATAAACAATACCTGCTCAAATCTTGAGGCACAATGTGTGATTCAATTCCTTAGTCATATTGTTGCTTCTGTCGCATTTTTCCGGTTGCACTTGAGATTCCTACACCCAATATTGCAGGTAAATAGACCAATTCTTAACACTCTTCAAACGAACTAACTCTTCTGCCGGTTTTAACTATTTGAGTTTGCTGCTTTTTCAAAGTCATTCCACCGATAACTTACAAGCTCAGGCTTTTGGGTGACGTGCATGTTGTCTTGTTATCAATTTGAGCCTTCACTCACCTTCGGCTTTATTACAAACCGTCTGATTATGCGAAGAGGGCTAAAGCTGCTGTATTTGGAGTAGAAGATTGGCAGCAGACTGTAATGTTGAATGGTATCTCTGGTTTCGTACGTGTTTTGTTTTTTAGGTGTAGAGCTAACATGTATTGGGTCTTCAAATGAATGCTTAGGTGAATAGAGGTAGTGCGCTAGCAGGGCCTTCATGTGGACACAATTACATGTTGTTTGGAACATCAAGATGGAGTGGGGCAATGGATTAGCTACTTGAATATGCCCTTTTTTGTAAAAGAAAACCCAGAACATTGTATCAAACCCTTATTAAATTTATCTTGTATTTTGGAACTTGGTATGAATGTGTAATCTTTTTAATGCAGGTTTCGTTAAGAAAATCATGAACTCGTTGCTTTTGGCCTCATCTTCTGCATTTTGGCAGATAAACGCGTCGATACCTGTAGTGTATGATGTCAGTCAAGTGCAAAACTTGTAGTTCACTTTTTAGGAACAAATCCTGTTCTTCACTTTGTTACTACTGCAGAGGCTGGATGATGAGTAAGGGATATTATGGTTGAGATTTCCATAGAAACTTGCAGGTGTAATCGTCCTGACTCAGGTTCGTAACAATTACAAACTACATGATTTTCGTTTCTTTGGATTATCACCCTTCTTAAGAATTTAAAATGATTCCTCTTTTTATGACTCTGCAGACTTTGATCAGCAAGCATGGTTCCTCAGCCTATCATTTCTAGAAATCCCCATGGTGCAACTCAAACGGCATGAGCGGTGCAATGGGAATTGGTTGGGAAAATAAGGAAAATTGGCGATTGCTTCCTGGTAATTTCAGAGGGTTTAGTTGCCATATAACTTTGTGTGCCTGGTTGCTGCATTTCGAGAGTCTATTCGATGTTCATGATGCGGTGCTGAAACAAATTGGGATTGTGATTGTGTTGTCGACATCATATGGGTTGACGGAAGCCAGCATGGTTGCAAAGAGTTTCACTTTATCCACAGTCAAAAAGTCGATGCAATATAGGTGTTTTTTTGTTGTAACAATGATTCTGCTAACATGCCTCATGGCTCCTTTTATTTTAAGACAAAGCCTATGGTAAACTTTATAATAGAGATTTGCATCTTCAAAAGTTTTAAGTAATGACTTGCCTTTAGTCTTTTCCGGTCCAATACCTGTGATGAATCTTGGTAACTTAAATTTGATGCGCTTACACACGTGGATGTAGTTATTGAAACACCTATTGTGGGCCTATAACTTTGTGAACATAGTTTGGTTTTAAATTCAGACTTCATGAGGTACAACGGCTCTTTGGCTTTAATCATATACATTCATCATGGAAATTCTTTGATTGGATTCCAAGTTTAATAAATCATCTTATATCCAACCATATCACATACAAGAAAGCTAAAACCACTAATAATTTTGAACAACCCCTCCACTTCTTGAACCTCAAGGAAGACACGCAAAACAAATTTTTAGAGTATAATATGTGCTCAAGAATTTAACGTCACTTGAAACATTCTTAGATTTAATATCTCCCGCCTTCAGTTGTATCACGAGTCAAACACATTCCTCTGGATAGATTTATAGAAACATCTTGCCTTACTGAAGATCCACACACTCTTTAGACTATGCCAAATCTTTGATATGAGTCATGCCCTGAGAAATCCTTTGGAAATAGGGATATCATCTCGTGTCGACTGCAAGACCATAATAATGAGGGTAGATGCTTCTACAATAATTTAGCACAACCCATAGGAGATAATGGGTATACATAAAACCTTCATGACTTCCTGAACTACCAAGAGTAACCTAACATCACAAAACAAAACAAACAAAACGGTTAAAATGGTTAGCTATGCATGGATATTCGACTTAGACAATATGCAAATGATCAATGAATCTAATGGTAAAATTTGGGGTGCGACAGTTGCCCATATTTAAATAACTTCACCAAATGATTTGAGCGACACAGGCTTGAGAAATCATGGTGAAAGGAATTTAAATACAGATAACTGAAAATTTTGCCCTTAGACACAGTGATATGCAATGCTATGGACGACACGACAATGTTGACGATGCCATGAATCTAATATGATGCGTATGATGAAAATGATAAGTGCAAAAATGCAGACGACACGGCGACACAGGGGACCGACGCGACGAGCAAAACACACATTGGGGAAACGACACACTGGGAAACAGCGCGCAACCGGGGAAAATCTAAAGTGATAAAAAGGTAACACGGGATCCACACGGCGGTAGGATCAAGTAAACAAAATGCTGGAATTTTCGGGACATTCCTTTAAACGAAGAGATCGAACGGGATCTTCAGGAATCGTCGGAAAATATACAAGGAGAAATAACATCAGAAACATCCGGAAGAACATCGAATAAACTCTAAAACATACCATAGATACTCGGAAAAACATCGAATAAACTCGGGGACAAAGAACAAATTTCAGGGACATTCAGAAGAACATTGAATGTGCTCTGAAACATACCAGAGATACTCAGAAAACCATCGAATAAACTTTGGGCTGTATCCAGAACCAAAAGGACGACATCCATAGGAGCATGAGATGAAGACAAGTCTCTGAAGGTAAATTCGAAACATTTAGGAAAGCAATAAATGTAACGGGACAAGTTTGAAGACGTATCTGGAAGAACATCAGATAAGCAACAAAGAGGTTCTGGAAGAACATCAGAACAAAGAGAAACGTATCCGGAAAACCATCGGATAGATTCTAGAAAACCATCAGAATCAAAGGTGGCATCTGGAAAACCATTAGATAAAAGACTCGATCTGGAACACCGTCAGAAAGAGAAACAAATCCGAGAAACCATCGGATAGATTCTGGAAAACCATCAGAATCAAAGGAAAATATCTGGGAAACCATCAGATAAAAGACTCGATCTGGAAAACCATCAGAAAGAGAAGATAAAAATAAAGGTACCAGACATCCAATAATGGCTTTGAATGAAAGGTAAAACACTGTATATGAGAAGAGTGTTGGATGTAGATGGGAACAGACATATTCGGAAAACCATCGGATAAGAAAAACGTCATATCTGGAAGAACATCAAATAGACACGACACAAAATTGTTGGTAGGTGCCAAGTGAGTTGGACTTTGACCACAAGGCAAGACGTGGATAAAACACGACCTCGGGAGAAATACAAATGAGGATGAAACACTCATGATATGTATATGTATATAAATATGCATATGAATTATGTTATGAGATATGATCAAATGCTAATGCAGATGCCGACGACAAGGCTCGACTCTTCTGGTAAGATGACAAGAATGGGAAACTGATTCCTCAACACGGAGATCACTGTCATTCGGCTAAATTGTATCAAGTTGGTGATCCTTGTAGGAAGGAAAGGTAGCTGTCTGGGGGTTCTTCAAGTAAACTGCCCCAGATTAAACCGTCTGTTTATAGATAAACTGATAGTTGCTTCAGCTTGTCTGATTCATGAAAATGACTATTTTACTGTATCCTCAGAAGGCCTGCCCCAGTCTGAGTCTTGAGCAATCGTTTTGATGAACTGATTCTGAGAAGGACTTGCCCCTGATAAGATCACTTGACCAAGTTTCTCGATGTTTGAAAATTCCTTAGAGGAAAGCCAGTTTGCAAACAAAAGTATTCATACAAACATGGTAATGCGAAGCTCATGCAATTTTTGAAATCAAAATTATTTTGAAATATGAAGAACAAATGAGTCGTGGGTCAGAACACGGTGGTTCGAAACGCTCAAATTTTAAAACAAAGGTGTACTTACCAAAATAAATGATTCGCAAAGATCTTTTGGAGTCAGCTTACGCAACCTTGTTGTAGTATGCTTTCAAAATAACCTTGTTTCAATTAGGTCTTTTGAGGGTTGTAACGTGGCCTGGTTCACGGTTTATGAAACAAAGGAAAAAGGTTCAAATCTTATTTGTACCCACCCCATCTACGTGATGATCTTCAGTTCTAACGCTCAGTTAACTCATATTATGCATTCATGTCCTTATAGGTCAGGAATTGCACTGATGGAAGCAATGATGGTTCAGAAGTCAAGGGACTTATGAAAAGGCAACCACTGTTTCTTTACGATGTATGGTTGTTTTGACATTGAGGATTTTCATGGTGAGGATTTAAAGATCTCCTCCTTTTATAATCCCTAACTTTTGCCTGAGCGGTTTTTAAAGCACACAGTCAGCAGGATGCCCTAGTTTTGCCTAAATCTCCTTCATAGGTTTGACTTAGCGGGCTTTTTCTTTTGATTGATTTTTTTTTATTTTAGAAAGTAACTGCCTAGCTTTAATGATTACGGCGAACCATCACCGGCTTTTGACTTGGAAAACATCTTCGACAGTTACTTGTTGTGCGTGAAGGAAAATTGCGAGTGCGACCTTTATATGAAAAGGGTATTGTAGGAACATACAACCAAGTTAACTGAGAACTACCCATGCCCCAGGTTAAGATTGTGGGTTTTTTGTAAATAAAGAAACTCCAACTTCTAGGCTCGAAGGGGTTGACAAGGGATTAACTTCCTTATTTCTCCAGTGTTTGGGAGTTGAAACAATGCCTTACATCGTCAACAAAGTTTTGATTGAAAGCAATACTGACAACAATTATGGGTATAACGTTTTCATCATCCTCCCTCCAATCCTTGCATATCAAAAATTTGGACAAGAATGTAAATATTTGAAAGATAAAGCATAAAGATGCAAATAATAGACAAAGATGAATTGAAATCGAAAGTTGCAATGCTCAGTTCATTAATGTAAAAGTACAAACATAATTCGAAAGCAACCAGCTAAAAAAGGAAAGTGCAAACAACGAGAAACAAAAGCTTAGTGATTGAATTAGTATTGTCTGAATCTTCACTTCTGATGCACTGGCAAAGGATTCTTCTGGACATTTGGAGGATTATCTGCAAAATCCAGTGTTCCATCTCTAATCAACTCACGTACTCTAGCCTTCAGTGCAAAACAATGCTCCAAGTCATGGCCTAAGGCACCCTCATGAAAAGCACACTAGAAATCAGTCCTGAATCCAACTGGAGGAGGGTTAGGAGGAGGTGGTAGAGCCCTTGTAGTGATCAATCCTCGTTGAACCAGGTAAGGATAAAGTTCTGTATAAGTCATGGGAATAAGATCAAAATGGTTCCTATTTCGAGACTGGTCTTGTCTGATAACTGGACATTGAGTAGTCTGAGTTGGCTGTGGAGCAACAATAGGTTGAGATCCATGGCGAGGCTTCCTTGATTCAGTCATGACAGCATTAGTCTGTTCCTCCTTCTTCTTATGGAAATTCCCATAGGATTTCTTTGCCCTATTAGAAGATTCGGCAGCTTTGGACACCTTACCATTTTTCAAACCTTCTTCTATCCTTTGGCCAATAGTCACCAGATCTGTAAAGCTTGAAGAGACACTTCCAATCATCTTTTCCCAATAGAAAGGAGACAAAGTATCCATGAACATTCCTGTCAGTTCCTTCTCTGCTATAGGGGGGTCAACTTGGGAAGCTAATTCCCTCCAACGCTGAGTATACTCCTTGAACGACTCTTTTTCTTTCTGAGACATACTTTGTAGCTGACGACGATCGGGAGCCATGTCTAAGTTGTATTTGTATTGCCTCATAAAAGCATTACCGAGATCCTGGAAGCAATGGACGCTGTTATGCTCTAGGTTCATATACCATTTAAGAGAAGCACCGCTCAGACTATCCTGAAAGCAATGGGTAAGCAACTTCTAATTGTTGGTGTAAGCTGCCATCTTTCGGAAATACATGACTAGATGGGCTCTTGGACATGAGTGACCTTGATACTTCACAAACTCAGGAGTCTTGAACTTGGAAGGCAAAACAAGATCAGAGACTAGGCACATATTATCGGCATCAACGTTGAAGAAATTAGTACCTTCGACAACTTGGAGTCTCTTGTTTATGATTTGAAATTGCTCACGGGTAATCTTAGGCTCAACAAAGTCTTCCTGGTTGTCCTCTTGAGCACGGGCAGCATTATACTCATAGGGAGAATTCTCAAAGGGAGCTTGGACAGTCTGATTAACAGTGTGGACCATAAGTATGGCCTCGGTAAAGACAGGAGCTTGAAAAACTGGTCTGACAGTCTGACCAATTGTAGCAGCAGATGCAATAGGTGGAGAGTAGTTATGAGGTAAACCAAACTTTGGCCAAGTAGAGGGCGGCAGTGAAGCAGGAGATGGATCAGCACTTGAAACTTCCTTAATGACGGTCCTCTGAGGTGGCTCTCCTCTGGAAATCAATACTTGAAGCATCTCGGTAAGCCTAGTCATGCCTGATTTCAACTCATCGATCTCCATTCGGACTTCCGCATTATGTTCTTATTGTTCTGACATCTTGCGTCTTAAGCTAGCTCTAGTCTGATATCTGTGTCGAGGAATCAGCTTGACGACCCAAAGGAACACTGGAAGATAAAGATAACTGGGAATGAGAAACCGGGGGAAAATGCAATGCAAAAGTGTGATGCTAATGCCACGCAATGGTTTCAAGAACCTCAACAGTCGATTGTAAACATTTTTAGGAAAGTTGGGAAAAGGTTTTAAACTTTAAAAATGTAGGACTTTTGAATTTGCAAAGGACTGTTGAATTCCTTGAAACTAGGAATGATATGATGTTGGATGCAATGTATAAGCACACAAAGCAAACAAAATATCCTAGGTTAGGGAAACATGAGTGGAGTTAAGGTCTACCCATCCCAAAAGGTAAGTACTATAGGTTACTTGTACTTGCAGAACAAGGGTTCTAAAACGGTGCCCAAAGTCATCAGTCCATCTTTCGGATATTATCAACTTCCCAATTACTCGGTGATTAATAATATTCTCAAGAGAACTTCTTTTAAGTGTAGCATCGCGTAGCACTACTTCGGAAGTACTCCCTCATAGTCCCGCGCTACATCCTAATAAAGGCCAAAGTGGGGTTAAGGTAGCTATGGTCCTCAGTATCATAGACTTCAATCGACAATAGTAAAAGTTTTTACGATTACTCGTTCAACCGAACCATTTTCGAAAGGGTCTCAACTGAGCGTGATTTTCGAGTCAACTTGGTTGGGATTCAACTCCCTATAAGCCTCATCGAACATATCACTATCCTATCTTAAGTTCACTCAAATTTTGGTGTAGGACTTATCTCACAACAACAACATAAACCCAAAGTAAGGTACGACAATTATATATAAGCAAAAGCAAGCATAAAAAAACAAGATAGGGGTAACCCTCCAAAAACTTTAGTTAAATCCCCAGTGAAGTCGCCATTTTCTGTTGCGGTGAAATTTAGATGTCAAGCTATTGATTAACTTGAATCTTAATTCATTTACAACCGGTCTTTGATTTACCCGAAGGAAAGGTTAAAGGAAGGAAAAACCTATTTTGCATCGTAAACACAATGCGGGGAGAGATCTAGGGTTCAGGGGTTGGTTAAGTTTGGGGAAGGTATTAGCACCCTAAACTTCTGTAGTACTCTACAGGAACCTCTTGTTTTAAATGTGCTATTGCTATAGTTGTCTGCTTAAGGGTATGCTAAGGGTTAAGGGTAAAGAAGGAGACCTAAAGGGGTTAGTCCTAATTTTACTCGCCAAGATTCACATCTTGTGCCTACGTATCCTGGGTATGGGATGGAATCAGAGTAATCATAGTTCCCCTCACGGAGGGAGATGAGGAATTTCTTGACTGTGGTCAAGGTTCGTGGGGGGAAATAAACGTTCATAGGGAAGCGCTTATTTGGGAGTACGGGGACTCCTATTCTACATTATAAGGTTAAGTAGAAAGGGTGCGAGATAAGTTTTCCACGGCGGGAAACTTATATAGAGTACGGCCTAAAAGGTGAGTACGGGGACTCATATCCTAAGCCTAGGGTGAGGGCAAAGGTGTCGACACAGGGGTCAAACATGTGAACCTTTCCTTCGGAGGGAAAATATTGGTGAAAGTGATAATGATAAATGAGAATGTAGATTGGTATGCAAGTGGTGAGATTGTTTTGTTAAGAAGTTAAATTATTAGAGGAAAATGAAATGTTTTTGTACTTTTTGAGAAAATTAATTAATGGCACGTAAAAAGGATTAGTTTAATAAAATAGTTTCTAATAGAATTAACTCTAGGAAAGAAATTAAAATATTTTAAGTTAATTTAAAAAGTTAGTTTAAATTATTAAATTCTAAAGAAAAAGTAATTTAGTTATTTTTAAAAGGATTTTTTTGTTGTTGTTTATTTTGTCATATTTGTGATTTTTTTATTATATTAAACTAAAATCTAAATTAATTAAAACTTAAATTCAAATTATTATTATTCTTTATATTAAAACCTAAATCTACTATTAATAAAACATATTTCAATTTATTATAAGAAAGAATTAGATAACGGTCTAAATTGATATTTTTATTTTTTATAATTTTAGCAAAAACTTGAATTAAAATTAAATTAACATCTTTATTTTATTTTTTTCAATTAAATTCGTTTTTTAATTAAAATATATTTTCAGATTTTTTTATTGTTAGTTATTAATAAGCTAGTGTTAGTGGTTAGTAGTTTCGTATTAATAATTGTTTAAAATTACAAATGAAATAACAAAAATTAAAATAAAAAAAACAAGAAAAATTGAGAAAAGCAAAATGGGTGGGCTAGGGCGATGAAATCCCCATACCCGGCCCAATTCAAATTGAAATGGACAGGAGTAAGGGTTCGCTTGGAACCCTGACGGCCAAAACGCGGCGCAAAAACTCCCCCTCTTTCTCTTCCTCGTGCTCCTCTAAACTCCCTCATTTTCTCCGTTCTCGAGCTCCCATTTCCGAACCTGTGAGCAACAGAAACAACACACAGAAACAAACGGATTAAACGACAAAAAAGACTACCCAAACGCGAAGAAGAACAGCGGCTCGATGGCGCGGTTGCGGTTTTGGAGCGGACAGAGGCTTATCACGGCGGTTGTGGATTTACGGTCGGCGTTTGTTGGCTTCGCAATGACGACGACGAAATGAAGAGCTTGCGGCGAAGCTTCAGTGACGGTTTCGTGACTCCGGCGACTTTAAAATCTAAGTTTCTTCCTGTTTACTATTTTAGGGTTTTAGGGTTTAGTGATTTTGATGTTTTTCTATGAAATTTGTTCATGAATGTTTGAATGTCCCTCTATAACTGATTTTTCTTCTCTTTTATAGGTTCAAAGAGTTAACTGCAGGAATCAGGCAATTAAACATGGTGATAGTCTTTCCATCTTGAGGTGAACATGTCCTAAACACGTTTTTAACTTCCTTCAAAGTGTGTCTGCTCTCACTTTGGGATGAAATCGCATTTGTCTTATTTGTTTTAATTCTTTCCTTTTTTTTCTTCAGGATTGTCTGAAACGTGTTGGTACATCATTAAGCGCCTTTATTGTGGTTCTGTGAAGCTGGTATCAGAATTCAAGTGTTGGTATCAAGTCTGTTTTGGAATTTATGGAATGTGGTTTTGATTCATGATTCGCTGAACATTCTTTTCATTGACTAGTACTTATTGTTATGTCTTGCAAACTGCAGCAGGTAGGGTCAATTCATCCACTCCAAAGTTGTTGATTTGTAAGCCGGCATCATCCGGGATCCTGTATTCGCGGCCTCTGACAATTGTTGATCTGGAGATAAACAATACCTGCTCAAATCTTGAGGCACAATGTGTGATTCAATTCCTTAGTCATACTGTTGCTTCTGTCGCATTTTTCCGGTTGCACTTGAGATTCCTACACCCAATATTGCAGGTAAATAGACCAATTCTTAACACTCTTCAAACGAACTAACTCTTCTGTCAGTTTTAACTATTTGAGTTTGCTGCTTTTACAAAATCATTCCACAGATAACTTACCAGCTCAGGCTTTTGGGTGACGTGTACACTGTCTTGTTATCAATTCGAGCCTTCACTCACCTTCGGCTTTATTACAAACCGTCTGACTATGCGAAGAGGGCTAAAGCTGCTGTATTTGGAGTAGAAGATTGGCAGTAGACTGTAATGTTGAATGGTATCTCTGGTTTCGCACGTGTTCTGTTTTTTTGGTGCAGAGCTAACATGTATTGGGTCTTCAAATGAATGCTTAGGTGAATAGAGGTGGTGCGCTATCAGAGCCTTCATGTGGACATAATTACATGTTGTTTGGAACATCAAGATGGAGTGGGGCAATGGATTAGCTACTTGAATATGCCCTTTTTTGTAAAAGAAAACCCAGAACATTGTATCAAACCCTTACTAAATTTATCTTGTATTTTGGAACTTGGTATGAATGTGTAATCTTTTTAATGCAGGTTTCGTCAAGAAAATCATGAACTCGTTGCTTTTGGCCTCATCTTCTGCATTTTGGCAGATAAACGCGCTGATACCTATAGTGTGTGATGTCAGTCAAGTGCAAAACTTGTAGTTCACTTTTTAGGGACAAATCATGTTCTTCACTTTGTTACTACTGCAGAGGCTGGATGATGAGTAAGGGATATTATGGTTGAGATTTCCATAGAAACTTCCAGCTGTAATTGTCCTGACTCAGGTTCGCAACAATTATAAACTACATGATTTTCGTTTCTTTGGATTATCACCCTTCTTAAGAATTTAAAATGATTCCTCTTTTTATGACTCTTCAGACTTTGGTCAGCAAGCATGGTTCCTCAACCTATCATTTCTAGAAATCCCCATGGTGCAACTCAAACGGCATGAGCGGCACGATGGGAATTGGTTGGGAAAATAAGGAAAATTGGAGATTGCTTCCTGGTAATTTCAGAGGGTTTAGTTGCCATATAACTCTGTATTCCTGGTGGCTGCATTTCGAGAGTCTATTCGATGTTCATGATGCAGTGCTGAAACAACTTGGGATTGTGACTGTGTTTTCGACATCATATGGGTTGACGGAAGCCAGCATGGTTGCAAAGAGTTTCACTTTATCCACAGTCAAAAATTCGATGCAATATAGGTGTTTTTTTTGTTGTAACAATGATTCTGCTAACGTGCCTCATGGCTCCTTTTATTTTAAGACAAAGCCTATGGTAAACTTTGTAATAGAGATTTACATCTTCAAAAGTTTTAAGTAATGACTTGCCTTTAGTCTTTTCTGGTCCAATACCTGTGATGAATCTTGGTAACTTAAATTTGATGCGCTTACACACGTGGACGTAGTTATTGAAACACCTATTGTGGACCTATAACTTTGTGAACATAGTTTGGTTTTAAATTCAGACTTCATGAGGTACAACGGCTCTTTGGCTTTAATCATATACATTCATCATGGAAATTCTTTTATTGGATTCCAAGTTTAATAAATCATCTTATATCCAACCATATCAGATACGAGAAAGCTAAAACCACTAATAATTTTGAACAACCCCTCCACTTCTTGAACCTCAAGGAAGACACGCAAAACAAATTTTTAGAGTATAATATGTGCTCAAGAATTTAACGTCACTTGAAACGTTCTTAGATTTAATATCTCTCGCCTTCAGTTGTATCACGAGTCAAACACATTCCTATGGATAGATTTATAGAAACATCTTTCCTTACTGAAGATCCACACACTCTTTAGACTATGCCAAATCTTTAATATGAGTTATGCCCTGAGAAATCCTTTGGAAATAGGGATATCATCTCGTGTCGACTGCAAGACCATAATAATGAGGGTAGATGCTTCCACAATAATTCAGCACAACCCATAGGAGATAAGGGGTATACATAAAACCTTCATGACTTCCTGAACTTCCAACAGTAACCTAACATCACAAAACAAAACAAACAAAACGGTTAAAATGGTCAGCTATGCATGGATATTCGACTTAGACGATATGCAAATGAACAATGAATCTAAGGGTAAAATTTGGGGTGCGACAGGTACAAATGAGTATGAAATGAATATTGAAAAGGTATAACAATTACACAGGATTTGAATTTGAAAAGAAACATTTTTTCAAAATTCGTTCAGTGTTAATCGGTTAAGCATATAGGTTAATCGGTTAACACTGGAATGTTAGCCCTGAGAATTTGAAATTTGAGACCGTTAACCGGTTAACCAATATGGTTAATTGGTTAACACTGTGAAAACTTAGAATAAAACTTAAGTTAAAAGTGTTATACCAGTTCCAAAAAATTTTAAAATATGCAAATGTAATATGTTGATATGATAGACTTTTTGAACACTTATATATCAATTAAAAGAGTGAGTTTTGATATACCAAAGTCCTGTGTCCAAGTCTTGAAAAAGTAGTCGATCAATTGCACATGAAGCTTGATTCGAATGACAATATTCCATTGATGATGCGTAGCCTTGATCTTGATCATGTATTCTTGATGATATGCTTGCACCTCTTACTTTTTTAGAAGAGTTCAGAATAGAGAAGCTTCTGGTTTTATCTTCAGTGTATATACCCCCACGGGTATATAATGCAAGTAGCTTCTTAGTACATATACCCCCACAGGTATATAGTGTAAGTATCTTGATCAATTTGAAAGCTTGACTTTTTGCAAACATGGAATGAGCTTAAGTCTTGTTGACATCATCAAAATCTTGAGATTGAAGTATGCTTCTACATTATATCCTTTGTTTCTATAACCGTGAGCCAGACCACGATACAACCCTCAAAAGACTTAATTGAGGTGGGGTTTGTTTTGAAAGCATGCTACAACAAGGTTGCGTAAACCGACTCCTACATATATGCTAATCTTCTGTATTGGTGTCATATGCTTGCTATATTTTTGACACACCAGTAAATCAGCATTACGTTTGGACTAATGGTCCAATTCGTCACACACTTTCACATCATTCCCAATAAATGACATTTTCAAAACTTACATGAATGTCGCATTAAAATTACCATTTTTGAATGAACAATTTTAAACTGCAAATCAGTACTTGACATTATAGAAATTCCAACAAAGTGCAATCATAGAGAAACTTGAACATTCAATGATGTTGATCCGAATCAAGACTACCTCATAACTTTGTGAATTGGGGGCAAGTCCCTCCGAGGTTCAAACAGGGGCATACTGTTGCAAAATCCATACACTGGGGCAATCATCGCAGACCATGTCATGGTATAAACCTTTAAGAAAAAATCTTCAAATACCTGGCGGACTAAGGCATACTAGTTGAACATAGACAATTTTCCTTCATGCTTTCAAATTGGTCAAGCTGACCATGCCAGAGATCAGCAATGGTTGAGGTCAACAAGCGTCAAAATCCTTAGGGCTAAGAAAAAGTACGACTAACATGCATTGGTTAAGTCACTACGCTCGCGCAATCCATATGCATTGGTTAAGTCGCTACGCTCGCGCAATCAACATGCTTTGGATAAGTCGCTACGCTCAACATTTGTAAGCCGTCATGACATATCATCTAGAAGCTAGGTTCTTACCAGAACGAGTATACCACTTCTGCAAAAGATCCGACTAGAGGCAGGCTACCCAGAGTTTCTTTTGATTAAGGGAGAGTCCTTCCAATGCTCAATCAGCACAAGTTACGTCGCTTCAACGCTCATTCTGGGGCAGACTACCTCAAGAATAATTTTAAGCCAATTACTCTGAGGGTCAGTTAATCAAGGTCAAAACACTTCTTGACTAAATTTTGGAACAAACCATCTCGAGTTCATCTCATGGTACAATTGTTTCCAACTTCCTTTCACGACTTGGAATGCTAGGGCAAGCCATCTCAAGATCATCTCATGGTACAACTGCTTCCAAATTCCTTTCATGACTTGGAATTTTAGAACAATCCATCTCGAGTTCGTCTCATGGTACAATTGTTTCCAACTTCCTTTCACGACTTGGAATGTTGGGGCAAGCCATCTCGAGTTCATCTCATGGCACGACTACTTCCAATTTCCGTTCAAGGAAAATTTCTTCATAGACCTAGACTGGGGCAAGTTGAGCTACACTGGGGCAGTTACTCAAGCAAGCTTATTCTCGTCAGCAAGAGTTGAGTGTCGGGGAATCATGCCATCACCCCATCATAACCATAGCCTCCTGAAAGAGCCTCCCTGTCATTTGGTTACATCCCCACAGCCTGGACCTCATACCTGTCAGAGCTTTGTAACCGAAATTAAACTTCCAAAGTCCAGTTCTCGTCTGGCAAATCCTTTAAAGTCCAGCTCTCTTCTAGCAAATCCTTTAAAGACCAGCTCTCGTCTGGCAAATCCTTTAAAGTTCAGTTCTCGTCTGGCAAATCCTTTAAAGTCCTGCTCTCGTCTGGAAAATCCTTTAAAGTCCAGTTCCTGTCTGGCACACCATTTTAAAGTCCAGTTCCCATCTGGAAAACCATTTTAAAGTCCAGTTCCCGTCTGGCAAACCATTTTAAAGTCCAGCTCTCGTCTGGCAAACCCTTTAAAGTCCAGTTCCCGTCTGGCAAACCATTTTAAAGCCCAGTTCCTGTCTGGCAAACCATTTTAAAGTCCAACTCTCGTCTGGCAAACCCTTTAAAGTCCAGTTCCCATCTGGCAAACCATTTTAAAGCCCAGTTCCTGTCTAGAAAACTATTTTAAAGTCCATCTCTCGTATGGCAAATCTTTTAAAGTCCAGTTCCCGTCTGGCAAACTATTTTAAAGTCCAGTTCCCGTCTGGCAAACCATTTTAAAGTCCACCCCGTTAGAATCTTCACTACTAAGGCTCAACTTCGTTTGGCAACTACCAAGTCCAATCCATTTGGCAACTACCAAATCCAGTCCCTGGTGGTACCTCCAACAGGAATTTTTATCCCCAACATACCTGATCGCTGCATTATCATAAGCATGGCATGCAACATCATATCATTTTCATATCGAGCATTATCATATCATTTGCATTTACATCTTGCACTCCCTAGCAGTTGCACTGTTAGCTGCATGTTTGGGCATCATAACGCATTGCATCGCATAACAACATAGCAGGATCTAGGATCAGTTTGCAAGCATCTTGGCCAGTCCTCCAGTGAAGTTGGCAGTATGGCTCCGAAAAGAGTTAATACCCCGCAAGTTCAAGGAATTCTACTCCCTAGCAAGTCAGTCTTCAACTATGCAGTTGATGATGATAATCTTCAGCATCTATTGCTCTTGTGGCTCTCTAAGCAGAGGTTCTCTTAAAAAGTTTCTTGAAGGCTTACCCTGCAGAGTTTGCACAATGTTGTTCCTCCAATAGGAATTTTGGCTCAACTATTCCCCAAAAAATTTATCATCCGAGATACTGCTTTGGTATCGCGAAGGACCTTATTGGATAAGGGACTGCTTCGGCCACCCGAAGAAATCTCGTTTGTGTTCATAGATACTGCTTTGGTATCGCAAAGGACCTTAACGAATGCTTCGACCACCCAAAGAGGCTCGTTTATACCACTTTGGTATCGTAAAGGACCTTAACGGATAAGGGACTGCTTCGACTATCCAAAGAGAATTGTTTATACCACTTTGGTATCGCGAAGGACCTTAACAAATGAGGGACTACTTCGACCACCCAAAGAGGCTCGTTTATACTACTCTGGTATCGCGAAGAACCTTATTAGATAAGGGGCTGCTTCGACCACCCAGAGAATGTCAGATTATCTTGTTCATCTTTCGCATCCTGCTATCCCGTTCTAGTATCTCACTGCATTTTAACTTGCTTGTCGGACCAATTTTGGGGTCTTCTTGTATCTAATTGACTTCCCCGTCAAAATGAACGCCTTACAACAGTTCATGCTCTCGGGTCAAAGACAATTAGATAGGGGCATCTGTCATACCCCAAATTTGTCCTACTTTGGTATTTAATGAATGTTTTACTGCTTCATGACTTTTGGCCATGGTCCTCTAAGATTTGGATTATGAAGGTTTTGTTTGCGCTCGTTGTGATTACAAGCTCTTGCCAAAGTGGTGGTTTAGGTACAGATAAAAGAAAAATGTGCCATCATTCTTGTGATCAGACTTCAAAACAAGATTGACTGCCCAAGTTATAAGACTGATTCATTTTAAGGCAGGTTCATTTGGTTTCAAGTGGTTTTAGAATGTGTTTCAAAGATGAGTCCAAGTCTTGTTTTAGCTTAAACCATGTCCTTTCAAATCGTGATGCAAGTTGATTCGAAGCTGTGTTTAGAGTACATTCAAGCCAAGACTAATACACCTTCAAGTTGTATTTCAAAATGTATTATAAGCATTGTTTCAAGGTTGTTAAGGATGTGTGATTAATTAAGACATAATATTGGAGATGGTTGGAGCCCATTGGTAAACCATGTTGGAGAATTATTTTGACTAACTTCAGACAAACAATTCAGGTTTCTTCTCAAAGGGCTAAATGCATAAATTGAAGTTAAGAGTGGACAAGATCAATTTAAATTCAAGTCCTCATATCAATACTCAAAGTTACAAAATTACCACATGCCAAATGAGAACAAGTTATTGGTACCCATATTTCTAGCATGCCATGAGAGTGGGCCAAGACATTTACAAGCTTTCATTTGACGTAATGAGGAAAATGTTTTTTTCTTGTCATGAAGAGCAAAACCCTAAAAAAATTTCCGCGGCGAAAATACGTGTGAAATATACCTTGAAAACTCCTCAAATCAAAAGCTCTTAACGGTGAGGAAGAAGAAATGTACCAGATAGAGAAGAAGTAAAGTGGAAGGGTGACGGATTGCTCACCATAAGCTAGCTTCGATACCGATGAAAAACGCTACCAGAGTCGTCCCAGCCAGGTACTAATCTCATTGTTTTGGTTGTTAATTTCGTTAAGCTTCTCTTTAATAGTTTTCTATCATGATAAATCGTGTGTATTCTTCTAGGTTTGATTTTCGCTCTAGGTTTAGGCTTGAGTTCAATTGGTGAGAGGTCTAGGGTTTACTGTGTTTGGGAGATTTTTTTTTTCATAGGAGTAGATGTAAGCAAGCAGAGTTTGTTTTAGGAAGAGGGACGCGATGTTGATGAAAAGGGAGGAGTTCAGATGGATAAGGTTAGGGGAAGAGTATTTCAAAGGGGTAGAGGTCATTGATTTCTGTTTATTTTTTGCCTTAATTGTTATTCATGATTAAAGGCAACTTTAATGATGATTTTATGTTACCAACGCGTCCCTTCATTAGTGTACGAGAGAGTTGAGCGGTGTGGTGTTCCCCATATAACCCGTGTAGATCCTGTGTGTGTGTCCCCTTGGTCTTAGTGTGCACCCTTTCATTTGTGGCCATTGGATGGAGGCGAATGGCTTTCAGATTGGATCAACGATCCAGATCTGCGGAGAGAATGTTAGGTTGGTCGAGGGTTCACCGTGAACCCTCCCTCTCTTCCGTGTGGGCTGTTATTTGGGCCTGGGAATTTTTTTGATTGCACCCCCTAGTTCTTGACTACCCTGGCCCATTGGTTTTCCTTTTTATTTATTTATTTTATTTAAACTTTACATTTTATTTATTTTTAATATATCTTAAAACAAATACTTGAAAAATATTTATTTAATTTTCTGTTAAGAAATTTTGAATTATTATTAATTTAATTAATTTTTTTAAAAATCTTTTATTTAATAATAATTTATTTATTTAATGGTTAATATTATTAAATAATTGATTTTGATTTGATTAATTGTTTTAAATTAGTTTTTAAATTTTAAGACAACACAAAGATACTTAATTTTATCTTAATTATGCAGAATTGTAAATGCTGAAAGATAAATAACACAATGAATTGTTTACCCAGTTCGGTGCAACCTCACATACATCTGGGGGCTACCAAGCCAAGAAGGAAATCCACTATTAACAGAATTAATTAAGAGCTAACCCCCCCCCCCCCCCCCGTTTACAACTCCTCACTTAATCTCTACCCAATGCAATTTCTGCCTAGAGACCACTAGACAAGAGTATACCCACTCACTCCCCCTCAATCACAGCAGTGATATACAATTCAATCCAAAGGACAGACTTTAGAAGAGACTCTACAAAGTCACAATACTTGATTTTGCTTAACAACTTCAATTAAGGACAATGAACACAACAGTTCATACACACTAACCAAAGCAATTATACAACATACAATTGCTTGGCACACAAGAAATTCTAAGACTCCTACGCACGTGAAGAATCACTGCAAACCACAGAATTCTCCACTCACAAATATTTCTACCGCAATGTATCAAAAGATACAAAGGGTGACTTACACACAAGGGACTCTCAAACCCTAGAACTCTATTTTACACTCTGGTTTTTCTTAATGTGAGTGCATAATTTCCTCTTCTTCTGCTCCTCCTTTTATAGCAATGCAGACTGGGCTTGGGCTGATCACAAGTAACAAACATTAGGTTTAACAAAGTAAACCTAATTTCCACAATTCAAGGTGTTGTCAAATTAGGTCACAACTGCTTCATATTATGTCCAGCCCTAACTAGAATCTCGCCTGAGATAACTAAGAAGCCATAACAGGTTTCCTGAAATTTAGCCTGAGATATATCAGATATCATAATAGAAAAAAAACCCTGCACGCCTGATGTCATACGATCAGTGTCATGACATTCAGTATGACATTCAGCTTTACTTACTCTTAGCTGACCAGACTCCCCCTGCTGAGCACTTCTGCAGAATCTTCTTCATGACAGTAGAAACAAGCATATTATAGTTTCCTAAAAAGTCTCAAAGATCCTTTTTATGAACATCAATTAAATCTGCACTTTGTTCCTAATGAATCTCTTTGGCCTGTACATACTGATGAGGGATATCCAACAGGACCAAAACACTTCTTTCAAGAGATATAACATAGCAACCCTTGTTGTACCAGACATTGGTGTCATGACATTGGTAATGACATCCATGACAGCAGTTCTGTCATCAGCTCCTTCTGCATCCATGACAGCAGTTCTGTCATCTGCTCTTGTTAGCTCCTGTTGCACCAGATGTCATGATATTGGTAATGACATCCTGTTTACAACACATGACAGCAGATGGATGTCACGACATTCATCATGACATTCTCATTAAAACACTCCACAGCAGTTCTGTCACCACAGCAGATTGAGATGTTATAATATCCTGCTTAACATCAGTGCAGGATCATGTTTTACCAAAATTTAGCCAATCCTAGAACCATAGAACCATGGTACTAACAATCTCCCCTTTTGGCAAATTTTGGCTAAAACACCCAAGCAGACTTGTCAGGGCAGCAACTGTTGCACCCTAATTTTTGACCTTAAGATTCCACCTCTTTGTGTGCTCTTTCCTGCTTGTTTTATTGTTACTTTTGTGTATATTTATTACGACTAACCAGTATGCGCAGGTGCGATATTTTCAATTATGAAGTCTCACAGTCAAGCATTGCGGGGCGTGACCAGTGGTTCTAATTAATTTGGTTTTAAGGATTGGGCCGTCACTTGAGTTCCTTTTGGTTATAGGAGAAAAAATTGGTTTTCTTCTTCCATCCTCAGTAAGTTATGATTAATGTGTTCAGAAAATTCAAGGAAGCTTTTGTGATGGAGGTTAAGTTATTAGTAAAGGATACAAGAACGTTCAGACTATTGCAAAGTGCGAGTATCCAAATTTCATTCAGACTGCTAATATTCAAGTGGAAATTCCATTTCAAAACGCCATTGGGAAACTCCAATCTGAAGATATTTACATTCCCAAAAGTTAAGGTATTCTAAAATTCAAATGGTTACATCCAAGATTTATCATCATTATTATAAGAGTACATACACAGCGATACCAAGGTTACAATGATTAGTGTAGTTGCATTACTTTTTGTTTCAAGAAAAGAAAGAAACTTCACAGTACTCAAGACAATTGGTTCTACTCAACTACATTTGCTCTCTACCATCCATGTTCCACTAAGTGTATGCAAAGTTGAGAATAATCCTATCACATGAAATTCTATGAATACCACGTTCTGGCCGCCGCTATCTTTGGCTTCAGTTGCAACGCCGGCATACGGGTACGTAGCTTTAAGATGAAGTCTGGATTTAAGCAATAGTAAAGATGAATTAGATCAGAGTGAAGAGGGGAAGGGAGATTAAATACACATCAAGGAAGATAATTAAAAGACTCACCGCTCTTATATTGGATATCAGTGGCGCCACTGAGCTTTAGCGTAAAACCGTCACTACTAACCGAGGCCAGTTTCTAAGCGCTGACGCGAAGCCTACGAGAACAAACCACCACCTTCAATATTAGTCTCTTCCTTTCACTATCACGTAGTATTCTTCTTCTGCAACAATGCACCATACTCGCTGATGCTTCAACATGTGAATTTGTGTCATCAGGTGTGATATTGCGTTCTACTTTGAGATTTCTTGTCGAATCAGAGTCGATTTAGAAGCATCCATCTTCAACATTGAAAGCATTAAAGGTTAAAGCTTAAGCGAACCATGAAATTCAACACCTGAAAGCAAAAGTGCGAGACTCCCAGCTGCAATTTCGGGATGAACTCCTTGTCACTGAACTGTTGTTTAATGGCACTGTTATTGACCTGGACCATCACCAAGTGGTTGCTCTTGCAAGTTGTTTTATACCTGCAGATAAATCAAGTGAACAGATACAATTGAGATCAGAGCTTGCAAGGCAATGCAAGAAAGATAGCAGAGATACAACACTGGTGCAGATTGGAAGTAAATGTGAATGAGTATGTCGAACCAACGTACCATCGGGGCTGTTAGAAGGCTTGATGAATTTGTGAATCAGTTGCGTGCTGCTGCTGAGGCAGTTGGAGAGATTGACTAGGAGAAGAATTTGCTGCAGCGAGTGAAAACCTTCATCGTTTCCGGCTTTCGAACTCAAGTCTCAGCTCCATTCGGTGCTAGTCGTGCGGAACAAGGAAATCTTTTGCAGATAGAGGCTGATAATCACACTAATATGGAGTCTCATTTAATCCTCTATTCATACACGGCCTATTTATCAATAACAACGTTAAATCCTCTCAGACGCCCCTCAAACAACAATCCCAAAACCATAAGCAAACTTCCAAACTGAAGCAGAGTAGAGATCATTAGAGAATCACCTGCAACCTTTCTATTCCTACCATTTGCGCAAGACCAGGAGTTGATATCCCACCAAGTAGGGATTTGTCGAACATTTTGCCAGTTTGAGAGTAACCAAAACTCACTTGACAGAAGACTACACCGTGTATCATAATTCTTCCAAACCAAGAAAGTACAACACCACCCTAACGTATCAGGCTCGTCTCTTCTCTAGACCACTCGAATTCTTCTCAGGCCTAAATCCATCGCTATTTACACCTACAAATCATAATTTCCAAGTCAGCAAAAATCAAGTGGAGAATATCCCCAAGATGCTTCGAATATCCCAATCCAAATCGTGGACAGATTATTACAGTATCAAGATTTGATTCTTTTCATTTAACGAATACTTAAGAGTCTGGGACGGAAAAGGAAATTTTTCAAACCAGGTTATCACCAAAACAGAAGGTCCAAATCCACATTAAAAAACGACTTTAATCAAATTCAATCAGGAAATCCCAAATTGAAGCCTATATAAAGAGAAGATTGAAAACGAAAAAGAGGGGAAACTATCATACAAAATCACAGCTACCGCAAACTTAATTTCGTAACCGAAGGAATCGAGGCAAAGAGACTTATCTTTCTGTAGCTCGCGAAAGTTGTCCCCAGTTACCGCGATCAACCGCAACTCCTCCACACCACCGCAAGCCACCGTTGGCTCCCTTTCTCGGTAATCTCGTGAATCTATCTTGTGTCTGGATCTTTTGAGGTTTTTTCATGTTTACAGGTTAAAGGCAAGAAGGAGAAGAGAAAGAAACAAAGAAAAAGGAGGAGACAGAAACAATCGGAAAAAGGAGAAAGGAAGATCGAGAGAGCGAGGAGGTGGAAGGGAGAAGACGATCGGAGAAAAGGGAGGGCGATTTAGGGATGAAGGGTTTTTGATTTAGTTTGTTTAATTTTGTTGTAATAATTACATACACGCACCGCGCACCACACAATCCCTCCTAATCACCGTTAATCTCCCCCTAATTAGCCTAAAATCATTAATCTAACTAATATAATTAACCATTTGGTTAACAACCACTTAACTAATCATCTGTCTAACCCTTTTAGTTAATAAAACCAACTAATGACCCTTATAAAATTAAACTAATTTCCCTTTTTTTTAATTAACCTATTTAATCAATTTTCTTTTCATAATAACTCAATTTTACTTTAATCATTCTATCAACTAATTTAGGTCATCAATTTAACACCCTTTTTCTATATAATAATTTAGTCATATTCTCAATAATAATAAAAAAACACACCATTTCCTACAATCCAATTCAAAATAATTTTATTTATTTATAATAACAAAAACTATTTTTATTTAATAAG
This sequence comes from Lathyrus sativus, assembly GCA_963859935.3. Taxonomy (NCBI): domain Eukaryota; kingdom Viridiplantae; phylum Streptophyta; class Magnoliopsida; order Fabales; family Fabaceae; genus Lathyrus; species Lathyrus sativus. Next base: position 876,522,920 of record OZ012735.1, read on the forward strand.
AAGACTTTTTTTAAAATCATTTAAGATTATTCCTATTAATTTAATCGTCAAAACCCTTTTACTAAAAAATAATATAATATAACTTTACTTAAAATCAAATACAACTTTTTCAACACTTTCTTATAATTCAAACTAAAATCAATTCAACTCCGCTTAAATCAACATCGTAAATCCAATTCAATCGCGCACTTCACGACACATTCACTCTCACACACTTCAGCGCTTTCATGCATATGTGTATATTTACTTATTTGCCCTTTATTATTCCCGCGGTTTATTTTTACGTCGTTTATCTTATTGCATCGCATTTCGTCCAAAGGAAAACCCTACACATGATTCAACAATCGTGTGTAGTGCACATCATTTGCATCATATTCCCCATGATCCTTGATCCCATTCAAGTTGATCTTTCTAAAGTTAGATCCTACCCCATAGGAAGGACCGTTATCTTTTACAACTTAGATACAAACAAATACAACTCAAAACAACAATATTCAAACACAATAGAGAAAGATGTTAATCATCTTAAGCGAGATAGAATCTCCACCCCACATCAATACAATCAATACCGTAGGAACTTTGCCTTAAGAGAGGCGTACCTCGTCGATCCCTATTCGAGTACTTGAGCCCTTCTCTTAAGATGATGCAAAGATTACATTCCTACAACTTGTGGCGGTTAAATCTCTCTTAAAATGACAACTCACCTCTTCTCCTAAACCCAATCAAAACAACTACCCTAAACCCGTAGGAACTTTGACCACAGTCAAAGAACTCCTCAAACCCTTTAGGGGAACTACAAATACTCTGATTCTACTCCCGTAAGGATATGTAGGCATAAGATGCGACATCTTATCGAGTATACTTAGAAATAAACCCCTAGGTCTTTCAACCATTAAGCAGATAAACCATAGCAATAAACAAACATAAAACAAGAGGTTCCTGTAGAGTACTACAGAAACTTAGGATGCTAGCACCTTCCACTAGTGCAGAAATGACTTTTTACATCGGGCGAAATTGACTTTTTACATCGGGTCTTAGTCCGATGTAAAGCCAGGCGATGTAATAAATCAAAGATATTTTACATCGGGTTTGTGGCCCGATGTAAGAAATACACCAATCACATCGGTTAAATTTTTAAGTCTGATGTGAAAAAAAATTTATAACTGTAAATTTTAATTATAAAATGGTGTTTTTTACATCGGTTGCAGAGAAAAACCGATGTAAAAGGTGGGTATTTTACATCGGTTGCGTGACAAAACGATGTAAAAAGTACTGGAGGAAAAAAAAAATTTCATGCTGACACTTTTTTACATTGGTTTGTTGGTTCAACCGATGTGAAAAATACTGTAGGAAAAAAATTGTTGACACTTTTTACATCGGTTCTGTGGTTAAACCGATGTAAAAGGTAGTTTTTTACATCGGTTTTTTCTTTCGCCCGATGTAAAAAGTACTGTTACGAGTATAAATTATTTGCCTATTTTTTAGTCGTTCCCTGTATCTTTTTTGGTACCTAATTTTTCATATTTTTCCAACATTACACAGACCATAATTAGGTCGCTATTTTTCATAGTGCACATCATATAGACCATATTTAGGTCGCTATTTTCATAGTTTTGCAACATCACATAGACCATATTTAGGTCGTTAGTTTCATATTTTTCTCATAAATCTAATTTGATTGCACCAAATATCTAGTATACAAATAATTGATTCACAAAAGTGTCAATATAAAGGATATACACAAATGTACTAACAACAAAAAGGCCGGTTAACCTTTATACACAAATGTGCTAACAACAAAAAGCTACACAAATGTACTACAACAACAAAAAGGTTAACCTTTATATAATTCAAAGAAACATGTTACCCAACGGAGTCGCAAATCATACAAATCATCGGGCGATAGGTTCGTTGGGTCATCAAATACCTACAACACGTAAGTAACAATAGAGTTATTCTTTGAAAATTCATATTAAGTTGCAAAACGTAAAGTAAATAACAAATTAAAGTTATTTTTATTACCTTCATCCAAGAGTTAGTTATATTGGCAGAGACAATATCCAACATATTTTTCATCACATAATACCCACAATCATTAGAGTTAGGTTGTTTCCTTGTCTACAAATGAATGACATAATTAGTAAATACTTATATGATAAAATTAAATATCTAATTATAATTTACACCACACTTACATTGGGTTGAAGCCATGTAGCCTTTTTTCTATTCCCATTTGCCGCTTGATGAACCCCAAAAGCACTAATTCAGAAGAAAAAAATTCATATAAAGCCACACAATATATGATATTACTTTTGTAACAAATTATGTATATAGGATGAAGTGAACATTAAAAAATAAACTTACTTTGTAACAATTTTTGTCATGGTTTGATTAAGTTCATGATGAAGGGAACAAAAGACGACCACCGTATTATCATTTGGACACATGACTATTAATTGCCAATGACCTCTGTACATGTGTGTGGAAACACAAAAGTCACAATTTCATGTTACCAAAATTGAATTATATATGTTACCAAAATTAAAAAAATAGAAAACATAGTTTCATACAAACTTACCCATGAATAAATGGTAGCAATTGACACTCTCTCTTTTCGTCACGTAACTTATGTTGTATGTATTGTTTGACATCTGCTTGAGTTCTCGGCACATGATCAACGTACGAACACATAGCAGGGTCAATAAATCCGTATACTTTAGATTGTGAAGTATCAATACACAAACGATGAATATACCTGAAAAATTTTAAAATCAACATTATAATAAAAGTGATGAGAGATATAACATATTAATAGATATTGACACTGATAAAAATAGAAAATGTACTTACGTGCACCAAACTTGGAGGGTAGACAAATCAAGCCAATTAAAACCCACCAACAGCTCTCTGATACACTTAGCTGACAAATGAAAATTACTGGCGCTCGCACAATGACTTAATTCTATTGTCAAATGATCATCACCCATTCTTAGAACCATTCTCATTAATCTCTCAACATTGTCCTCTCCTTCTCTTTCTTTTGTGCTTACTTTTGCAGCTGAACAACTTCCTTTTCCACTTCCATCAACAGCTTCACATTGTACAATGCATTTATTATTATTTTCAGTGCTTTGTTGCGAGAGACTCATAGACCTAAGTGTATCCATGAAAGATTGTTCCATTGCCTTACGCTCTTCAGCCAACTTTTGATCAAAATCAGCTCTAAGCTTTGCTTCTAATTCAGATGAAAACTGTGTAAATTGTTCTCTTATATCGTCTTGTCGTTGACGTGAAGATGATCTGCCAAAGAAAGTGCTTTGTTTATGGTGTTTTCCAACACCACGAACACGACCGCCATGCTCAGATGTTCCAATGGCTGCTGTTAAGATATCATTACGTCCATCCGAAACAAAGCCACCCTTTTCAGCTTCTTCAACTAGAGAATCCTACACAATGAAAAAACCATATTTTTTTTATCAATCACAATTATAACTAGAGAATCCTGCAAAATGAAAAAACCATATTTTTTTACTTACAATTTTCTCAGCAACAACTTGTGTAGCCTTTGATGTGTATTCTCCCTCTTTCTTTTGCCGTGCTCTTTTCCATAACTCATGGCGTGACGGTGGAGATGGACTACCAGTATCATCTAGGGTAGAATCATCTCTCGATGATCTCCTTTCATTTATCATTTTCTCCTCAAGCAAACGATACCCTCCACGAGATAATACATGTGGGTATACATTCTTAGCCACATTTGCTGCACCCTTTTGACTTTTTTCCTATTATAAACTCAAAAAGTTATTAATCATACTAAACATAATAAAAATGTTATGCAAAAAAAATTATAACTCCTACTAACCTTAAATTCAGGAGTGTCTCGAGACTGCACAAAATCCTTCCATACTTCTTCTTTAATATAATTATACCTGATATATGGAGGAGCTAGACCTTCTTTGGGGTGTCTAATATACTCGCTTGTGAGTTGTGTCTTAAAAGCTCTCCATCGCTCTCCTGCATATTTAATCCATTCTTTCTTCAACGGATCCTTCTTTGGATCATGAGGTTCTGGAATAGTGAAATGAGCCTACACATATAGTATACGACATATGTTGTTAGTATATGATTATAAAATATAATAAATAGCAGTAAAACATACCTGAACATCAGTCCAAATAGTCTCTTTTATGCCTTCATCTATGTCTTTCCACTCATTTTTCAAAATACTACATCAATCAGAGGACTTAGATAAACATCTATGTCATTTCCGGGTTGTTTTAGGCCCGAAATCATCATCGATAACATAATATATTTACGCTTCATGCACAACCTAGGAGATAGGTTGTAGATCATCAGGAGAACAGGCCAACAAGTATGGTTAGTACTTAGATTACCAAACGGATTCATTCCATCAGTTGAAAATCCAAGTCTAAGGTTTCTCGACTCTTTGCCAAAATTTGGAAACAAAACATCTATTTTCTTCCATTGTAAAGAATCAGCTACATGGCAAATTTTTCCATCACACTTTCTTTCTTCTGCATGCCATCTAAGATTCTTTGCGTCATTTGCATTAGCGAATAGTCTCTTGAACCTTGAAATTATTGGTAGGTACCATACCACTTTCGCGGGAGGAACCTTTTTTACCGCCTCATCATCACTAGAATCACCAGCATTCTTTTTGTAGCGGGATGCCTTGCACTTCGGACAATGATTATAATTTACATACTCTTTTCTGTATAATATGCAATCATTAGGGCATGCATGTATCTTTTCATACTCCAAACCCATCGGACACAATATCTTTTTCGCCTCGTAATAACGATTTGCATTATGTTACCTTCTGGAAGCATCTGTGTCAACAATTCAAGCAATTCGCTAAAACTTTTGTCAGTCCACCCATTATTTGCCTTCAAATTAAACAATTTTAACACGGCTGACAAACGTGTAAAATTTGTGCATCCCAGATACAAAGGTTTATCCTTGTCACTGCATAAAGTATCATACGCGTGCGCCTTCTTAAACGAATCTTGTCCAATATCACGCATCATGTCTTCCAGACGATCATCCATTTCTGCACTAACATTATCTCTTTGGGACACATTTGACTTTGCTACTACCTCACCGTGCCATATCCATTGTGTATAACTTTGACAAATCCCATGACAAATTAGATGATCCATGATTTCTTTCTTATTGAGTTTTGGTTCGTGATTTGCACAACGAACACATGGACAGAGAAAAAGCAGATGAAGACTTTTTTCAGCATCACTCTTAGGAGGAGCAAGATTTTTTTTAGCATTACTTTCAGCAAGCTCTAGAAATTCCATCACTCCTTGTTCATACTCGAAACTTAATCGATTGGCTCTCATCCAACTACGATTCATACCTATGTTCCGAAATTATTAATGCATACAGAGTTAAATCATTGGAATGCCTATAATAGTCCCTCTTTTAGACATTAGAGAGAACAAAAAGTATCTATGTGTAAACACATGGCATAAAAGAAGAATTAAGAAGTTATAAAGAATGAAAACAGAACCTGCAATTACGTGGCGGCCGAATGACTTGCGGTTAAGAGAAAAAGAGGGACACAAATCCTGCGAGAAACGAAAAATCAATTTTTATTCCATGAGACACCACTAATTACTCGCAACTTTTACATAAATTACTACCGGTAAATAATTCCATGAGACACCTCTTTTATTTGCAATTATATAGACTAAATTATTTTTAATTATAACTTAATAATTTTAAATTAGTAAATTTTAATTAATATGTCAATATTAAAAATTAATATTCAATTTTAGTTTAAATTAATATCAAATATATATATTAAATTAAAACACTACCGTATTAAGCAATAAAATTTTAATTGGTGTGATAGGTAGGTAGTATCATATCAATTGAAAGGGATACCGTTTTTTATAGTCTTTTGTTTCAATTCATTTAAGAAAAAAAAAGGCTATTTTAGAAACTCAATCAATAAAATTAGTTATAATATAATTAATCAATCAAATATAATTAATCAATCATTAATCAATTATTTTTATAATATAATAATATTTAAATGTTTGAATGATTTTATTTTTAATATTACTCCCAATTTAAAGTATGTTATGTTCTCAATTATTTTTCATTTGTATTAGCTCTGTCATTTATATATACTACTAATATATTTAAAATAATATTAGCTCTGTCATTTACATTATATAAATTATATAATTAATATAATTAAATACCATAAATAAATATCATATTTTAATTAAACCTCCATTCCAATAATATTCTCCATTCCATTAATATTGAGATTCAGTGTTTTGCCGATGTATTTGTACGTGGCACTTTTGTCACAAAAAAAATGATTTGGAAGAATCTCATTTAGATTTAGTATAATTGTGTTGAGATTTGAATGTTTTCGAATTCAAACATATTTGGTGGCTAAATGCCTAATGAAAAAAAGTAACAGACTTCATGAATATTTTAATATTCTCTATTTAAAATGAGTGTTGTTTTAATAAATAAAATTGTTTTAAAATAAATGTTTTTATAGAAATGATTGATATTTTTTTAATTGTATTATTTAATTATTAATGTATTATTTTTAATTATTAATAAGATTCATATATTATAAATGTTATTATTGTTTTGTTTTAATCCTGTAAAATTTGTTCAGATTGAAATTAGTCCCTATAGTAAGTTGGTAATATTCAGTTGTCTTTATGTAGTTCATATTAGAGGCATTGAAATTAGATATTCTACTAATTTACAAACATTTTTCGGGTCTAAAATAAAGCAACAATGACTATAATCAAAAAACCATATATTCTAAGGAATTTTTACAGATAAATCAACAAAACCTCCCCTAAATCTCAGACGAAAAAACCACAATAGAATCAACAATTTCAACAATTTAATCTTGAACTAACCCTAACCTTTAACGGATATAAGAATAAAAAAATGAAAGAACATAGACATATATGAATTAAAATTAAGGAGTATAGAACCTTAAAATGATGTCAGAATCGAAACCGTGTTCGGATGGTGGTGAGAACGGTGACCGGCGGAGGGAGGGAGAACGGCGGAGGAAGAGAGAACAACGAACGTCGGAGGGGGGAGAACGTCGAACGGTGGAGCTAGGGAGAACGGCGAACGGCAAACGACGGAGGAGGGAGAACAGCGAACGAAGGGAGGGAGAACGGCGGGTTTGGTGAAGGTTCGTAGTGGGTTTTGGTAAAATGTGCAGGTTTTGGTGAAGAAACAGTATTTGTGGGTTTAATAGAAATATCCATGTAACTTTTTAAATCGGTGGATTTTACAACCGATTTAAAATCTAATTCATTAATTAGCTTTTAAATCGGTGGGTTTTTAAACCGATTTAAAATCTATGTTTTATTAAATCGGTGGATTTTAAGACCGATTTAAAAAATAATTTATTAAATAACTTCTTAAATCGGTGGATTTGAAAACCGATTTAAAATCCCATTCATTAATTAAGGAATCGGTTGGAACGATACCCGATTTAAAAACCCTTTTACTAATTTTTTTTAATTTTTTACATCGGTGGATTGATTGACCCGATGTAATAGATGTTATAAAACTTTTTTTTTATTAATTACGATACTGCCACCGTGTTTATATTTTCAGATTTTACATTGGTTCGAGTGAATACCCGATGTAAAATAATTTTCCCAAATGTCTTTTTTCTAGTAGTGTTCCCTAAGTTTAACCAACCCCCGAACCTATAACTCTCTAAACCTTGCATTTGCATTGCATTGTGGGAATTTCGATCTTTATCCCTTCCTTTGGACAAATCAAAGACCGGTTGCAAAATGAATTAAAGATTCAAACTAATCAATAGTTTGGTATCCAAATTTCACCGCGACAGCAACGGCAGCAACAGCAGTAGCTTGCTTAAATACTCCCCCTTGGTTTACTCAAAAATTGACAAAAAATGGAGTAAGTGTACATAATCACCATGCTTCAAAGTAGGACTCGGCTGACAAACTATACATGATCTCCAAAAATCCAGTCATCTCACAATCTCCTATGAGATACACAAGCTGCTTGAACACTGCACCATCAAATGTTGTAAGCTCAATCCTGTTGTGTGCATCCTCCACATTATATTTTAGCATGGTGTTACCCTATGACCATTGTCATTGGATCTTGGGTTCTTGACTTTCCTGAAGTTGCACCTTCAGGAATGACACTTTTGACATCACCAATTAAAGGATAATCAATTAACTACTTGCCACAAGTAACAAATGATCTTAAATCCCCAATTTGAAACACACAAATATTCAAACAGTGACCAATGTTTCTTAGGTCTTCACAAGAGGTAAGCATAATCCTAGAGAAGATACACCAGCCAGAACACTGTCAAGGCATCTTATCTGACATTATGACCTCATCAGTGGTCCAAGAACACAAGCTTGCCTGAGGCACAACAAGCTTTGTACAACTCCATATCGTCACAATGTCCACAAAAGTAGTGTAGCTACACATCAGACAGGTACACTGCTCCCCCTGTCATGCATAATCAGAACTCCCCCTAAAAGAGTGAATCTAAACACATGGAAACACATGCGACTCTGCACCCCTTGTTTCACAAGCCACACCAGAACCAAACCTTATAGGAGAGGTAGTCACATGATGGACATAACTATCTATAAGATCTCCCAGATTCAGCTAGAAAAAGTCTTCAAGATGTCAAGGTGAATGTTATGTTTACTTGACTTCAATATGCCCAAGATCAGAGTTGATGATGTCCTAATCTTCATCTTTACCAGTCATACAAGGCAACACACTTAGACAGAGGCCCAAATACGTGAGTTGATCCATTGATACCCAATGATAGACAAGAGGCACTATCAGGTTCACCATAAGCTTGGAGCAGTAACCCAATGTCAAAACATCTTGTCTGACATTCTATCTTCAGAAAATCCCAAACTTTTTAAAACAACAAACAATCTTGGTACATAGCTGCACTTTTGCAGCAACACATCCTAGATAGAAGTATAGCTCCCCATATCAAGGGTAACCAGTGCACATGAATGGAAAACATAAGACACATCTTCATGTCTTCAAGAACTCATTATTTGTTCAACACACATGTTGAACGCATTCACCATAAGCAAATAGTACACCCATCAACCAAAAGCTCTCCCCATATCTTTGACAAAAGATGCTCCAAGATAATTATATCTCAAGACCAACTCCCTGCTCATACAGTGAGAGGGTATCAAACTGCTCCACTTCATTCTATAGCCTAAGATAGATCTCCCATACTCCAAGACATTCTTTACCTCATCATTCTCCCGTATGATGGGTTAGAACACTTCTGAGTCGCCTAGTGACTTGATCACTTCCATATGCCACATCAGGATGCAATCAGCCAATGATCCACTTCAGTCTTGTATAAGCTTTCACATCATACTCCAAGACAGTCCTTTTACCTTATCATTCTCCCGTATGACAAGATAGAGTACTTCTTAGCCAAGATGTGAATCACAAGTTCTATACCAAATCTTCAAGTCCTTTGCCAAGGGAAACCAAACCATATCCACTGGTTCTTTATCTGCCCACAACTGGACTTACTTATGCCTAGTAGTCCAACTGAAGATCTTCAGAGAGTACAGCTCCACCAGCTTGATCAAAAACATCTCCAAAAGAGGGTAATCTTTCATACACAACTTAGAGCTTATACCACAGGCTCCAATATATGCACAGAACCAGAACCTCCTTTGGTCTTCAAATAACTACCCTTCTGCACAAGAGTAATGTTCTTCAAGCACCCTTCTAAAATAACCAACTGCCATTGTTTGGTTAACTCAGCTTCTCTCAGATCTCTAGAGAACCTGCTAATCCACCAGGCCACTTTGATCTTCAAGTCTCAAATTCTTCTTGCCTCAAAGCAAGGTATTTACTCCTTCACACAGCTCCCACAAACTGCATGAGATGAAGCATTAATTCCATTTATACCTGAGAAGATCAACTTATCTTCAAATGATGTGCCACAACATCACTTGAGGCCTTGAAGTTTCTGCTTGATGTCACAACTTCGGTTAAGACATCCAACTGGAGTGTTCAGGCTTTTATTCTTGAAGTGCATTTGCTTTAAGAATTCCTCTTTAAAGAAAACCAAATATGCCAAAGCTTGATTCTTTAGAGAAGGAAGATCATAAAAGTCTTTACAAAAGGATTCCCGCTTTCCTTAGGTAGAGACTTCTTTAGAAAGTCAAGGATAACTGCCACCTATCCTTGTCCTCCAAGATGAGCAAGGTCACATGCTCCTATAAACTTAGATCAAAAATAAACTGACCCAAGCAATGCCATTACCATCACCATATTCTAGATATGTTTCTTGCCAGGAAACTTTCTAGATAAAGATCAGATGCTTCTAGTAAAAACTAGAACACACCAACTGCACTCTAATACTTCTGAACAAAATAAAAGTCTTCATCTTTACTCCCATCAGCACTACATTCTAGCCTAAGTTTCTTTCCAAGAACCTTACTAGAATGAAGACAGATCCTACCACACATGCGTATGGTACCAAGATCATCAGCTCTATCTCCTTTGATATAGTGATTCACTCCTTGAATCAACATAATTCTGCACAATCTCTGCTGATGGAATGTCTCAACATCTGTTTTAACATTAGATCCTTGAAGTAGACCAAACAAATCAAGGGTATGACCCTTGTGCAACAACTGATGAGACACCTTGATCAACTAAGGATAATTCATTAAATATTTGTGAATATCTCAAATAGCAATGAATCTTAAATCCTTTAAAAAAATCCTTCTCTGAACTTCAGCAATCTTGAACTTCATGGATAACCAATTAAATACTTGTGCATTACACAAACAAAAATTGATCTTAAATCCACCTAGCTTGTTGAGAAGACCATTTACACTTCAGCAATACCAAATGTATTCTTTAGTTGAAGGATCTTTACTGTTTAAACATCAAGGCTGACATCCTTGACTTAACCCACCTATGACTTCCTCAGCTGATAGAATCCTTGCAAGTCATGAGTGGTGAAAATAAATCACCTCCCACTATCTTCTTTAGCACAGCTTCCAGGAATCTGCCATAACCATACATCAAACTGTATATGAGCCAGTCTTCTCCCAGGGGCATCAGAGTTCTTTTATTAGAGAAATATGCAGCGGAACCACCAAAAGAACATGCCCTAAATAAGATGTCAGACCATCTTATAGGTCATAGGAGAGAAGTAGACATTCCTCCTTTGGCAGAACATACAGCAAGTCATAAAAGCTCCTATATCAGAGGGCACAACAACAGATACAAGCTTCTCCTTAGCTCCATAAGCAGTAGCTCAAACATTCAGCAAGATCAGCAACTCAGCTACAGCTTCTCCTTGTTCCAAAACACCAGAAAGTATCTCCCAAGATCTCATCTAGAACAGACAGGATGCCTGCTCTGATACCAATTGAAATTCTGGTATGCAGATCTCATATGTCCCAAGAACATTGATCTCTGCTGAAACAAGGAAGAGGACAGATCATGAGCAATTTAAATTTCTTTAAATTGTACCAGTGTCATGACTAACGTCATGACCTCTGTTGTGACATCTGCATACTAACAGACTATTTATCTAAACATTTAAATTGTGCAGAATTGTAAATGCTGAAAGATAAATAACACAATGAATTGTTTACCCAGTTCGGTGCAACCTCACCTACATTTGGGGGCTACCAAGCCAGGAAGGAAATCCACTATTAGCATAATTAATTCAGAGCTAAACTCCCCCCTTTACAACTCCTCACTTAATCTCTACCCAATGCAATTTCTGCCTAAAGACCACTAGACAAGAGTATACCCACTCACCCCCCCCCCCTCAATCACAACAGTGATATACAATTCAATCCAAAGGACAGACTTTAGAAGACACTCTTCAAAGTCACAATACTTGATTTTGCTTAACAGCTTCAATCAAGGACAATTAACACAACAGTTCATACACACTAACCAAAGCAATTATACAACATACAATTGCTTAGCACACAAGAAATCCTAAGACTCCTACACACGTGAAGAATCACTGCAAACCACAAAATTCTCCACTCACAAATATGTCTACCGCAATGTATCAAAAGATACAAAGGGTGACTTACACACAAGGGACTCTCAAACCCTAGAACTCTATTTTACACTATGGTTTTTCTTGATGTGAGTGCATAATTTCCTCTGCTTCTGCTCCTCCTTTTATAGCAATGCAGACTGGGTTTGGGCTGGTCACAAGTAACAAACATTGGTTTAACAAAGTAAACCTAATTTCCACAATTCAAGGTGCTGTCAAATTAGGTCACAGCTGCTTCATATTATGTCTAGCCCTGACTAGAATCTCGCCTGAGATAACTAAGAAGCCATAACAGGTTTCCTGAAATTTATCCTGAGATATATCAGGTATCATAACAGAAAAACAAACCTTGCACGCCTGATGTCATATGATCAGTGTCATGACATTCAGTATGACATTCAACTTTACTTACTCTTAGCTGACCAGACTCCCCCTGCTGAGCACTTCTGCAGAATCTTCTTCATGACAGTAGAAACAAGCATATTATAGTTTCCTACAAAGTCTCAAATATCCTTTTTATGAACATCAATTAAATCTGCACTTTGTTCCTAATGAATCTCTTTGGCATGTACATACTGATGAGGGATATCCAACAGGACCAAAACACTTCTTTCAAGAGATATAACATAGCAACCCTTGTTGTACCAGACATTGATGTCATGACATTGGTAATGACATCCATGACAGCAGTTCTGTCATCAGCTCCTTCTGCATCCATGACAGCAGTTCTGTCATCTGCTCTTGTTAGCTCCTGCTGCACCATATGTCATGATATTGGTAATGACATCCTGTTTACAACACATGACAGCAGTTCTGTCATGACAGCAGATGGGTGTCACGACATTCAGCATGACATTCTCATTAAAACACTCCACAACAGTTCTGTCACCACAACAGATGGAGATGTTATAATATCCCGCTTAACATCAGTGCAGGATCATGTTTTACCCAAATTTAGCCAATCCTAGAACCATAGAACCGTGGTACTAACAAATTTAATTGTTATTTTGTTTGTGTTAAAAATGCATGTTTCCTTATTTCGCCGCCATTGTCTAATTATGCAAGCTTTAATTTCCATGTCTAGCTAAACCACTTAATCGGTATGTAATAAATTAGTCAGACGGGATTCGATAATAACCGGTGCCTTTCCTTTATACAAACTCTTTTTTGGCCGTAGTTTTTAATTAAAATCTTCTAAATAAACCTTCGTCGCGAAAGCGAGAAATTATTTACAGTAGTTTTGCCATGACATTGGGGGATTCATTAAGGCACGATTCGGTACGCGAAAGCGTGGGGTTCGAACCAGATAGTAAAAACTAGGCATTTATTTTAAACACAGCGAAATCGCTTTAAAAGAAATCAGAACTTAGTTGTTTTCAAAAAGTGATTTAAACCCCGAATGGGATAGCGAAAGCATATATTCTGCCTTAGAGTTACGACTAGCGTCAACAACCAACGTGAGACAAAAGTCTTTAAACGATTATTTTTCTCCTGAAAAACCATTTGCAAAAATTAAACTGCATTGGCGATGTGTCGAATCCCCGAAAACTAAAGTATTACATGCCGAGGCCCCTTATTAATATTATTAAACCTTATAAATCTTCTTTAAATTTAGCTTTTACTTCTGCATTAAATTCCTTAGAACCTTATTCCAACCTAGCTAAACATAGTAACACCCGATAACACTAGATTGATTACGAGTCCCTGTGGGATCGATATTTTTATTACTACACGATAGACTGTGCACTTGCAGTTAGTTCAGTTAGACTCAGAAAGTCGCGATCAAACACCCACCCATGCCATTTTTTTCCATTTTTCACATATTCACCATATTTTTAATATTTTCCATATTTTTTTTAATAATTATTTTTGTAAATCAATTTTAATTATTTTAAAATGATTTTTTGCACAAATATCACTCATATATTAGAATGTTTTATTCAGCCAAAAAAATCAAAAAAATGTTTTTATTTGATATATTTTTAATATATTTAAAAATATTATTTTTAATTGTTTTAAATGTTTCAAAATAATTTCTTTCTCTTGATTTTTTTTAAATCAAAATGATTTTTAATATTTATGTGGATAAAATACTTTTTCATAAACCTTAATCCTTTTTTTAACATGATTAATGATTTTATTTGATAAATTATACATATTTCATTTGATTTTTCTTTAAAAACTATCTTTAAAAAATATGAAATTAGGGTTTTGTTTTGATCTAATCTTTCAAACTTGTTTTCAACACTCATGTGCCTCTATTAGAGATGTAAGACCCAACCCTCTTTATAAATAAATCATTTCATGGGCCTCTGCTTTAGTATAAGTCCCATTGCGCTTTTCAAAATCACGGTGCGATCATTATTTTCCAAACCATTTCATGGGCCTCTGCTAGGAGGGTAAGTCTCATCCCTCTGTTCATAAACTTTGTTTTCAAAAACATCTAGGCCTCTGATAGGAGTGTAAGTCTCATCTCTTTGTACATAAACCTTGTTTTCAAAATCATTTGGGCCTCTACTAGGAGTGTAAGTCCCATCTCTCTGTACATAAACCTTGTTTTCAAAATCATTTGGGCATCTGCTAGGAGTGTAAGTCTCATCTCTCTGTACATAAACTTTGTTTTCAATAACCATGAGCCTCTATTAGAGTCCAAGACCTAACACCTTTTGTAAATATAAAACCTTTTAGCTTCATTCATCTTGGGCTTTGTACATGATACAAATAACACTCTTGGGCCTCTGTCTAGAGTGTAAGACTCAACACCTTTATTTACTTAAACATCAAGTCATCTTCAAAGTTAAAACTTTCTTCAATTTCTCAAAACCCTGACTCAGTCTTAAAGAAAACATCTAATCAATCACAATACACTTGGGCCTTTATCCAAAGTATAAGACCCACCACCTTTTTCAATTCAATTCATACTTCTTTATATACTTGGTCATATCTTTGTATATATGCTTGTACATATCTTGTTAAATTTCTCTTAGAATTTGAATCATCCTTAGTTTAGACTAGTTCAAACAATAGGATCCTTGTCAATCAGTATAACTTAGTTCAAACAAATAGTTCCCCCCTATACAAAGGAATTCTTATCCCCAATACAGTCATCCTCCTCTTGGGCTTTGTTCAATTGATTCAATCTTGAAAAACTTCAATAAAGAGAGGATTATTTCTCGGTGAAACCTCTTTTTTAACCCCTTTAATCTTGAAACAGTTCAACAAAGAAAGAATTATTTTTCGGTGAAACCTTTCTTGAACTCTTCTTAAGGTTTGGACAGCCTAAATTCCCCAACCTCCTCTTGAGCTTCATACAAGGACCCTCAGGCTTCCTAAAAGCACAGGATAGACCCTAGTCATCCTTATCCCTACACCAATTCTCAAGAGAGTCAAAACCTCTAAAACATTCAAACTCGTCCTTTGAGTCTCCTCTGATCCTCAACAAGGCTTGACTTCTATCTTAAATCCTCAGCAAGGGTCAGGTTACAATCAACAAATCCAAAAAATAATCAAAGCCTTTATGACAGTTTAATAAATCCAACTCTCCTCTAATTTTCAGCAGGAGTCAGTTTCACTTTTGATTCCTCAAAGCAGTTGGATCCTGCTCTTGGATTCAATGTTCCTCAGCAAGAGTCAGTCTCCACTTACATTTCCTCAGCAAGAGTCAGTCTCCACTTAAATTCCCTCAGCCTCCTCTTAGGATTCATATAAGGATTTTCCCCAGTCAGCCTCAATCTTGGGCTTTGTACAAGACAGATATAATACTCCCCTAGTTGAGTCAGTTTTCAATCCCTTTTTTAGCTTCAATCTTGGACTTTGATCAAGACACAAAATTCAACATCCCCACAGATGAGACTCTGAGTTCTCTCTATAGGGGGATATTTCCTCTATACATCACATTTCAAAACAAACAAGTAAACCTTTTTCCAAATGATTGATGTAAGTGACTTGTTGATTCAAAATCCAAGCTGAAGTCCCTCCTTTATCATGACCAAAGTTCTCTTTCATCTAAGTGATGTAAGTGGCAAGCCTCTGAAACACATCCAAGCCAATGTCACTCTCTTAGCATGCAAAGATTCATAAAGGAACAAGTGGCATTGCTCTACATTGAGTTAAAGCTTTTTCCTTCATGACATTTCAACTATCTTATAAAGGAAGATGTGGCATTGTTGGATTCCATACATCCCAGTTAAAGCAATTTCCCTTATAATCAAAACCTCAATAATTGTGATGAATAGGTGAGATATCTCCCTTTAGAGATGACAAATTCTCTCTCAAAAACTCTTTTACCTTCAATCTTGGGCTTTGAATAAGACACAAAAACTCTTTTAGCTTAAATCTTGAAACTTCGAACAAGACACAAAAACTCTTTTAACTTCAATCTTGGGCTTTGAGCAAGACACATAAACTCCTTTAACTTCAATCTTGGACTTTGAACAAGACACAAACATCTTTTAGCTTCAATCTAGGATTTTAAACAAGACACCAAACATTTTTCCTCCCATAGAATATGAGGAACTGCTCTGATTTCTCCAAATCTCTTTACGGGAATACGTAGGCATAAGATTGCGAAATCTTAACGAGTACACTAATAAAAAACCTTAGGTCTAAATACCTGTCCAAAAACAACAAAAACATTTCCTCAACCTCCTAGAGAAACTTTCCCCACCTGCAGCAAATAGACTCAAGAAAGCAATTCTAACAGCAAAAAATAAATGCAATCAAAGTTTCTATAGATTACTATAGATACTCTGCGTGTTAATAGCTTCCCTTTGTATAATCAACTCTCGATTCCAGATCTCTTCGCATTTGTAGGAAAAACACTTCCGTGCAGGATTAGTTTAAAATATTTTTCCCTTCCTTTTAAGCTTCATAGGATAAATATAAATTAGAAATAACATCAAAAACAGTAGTGATCACGCCAAAAAGAACCGACTGCAACATCAGTGAATTATTTTTCTTATATATGCTCGTAATGTTTTTATTGTTTAACATTTATATTGATTTACGACCCACAATTTAAAACATAATTTGGCTTATGAATTATGAGATAAAAATTTGTGACTTTAGTACTCTAGAAATAGATATATACATATAAAACCAATTGAGATATCTGCATATACTAATAAGAGTTTCTTGTTCATTTGTGGTTAATCATAACCATAAACTCACTAAGAAATTAGGAATTACTTTATAATCAAATATTTTGTCACTAAAGAATTAGGATAACAACATCAGAATTCAGTAACAATTTAATAGATAAATTATGGGTTATTTATAATTATTCAGAGGTTTGACTAACTATTATTATTGTACATATTATATGAATAAAACAAGACATTACATTTCAATCTCTTTCGTGATGGAATAAAATATTTCTGTCATTATGCTTAAGTGTAATTATTTTCATTTATATTTGTCATTATTTAGAGGTTTGACTAACCTATTATTATTATTGTATAGATATACTCTTGTTCACGGGTGTCCGTCCCATTTAGTCCCGTCCTACAAAATCTTTAAAAAAACGGAGCCGGGAGCCAGGACAAACATAGTTGAGGAAGCGGGCCTAAACATTATCTTGCCCCATACTAAAAGTGAAGTCGGGGTAGACGGATCTGCGGGCATTGTATATTTTAAACATAAAAATACAAAATTTATGTTACGGTTTGAACCCGCAAAAGCCCGTAAAAAAACATGATAGAGCGGGGTGGGGCGGACAAGTTAAATGACACTAGTCATAACCTTTTGTCCTCCCTGCACTAAAGTCGGACAAAACAGATATGCCCAACGATTGGATCCGTTTTGTCATCCTCCCCGTACTACAGTACAAACAAAATGGACATGCCTAACGGTCGGATCCGTTTTGTCACCCCTACTCTTGATTATATGAATTAAACAAGACATTTATATTATAATCTTGTTCGGATATCACTAAAAATATTAAGAGGAAATTGTAATCAATAAATGCTATTCAAATATTGCATATATTTGAAATCAAGTTGTTCAGAATCCTATGTACTAACATTTTTTCTTCTATGTACTAACTTTTTTTTTTATCAGAAATGTATGAACATTGAACACAAAAATGGACAGCCAGTAACATGTGTGGTTTCATTTTATCTATGAGCCTTCAAAAAATATCCGGTCTGTTCTAAGTTTAGTTTTCACAGCTTCTATCTCCTTCATTTGTTTCTGTAAAGATAACAAATAAAGTTAAATCGTCTAAACAAGTCAAAAATAAGTTTGCTAGACAAGATTGAGGAGGATTCATCGGCGAAAAAAAATACTCCACCTCACATAAGGCCTTCCAACATGCCTCGGACTTATCATACTGATGTGCCCATTCAATAGCCATTGCGTATTCAATTGTATTGTGTTGTGAACAATGTGATGTTGATACAGCATTTCTCTATAAAAAGCAAAGAATACATTGTAAATCATATTTTAGTGTGTGATAAAACGAATCGATTAGCAAGTTAAGTTAGACTACCATCTCTCGGCTTTGCTTGTGTTGCGTGGCTCTACTAATAGTCAGATGGCCAGTGAATGTGCTTTGCTTGACTGGATCTCTAACACTTCCCTTCCTGGCAGTCACAACCCTGCAGGAACAATGTATCAAAATGTTCAAATGCCTAAAAAGAAGTTAGAGCCATTCTAATATTTACAATAAGTTACTTTCTTTCCATTGCCAAAGGAAAAATGCATATGGTTTGCATTATTCAATACTTACCCTACAATCAACTAAAGTATGTTATTGATCTTGGTTGTCCGATCTCAAATTAATGGGGAAGATTATTTAAAGACGATTTAGTGAAGGTGTAATTTGAGTTGGTCGACTGATCTCAAATCATTTATCAGATCAATTAATGCGTATAACAGAAGAGAAATTCAACATGAAAAACAAAGAAATAAATGATATACCTCCCATCTTCAAGAACAAGGCATTTCCTGGTCAACTCGGATATTGCATTTGCAGCTGCATCTTTTGTTCTGAAAATAACCAATGCTCTACCTGTTGGTGAATGAGAAAACAAAATCAATAGATGATTTAACAAAAACTATCATATAGCACTGAATTTTATGTTTTTCTATCATAACAATGAAAAACCAAGAATAAAAATAAAGCATGAAATCTGTAACTACCATAGTATGTATTGGAAGCCGGGCTCGACTCTATCATCCTTGCCTCAACCTTTTCTTTGAGTGCATGCCAAACAAGATCCTTAACAATCAGTGAAGAAAAATTAGATAAGAAACAAGACAATTAGACACATAAGAATCCACACATAACACAATCCCACACAACATTTTGCATATTCTAATGAATCAAAAGTACTTCCTACACTACATTAGCACATGGACTATTTCGACCTTCAACTAATTGTCGAGACAGGAGAAAAAGCTGAGTCCTACATACCTCAATTTCATAGGACGTGTAGGATGGATCCAGATTACTCAGTAAAACAAGGGTATCCAACTCTTGAGCTTTCTGTAGTCTTCCTTCCCAAGGCTACAAACAAAATTATCATAAATAAAACATGATTGGAAGCAGAGATAAACATAGGAATCAATACAATGTTCATTGACCAATTACTTCATTATGTTTTGTGATGCAATATACTCCTTGTATGCAATACATAACAGAATTCCTCACTGATTTTCAAATCCAAATAGGGTTAAATAAAATAATGATCCAAGCATTTCACATGGAAAATTAATTTCTCATAAAAGATAATATACCAGAAATTCCAAGTAGCAAAACACCTGATAATGTCAACCAAAATGCAGTAAAAGAAGTAAAAATATTCTTATGCTTGTAAAACAAGAAAACGCATGGAATAACGCAGATGATGGTTATAGGTATAGACAAACACAACCTGCTTAATATAGCATAGTTTTAATCATCAAATAGAGAAAAAAATCAACAGCACGTGTAGAATATAAATGAAACTAAAAAGCTTAGAGAAAATGTTAATTTATTTAGATGCTACTAGACTAAGAAAATTAGAGTGTGGAAGTTCCAAGAAAAACCCTCCGTTACAAACACAATTTACATATTATATAAATTTTGGTACAGCAACAATCAAAATAAAGAAATAAAAACTCACCATTTTCTTAAACCACTTTCTTTTCTCCTGCAACAATAAAAATGTGAGTTAGTAAAGGATTAGGCGGTGGCTAGAGTCATATCTATATTATATTTGAAACCACATTTACAAGTTAAAATTGTGAATGTTTGTTTGCTACCACCAACATTCCCAATCTTTTTATCTTGCTTAAGAACTCATGTTATGAAGTTAAGTAATTTATATCCAGTGAAGAAAGAAAAATTTGAAATCATGAATATATAATGATGATAAAACTTCATTAGTTGAAAAATATTTGCTCTGATGAATTTCTAAATGCACCAAAACAGGAAGATGAACTATAATGTATCCATTTCGTTCATCTTATCTAGGAAACAAGGATTATTGTGTGAAGAAAGCAATAAATTCTGTACAAAAACAATGAAACTAAGCAAAACTACAATTACTATAATGATTTTGAGACTTACTGCATTTGGCCTTTCAGTCACCTCCGTAACTTTCCTGTTTTGGTTGACACTTCCATCCTGTCTAAATTCTTCCTTCCCATCAAATACCTCTTTCTTTTGGGAGTTGTTAATTTGATCAATGACTGACTTCTCTTCTGTGAATTTCCTCTTTTTAGATGGATAAGAATCTAAGAATCTTTTTGGCAATACATTCTCCGAAATTATCATTTCATCTTTATCTTTAACTTTCAAATGCAACATATCAGAAGGAGCAATCTTAATCCTAACCCCATCTTTATCTTTAAAAAATTTAGAAGGTCCCATCTTTATCTTTGGCGAGACATTTACAGAAATTTTCAATTGATCTTTATCTTTAGATTTCCAATGCAAGCTATCAGAAGGACCAATCTTAATCTTAGCTCCATCTTTATCTCTAAAGTCTTCAGAAGTTATCTTTATCTTGGACGAGACATTCTCAGAGGTTCTCAATTCATCTGAAGTTATCTTTATCTTGGACGAGACATTCTCAGAGGTTCTCAATTCATCTGAAGTTATCTTTATCTTGGACGAGACATTCTCAGAGGTTCTCAATTCATCTGAAGTTATCTTCACCTTGGACGAGACATTCTCAGAGGTTCTCAATTCATCTTTATCTTCAACTTTCAAACACAGCATATCAGAAGGAGCAGTCTTAAAATTGGCTTCAATTTTATCTCTAAAACTCTCAGAAGTTCTCAATTCATCTTTATCTTCAATTTTCAAACACAACATATCAGGAGCAGTCTTAATATTGGCTTCATTTTTATCTCTAAAATTCTCAGAAATCCTAATCATTATCTTTGGATAGACATTCTTACAAGTTCTCAATTCATCTTTATTTTCAACTTTCCGATGCAACATATCAGAAGAAGCAGTCTTAATATTGACTTCATTTTCATCTTTAAAGTTCTCAGATGCCCTCATCAGTATCTTTGGCAAGACATTCTTAGAAGCTCCCAATTCATCTTTATCTTCAACTTTCAGAGGCAAGATATCAGAAGGAGCGGTCTTAGTTCTTGCCCCATTTACAACTTCATCTTTATCTTTAACATTCAAAGGAATTCTCTTCTTTATCTTTATCTTTTTTATCACTCTAGGAATTTTATTTGCCTCAAGATGCAGATTATCAATGGTCTTTTTATCCCCTTTCCTATTAAAGAATTGCTCCACTGGAGAACACCAACATGGAATGGTAGTTAATGGAAACAACAAATTGCCATAATTAAGAAAATCAAGTGCACCATATGAACATGTCAAATAGTTACTATATGTGGTGTGTCCAATTTAATCAATGAAGTTAGCAATCAAAAAAATGCAAGACATTGATAACTGACCTTCAATTCCATTAATCGTATCAGGAAATTTATCTTCGATAGCACACCTATCAACATTGAAAGTACATTTGAAAAAGAAATCTGCTTTCTTTCGCTCTGTTACAGATGATTTGGGATTTCTTTTATCCTCTGAAGTGCAAACAACACTGCATTTTCCAATAATTGATCCCTGAAAACAGAATTTTGAAATGGACAAAATAGTACGATCAAACTAACTTTGTGCGTAATGACAAACTCACTTTTCAACGATACAAAATTTAACATACTAGTTCTGCAAAACTACCATTAAGAAGAAGAATCATTAGCTATTCCCATAATGATAAAGTCTGATTTTCCCATAACAGGGTATTCAAAAATTGTTAGCTAAACCTCTATTTTCGTCAACTTGCATAAACACCCTAATCCAACCATCTAAATACATGTTAGGAAGCACCTATGGATATCTTCAATAAGATAACATAGTTCATGATATTTCCTATCAGCATCCCATAATCTTTACTTGTTCAGCTCTCAGAAATAGCAATTTCATCTAGTGCCAAAAAGTTGCATAAGAACTTCAACCTACCAAGTTAAACTGATAAGGAGGAGGTCAAACGTTCGATCTCCACCCTCACCATAAAAAATAAAAAAAAACTAACAAAGCTAACATGCATTCAAAGACATACTATACTCTCTCCAAAATGAAATATAAGCAAAAACGGTAAGTAAATCATTAATGTATATAGTTAAAAATAAATATCACATTCACCCAACTTTTCAAATGTTCTTTTCGCTTACATTTCGTTCAAGAGGGAGTATCACTCATTATTACATGCATTCAATCTATTTATTTTCATCACAGACATTGAGACCCCACATTAAACTAAATTCCAGACACACTCAATCTTCAACTACAGTACAAAAATCACATAATGACAATAATCAAAATCACAGAAAAATCAATACAAAGCACAAAAAGAATGAACTAAAACATTACCAACAAATTGCAATTGGAAACACCTTTTCCATTCCCAGACGCCAAAAACAACTCATTCCAAAGAGGCTGATGACTCCCAAAGAAATTCCGAATTTCCAAAGGCCGGAAAAACCAAACAACTTCAGTCATCTTTCTCCCACCTGTCTCAAACATCTTCACAAGCTTACCAATAGAAGTGTCAACATGATCAGTATGGTAAAAATAACAACAATCATACAGAAAATACTCAACACCGTCATAAACAAAGGATTCATAGAACACTGTATCTTTGTTTCCAACATCAATTTCTTTCCTATTCCCCCACTTGAAATCTCCAACATCTTCTTCCTCACAACAAGGGTTTGATGAAGGTGGCATTTCAAAAAAAAAAATTTCAAAAAATCAAAAACAAAAACCTGAAACATCACAAAAAGAAAATTAAGAAAACCTAGTATAAAGTATAAATAAGAAGACGATTATGAAATGATAGAAAGTTTACAAACCTAGGTTGAAAAGAGAGAAGATGAAAACGGCAACTACATTGTCGTTTTGAAGAGAGTGGAGTAGAAATGAGTCGGTTCAAGTCATGATGCTAAAACGAAATGGAAATGAAAATGAAAATGAAATGAAGTTGATTCGTACACACACACAAATGCATTTCTTCAATTTCTGGTTTCGGTTACAATGCTGCTCGCATTTCATTATTTGTCAGGTTCTAGCTTTATTTCTAAAACTGGTTTCATGCACAATGGTTTATTTATTCTTTTCTTATCATTCTTTTTAATGCTCAACGTTATTTATTGTATGGGCCGAGAGTTGAAAACTTTTGACTTGGGAGCTTTATATTTAGAATTTTTTAATGCATTCTATATATATTATTAATGTTGACTTATGTACCAAGTTTTTTGATTGATCCTTTGCAGTGCCTTAATATTTGAATAACTTTGTTATTTATTTAACCATAAATTGATTCAAAATGAAAATAGGTTAATTAGCTTTTATTTAGGGACAGGTGTAACCGTTGTTAATTTTATGCTTAAATCTGAACGTTGTTAATTTTTATACCTTATAATCAAAATGGTGTAATATCTCTTTTTAAGAAATGTTTTTTTAAGACAGGTGTGAACCTCATTATAAATAAGAATTTCTTAGCATATGATTCAACAATGAAAATTAATCAATTTTAAAATTATTTTCTCATTCTAAATCATCTTTCTCTTTTCTAATGCACTAGAGTAAGTAAAAGAAACATACTTCTGTAAAATTTTATCAAAAAATATATTTAGAGAGATTGTGCAATTCTCTTTAAGAATTTCAAAGTATCCTGCAGAAAATTTGTCAGGAAACTCTTTTGCATCTAACATACAAAGATTGGTGGAGGCGAGTTGTTTCTTAAGCTTAGTGTGAAAACACACGCTTTGAAATTTTATCGCGCTAATATATTTCTCTGTTTTTATCTCCATTTATTCTTAGTTTTGAAGCAGCCCCAAAATCAAAATATCTAACAATCTTAAGGAAGATTTTGATGTTATTCAATGGCTACTTCACTAAAAGAGACAACTTCTGACTTTTTGAAATTAGAGAAGTTTGATGGAGCCAATTTTATCTATTGGCAGAAAAAAAACTCACAACATTGAAAGTGGTGTGTCCTTAACATCTCAAGACCAGTGAAAATAGAACATGAAATTATTATTGAAATTAGAGAGTGACAAAAGTGGGACAATGATGATTATATATACATGAGACGCATCCTCAACAGTATATGTGATTCGTTGATCGACATTTATCAGAGTAGTCACTCCATAAAAAAATAATAGGAGAAACTAAAATCAAGATACATGTAAGAAGACACTACAAGTAAGAAGTTTCTTGTTTCTCAATTTAATAATTACAAAATGATAGATGGTAGGCATGTTATGGAACAAATGCATGAAATTGAACATAATCTCAATAATTAAAAACAACACAATATGCACATGGATGAAACTATAATTGTATCCTCTATAATAGATAAACTTTCTCCTTCTTGAAAATATTTTAAATGAACCATGAAGCATAAGAAGGAGGACATTTCTCTTGAACAATTAGGTAATCAACTTCGTTTAGAAGAAGGGTATCGAAAACAAGATGATACTAAAAGTGAATTTACTCAAGAGAAGATTCATGTGATGAAGGAAGGAAATTCAAGCAAACATCTTAAGAAAAGAAAACGAGATTTCAAAAAATCTCGTGAAAACCACAATGGTAATAACAACAACCTAAAGAAAAAGAAAGGAAATTGTTATTATTGTGGAAATCCGCGACACTTTACACATGAGTGCAGGTTCTTAAAGAAAAAGAACAAAGAGAAAAATTCAAGTGTAATAAAAGAAAATCTTGTTGTTGTCATTTCTGAACTCAACATGATTAAAGATATTAATCTTTGATGGATAGACTATGGTGCTATTCTTCATGTATGTAAAAATAAAGAACTATTCAAAACCATCGATGAAGCATCGATGAAGCATCTTATACATTGAAAATGCTTCAACTGTGTAGGTTAAATGAAAGGGCACATTAGATATTTAATTTAAATCGGGAAAAACACTCTCGCTTAAAGATGTAATTTTTGTTCCTCTAGTTAGAAAGAACTTATTTATGTACCTTTACTTAATAAGTTTGGTTTCAAGTCTGTATTTGAGGGAGATAAATTTATTCTTTCAAAAGGGGGTATGTTTGTAGGGAAGTGTTATCTTTGTCCGAATATGTTCAAATGTAATAATAATAATAATAATAATAATAATAATAATAATAATAATAATAATAATAATAATAATAATAATAATAATAATAATAATAATAATAATAATAATAATAATAATAATAATAACTATTATTATTATTATTATTATTATTATTATTAATATGATTTATGCTTATATTGTTGTTGAGTCTTGTGATTTATGGCATATGTGATTAGGTCATGTTAACTTTAGAAAATTAAATGACACGACGAAATCAAATTTAATTCCTACTTTTGATATAAACTTAAATTCTTGTACCACTTGCGTTTTAACTAAAAT
Organism: Lathyrus sativus; assembly: GCA_963859935.3. NCBI lineage: Eukaryota > Viridiplantae > Streptophyta > Magnoliopsida > Fabales > Fabaceae > Lathyrus > Lathyrus sativus. The sequence continues at coordinate 876,548,949 of OZ012735.1, forward strand.
CACAAGACAACATTTTAAGAGAGTTGAACGAAATTCTAAAGTATTAGATTTAGTTCATTTTGAAGTATGTGATTTACATGGTTGGTCTATCATTAATGGTAAAAAAATATTTTGTCACTTCCATCGATGATGTACTCGATTTTGGTATGTTTATTTAATGCCCTCTAAAGATGAAGTTTTAGATAAATTTAAAATATTTAAAGCACAAGTAGAACTTGAACATGCAACTCTCATTAAATGTTTTAGAAGTGATTGGAGATGAGAGTTTTATCATCCTAATTTTTTTTTAATTCTCCAGTATCATGCATCAAATTACTACACCTTATTCCCCATAACAAAATGGAATATCGTAAAGGAAAAACATGGTATTAGAATAATTGGTAAATGTCATGTTATTCTATTCTAGTTTATCTAAAGGATATTTGGGTGAAGCAATTCTAACAGCATGTCATATACAAAATAGAGTTCCTAATAAAGGGAACAAGATAGCTCCATATGTACTATGGAAACAAAGAAAACCCAACCTAAATTATTTAAAATTTTAGGGTTGTAGATCAATTGTGAAGGTGCCAGAACCAAAAATAAAGAAATTGGGTGAAAAAGGAGTTTAGTGTGTATTTATTGGTTACGCTAAAAATAGCAAAGCATATAGATTCATAATTATTGAATCTAATGACTCATATCCTATTAATACAGTGATTAAGTCGAGAGATGCAATTTTTCTAAAAAAATAGATTCACCTCAATTTCAAAATCCAAAAACATTCTTCATTCTAATCTACAAAGTTTAAAAAATAATGTGTCCAATAATGATACTATAACAAATTTGGTACCTAGGAGAAGTAAAAAAGATCAAAAAGAATAATATGTGTGGACCAAACTTCTTTATGTTCCTTGTTGAAGAAACAAATGACTCCATTAATAATTATGGTCTAATTAGTTATAATTTAGAAAATGATCAGAGACATATGAAGATACAATAAAGTCTCGACATTACTACAAATAATACATTCCATGACAAAACTTTCACCTCATCCTACCAAAAACTGAGGTCACAACTGAAGGCACACCATGCTTTATATTATTTTTTAATAAATGTCACATATTCCGTCAGTTACAAAATAAAATCGAGGGGAAAATATTTCAGGACACGCTTCAAATCCCAGTATCAACAATTTATGTTTTTATTTCTTTAAAACTGATGTCTTTATTATTATTATTTTTTTAACTTTTAAATTAATGACTTATTCCTCGTTTATATTTAATAATAAAGGTATTAATTATCATATTTTACTATAAAAACACTGATTTTAGTTACAGTGTTGCTCGCATTTCATTATTTGTCAGGTTCTAGTTTTATTTCTAAAACTGGTTTCATGCATTTTGGCTTATTTATTCTTTTCTTATGATGTGTTCTTTTTAATGTTCAATATTATTTATTATATGGGTCGGGCTAGAATTTGAAAAGTTTTCACTATGCCAAAACAGACCTTTAGCAGCGCTTTTTTTGACCTTTAGCAGCGCTTTAAAGCGCTGCCTAAAGTGGCGCTGCTAAAGGTAAAGGCAGCGCTTTTTTTGTGGAAAAAGCGCTGCTAAAGACATCACATTTAGCAGCGCTTTTTAAAGCGCTGCCTAATCTCCCCCCACCCCCTCCCCCCCTTTAGCAGCGTTTTATTAAAGCGCTGTCTTAGACCCCCCATATAGCAGCGCTTTATGAAAGCGCTGTCTTAGACCCCTCTTTCCCCACCTATAGCAGCGCTTTTTTAGCAGTTTCTCTGTCTCCTTTAGCAGCGCTTATACATAAAAGCGATGTCTAATGTGCACGTTTTGAAAAAAATAAATTTCCTGATTAATGACATTTTTTTATATATTTTTCAATAAATCTGCTTATATTACAATACCTGCTTATATAATTTAGCCCTTTATTTCAGCACTTTGGCTTTATATACACAATTCAACACTTTGGCATTATGTGCACAATTCAACACTTTGGCATTATATGCACAATTCAACATCACAAATTATATACAATTCCACTTTAATATATATAATTCAAAAGCTTCACAATTCAACATCACAAATTATATACAATTCTCAACTCGAAATTCAACATAACAAATTATACAATTCTACTTTAATTTCTTCCAATCTTCATTGCTGGCCATAATATACCTATAATTCAGGAAAACTAAAGTATCAAATGAATGACATTCAAATATGTAAATAAGAAATATATATATATATACACATAAGAAACGTATAAATAAGAAATAATATGTTATTTTATTGAATGAGACAATATGTAATTTTACAAGTACCTTTAACATCTTTTTCTTTTTTTAGTTCGAAGGTGCTTTACTTGTCTCTTAACAACACGGACGGATGGATTGATCCAAATTCCCTCGCTATGATCATTTCTAATATATGATTCGTCTGCTATAATATTCTCATCTGGATCATCCCTAACATAAGATTCATTCTCAACATCAACCTCCCCCTTTTCTCCAATGTTATCGTTGATTACTTTGTTGGAAAAAAGAACTATAGACCATTTCGTACTTTTCGGATCAGTGACATAGAACACTTGTTTAGCTTGTGTGGCTAGAATAAAAGGCTCATCTTTGTACCCCACCTTATTAAGATCCACTTGCAAAAAACCTAACTTATCCATACGTATGCCACTATTACTTTCAACCTACTTGCATCCAAAGATAGGAATCTGAAACTTTTCATAATCAAACACCCAAATGCACTCGATTACCCCAAAATACGAGGAAATGTGCATTGATTCGGCAAGCACAGTGACACCACTATTTTGCATTGTACTTTTATCATCTTGCTCCTTGGTATAAAATGTGTATCCATTAATTGCGTATGCGCTATAAGAAAACACATGCAAAGTTGGACCATATGCTAAACATCTCAACCTTTCTGTTATTGAAGCGGGATCAGAATAAAACTTTGAATAAATATGCTCTTTGAACCATGTTATAAAACTTCGATTGTGCTCACGTACTATCCAATTTTCATTTCTATTCAGATTTAAACCTCGGAGAACGTCCTTGTGCAATTTAACGTACTGCTCAACCTCAATGTCATTGTGCAGAACATATAAATGCACTTGCTCCCGTTCATCCCTTGAAACTGTCACAACTTTATTTCCAATTAACTGTTTACCTACTACTTTTTCAACAACATCAGATTTTGGGAGGCCAATGGATTGAACGTTGGACAAATATTCAGTACAAAACTCAATAGCTTCTTCAACAATGTATCGTTCAACAATACATCCCTCTGGTCGACTTCGATTTTCACATACCCTTTCAATACTTTCATATAACGTTCAACTGGATACATCCATCTCATATATGCAGGTCCACACAGTTGTGTCTCTTTCACAAGATGCACAACTAGATGTACCATTATGTCAAAGAATGACGGAGGAAAATACATTTCAAGCTCACACAAAGTAATAATTATATCTTTTTGCAATGTTGGTAAGATCGCAGGATCGATCACCTTACTACAAATAGATCTGAAAAAGAAACACAATTTTGTTATTGCGCCTCTCACTTTTTCTGGCAAAATAGAACGTATACCTATTGGTAGAAAGTGTTCCATAAGAACATGGCAATCATGTGTCTTTAAACTCTTTAAATTTAGGTCTTTCATAGAAACAAGTCTTCTAATATCTGAAGAGTATCCTTCTGGAACTTTAACTTCACTCAGAAACTTACACATTATCTTTTTCTCCTTTCTAGACAAAGTATATGCAGCAGGTGGTAGATAAGTGCGATTTCCTTTCTTCTGGGGTCCTAATTCATTTCTTATTCCCATTGCTACCAAGTCTTTTCTTGCTTTAAGGCCATCCTTAGACTTTCCTTGTATATTGAGTAACGTACCAATAACACTTTCAAATACATTTTTTTCAATATGCATAACATCAAGAAAATGTCGTACATACAACGACTTCCAATACGGCAACTCAAACAAAATTGACCTCTTCTTCCACCCACGCGTGGTAAGCGTATGAGCAAAAGGCTTGCCAAACTGAGTACTCACATCTTTCACCTTTGCAAAAATTTGATCGTCGGTCAATGTAGGTGGTGCTCTACGTTGTTCTGAATTTCCATTGAATTCTTGTCTCCACCCACGGTACTGATGATTAGAACTTAAGAATCTACGATGACCAAGAAAGACATTCTTCTGACCAAATTCCAACCGCGTCCAATCTGTGTTTTCTTCACAGATAGGACACGCACATTGACCTTTAATGCTATACCCCGATAGATTTCCGTATGCTGGGAAATCATTAATTGTGCCAAACAACATGGCCCTCAAATTAAAACTTTCTTTCCTATATCCATCATAAACCTCCACACCGTTCTCCCACAAACTTTTTAAGTCTTCAATTAAAGGTGTCAGGTATACGTCTATGTCGTTTCCTGGTTGTTTAGGGCCAGAAATTAACATAGATAACATCATGTACTTACGCTTCATACATAGCCATGGAGGTAGGTTATAAATCATAAGAATTACAGGCCAGGTGGAATGGGAGATACTTTGCAGACCGTGCGGATTCATTCCATCAGTCGATAATGCCAAGCGAAGGTTTCTAGCTTCTTCTCCAAAATCAGGATAATCATTATCAATTTTCATCCACTGTGGTGAATCTGCCGGATGTCGATACTTCCCATCTATAATTCTATCATCTGCATGCCAAGTAAGGTGTTTCGCATCTGTTTCACTACGAAACATGCGTCTGAATCTCGGAATTATAGGAAAATACCATAAGACTTTTGCTGGTGACAACTTTTTCTTATACCGAGATACACCGCATTTAGGACACTCGTTTAATGATGCATACTCATTTCGAAACAAAATGCAATCATTTGGACAAGCATGTATCTTATCATAGCTCATACCAATAGAGCATAACATTTTTTTAGCTTCATAGGTTCGATTGGGAAGAACATTATCCTCCAGAAGCATCTCTTGAAGTAGGGCTAACAACTCTGTGAAACTTTTATCCGACCATACATTACCCGCCTTTAAGTTGTATAACTTTAATACCGCAGACAATCTTGTGAAAGTAGTGCAACCTTTATACAACGGCTTCTCTGTATCGCTTACCAACCTCTCAAACATCTTTGGACAATCTTGAAGATATTCTTCAAGTGCTTATGCAATATCTTCGACTCGATCACAATCGTATGTATCCCTACCATTGTCCTTTGAAGTAGAGGTCGTATTGTTCTGGGGTTCAACATTCTCGTTACTTATCTCACCGTGTAATGTCCAACATGTGTAACTTCGATCAATTCCATGTCTCATTAAATGAGATTCCAACTGAACCGCGTCAATTCGACGCCCATAACAGCAACCTAAGCAAGGACATGTGATCCTACTGGGGTCTTTGGCGTGTTCAACAGCAAACTTAACGAAGTTCGATACCCCATTCTCGTACTCTTTTGACAATCGATTAACAGACATCCAATTTTTATCCATAATAATTGAGTAGTCTAAGCAAAAACAGATAATACCTGTAAAGAAATCACTAACTTCTAAGAAAGCTATACAGTAGGATGCTTGGAAACGATCACAACCTTGCTCTTCACAGGTAACCCCTATAACAGACAAAATATAAATTTTATTAAAATCATATTAATAATTTACAAAACAAAAATACTAGATAATCCACCAAAATATATCATATTAAAAATACTAGATAATCCATCAACATATAAAACCATCAACATATAAAACCATATCAACATATAAAACCATCAACATATAAAACCATAACAACATATATATATATATATATATATATATATATATATATATATATATATATATATATATATATATATATATATATATATATATATATATATATATATATATATATATATATATATATATATATATATATATATATATATATATATATATATATATATATATATATATATATATATATATATATATATATATATATATATATATATATATATATATATATATATATATATATATATATATATATATATATATATATATATATATATATATATATATATATATATATATATATATATATATATATATATATATATATATATATATATATATAAAACATGAAGCACATTCCTTCTCTCTACAAACAGATTGTTTCAATTTTAATACCAAAAGTTTCATCAACAAAAATATTTTCCAATAAATCTATCATATATTTTCCAATATTTTCCAATAAAGCGACAGCAAATATTTTCCAATAAATCTATCATATATCATATATCAAGGTTCAAAGAAATATATAACAATGGTGAAAAGATCAATAAAAAAGAAAACCATAGTAAAACTACACATACCGTAACAATGTTGGAAATGCAATGGACGGAGGCACTCGAAAACGGACGGTGAACGGAAGACGGCGACGGCAACGGTCGGAGGGAGGGCGACGGCAACGGTCGGAGGGAGGGCGACGGCAACGGAATGATTCTGGAGGGTATATAGGGGAAAGTTCGTTCGCCAGAGCAGAGGAGAAAGAAAGAAAAAAAGAAACTCGCGACTTCTGTTTCTCTTAAAATTCTGGAGGGTATATAAAAATTATTATACTAATACCTTTAGCAGCGCTTTTTAAAGGCCTTTAGCAGCGCTTTAAAAAGCGCTTTCATAGGGTGCCTTAGCAATGACATATAGCAGCGCTTTATAGAAAAAGCGCTCTCGTAAGGTCCCCCTTTAGCAGCGCTTTCAAAAAGCGCTTTCAAAGGGTCCTCCTTTAGCAGCGCTTTTTAAAAGCGCTTTCTTAGGGTCCCCTTTTAGCAGCGCTTTTTAAAAAGCGTTGCCTTAGGCTCCCCCTTTAGCAGCGCTTTTTTAAAAGTGCTGTCTTTGGTATGTAATTTTTTTTCTTTTTTTTTACTGACTATTTAGCAGCGCTTTGTTATAAAGCGCTGTCTTTTTATGCGCTGCTAAAAGTCAATTCTGGCGTAGTGTTTTGACTCAGGAACTTTTATATTGAGGATTTCTTAATGCACCCTTTATGTTTCTTAGTCATTACGCGGAATTATTTAAATGTCCCTAGATTTCGGAGATGTATCTCCGGACGCATCAAATTCTGATTGAAAGTTGAAATATTCTAGAGATCAATAATTATTACCGTCAGCAGTGTGACGTTACTTGTGACCTGCTTCGTCTTCCCCATACAACCCTCTCTCAACTTCGAGTAAAGGTAGACCAAACAAACGGCCCCTCAGTTGTACTCATGGATCTGCTCGAAATCCTCGAAGTACCATAGATAGACAACGTCTATATAAGTGGCACTCTTGTCCACAAAATTCACAGTGCCAAACAAATATAGCAGGTATGCTCTCATAGCATGTGATATGTAGAGTAACACTTGTTCACCATCACCTCCATCCTGTTGTGATCTCAGCCTTATATATCTTCTTCAGGTATTCAAATATAGCATGAGCACCCCTGGTTTTATCCAACTCTTTCTTTGCTTTCCCTAGGTCAGCCCTTAGATAGTCTACCAACATCTCGAGTGCCTCATTTTTTATAATCTTCCCATGATCTAGAAATCTCCCTCTGATTGGAATATGTAGCAAACATGAGACATAGTCGAGTGTGATAGACATCTCACCATGCAAAAGATGAAATAAAGAGGTCCCCGAGTGCCATCTCTACATAAATGCATTAAGCATCATGTGGTTGACCGTACTATAATCGATCATGCACAAGTTCTTCAGATCATATAAGGACAAAAGTTCCTGAAGCCAATCCGCATTCAGTTGAGGTGAGCTAGTAATCTTTTGCTCGTGGTTAATAAAATTCTACGAATCACACTCCTGAACAACACAAAAACCAATGTCATAAATTTGTCAATTAAAATTAACGTAAATAAAAAATAATTAATCCAATTAATGCTACCTCTTCGTCCCAAATATGTCTGGCAGTAAGGTTTGGGTACAAAGGCAATAATGAAAAATTAATAGAGCCTCCTCCAAATGCCTCTGGATCAACATCCGCATCAACCTCACACTCTAGAGGTGGCACTAGATTAGCAACATCAGCAGTAGGAGGTGACACAGACTCAAAAGCATCTGTAGTAGAAAGTGGCACTTGTGAATCGGGAACCTCAAGCGTCTGAATAGGGGAAATCTAGTGCATGTGGGAGGATGGAAGGAGTGATACGTCAGTAGGTGAATTCAGTCTCTTACGGGAAGAAGAATATGGAGTGGCATAAGGAGAAGCACAAGCCACAAAGTAGATGGCTCTGCATGACCAGAGGGACCAGGAGCCTCTGAAACATATTGACTCTTTTTTTGCCACGCTAATGCATGCTAAGCAACCTTCTCGTACCTCAGTCTATCATGTCTATCAATCATTATGTATGTAAGTTAAAGTAAAACAGACAATTAGTGCAGGAAAACAACACCACAAGCAAGAAAATAAAAAAAAATACTGAGAAAATTCCAAAGATCCATCTCCAAAATTTGAGAAACTAAAGCGCTGGAAAATTTTGGAGATGCATCTCAGGAGTTTTTTGCAACTCAGAAGTTGTGTCAATGGTGTTAATGTACCCCATGCAATCCCAAAAAAACATATGCTTTGATCATCCTTTTCAGCCAACAAACGTCTAATACACTATGTCTAAACTATCATAAATGCAATTTCTACTCATTTCTAACCTTAATCATCAATTTCTACTAATTTACACAAAAACTCAAAAAGCTTACAAGGAATTGATGTTTTTGATGTTGTTTCTGGTGTTACGAATGTTGATTGAAGTTCCCTTGAGCTTTGTTGAATGATTTTTGACTTGGCGAAGAGAAAAAAGTTAAGAGTGTTTGAAGTTGTTTTTGAGCAAAATGAGAAATGAGGAAGGAGAAGGGTCTGACACGATTTAATCTCCAAAATATTTTAGAGATACATCTACGAAATATTTTAACGGAAACTGAGCTTTTGGTGCATCTGAAGATGTATCTCCAGAATCTGGGGACATTTATGTATTTTCGTGTGGTGGCTAAGAAACTTAAAGGATGCATTAATAAACTCCCTTTATATTTTGGAATTTCTTATCCCACTTTATAGGATGAAAAAACAATATATGAAAAATTCAATATACTCCTCAGATTTTAGAGATGCATCTTAGGATGCACATTTGTTTTTAAGTAAAAACGTTACAACTGATTCAGATATGCATCTCCGAAATATTTCAAAACACACCTAATGCATCTCACTGAGCCACTCCAACATATTTTGTAAACACGAATCTAGAGATGCATCTCCAAAATATTTCAAAACACATTCATGCATCCCTCTCTAAAATGCCTGTTTTAAATATTTATTGATTAGGAGATGCATTGATCATTACTTTTACCTATGAAACATATTTCTCATAATGTATCAACTATCTAACATGTATAAACTATGTATTTCAATACCTCAACAATTTCTATAAATTTATGCGAAAATTAAAAAAAAATACAATAATAAAAAACTTACAATAAGTGATGAATCTTTGAGGTTGATGTAGTTGAATGAGTTGTTTGATGTAGTTGGTGTTGATTGAAGAAGTTTTGTTGTTTCTTGATTGATTTTGAGACAATGTGATTTTGAGAGAGTTTTAGAGAAAACCCAAAATAACCCAAAATAATATGCTATCTTTAAGGATCCACTGAGGGATAACAATCATGAACTCTGCTTCACGGGGGAAGAAAGATCCATTGAGGAATGTCGCGGTGAGAATCGGATACCAAAGCTATCGGGTCAGCTTGGTTTGCAAAATAAAAATGTCACCACCGAACTTTTATTTTATCCAAGGGAAAGGAGAAAAGATCGAACGAAAATCCTAAGTAAAATGCGAAGCAAAAACCAAAGCCTAAAGCTAAGCAAAGAGAGATCAAAGGTACCGAGGTTGGTTATACTAAGGGAAAGTACTAGTGTAACACCCATTTTAATTATTTAGTCATTTTATTATTATTTTAAATATTATGTGTTGGTGTGCCCTTTGGTGGGGGTGTATTTGGTGATGTTTGGTGGGTGTCCCTAATGTGGGAGGATTATTGGTGGTGTTTTGGTGAATATAATAATATAGTGTATAATATTAATATTGGTGGGAATATTATTATTATTATATTTATTATAGTTACTATTGTTATTGATATTATTATTATTTTGGTGAGATAATAATATTATTATTATTATTATTTTATTAAGTTATTATTATTATTATTAAATTATTATTATTATTGGGATTAGAGAATTAAAATAGAGAATGTGAGGGGTTAGTAATTTTTACGATACATTGTGAGAAGTTAGAGAAAGTGGAAAAAGAACGATAGAAAGGAGAGAAGTGAGAAGAACGGAAAAGGGAGCGAAGAACGAAGGAACGGGGGAAAATCAGAATTGGCCAAACCTTGGAGGGTTCTTTCATCGATCAACCGATTAACAAGGTAAGGGGGGAGAAACCTGATTGGGAACGGTTTATACATGTATAGGGTAGTTGGGGATTCCTTAACCCCGTAGGAAATTGATCGATATATGATTTCCTATATCGAAATGTTGTGATTGTTGATTTATCGTTGATAGTTTGGTGTTGATTGTTAATGAATTGTTGTTTTTGGTAAATTTGGCATATAGGTTGTTTTACGGTTTTTAGGGAAAGTTCTGTATGGCTTTTTGATGTATCGATAAAGTGTTTAGGTGATGATCTTGGGATTGGGATTAGGAATCATTTAGGCTGAATTACGTGTAATGTTGGTACTGATGTTAAGAGGTGAATTGGAAGTAGGAAGTTTAACCCATTTGGCTTAGAAAGCACTCTGCAGAACTGTGAGAAATTGGTGAGATCGCAGCATTCGCTGGGCTTCGCCTGGCGAGTGGAGGCGAGTGTTCGCCTGGCGAGCTGAGGCGAATGGCAGCGAATAATTCAGAATTAAATCCCAGACCTAAAGGGTAGGAACTTCGCCTGGCGAGTGTGGCTAGCGAAGGTTCGCCTGGCGAATGATCCCTTCGCCCGGCGAATGCACGATAGTGGGAAGGGGGCTTCGCCAGCAGGTTCGCCTGGCGAATGCTAGCGAAGGTTCGCTACGGGGCTTCGCCTGGCGAATGTCAGCGAACGTAGCAGAACCAGAATGTGAGGGTTGTGATATTTTGGCCTTGAGCTCTGGACTTGTGTGATTCCTTTGGCCTTAATGCCATGTATGAATGATGACTGTGGGAATTAACTTGTGTACTCGGTGATAGCACATGTTTCCCGTAATAATGACTGGTGGGTAATTAGTTGATGTATATGTGTGTAGTGAGCAGTGGGATCGTGTATTCCCCGAGTGTTGAGATGTGTTTATATTTGGTGTTAGAGTGTGAACTCGTTTAATATCTAATTTAATTAAAATGAATGATGGGTGTATCATGTATATGATTATGGTGCAGTGATCAGTATGATCGTGTATTTCCCGAGTGTTGGGATGTGTTTATACTTGGTGTTAGAATGTGAGATTGCTCACTGTGTGAATTGATTTATATGGTGTCGGTGTATAATATATCTATGCATATATATATATGATGTATGATGATATGATCAGGAGGATTGTGTGCACTTAGTGTGCCTGAATATAATAGTTATGCATTGGTGTTGTGCATATCATGGTGTTTTGGTGGGATGAATCATGTCTCAGGAGGAGCGTAAGTGATTCATCCGTACTCCTTTGTGGAGAATGGTGGGGGATAGATCATGTCTCAGGAGGAGCGTAAGTGATATATCCAGGTTAGATTGAATTAACCAACGAGTCGGTACCGCATGCATGGTGTTGAGTTGCATTTTGCATTATAATATATTATATTGTAATTTGAACAGTAGGTTCGTTATATGGTGTTGTTAGGGGTGAACCTTGGTGTGTTAGTGTGTTGCACTACCTTATTTACATGTATTACATTACCATTATATTTTTGATCATGTTTTCTCACCCCTTTGTTGTTGTTGTGGTCTGTGCTTCTTCGGAAGTACAGATAATCCAGGTGCTTAGCCAGCTTGGATATTGGTGTGATTGTCGAGTCTAGGATGCTCTGATACGTAGCACGGGACTTGGGCGTTTTTATTTGTTTTATGTTGAACTTATATTTTATTTCCCTGTGAACGTATCAAACTTTTATTGAATTTTATTATTTAACATTCCGCTGTATTTGGAGAAAAACCTTTTTATAAGGAAACGTTGTTTTTATGTGATATCCCACTTGGGAGAATTGGAACTCTGATTTTGTTTATTTATAATGTTTATTAATTTAATTGATTTTGGGAAGTGGGGTGTTACAATTGGTATCAGAGCAGGTCGGTCCGTCCGGCCAGTGTTGTTGAGTTGAGTTGAGTCTGTCCTTTGGGATGGAGACTGTGTGTTGTTTAACCTGGTGTTGTGGTTTAAATCCCTGGTATGCGGCATGTGTGTGAAAACACTGTCGGTACATGTTGTTGACTAACTTCGTTGGCAGGAGAGGAATGATTCCAGTGGGGGAGAAGTTTGTATTTCTCTGGAATGCTACGGTGTGGTGGCTTAGTGTGTTGAGGAATGCTATCATAGTTTGGTAAAGATGGTTTGTACCCCATCATGATATCGGCTATCTATTAACAAATTGAGGAACTGATCACCCTTAATCTCTTGTTAATAGTAGACGGGATTGTGTTGGATGGGATAGACGTGTCTTGCAAGCTTGTGTGGCGTGAGCAATGAATTGTCCTGAGTTAAGCTAAGTACTTAAGGGATTATTTTGAGGAGTTAGCGTAATACGATGTTGAGATGTTTATTTTGACGGAAACTTCGAATGAGAAGGAAAGTGAGAAAATTGGGATTCGTCAATTAGTTGAAATTGCCGGAGGTTCCCTGAGGAAGTAAGCGATTTACTATCGGAGTGTGAAGTAAAGCTTACACGTTTATTTTGTTTTTGGGACGAGTCTGATATTGATGACTCCATATTGTATGTTTATGTTGGGATTGGAGAAGTTGAAGAGTCAACTTGAAGACCCGCTGGGGGAGAGGTTCTTTTGTTGGAGTGTGTTACTGTAAGGTGCACCAATTTTGTTGGTTAGACTGACAGAAGGTTTTGTGAAGCTTTGGGTGGACTATAGATAAGTGAACAAGGTGACTGTCAAGGATAAGTGTTCGCTTCCAAGAGTTAATGATTTGATGGATCAATTGATTGAAGGACGTGAGTTTCCGTGTTTGTGAGATCGCGAGTAGAATTATTGTGTTGTGGCGTCGAAGGTCGAAGTGGTATCGTAATAGGAGGCTCCACGATCTGCTGTTGAGATTGGAAGTAATCGGGTTTTAAAATATTTAAAGATTGAAAGTGTGTTGGACGGCCTCCTAAGTATGAAATTGTGGTTATACGTTGAATTCCGAGATCGCAGCTTTTTACGGAATCGAAATCGGACACTCGGAAGTCAGGTAACGGTTGAAAATAGAATTTCGGGACTGTCATGTTCGCCGAGATTCGCCTGGCGAAGTGCCCTGAGCAGAAAAATGTTGTTGTGGTATTTTTGCCGTAACGGGAGAACCGTAACTCGGAATGACGCCCGGTTCGAAGCGTTGGAAAGCTATTGCAATGCTCTATGTGATGGTGCAGTAGTGGCATGGAGATAAGTTAATTTTTGATGAACTATATTTGGACTTTGTAGTAGACGCGGAGCGTGTGGTTCGTGTTCCCGCCGTAACTCATGAATTGAGTGTCGGTCTGTCATGGGATGTTCCATACTTATTTGAGTAAGTCAATGGATGCGTTAATCAAGGATGTTTGGATATATTGGATTAGTATAGGGGATCATGTTGAGCATTAGGAACTTGATTTATCAGTATTGGAGAAGAAGCAATATATGCCACTGTGAAGAAAGTTTCGGAGAGTTTTGGGAGAGCTGTCAACAGCTCGTGTGTGGACTTTTGCCGAATCTGACCGGACTATTGTTGTATTTTGTGATGCTTTATTAATAAGATTAGGAGGTATGTTGAGTGCAACATCGGAATGTTGTCTGACAAGTGATGGAGAGTCGAATGTTGTTGAGTTTGTGTCGGAGCTTGGAGGCTACAATTGTTTAGTTGAGATTTGAGATATTTGTTATTCTCGAGAGCTTAAAGTATTTGTTGCATTCGAAAGAGTGGGATACAAGGCAGAGGAAATAATTGGGACTTCTGAAAGATTATGGCTTTGAGTTGAATTACCCTTTGGGGTAAAGTGGATGTGGTAGATGATGCGGTGAGTTGGAAATGTTTGTGTTTACCGAAGATGATGGTGAAAAGAGGTAGAACTGATTAAGAAATTTCATAATATGCGTTTTGTGAGTAAGGATACTTCTTACGGAGTTAAGCTTTTATTATTAAGATCTGACTAGTGATATCCTTGAGAAGAATTGAGAAAGTCAGAAATCTGGGTTGAGTAGTGAATTAGTCGAAATTGATAAATTAGAGTCGAAGAGTGGATTGTCGGGTTTGTGGAAATAATACCACAAGATGTTATGATAGAGTATGTGTACCAAATGTTGTTGAGGGGAGTAGAAGTACTCGTGAAGAAATACATTGGGGTAGATGGAGTATCCATCCCAGTGCTATGAAGAAGTAACCGAATTTGAGTTAATTGAACAGTTTAGAGATTTGAGCATGGTTTGTGAGACTACTGCAGATAGTGTAATGTTGGGTATGTTGCAGGTAAATAATGACTTCTTGGATATGATTAGAGAGAATCAGAAGTTGGATGTGAAATTGGTAGATTTGATGCCTGGAGTAGGGAGTGACTCCGATAGTGACTTTAAATTGGATAGTACAGGTGTGTTGAGATTTAGAGGCAGGATTTGTGTACCAGATGATGAAGAATTGAAAAAGTCAATTTTGAGCGAAGGACATCGTAGTAGCCTGAGTATTCATCCGGGAGCTACGAAAATGTATCATGATTTGAAGAAATTATTTTGGTGGTCTGGTATGAAAAGAGACATAGCTCAATTTGTGTATGCCTGTTTGAAATGTCAGAAGTCGAAGGTGGAACACCAGAGACCTTCTGGATTTATGCAACCATTAGAGATTCCGGTTTGGAAATGGGATTGCATTACTATGGATTTTGTGACAGGTTTGCCGAATACGGCGAGAGGTTTTGATGCTATATGGGTGATTGTGGATCGATTGACGAAGTCTGCACACTTTGTGCCGATCAATATTAGTTTTCCGTTAACGAAGCTGGCAGAGATTTACATTCGGGTAATTGTGAAGTTGCATGGTGTTCCGTCCAGTATTGTGTCGGATAGAGATCCACGGTTTACTTCGGAATTTTGGAAGAGCTTGCAGGAAGCTTTGGGAACTAAGTTGAAATTGAGTTCAGCTTATCATCCGCAAACTGATGGTCAGTCGGAGAGGACTATTCAGTCGTTTGAAGATTTGTTGAGAGCTTGTGTGTTAGAAAAGGGTGGTGCGTGGGATACTCATTTACTATTGATTGAGTTCACGTACAATAACAGTTACCATTCGAGTATTGGAATGGCACCGTTTGAAGCTTTGTATGGGAGGAGGTGTAGGACTCCTCTGTGTTGGTATGAGACTGGTGAGAGTGTGGTGCTTGGACCAGAAATTGTACAGCAGACTACTAAGACCATTCAAATGATTCGTGAGAAATTGAAAGTGTCTCAGAGTAGGCAGAAAGGCTATCATGATAATCGGAGGAAAGAGTTGGAATTCTGTGTAGGTGATCACGTATTCCTAAGAGTTAATCCGATGACTGGTGTGGGTCGTGCATTGAAGTCCAAGAAGCTGGATCCTAAGTTCATTGGACCTTATGAGATTTTGCAGAGAATTGGTGATGTGGCTTATAGGGTGGCGTTGCCGCCTGAGTTGTCAAACTTACATGATGTGTTTCATGTGTCGCAATTGCGAAAGTATGTTTCTGATCCATCTCATGTTATTCAGAGAGATGATGTTCAGGTTCGGGAGAATCTTACTGTTGAGACGATGTCGTTGAGGATCGAGGACCGTAAGATGAAACAGCTCCGAGGGAAAGAGATACCTTTGGTGAAGGTAGCTTGGGGAGGTGCTGCAGGAGGCAGTGTGGCCTGGGAGTTGAAAAGCAGGATGCGAGAAGCGTATCCGGAGCTATTTCCATCAAGTAATTTTCGAGGACGAAAATAATTAAAGTGGGGGAGAGTTGTAACACCCATTTTAATTATTTAGTCATTTTATTATTATTTTAAATATTATGTGTTGGTGTGCCCTTTGGTGGGGGTGTATTTGGTGATGTTTGGTGGGTGTCCCTAATGTGGGAGGATTATTGGTGGTGTTTTGGTGAATATAATAATATAGTGTATAATATTAATATTGGTGGGAATATTATTATTATTATTATTATATTTATTATAGTTACTATTGTTATTGATATTATTATTATTTTGGTGAGATAATAATATTATTATTATTATTATTATTTTATTAAGTTATTATTATTATTAAATTATTATTATTATTGGGATTAGAGAATTAAAATAGAGAATGTGAGGGGTTAGTAGTTTTTACGATACATTGTGAGAAGTTAGAGAAAGTGGAAAAAGAACGATAGAAAGGAGAGAAGTGAGAAGAACGGAAAAGGGAGCGAAGAACGAAGGAACGAGGGAAAATCAGAATTGGCCAAACCTTGGAGGGTTCTTTCATCGATCAACCGATTAACAAGGTAAGGGGGGAGAAACCTGATTGGGAACGGTTTATACATGTATAGGGTAGTTGGGGATTCCTTAACCCCGTAGGAAATTGATCGATATATGATTTCCTATATCGAAATGTTGTGATTGTTGATTTATCGTTGATAGTTTGGTGTTGATTGTTAATGAATTGTTGTTTTTGGTAAATTTGGCATATAGGTTGTTTTACGGTTTTTAGGGAAAGTTCTGTATGGCTTTTTGATGTATCGATAAAGTGTTTAGGTGATGATCTTGGGATTGGGATTAGGAATCATTTAGGCTGAATTACGTGTAATGTTGGTACTGATGTTAAGAGGTGAATTGGAAGTAGGAAGTTTAACCCATTTGGCTTAGAAAGCACTCTGCAGAACTGTGAGAAATTGGTGAGATCGCAGCATTCGCTGGGCTTCGCCTGGCGAGTGGAGACGAGTGTTCGCCTGGCGAGCTGAGGCGAATGGCAGCGAATAATTCAGAATTAAATCCCAGACCTAAAGGGTAGGAACTTCGCCTGGCGAGTGTGGCCAGCGAAGGTTCGCCTGGCGAATGCACGATAGTGGGAAGGGGGCTTCGCCAGCAGGTTCGCCTGGCGAATGCTAGCGAAGGTTCGCTACGGGGCTTCGCCTGGCGAATGTCAGCGAACGTAGCAGAACCAGAATGTGAGGGTTGTGATATTTTGGCCTTGAGCTCTAGACTTGTGTGATTCCTTTGGCCTTAATGCCATGTATGAATGATGACTGTGGGAATTAACTTGTGTACTCGGTGGTAGCACATGTTTCCCGTAATAATGACTGGTGGGCAATTAGTTGATGTATATGTGTGTAGTGAGCAGTGGGATCGTGTATTCCCCGAGTGTTGAGATGTATTTATATTTGGTATTAGAGTGTGAACTCGTTTAATATCTAATTTAATTAAAATGAATGATGGGTGTATCATGTATATGATTATGGTGCAGTGATCAGTAGGATCGTGTATTCCCCGAGTGTTGGGATGTGTTTATACTTGGTGTTAGAATGTGAGATTGCTCACTGTGTGAATTGATTTATATGGTGTCGGTGTATAATATATCTATGCATATATATATATATGATGTATGATGATATGATCAGGAGGATCGTGTGCACTTAGTGTGCCTGAATATAATAGTTATGCATTGGTGTTGTGCATATCATGGTGTTTTGGTGGGATGAATCATGTCTCAGGAGGAGCGTAAGTGATTCATCCGTACTCCTTTGTGGAGAATGGTGGGGGATAGATCATGTCTCAGGAGGAGCGTAAGTGATATATCCAGGTTAGATTGAATTAACCAACGAGTCGGTACCGCATGCATGGTGTTGAGTTGCATTTTGCATTATAATATATTATATTGTAATTTGAACAGTAGGTTCGTTATATGGTGTTGTTAGGGGTGAACCTTGGTGTGTTAGTGTGTTGCACTACCTTATTTACATGTATTACATTACCATTATATTTTTGATCATGTTTTCTCACCCCTTTGTTGTTGTTGTGGTCTGTGCTTCTTCGGAAGTACAGATAATCCAGGTGCTTAGCCAGCTTGGATATTGGTGTGATTGTCGAGTCTAGGATGCTCTGATACGTAGCACGGGACTTGGGCGTTTTTATTTGTTTTATGTTGAACTTATATTTTATTTCCCTGTGAACGTATCAAACTTTTATTGAATTTTATTATTTAACATTCCGCTGTATTTGGAGAAAAACCTTTTTATAAGGAAACGTTGTTTTTATGTGATATCCCACTTGGGAGAATTGGAACTCTGATTTTGTTTATTTATAATGTTTATTAATTTAATTGATTTTGGGAAGTGGGGTGTTACAATTGGTATCAGAGCAGGTCGGTCCGTCCGGCCAGTGTTGTTGAGTTGAGTTGAGTCTGTCCTTTGGGATGGAGACTGTGTGTTGTTTAACCTGGTGTTGTGGTTTAAATCCCTGGTATGCGGCTTGTGTGTGAAAACACTGTCGGTACATGTTGTTGACTAACTTCATTGGCAGGAGAGGAATGATTCCAGTGGGGGAGAAGTTTGTATTTCTCTGGAATGCTACGGTGTGGTGGCTTAGTGTGTTGAGGAATGCTATCATAGTTTGGTAAAGATGGTTTGTACCCCATCATGATATCGGCTATCTATTAACAAATTGAGGAACTGATCACCCTTAATTTCTTGTTAATAGTAGACGGGATTGTGTTGGATGGGATAGACGTGTCTTGCAAGCTTGTGTGGCGTGAGCAATGAATTGTCCTGAGTTAAGCTAAGTACTTAAGGGATTATTTTGAGGAGTTAGCGTAATACGGTGTTGAGATGTTTATTTTGACGGAAACTTCGAATGAGAAGGAAAGTGAGAAAATTGGGATTCGTCAATTAGTTGAAATTGCCGGAGGTTCCCTGAGGAAGTAAGCGATTTACTATCGGAGTGTGAAGTAAAGCTTACACGTTTATTTTGTTTTTGGGACGAGTCTGATATTGATGACTCCATATTGTATGTTTACGTTGGGATTGGAGAAGTTGAAGAGTCAACTTGAAGACCCGCTGGGGGAGAGGTTCTTTTGTTGGAGTGTGTTACTGTAAGGTGCACCAATTTTGTTGGTTAGACTGACAGAAGGTTTTGTGAAGCTTTGGGTGGACTATAGATAAGTGAACAAGGTGACTGTCAAGGATAAGTGTTCGCTTCCAAGAGTTAATGATTTGATGGATCAATTGATTGAAGGACGTGAGTTTCCGTGTTTGTGAGATCGCGAGTAGAATTATTGTGTTGTGGCGTCGAAGGTCGAAGTGGTATCGTAATAGGAGGCTCCACGATCTGCTGTTGAGATTGGAAGTAATCGGGTTTTAAAATATTTAAAGATTGAAAGTGTGTTGGACGGCCTCCTAAGTATGAAATTGTGGTTATACGTTGAATTCCGAGATCGCAGCTTTTTACGGAATCGAAATCGGACACTCGGAAATCAGGTAACGGTCGAAAATAGAATTTCGGGACTGTCATGTTCGCCGAGATTCGCCTGGCGAAGTGCCCTGAGCAGAAAAATGTTGTTGTGGTATTTTTGCCGTAACGGGAGAACCATAACTCGGAATGACGCCCGGTTCGAAGCGTTGGAAAGCTATTGCAATGCTCTATGTGATGGTGCAGTAGTGTCATGGAGATAAGTTAATTTTTGATGAACTATATTTGGACTTTGTAGTAGACGCGGAGCGTGTGGTTCGTGTTCCCGCCGTAACTCATGAATTGAGTGTCGGTCTGTCATGGGATGTTCCATACTTATTTGAGTAAGTCAATGGATGCGTTAATCAAGGATGTTTGGATATATTGGATTAGTATAGGGGATCATGTTGAGCATTAGGAACTTGATTTATCAGTATTGGAGAAGAAGCAATATATGCCACTGTGAAGAAAGTTTCGGAGAGTTTTGGGAGAGCTGTCAACAGCTCGTGTGTGGACTTTTGCCGAATCTGACCGGACTATTGTTGTATTTTGTGATGCTTTATTGATAAGATTAGGAGGTATGTTGAGTGCAACATCGGAATGTTGTCTGACAAGTGATGGAGAGTCGAATGTTGTTGAGTTTGTGCCGGAGCTTGGAGGCTACAATTGTTTAGTTGAGATTTGAGATATTTGTTATTCTCGAGAGCTTAAAGTATTTGTTGCATTCGAAAGAGTGGGATACAAGGCAGAGGAAATAATTGGGACTTCTGAAAGATTATGGCTTTGAGTTGAATTACCCTTTGGGGTAAAGTGGATGTGGTAGATGATGCGGTGAGTTGGAAATGTTTGTGTTTACCGAAGATGATGGTGAAAAGAGGTAGAACTGATTAAGAAATTTCATAATATGCGTTTTGTGAGTAAGGATACTTCTTACGGAGTTAAGCTTTTATTATTAAGATCTGACTAGTGATATCCTTGAGAAGAATCGAGAAAGTCAAAAATCTGGGTTGAGTAGTGAATTAGTCGAAATTGATAAATTAGAGTCGAAGAGTGGATTGTCGGGTTTGTGGAAATAATACCACAAGATGTTATGATAGAGTATGTGTACCAAATGTTGTTGAGGGGAGTAGAAGTACTCGTGAAGAAATACATTGGGGTAGATGGAGTATCCATCCCAGTGCTATGAAGAAGTAACCGAATTTGAGTTAATTGAACAGTTTAGAGATTTGAGCATGGTTTGTGAGACTACTGCAGATAGTGTAATGTTGGGTATGTTGCAGGTAAATAATGACTTCTTGGATATGATTAGAGAGAATCAGAAGTTGGATGTGAAATTGGTAGATTTGATGCCTGGAGTAGGGAGTGACTCCGATAGTGACTTTAAATTGGATAGTACAGGTGTGTTGAGATTTAGAGGCAGGATTTGTGTACCAGATGATGAAGAATTGAAAAAGTCAATTTTGAGCGAAGGACATCGTAGTAGCCTGAGTATTCATCCGGGAGCTACGAAAATGTATCATGATTTGAAGAAATTATTTTGGTGGTCTGGTATGAAAAGAGACATAGCTCAATTTGTGTATGCCTGTTTGAAATGTCAGAAGTCGAAGGTGGAACACCAGAGACCTTCTGGATTTATGCAACCATTAGAGATTCCGGTTTGGAAATGGGATTGCATTACTATGGATTTTGTGACAGGTTTGCCGAATACGGCGAGAGGTTTTGATGCTATATGGGTGATTGTGGATCGATTGACGAAGTCTGCACACTTTGTGCCGATCAATATTAGTTTTCCGTTAACGAAGCTGGCAGAGATTTACATTCGGGTAATTGTGAAGTTGCATGGTGTTTCGTCCAGTATTGTGTCGGATAGAGATCCACGGTTTACTTCGGAATTTTGGAAGAGCTTGCAGGAAGCTTTGGGAACTAAGTTGAAATTGAGTTCAGCTTATCATCCGCAAACTGATGGTCAGTCGGAGAGGACTATTCAGTCGTTTGAAGATTTGTTGAGAGCTTGTGTGTTAGAAAAGGGTGGTGCGTGGGATACTCATTTACCATTGATTGAGTTCACGTACAATAACAGTTACCATTCGAGTATTGGAATGGCACCGTTTGAAGCTTTGTATGGGAGGAGGTGTAGCACTCCTCTGTGTTGGTATGAGACTGGTGAGAGTGTGGTGCTTGGACCAGAAATTGTACAGCAGACTACTAAGACCATTCAAATGATTCGTGAGAAATTGAAAGTGTCTCAGAGTAGGCAGAAAGGCTATCATGATAATCGGAGGAAAGAGTTGGAATTCTGTGTAGGTGATCACGTATTCCTAAGAGTTAATCCGATGACTGGTGTGGGTCGTGCATTGAAGTCCAAGAAGCTGGATCCTAAGTTCATTGGACCTTATGAGATTTTGCAGAGAATTGGTGATGTGGCTTATAGGGTGGCGTTGCCGCCTGAGTTGTCAAACTTACATGATGTGTTTCATGTGTCGCAATTGCGAAAGTATGTTTCTGATCCATCTCATGTTATTCAGAGAGATGATGTTCAGGTTCGGGAGAATCTTACTGTTGAGACGATGCCGTTGAGGATCGAGGACCGTAAGATGAAACAGCTCCGAGGGAAAGAGATACCTTTGGTGAAGGTAGCTTGGGGAGGTGCTGCAGGAGGCAGTGTGGCCTGGGAGTTGGAAAGCAGGATGCGAGAAGCGTATCCGGAGCTATTTCCATCAGGTAATTTTCGAGGACGAAAATAATTAAAGTGGGGGAGAGTTGTAACACCCATTTTAATTATTTAGTCATTTTATTATTATTTTAAATATTATGTGTTGGTGTGCCCTTTGGTGGGGGTGTATTTGGTGATGTTTGGTGGGTGTCCCTAATGTGGGAGGATTATTGGTGGTATTTTGGTGAATATAATAATATAGTGTATAATATTAATATTGGTGGGAATATTATTATTATTATTATATTTATTATAGTTACTATTGTTATTGATATTATTATTATTTTGGTGAGATAATAATATTATTATTATTATTATTATTATTTTATTAAGTTATTATTATTATTAAATTATTATTATTATTGGGATTAGAGAATTAAAATAGAGAATGTGAGGGGTTAGTAGTTTTTACGATACATTGTGAGAAGTTAGAGAAAGTGGAAAAAGAACGATAGAAAGGAGAGAAGTGAGAAGAACGGAAAAGGGAGCGAAGAACGAAGGAACAGGGGAAAATCAGAATTGGCCAAACCTTGGAGGGTTCTTTCATCGATCAACCGATTAATAAGGTAAGGGGGGAGAAACCTGATTGGGAACGGTTTATACATGTATAGGGTAGTTGGGGATTCCTTAACCCCGTAGGAAATTGATCGATATATGATTTCCTATATCGAAATGTTGTGATTGTTGATTTATCATTGATAGTTTGGTGTTGATTGTTAATGAATTGTTGTTTTTGGTAAATTTGGCATATAGGTTGTTTTACGGTTTTTAGGGAAAGTTCTGTATGGCTTTTTGATGTATCGATAAAGTGTTTAGGTGATGATCTTGGGATTGGGATTAGGAATCATTTAGGCTGAATTACGTGTAATGTTGGTACTGATGTTAAGAGGTGAATTGGAAGTAGGAAGTTTAACCCATTTGGCTTAGAAAGCACTCTGCAGAACTGTGAGAAATTGGTGAGATCGCAGCATTCGCTGGGCTTCGCCTGGCGAGTGGAGGCGAGTGTTCGCCTGGCGAGCTGAGGCGAATGGCAGCGAATAATTCAGAATTAAATCCCAGGCCTAAAGGGTAGGAACTTTGCCTGGCGAGTGTGGCCAGCGAAGGTTCGCCTGGAGAATGATCCCTTCGCCTGGCGAATGCACGATAGTGGGAAGGGGGCTTCGCCAGCAGGTTCGCCTGGCGAATGCTAGCGAAGGTTCGCTACGGGGCTTCGCCTGGCGAATGTCATCGAACGTAGCAGAACCAGAATGTGAGGGTTGTGATATTTTGGCCTTGAGCTCTGGACTTGTGTGATTCCTTTGGCCTTAATGCCATGTATGAATGATGACTGTGGGAATTAACTTGTGTACTCGGTGATAGCACATGTTTCCCGTAATAATGACTGGTGGGTAATTAGTTGATGTATATGTGTGTAGTGAGCAGTGGGATCGTGTATTCCCCGAGTGTTGAGATGTGTTTATATTTGGTGTTAGAGTGTGAACTCGTTTAATATCTAATTTAATTAAAATGAATGATGGGTGTATCATGTATATGATTATGGTGCAGTGATCAGTATGATCGTGTATTTCCCGAGTGTTGGGATGTGTTTATACTTGGTGTTAGAATGTGAGATTGCTCACTGTGTGAATTGATTTATATTGTGTCGGTGTATAATATATATATATATGCATATATATATGATGTATGATGATATGATCAGGAGGATCGTGTGCAC
Source organism: Lathyrus sativus (assembly GCA_963859935.3). Taxonomy (NCBI): domain Eukaryota; kingdom Viridiplantae; phylum Streptophyta; class Magnoliopsida; order Fabales; family Fabaceae; genus Lathyrus; species Lathyrus sativus. The sequence goes on from OZ012735.1 coordinate 876,573,011, forward strand.
TTAGTGTGCCTGAATATAATAGTTATGCATTGGTGTTGTGCATACCATGGTGTTTTGGTGGGATGAATCATGTCTCAGGAGGAGCGTAAGTGATTCATCCGTACTCCTTTGTGGAGAATGGTGGGGGATAGATCATGTCTCAGGAGGAGCGTAAGTGATCTATCCAGGTTCGATTGAATGAACCAACGAGTCGGTACCGCATGCATGGTGTTGAGTTGCATTTTGCATTATAATATGTTATATTGTAATTTGAACAGTAGGTTCGTTATATGGTGTTGTTAGGGGTGAACCTTGGTGTGTTAGTGTGTTGCACTACCTTATTTACATGTATTACATTACCATTATATTTTTGATCATGTTTTCTCACCCCTTTGTTGTTGTTGTGGTCTGTGCTTCTTCGGAAGTACAGATAATCCAGGTGCTTAGCCAGCTTGGATATTGGTGTGATTGTCGAGTCTAGGATGCTCTGATACGTAGCACGGGACTTGGGCGTTTTTATTTGTTTTATGTTGAACTTATATTTTATTTCCCTGTGAATGTATCAAACTTTTATTGAATTTTATTATTTAACATTCCGTTGTATTTGGAGAAAAACCTTTTTATAAGGAAACGTTGTTTTTATGTGATATCCCACTTGGGAGAATTGGAACTCTGATTTTGTTTATTTATAATGTTTATTAATTTAATTGATTTTGGGAAGTGGGGTGTTACAACTAGCACCCTAAGCATCTATAGTACTCTACAGAGCCTCTTGAAATATTTGTGTTTTACCTAAAATTGTTTTCTAAAGGTGAAAGATGAGTAAAGTATATAAAAGGCGGAAAAAGAAAAAGGTAGCTCGCTAGGATCTCACAATCATATACCTACGTATCCTATAATAGGAAGTCAGAGCAACCGTAGTTCAGAACTATGATGTAAAGGGTTGAGACTCTTGTGCCTACGTATTCTCAAAAGAAACTTGAGAAATCAGAGCGTCCGTAGTTCGTGGAACTACAAGTTGTCAGGTTCTAAGAACCAAGAACAACAAAAACAAGTAAAGGTCAAATGAGGGACATCCACAATGACAATAAATCAACATACAATCCCTCCCCTTGGATTAAGTTAACCAAGATGGAAGACATCCACAAATACATGGAAAAATATCATGTAAATGGCATCAAAGAATACACAAACACGGTACTATAGAATACGCATGGAAGAACATCATGGTAATTAGACAGCGAAAAGTTAACAAAAATACACGGAAAATCATCATGTAAACAACAAAGATACGCGGCAAAGCATCGCAAAACAGATTAATCATGGAAAAACAACATCAAGAAATAATCAGAGAGATTGAACTCAAAACATGGAAATAGACAAATCAACACATAAAATCGGTGGCAAGAATTATTAATCAATTTAAATATAAATATTTAATAAGATTAATTAATAATTTAATTAATCAGTATCAAATAAAAATATTTAAATTAATTAATAATTACAACATTTTTACATTTTGAAATATAATATCACAAAACTCAATGAAAATACTAAAAACAAAATATTAACATATTTTTGCATTTTTAAATATTTACAAAATAAAAATAACTAACAATTTTTTCTATACATTTTTTAGATATTATTCAAGTAACTAAATAAATAAAAGGAAAATATTAAATACAAAAAATGATGAAAATTGTTCCTTTGTATTTTTAATTATATAAACAAACCATTAAATTAAAAACAAAACATCAAAGGAAATTATAAAAATAATCAATTAAGAAAAAGAACAGAAAGTTAAGGATAAGCTGAAAACATGAAACAATGTTACTCGAAAACAAAACAAAACGTGCTAGCCATCAGTAGCATTAATAACTTCAGCACATCTTTAACATTAACAACATATTACTACAACACACAGACATTACAAATAACAACATACACACATAAATATAAAGTTTAACTATTCATAAACAAGCACATATACATGACTAATGCACACACACTACAAACGCTTATTACAAGCTCACAAAACATATCATATGAACACACTTAATACACAACTGCAGTACTTAAATACAATTTCATATGTACCACACATTAATCAAACTACAATTTTTTTTACAAACATTATATCAAAACAAAACAAATAAAACGTAAAGCAACTGAAATAGGATATCTAACGTAACACTCCAACAACACACACGAGGATTAAGATTCGAACCATTACTGATATAATGAGGGGTGCCACTGCATTGCGAATCGAGCTGAGTTGTGGTTGCTTTGAGCGAGTCTCTTTGTTGTCGCACCGGCAAATAAAGACAGTTGTTGCTTCAGTTGGTGGCTGTCCGTGTGGCTCTTGATAGTGCAAAGAGTTGGTTTGTTGTGGTGCGAAGTTGTCTTGAAAATGAAGTTGAGGTGGTGTGGTTGGTATGATGAGGGGATGGAGAAGGAAAATGAGATGCGCAGGATAGTTTTAATGGAAGATGGTTTTTGTTTTCCCCACCAACAGGAAGGACATGTTGGAAGCTTGCTAGGATGCATTCAAACAAAAGGTGATATGGGTGTTGATTGATAAAATACCAAGTGTACTATTCTGTCGATTGTAGTTAAAAATAAGGGGTTATCCCCAATATCGATCTCGAGGACTGTATTAGACAATATAAACTTAATTTAGATTTAATTAAACAAAAGTCAATTGGGAGTTTATAAAATTGGTTTCACGAATTTTAAACAAAATATTTAGAATAAAGCAAAGTAATGAACAAAGTTCAACAAGATATGAGAGCATGCTAGGGGCAGTGTATGAATTGCCTTGTAAGAACATCAACCCTTATTTCATAACATAAACACAGTTTTTATCAAATTCTTGACTGCTATTAGTGTTTACCCCTAAGTCCTTATTGAGAAAACCTTTGAAATTATAACCAATTTACTATGTCCATAAACAAACTAATTTGAAATCAAGCATTGAAAATAGTTTCAGCTTAATCAAGTGCACAACAAGGTAATCCTAGTCCTAGGAATTATCTACTGAGGCATTATCGATCAAATTGTATTAACAGTGGTTTGTCCGACCTAAGGTTAACCGAAAAACTAAATCAATTTGTCCGATTGAAAAAGTGATAAAACCATTGGTCGATAAAACTTGATGAATAAAAATAAGTGTTTATGTCATAAAAATAAGGAATATAATATCATTACAATAACAATTCAGGGACATCCCCTAGCATTGGAGAGTTTAGCTACTCATAGTTAATAAAGTAAATCAAACAATTAGATATAACATTACAGTAGAAATGAAGATTACTTTTGATCTTCAATTACTTTGGCCTTTGAAAATCTCCCGTTCTCCCTTTTCTCCTGAGCTCCCAATCGTCCCTTGTCGTTCTTTTCTTTTACGATCAAGTAGTGAAACTATTGGATGTCGGAATGATCTATCTGATTTCTGAAAGTACATGGGTGAGTCATGTACAATTGATCACCGCACCCATAATCATAGCTCAAAATTGGACTCTCGAATTTGAATTAATGTGTGACACAAGTGATTATGCGTTTGGTGCGGTGCTTGGCCAAAGAAAGACAACAAAATTTCATGTCATACACTATGCGAGTAAGGTTTTAAATGAAACTCAAGTGAATTATGCAACAACTGAAAAAGAATTACTTACTATGGTGTATGCTTGTCATACCCCAAAATTTGCCCTTAGATTCTTTGATCTTTTGCATATCATTCTAGGTCAAATATCTTGCATAATACCTAATTTATCAGTTAGAATAAACTTGTTGGAATTACAGCCGAATCGGTCAAACTAAAAGTCAACTGTGCGTAAAATCAGTGGACGAAAAATTTTAAAATCGAGGCTGCAGACGTCGGTGATATTAATCTATGTTTCACGTAGTGTAACCTGACGTGCTCATTTAAATTTTTCGACCACTTTTCGGTCGTATTTTTAGACAGCTTAAGTCATTTTAGCGAGTAAAATTTATTTTAAAATTTGACCAAACGCTGTATTTTTCCGAATTGTATATTTTTTGCTGATTATTTTGGTGTATTTATTTTATTTTTCTGAACACTTCGATACCGGTCTAATTATTCATTTTTTACCTTTTTTTATTTTAATTTTTAATTAAATAATCATTTTATTAATCAGATTTTTTATTTTATTTTATTCACTTTTTTATTTTATTTTAATATTTAATCTTTATTTAATTTAATTTTTAGTAAGACTTAAATATTAAGTTTAGAATAGTGTTTTTTTGTTTTATGACATTTAGATGTAACACATTAGCTTACATGCACGTAACAGTCAGATTCTTTCCTCTTTCTCTCACAAGTAGGGCTGAAAATGAGTCGAATCGAGTCAAACTCACCTCAGCTCGATTCGACTGGTTAAAAATTGTTCGAGTTCGACACGAATTTTTTTTAAGCTTAAACTCGACTCGTTATAAGTTCAGGAACAGTTCAGTTCAACTCGTTAGGTTCATCTCATTAGGTTCATGATTCACGGACTTAAAAACTATTTTTTAAAATTTATATATTTTTTAGTATATTTGACATTTTAAATAAATATATTTTTTAAATAAAATATTAAAATAAAATAAAAGTTATATATTGAAATTTAACTTTATCTTCAAAATCTACTAATTCAAAACCTACACAACTTTCAAGAGATACATTTGAGAGTCTAATTCAAAAACTACTAAATTGAAGATTAAATTTGTCTAAGATTTGTAGTAAATATTTAAACATAATCTTAAAGACAGTATAATTCTTCTCATATGTAATCGAGTTGACTCGTGAACCTAACGAGTCGAACTATGTATAGTTCAAGTTCAGCTCATTTAGTTAATTCGAACATAATTTTTCGCTCATACTCAACTCATTTGGTTCATGAACCTAATTCAACGATTTTATTGTTGAATCGAATTTCAAACTATTTTCGAATTGGTTCGGTTCATTGTCAGCCCTACTCACAAGCCTTTCGACTCAACTTTTTTTTCATAAAAAAAAATTCATTATAAGAGGCACGCGCATGAACCAATAGATTTCTCTTTTATTTTTTTCGTTTGACCCCAAAACACTTTCTCCTTGACACAAAACAAAATATACCACTTCCATCATCAAGTTTCATGACCACCCCCATATCTCTTTTTTATTTTCATAAAGAACACATCATACATTTTTTAATAAAGGACCCCTTCATGCAAAAATAAGTCAATAAACCTTTTCTTTTAACTTCACCTTCCTCTCTCTTTAAGACCACCGTCTGCGCTTGAATAAAAAAAAACAACATAATTTTTTTCCATTTTTTTGTGAAGTCATCAATATTCACCCTTGACACTCCAAGAAAACATCTCCCTCCTTGTGCATGAGCTTTCCACCTCCTTCAAGTTTTATCAAACCATCACCTTTCTTTTTTTAGAACATCATACACAATACAAAACAACTCCATACACACACCATCTTCTACCTTTCTCACAACTATTAAATACCATATTATTATCAACTCATTTTCTTCAACTTCCATTACAAACATTCCCTCCATTTAATTTCCATTGTTTCCTCTCCTACAACAAACAACTTGCAGTAAGAATCATCTATTTTCCTCCACGCTACAACATCAATAACCTGCACCTTCACCATATACACCATATGAAACACGGTTCATCATCACCACCCATCAATAATACAGCCATAAACACTCCCTCTAGAAAACTCTCGACGAAACCGTAACACTTCCGCCATTTCTGTTTACGCGCATCCAACCGCACAACCACCTCTACTACTGCCACCCCTGGCTGCCTTTACACAAAGTCGGCATTGCCGAAAGCCACGAAAAAGCGCAGCGAGAACGAGAGAGGTTGCGAATCCGCAAGGAAAAGAGACGGAGGGGCTTACACGCCGCGACAAACGTAAAGAAGAAGAAAATTTTTTTGGTATCTTTTTCTAATTTATTTTTATTCCATGTGTTTGAAATTTTTTCTTGAGGCTAGGCTTATTGTACTTAAATGCTATGCATGAAATTATTGGGTTTCACGTATTTGATCTCAGCAGAAAAGTTGTGTCTGCTTGTTATGGTTTGTTTGAAAAATATACAATCTTTTCATTTTTTAGAATAAGTTATTTTCAAATTCATTATCATGTGTTATTATTAATATATCCTCATGTATTATTATATTGATTTATTTTTATGATTTATTTTGTTTTGGTTCTCCCCCTGCCCAGAGTCATCTCCTTATCATTTAACTTTTATGTAATCTTTCTTTTATTTTGAATATTCTAAAAAAAAAAACTAAAAGACTTTTGGTTATTTATTTTATTAGTTATTTGAATAACTTTTTTAAAAAAAAGACAAGAAAAACATTTTAATCTTTTTATATTTTTTCATTTTTTTTTAGTAATTATTTATTTTGTTGAATGTATTAAAAATGAAAAAATATGTTGTGGTTATTAATTAATTTAAATATTTTTTATTTAATTTGATTAATTAAATTATTAGTTAGTCTTATTAAATATTTATATTTAAATTGATTAATAATTTTCTTGTCAACCGATCCTATGTGATGATTTATCTGTTTCCATGTGTTGGGTTTATTCTATCCGACTAATTCTTGATGTTGATTTTCTATGATTAATATATTTCATGATGTTTTATCAATACTATCTGTTTTTATACACGATGTTTTGTCGTGTGCTTTCTATTTGCTTCGCGATGCTTTGCCGCATATCTTTGATTGTTTGTTGCTTTACACGATGCTTTTCCATGTTTGTTATTGATTTTATTTATTGTCCGATTACCATGACGTCTTTCCATGCGTATTCTGTGTCTGTGTCTTATCTTCCATTTACATGATGTTTTTCCGTGTATCTGTGGCTTTCTTTGATTCTTGTTGACCTAATCCAAGGGAAGGGTCTGCATGTTGACTTATCGTCATTATGCATGTCCCTCTTCTGTTCCTTACATGTCTTAGTTATTCTTGGTTCTTAGAACCTGGCAACTTGTAGTTCCACGAACTACAGACTCTCTGATTTCTCAAGTTCCTCTTGAGAATACGTAGGCACAAGGCCCCAATCCTTGGTGAACAACCTTTTCTTTTTTCAAACTTTTCTTTTTATACGTAGTTTCTGAACTACGATTGCTATGACTTCCTATTAAGGATACTTAGGCATAGGATTGCGAGATCCTAACGGGCTACCTTTTTATTTTTCTACCTTTTCTCTTTTTCCCATTTTCCTTTTTGCCCATTCTTACCTTTAGCAATTTTTTTTAGCAATAACACAAATACTAACAAGAAGTTCCTGTAGATTACTACAGATACTTAGGATACTAACACCTTCCCTAGGTATAACCAACCCCCGAATCTTAGATCTCTTAGTTGTGTTGTTATATAGCGCACTAGGGTTTTCTTCGATCTTTACCCTTTCCTTTGTATAAATCAAAACTCGGTGGTGAACTTCATGATTTATGATTCAAGTTAATTAATAGCTTGATATCTGATTCTCACTGCGACAATGCTCTTGAGAAATTTAGGTCTTACCTTTTTGGTTCGAAGGTTGTGATGCACACTGACCATTCGGCGATTAATCATCTTCTCACCAAACCGGATTCAAAGCAAAGACTTATCCGGTGGATTCTTTTATTACAAGAATTTGATTTATAAATTCGCGATAAAAATGGTTTTGCATACTTGGTGGCAGATCACTTATCCCGCTTGGTCAATGTGGAAGTGACAAATCAAGAAAGTGAAGTAAGAGAAGAATTTTCCAATGAAAAACTGTTTATGGTCCAAGTTAGACCTTGGTTTGCTGATTTTGCCAACCACAAGGCAACTAGATTAATACCAGAAGATCTAACTTGGAACAAAAAGAGGAAATTCTTGTCGGATGCAAATTTTTAAGTGTGGGATGAACCTTACCTTTTTAAACTTGGTAGTGATAATCTATGGAAAAGGTGTGTTACTAGTGAGGAAGCTAAAAGCATCCTTTGGCACTGTCATAATTCATTGTATGGAGGTCATTATTATGGTTTGAGGACGACAATGAAAGTCCTCAAATCGGGATATTTTTGGTCGTCTCTTTTTAAAGATGCAAACCTACATACAAAGAATTGTGATGTTTGCCAAAGAAGTGGCGGAATTGGGAGACGATATGAGATGCCCTTACAAAGTATGTTGGAAGTTGAAGTTTTTGATTATTAGGGTATAGATTTCGTTGGACCATTTCCTCCATCTTTTTCCAATGAATACATTCTGGTAGCGGTAGATTATGTTTTGAAGTGGGTGGAAACAATAGCTTCACAAAAGGCTGATGGCAAAACGATAACTAAAATTTTAAAGAAAAACATCTTTTCCTGTTTTGACGCGCCTCGAGTGTTAATAAGTGATGGCGATTCGTACTTTTACAATGCACCACTTGAAATTTGTTTGCAACATTATGGTGTAAAGCATAAAGTGGAAACCCCAAACCACCCACAAACAAATGGTCAAGTCGAGGTGTCGAATAGAGAAGTGAAAAGAACTCTTGAAAAAACTGTGTCAAGATTGAGAAAGGATTGTTCTCAAAAGCTTGATGAAGCTTTATGGGCATATCCTACCGCTTACAAAGCTCTCATTGTTTTAACTTCGTTTCAAATGGTTTACGGTAAAACTTGTCATTTACCGGTTGAAATGGAGCATAAAGCTCTTTGGGCGTTAAAATTGTTGAATTTTGATCCTAACTTGGCCGGTGAGAAAAGAAAAGTCCAAATTCATGAGTTGGAGGAAATGAGACATAATGCATATCATTCAAGCAAGTTTTACAAAGAAAAGGTCAAAGTTACAAGAAGGTCCGTCAAAAAGAATTTCAAGCTGGCCAAATGGTGCTTGTTTTCAATTCCCGGTTAAAGCTTTTTCCGAGAAAATTGAAGTTGCGTAGGCCCAAACCCTTTGTATCAGACTTTATGAGGAATAATTTCCCCCTTCCTTTGTGTCCCTTCACTTTGCTCTATTCTCTCTCTCTCTCTCTGTCTCTCTCTCTCTCTCTCTCTCTCTCTCTCTCTCTCTCTCTCTCTCTCTCACACACACACACACACACACACACACACACACACACACACACACACACACACACACACACAAACACACACACACACACACACACACACTCACAAGTCATACACACAACTTGCTTCATTTGTAACCGTAGAAGAAGTTCAAAAGTTCTTTCTTGCTAGTCTCAATTAATCCTTTCAACATTTCAGGTTTAGGTTCTTTACTCTTTCCTCTGTTATTGTAGCAATATGTTGTTAGGGTTTGTTTGAGAGATTGTTAGAACTTGATCCTAGGTTATAAAACTATATGCATGTTATATAATGTTTCTTTATCTTACTTTGCATGCGGGTTCTTAACAAAGAGTTGGAAGTTGAGAGTGTTTAAGTTAGAGTTAAATTGACATTTATTTTGAAATCTTGTAAAAAAAACTTTAAATTTAACTTGAACATTTGTGTGGTTGATGCTTTTAATAGATACTTATTTGTACCATGTTTTGAAATGGCAGAAAATAGGATATTGGCTTTGTCTGGATTTTTTTTTTTTTTGTAGGCAGAACTTGAAAAATAGAAACTTGCAGGGTTCGTTGGAAAGTTCGCACAGCGAACCTGGGGCGAGTATTCGCCATAACTTCATTAGGAAAACATGACAAAATTAAAAAAAAAATTATTGTGTTGTGATTCTTGTTCTAATTCTTTGTGTTTTACTTCCTCACTAATATATATTGTGTTTGACTGGTTTTGTTTTGTGAATGTGTAGATGGCGCCTCTAAAGACAGTTCCATTAAAGAAAAGAAAGGTTGGAAGTTCATCTCGTCCACAGTCAATCCAATATGATACTGACAAGTTCAGAGGAGCTAAGCAAGATGCTCGTTATATGGCTCTAGAAAAGAGGAGCATTTTACCAGAAAAAAGATTCAACCTCAACCCTCAAGATTCCAACCGGGCGGTAGCAGGAACCCTTCATAGCAAAAAGTGGGACAAGTTAATAACACCTGGTGACAGTTACAACGTAGAGCTCGTAAGGGAGTTCTACGTCAATGCACTTCCTGATGATGGCGAGGCGTTTGCTTGGACTACAATGGTTTGTGGAAGAGTGGTGAAATTTGTCTGTGACACCATTAATACTAATTTAGGTGAACCTTTATCCTTGGGGGAGAATGAAATTGATGCGTATCATTGCACTTTGAGACTTCATAGAGACATGGATGCTATTTCTAGTGCATTGTTGGTTGAGGGCAAGTCAATGGAGTTGAACCTATCTGGGGTTCCTAGAAGGTATCACAGGGAGGACATGCGACCTTTGGCTCAGCTTGTACTTCTATTAATGTTGACTAACATCAAGCCAAGGTCGCACACCTCTATTGTGCCAATTCCTATTGCTCACTTAGTTCACAATATTTTGACTAATGTGCAGATTGATGTAGCTAGAATCGTTGCTGGTGAGATGCGCATTGTTGTGGAAAGCGGACTTTGATCGGGGTCGCAGAAAAATTGTCCCTTGGTATTTCCTTGTCTGATTATGGTGTTATGTGTGCATGCGAGGGTTAAGGTACCCTCCCGTCATCAGGTGACGATTCTTGTTGCTATCAATGATAGGTATATGGACAAATTTTGCAAACGGAATGGATTAAGAGGAGGACATGCCTCTAGTGCTGGTACTGATGCTGGTGATGTTTTTGGTTTCGGAGTTGCAGGCTCTCAGGGCTTTGACTTGTTTCAAAGGGAGATCTGTAACTACAACTAGGAGTGGATGGTGGCAAATCAATGCGCCATGATTGACATTCATGATTCTATGCAGGTACTACAACTACAGTACAGGGAGCCCTTTGTGGAGCATTCTATGATGACTAGGGAGCAGTTCCTAGCACATGTTGCTTGGCCTGAGGCCACACCACAATTTAGAGAAGGGGGATATGTAGGTGATTCTGAGGAGGCTGGAGATGAGGAGGTTAGAGGTGATGATGATGATAATGAGGCTGATTCTGAGGCTGGTTCTGTGGAGGTTTCTGGTTCGAAGGAGGAGACTTAGTCTAAAGAGGACTAGTTTTTGTTGTTGACATTTTGAGCATGATCTTATTTGACTTCCTTTGGTTCTACAAACTGAAGTTTTCTATTAGCATTAGAGCATTGCTATTTATATTTATGTTTATTGTATTCTCTTCTAGTGTACTTTATCCACTCGTTGGATTATTTTGGATTATGTTGTTGTATGTACCACTTTGTGGTACTAATACTTTTGTTGGTGTTTTTACACCATTAACATTTTAATGTTATTTGCAGTTGAATTCTTCAGTTTACAAATGTTCAAGTTTAGTTTTCTTTACTTTCATTTTTTTATGTTGTTTAAGAGTTGAATTCTTCAGCTTACGAATGTTCAAATTTTATAGTTTTATTGTTGATATGCTTATTTTTGTTTATCATTGAAATTATTTTTTGGAATTTAATGTTTCCAATTTTTTGGTGTGAAATTTAAGAACTTCTAGATTGGTCTATTTGCTAAAAGTATCCAGTGAAGATTCTCCCATGTTTGGATGGTGATGATAGTATTTGATCATGTAAATGTTGGAAAGGTACATGGTTACCTCTTCCTAGGATGCTAGAATGTTTAAGAATTCATTTCTTTATGCAAATGTAATTTTGTTTCCTATTGCAACTTTGTTTGAATGCTTGTATCACTTAGGTTCAAAAGCCACAAATTGTGAGAAACCTCCATTGTTTAATAAATGCATAGGATGACTGATAAATTTTGTCGAATACATTCGATTCTTGCTTAATCTTATGATTATTTTGATATTGTGCAAGCATTATAAATGATCAAGGCATTTGTTGATATTGAGCACAACCATATCCCAAAAAGTAACTTACCCGTGAGTAGCGAGAATTTGCTAACCCCTTTGAGCTTAATAGTTTAGATCCTAATTTAGTGATGAACTTGGTGTTTGTACATAAATCAAAATTTAGTTCATCATTGAATTGTGTAGGATTCTAAAGTTTTTTCTTGAACTTTTGAAATTGTACTAAATTTTCTTCCTTTCCTAAAAAAGTAAGGAACATTCAGTTAAGGTTTGGTTAAAAACCAAGTTGGGGAGAGTGAAAATAAAATGATAGGTTACTCAAAAATTTTGAAAATTTTCAAGCAAGCATGAAAGGAAAATGTGAATATGAATGTGAAAAACAAAAGAAAAAATAATGCTTGTTTGAAAGAAAAAATATAGAGAAGAAAAATAATGTGCAAAAAGGAAGTTTGAAAAAGGTGAGCAATAGAGAAAATAAAGTGTTGGATGGAGTTGTAATGTGTAAATAGCCTTGCGTAGTGAATGTTTCTTTTGCATTGGAAAATTTGAATCCATGGCCTTACAAATGTCCCTTTGTTGTGAAACCTGGTCAAGCTACAACCTTTCAAGTCCTTAAGTGATCTTTTTGCTTCCATAATTTCTTTGATGATTGTTTAGATGAATGTATGAAATGGTTTGTATTTGCATCATCTGTCAGGTGAGTGATTTACCCCGCGATTGTAAGCACATATTTCCTTCAATTCTTATTCGAAGAGGAGTGTTAGAGTGATTTGAGCATGATAATTTAGTTGTTACTTGAAGCATTGTATGATATTTGTTTAAGAACTAAATTCTTTTGCGTTGTTCGATTCTAGGAAGTTGTAATCATTGTTTATGTACATTTGTTGTTTATTTGAGCCATAAATTCATTCTTGGTTGAATTAAATGCTTGAGAAAATCTTCTTGTTTTCAATGAGAGACATACTTTGCTTGAGGACAAACAAAGATCTAGTTAGGGAGAGTTTGTTAGATGCCAATCTTGCTTTAAATTGATAATTTATTATTGTCATTTTTTCAACTCTTTTGTGCTGTTTTGTGGGATTTACTACATGAAAGCATATTATTCTTCAATTGTATGAAAATGCCTTTGGTCCCTTTGATTTTTGTGTTATTGTGCAGAATTAGGCATGAAATCATCAAAGTGTGAGACACAAGGAAATGGACAAGGATGCCAAAGGAAGAGAAGAATATCACTAAGTTCGTTGGGCGAACTTACCAGCGAATGTTTGCATTGCGATCATCTGGCGAAGTCCCAGTGAGTGCTCATAGACTTGAGGCAGTAGCAAAACGGCTGTAAGTTCACTAGGTGAACAAGCCAGCGAATACTTGTTGTGGCTACGCATCCATGAAGAACTACCGAACCATCCCAGATTTGAGGCAATAGCTAAAGGACCATAAGTTTATTGTGCGAACTTGTAGGCGAGGTAGTTCGTAGTATGAAGAATCATTCGCACAGCAAACTTCAGGTATTTCTCAGAGGTGGTTTAAATATTCGGAGGCACTTCAGGTGCCTAAATTGGGGTTCGCTAGGCAAAGAATCAGTTCGTAGTACGAACATGACAGTTTTTGAATGTACTTTATAAGTACTTTTCATCATTTTTGGGGATCATAACCCACTTTTACACCCAAGAACTAATTTTCTGAGATTTCTTCACCAAAACTTGATATTTTACAAATAGAAGCTGGATTCGCATCCGAGTTCGATTCTTCGACGTGGATGCTCATTCAACTCCTCCCGAAACTTATAAAGCAAGCTACCATGGTTATGGGTAGCTAATCACTTTTATGTCAAGATTAGTGGTAGATAATCCTCACTTTTGTATGTATTTCTCTTGATATTATGTATGTGAACAAGTTGATGATGAATATATGGTGAAAAACCTTGTTTTTATAGTTTATATTTGTGTTGGATCATTATTGAGAGATATGTTTCAACTATTGACCTAGATTTTTCATCTTTCAACAAACAAAGTCTAGAGATAGTTTTGTGAGTTGATATTCACTAATATCAATCATTTAATGCTATCATATTGATAGTTAGGTTGATAGATCATCTAAGGATCAATATGATAAAACTCATAATTTGTTTTAGAGACGAAACATCTTGAGAGGATATGTGATTATATTTATTGTTAATAAGTTCACATGTCTTATTAAGAAGATACGTACGAAATGGATTATCGAGCCTTAATTTTGACATGTTTTTATCAATCGATTTTAAAACCAAAACTCTTTTACCGTTGCTTATAACTTTTTATGCAATCGTTACAGTATGAAACCAAAACAAACATCTTTTATGTTCTATGCTTAAAAAAATTCCAACGGTAGAACGACGATAATATCAACCAATCCCTGCGGATACGATAACAAAAACACACACTAATACTGGTTCAACAAATGCTAGGTGAAAATAAATCCTCTCGCACCACCCTCTTCTTAGCAAAGTCTTCTTCTCCCATCTGCTTCAAAAGCTTTTAGAGTTATGCATTATCATTGTTGACAACTTGGTACTTGTTCCTCCAAACATCTCTTTCTCACTGTGTTTTGGTCAAGGCAATCTTCAGCTTCTCTACATCACTCATGAAAATCAAGGTAGGCTCTCTAGCAACTATAGGTAGAGGTTCTTGACAGGGATAAGGTATCTTTAGCTTGATGGCCCTATCTTGAACCCATTGGAGATAAGGCTCCAAATATGCACAATCAGGTTTCCCTAACACTGTTCTTCCTTTCCTATGAACATGGTGCCAAGGGTGCATTATCTTCTCCTTAAGAATTATATTGTCCTCACCTTCCTTGAAGAAAATACCCTTCAAATTAATGGGATTTGGTTTGTCCTTCATAGGGTAACCAAGTTGACGACAGGCTAAGAATAGATTTAACTGATGCCTCCTTTTGTACCAAGAAGAGGTACATTAGGAAACTCACCACAACTATCAATAATTGCCACTCCATCATAAGCATGATTATACCACTAATGTCAGAATGAGTGAGAGACATAATATTTTATGACCAAAGCAAACCATCTTTGAGATCCCAAAAAGCAGTTGATTAAGGCAAGTGCGAAATAAACCACTTGTAAAGTAATGAGGTACATTAGGTAATCATCCCTCCAACATGAGATTTCCTAATATGAACAGAATGGTAAACATCAGCAAGCAAGGTTGGAACTGGATTTCCAATCAAGAAGATTTTAATGGCATTAATGTCAACAAATTTGTCAACATTAGGGAAGAGAAATATACCATAGATGAGCAAGGCAAGAAGAGCCTCAAAGGTGTTCATACACTTCGTGTCAACAAAGTATTGAGCTATATCCATCAAAAACTTGGCAGGAAATCCAAGAAGTCCTCCCTTAGTAGTCATGTGAGCTTCAATCTATGACATTCTCAAGTGAGTGACTTCTACAATGTCTTTAGGCTTAGGGATCTCCTCCATTCTAGAGAATGGATCTTGATTATAGATAGGCAATCTAAGCAAATAAGAATACTCCTCCAAGGTAGGCATGAGATGATAATCTGGCAATAAGAAGCAATGATATAAAGGGTCCTAGAACTGCACCGAGGTAGCAAGAGTTCCACCCACCATGTTAATCTTCAACAAAGATAAGAGCCTTCAATACTTGTCTTTAAAAGCCAATGGATCTGCAACTAACCCTCTTAGATTCCTCAAATATTCCAACTTAGGACTTTTGAAAGTGTACTTTTGCGTTCTTCTTCTTCCAAAATCTATGGTAAAACCTATGAGGTTTGCAATAATAACTCTAAGTTCCTTGAAGAGTTAGAAAAATGGTGCATGAATGGATGACGTCACGAGCATGGAGCCATGGTCTAACCATCCCAAAGAGTACTAAGGGTTTTATGTACTTGCAAGACAAGGCTGTATCAAGTTCCCAAAGTCATTGGATCATCTATCGTATACTATTAGAACATTGATTACTTGGGAATCAAAAATATTCTCAAGAGAATCTTGTTCAAGCGTAGTATCATGTATCAACTATTTCAGGTTTACACCTTCGTAGCCACCGCACTACGTCCTAATAGGCCAAGTGGGGTAAAGGGTTAACTAAGGTCCTTAGTTTCTCAGGCTCCTAGATTGAAAGTAGCAAATGTTTTCACGATTGCTCGTTGTTGCACCCTAAAATTTGACCAACCGGTTCTCCCATTTGACTCATGGTTTAATTTCATATTCACAGCTCAGATGTATGATTTTTGTGCACAAGCAGGGGATATCAGAGTTTACAGCTTGATTTTTGTCTATCAGATATGGCAGACCCAGTCCAGATTGCCAGGGTTTTATTTTCAGGAAATTGTGCGCTCCTCGGTGATTTTTCAGTGATTTTGAGGATATTCTGATGCCCGGGGATCTCCGTTCGATTCGATCTGGTCTCGTGCGCTCTTTTACGGCGGTCATTTGCATTCATCTGCATTTTTTAGGGTTTAATAGGCTTTTGTGAATTTTTAACAGGCTTTATAGATTTTTCTGGAATTTAAATAGGTTATAGAACATTTTTATAGTTTAATCTCTTTTTTAGGATTTTATAAGAATATTTTAAACAGATTTTAATCATTTGTAGAATTTTTCTATAGATTTTAAATAGGTTTAATAGTTTTTTTGATAATATAGAAAATAATATAGTTTTCTTTTATAGATTTTAATATTTTTAGATGATATAGAAAATAATATAGTTTTCTTTTATTAATAATAGGTTTAATTGTTTTTAAATCATTTTTAGAATTTTAATAGAAAATTAGGATAATATAGAATTAATTAGATTTTTAATCATTTTTTAGAGTTTAATTAGGATTAATTGAATTTTTAGAGTTAATTAGAGGTTAATTGATTTTTTAGGGTTAATTAGGATAATACAGAATTAATTAGGTTTTAATGACTTTTTAGAGTTTAATTAGGTTAATCATGTTTTAGATTTAATTAGATTGATTTAGAGTTAATTAGACTTTTAATAATTGATTAGAGTTAATTAGGTCTAGTTAATTGTTTTAATACAGTTTTTTCAGTTTTTCATTCATTTTTCGTATTGGGCCCAGGGGGGTGTTTTTTTGGTAAGGCCCATATCTCAGCAAAAAGTCCAGAGAAATAATCCAAAGCAATCAGTCCAAACTTCCAGCGCACACTAGAATATTCTAGAAGGTGCCACGCGTTTCCAGGGTATAAAAGCAGCCACGTGTTGGCCATGCAGGGGTCCCACATCTCTGCATCACGCACTGCCACGCCACACTTCACCCTCTCTCTCTCTCAGCCACGCGAGGAACGCATGTCACACATGCAGAGAGTCCCTCCACCATAGCCCCACGTGTCCACACCGTAACCATCATCGGAAGATTCCCACCGGCCGCCGTGCATGTACTCCGGCCGCCGCTAACCGTCGCCGGCGAATCCAAACACCTCCTTTCTTCATCTTCTTCCCAGATCTCCCCCGTCACCGTCATCAGCCCTTCGCCGGAAAACCAAAATCACCAGAAACCCCTCCACCTTCATCACCTTCATCCCACAGTTCTCCAGAAATCACTAAACCTTCAAACCTTCATACAAATTTTTTCCAGAAATCATCTCAGATCTTCATCGTCCATCAAGATTTTTCCAGAATAATATCAATCCTCCATCAATTTTTTCCAGCACGCTCAGACATTCAACAATCTTCAAGCAATACCTCCAGATTTCTTCAGAAAGCGTTCAAACCTTCAAAGTCCGTTCAAGATCTTCAACAATATCCAGAGGCACACTCCTCCACTCAGGATTCTTAGAACCTCGTCAAATTCTTCAGCAAGCGACGGATCCATCATCAGAAATCACCTCCGCGCGAAGATCTTCAGCGAACGATCCACCTCTTCAAAGAACCTCAACTAACATCCGTCGTTCCAGGTTTTTACAGCTTTCTTCCTTAAACTCCTCTATTTGCATGTGCGTGTTAGAGTTTGTAGGCTTAAGATCTTGAGGGCTTTTAGTTTAAGAGCTTCCATTTGACAATACTTGTGAAGTTAGGCCGTGTTTCGTGTGAGGGATTGAGATGTTTGGGTGAGGATTTGTTCGTTTAGAGTTTGTTTGATTAAGTTGCAGAGAGGAGAGAGTGAATAGAGGATGAAGACGAGAGAGTGAACGGCGCAAGGTCAAGGGATGATGAACAGTAGTTAGGGTTGGTAGTGATTTAGGTTTTGTTTTTCTGGGTATTGGGTTAGGGTTTGGACCCTGGGCTTAGGCCCAAAAGCGTGTTCTGCTGATGCTACCTCCCAATTTACTTCCCCACCCCCCTTAGCGTGTGAGAGCAGAGTGGTTTGGATATGGACCTTAGGCCCTATTTCCTTTCTACACCCCTCTTATCCAAGCCCATGGATTATCAACTGAGGAATTACTAACGCTGCCCCCCCCCCCAGGTTTTTTTCAGTTTCAATGTTTGTTAGTTGTTTTTGGCAGCTTGGGCCCTGCGCCCTTTGCTTCTGGCACCCCCCATCAGGGCCCAATTGTGAATAATAATTAGGATATCTTGCTGTTTACACCCTCCATTGCATGTTCTTTTATTTTGATTTTCCTTTTATATTTTCATACATGTAAATAAATCATAAAAATGTAAATAATTGTGGTTTTTTAATAATTCTTTTTTCATCCATTTCATGAAATTGTTAAGAAAATTAAATAAAAATAAAAAAGGGCATTTTATTTTTATTTGTTATTTTTTGTGTGTGTTTTCCATTTTAATTGATGTTTTTAATATTTTCAATGCATGCATATTATTAGAAATTCATAAAAAATGGTAGATTTAGTCAAATAATTCCGTTCTTTTTTCTGTAGACTCGTGATTCAGTGTAGAATTTTATAGTGCAGAAATATTAGCTCAATCATGCATTTTCATTTTAACTGCATTTTTTCACTGTTATTGATGTTGAATAATTGGTCTGTGGATATGTCTGTGTTGCTGATTTTATTTCTTTCATCTGGTGTTGAATTTTATTCTGATTTTTTCAGTATGTTATCCTAGAGCCATGTAGGTCTCCCATTAGATTTTTGATAGATTTTCATAGGATGTTCTGCTGTGATTTGTCTGAGCCTGAAGATAGGAGAAGTCTTGATGACTTCTGACTTTGAAGTTCAACTGTGGTTGAACTTCAGAGATAGTCTCCTGTGGTTTGTTGGCCTGTGGGTTCTTCTTGAAGGTGGGAGCTGATGGGAGTCCTGTTGGAGCTTGCAGAGTTGCATTGGACTGAGGCTTAGTCTAGGAGCTTGTTGTCTGTTTGTGAGGTTCGAGATCCTGAAGTTTGAAGGGAGTTTATGGTACTTTCCTGAGGAAGGCACTATGAATGACTTTCATTCTTTCTTCTCACCTCTTTCTTAAGTATCCAATGATGTTGGAGCCGACTTGTGAGTTTAATTCCTCCTGAGGAGGAATATAAACTGATCACATGTTGTTGAGCCACATGGGATACGATTCCTAAGTGTCAGCCTCCTAGTACTTTCCTGAGGAAGGTCCTAGGGGTCTATTCACTTAGTTCCAGTAGTTTGTCTAGGATTTCTTAAGTATCCAGTGATGTTGGAGCCGACTTGTGAGTTTAATTTCTCCTGAGGAGAAATGTAAACTGATCACAGTTGTTGAGCCACGTAGGGTACGATTCCTAAGTGTTAGCCTCCTAGTACTTTCCTGAGGAAAGTCCTATGAGTCTGTTCACTTAGTTCCCTTAGTGCATATAGGTTCTTTCCCAAATATCCAGTGACGCCGGAGCCTTCATGTGAGTTTAATCTCTCCTGAGGAGGAATGTAAACTAATCACAGTTGTCGAGCCGCATAGGATATGATTCCTGAGTAGTAACCTCCTGGTACTTTCCTGAGGAAGATACCATGAGCTTGTCTGCTTAGCTTCCTTTCTCTGGTAAGCTTATTCTGAAGCTTGGAGACTGGGATTGATTCCTCCTGCTTAGGTTTTGATTAGAGTTGTTGCTTAGATCCCTGCTTAGGGTATTGTATAGAGTTTTGTTTAGGAGATAGAATGAAGCTTGTTTCAGGTTTGTTAGAGGCCCTGCTCAGGGTTAGTCTCTTTGTGTTGTTTGACTTGTGTGATGTTATGTTGCATTAGACTTAGGTGTTCATCCAGATAGTTCTGAATAGGTGCATCTTAGAAGTAGACTTTGTGTGCATAAGAAGTTGAGGTGGTCCTCCTTCTGCTTGTTTGTTATTGCGTGGCTTTGCTTGTTGGTATTCGGTAGAGCTGAGCTCCCTTGCCTTTGTGGTTTGCGGCCTCTGTGCCTTGTTTGTCTAGTTGTTGCATTCATGCATATATTCAGTATTTCTTTACGTCGCAGTTTCTTGTTTGTAGTTTAGTCCTGTTGCCATGATCCCTTAGGAGCTCTGACTTCTCCGCTGCGGAGTTGTTATGATAGACATTAGGATGGTCAACCAGGTGTGATAGCAATAGGTAGATTCCCCTGTTTCTCAGCTATAGTTCTAGGGTTTCCCTTTCCTTTCTGTAGGAGCTTTTGAGTAGCTTGACCCGTAGTTAGCTGAACTACAGCTGCTCTGATTCTTCGTTCCAGACGAAGATATGTAGGCATAGGATGCGATATCCTAGCGAGCACACTAACGACTAACCTTTGTTCTCTCGCGGCTGTGCGATCGAGACTTTCCCGCTAACGACTAATTGTTATCCCTTTCTCTTGTCCGAGCGCATTTGAGACCAGATCGTATTTGTAGGTTCCAGAGCCTTAGAGACCAGTTTGTTTTCTCACTGCTGTGTGAGAACCCCTGTTTACCCGTAGTTAGCCGAGCTACGTTTGCTCTGATCTTTCATTTCGGATGAAAGTACGTAGGCACAGGACGCGATGTCCTGGCGAGCAACCTTTCCCCCGTTTAGACGTAGGAAGTCGAACTACGTTGACTCTGACTTTCCCATTGCACGAGGGAATACGTAGGCCCAGAACACCGTATGTTCTGTCGAGTCCTGTCCTTTTATTTTCTTTTCAGACCAGCCATTAGCGTAGATAGATAACACACCCTTTTACCTATAAACACCAAGCGTGGATCCCATCGAGTACGATGGACGTGAGGGGTGCTAATACCTTCCCCTTGCGTAACCGACTCCCGAACCCAGGCTATGGTTGCGATGACCATACCTTTTCCCGTCTTTGCGAGGTTTACTTCGAGCGTTTCCTTTCCCGCTCTGAGGGATAAATAACGCACGGTGGCGACTCTCCTGTCAAGCCGGCGCCGATTTTCGCAGTAGCGACAGCTGGCGACTCTGCTGGGGACTTATAGCATCTAGGGACTTTTCCCATCCCTTATGCTGGGACCGTTTCCCATCCCCTACGCGAGTCAATCCTAGCGCTTGGGTGTTTATTTGGTTGGGTGTTGTGCATATTGTATTTTACTTTTCTGCACTTTACTTTTCTGTACCTTTACCTTTCGCATTTATTTTCCAGCATTATATTATTATGATTATTGCTGTGGGCAAAGGGAAGTTACTGTGAGTGAAAAGCCGGACCTGGGCTTGAGTACACACCTAGATATAGTTGCGGAGAAGTAGTAGACGAACCTGTCTGCTGAGCAGGCACAGTTCCCTACGAAAATCTGCGCTCAGACGAGATTCTTGCAGAGGTGCTCCTTTCCGGTCCTGAGGATCTGAGGGGAGTCCAGACGTGAGAGTTGTCGACTCTGGGGACCGATCATTTGGAAGTCAGCTAAGTGAGGCCTCTTCATGACTTGATGATGCCACTCCTTCTGGGAATCGTATCGTCACTCATGAAAGTCTGTGACGCTGACAACCGCATAGGATGCCGTACCTTTGTCCGTGGATTAGGCCTATCCTACCTGTGAGAGGGACTGGGTTATTGCAGGAAAACTGGCCTTCAGAAACCATGATTCAGTAGTTATCAGATGGTGTTCTTGATTCATATCCAGGTGTGTTGTCTGGGTCAGATGGGGTTCTTATCTGAGGTTGAGGCCATTATCAGATGGTATTCTTGTCAGATACAGGGGTTCAGATGGTTGTCTTACCAGGGGATTGATATTTTGAGTATCAGATGATAGTTAGTGGCATGAGATTCTGGTGACCGTATTGGTTTTCTGTTCTTGATCACAGAGATATTCCTCTGCAGGCTACAGCATAGCCCCTGTGTTCGCAGATTGCATTATTTATCATATTGCATCATTGCATTACCATCTGCATTCAACTAACGTGTGTGTATTGCAGGTACATATTTTCCCTTCCAGTTCTGGTGTTTGTTCCTAGCAAGACATGGATAACCTGAAGAGAGTATTGCCCTATAAGTTTCCGTCGCCGAATATCAGTCCATTGTTAGAATTGATTGTTATTGCCAAGAAGAGAGGAATGGGTGACTTCAGAAAGAGATATGGGAGGATTCTGACCTACGTTTATCAGCCATCTGTCTACGAGACCAGCGGCATCTATACTCTGTTACAGTTCTACGACGCGGAGCTCAGGTGTTTTGTATTTCCCGACTTTGTTTTGGCTCCTACCCTGGAGGAGTACTCTGCACTTCTGGATATACCGATCCGTGAGCAGATGCCTTTTTATCGTCCGGACGCTGAGCCTAAGCTGGCTGAGCTTTCTGCCATCCTGTGTTTGAAAGAGTCTGAGTTGTCTGGGAAAATGATCAGAAGAGGAGATGTATGGGGATTTCCGTTGGATGTCTTAGTGGAAAAGGCTCGAGAGTATGCCCAGAAGGGTAAATGGGATGTTTTTGACGTTATCCTTGCTGTATGTGTGTATGGCATCGTGTTGTTCCCGAATATTCCTGATTTCGTTGATTCAGATGCCTTCTATATTTTGGCTGCGGGAAACCCAGTTCCTACTTTGCTGGGAGATATCCACCATTCAACTCATTATCAGAATGAAAAGCGACGAGGAAGGAATGTGTCTTGCTGTGTCCCTCTCCTATGCAGGTGGTTCACCAGTCATTTGCCTAAGTCAGGCCCGTTTGTCACCTCTATCAATTCTCTAGGATGGCCCGAGCGCTTAATGGGATTGACTGCTGAGAACGTGGTATGGACCAATAAAGAGGTATTCGGAGCTGAAGTCATACTCAAAGGCGAAGGATTCCCGAATGTTCCGTTAATAGGAAGGAAAGGTTGTGTCAACTATAACCCTTCTGTATTGATCAAGCAATTTGGGTATATACCTCAAGGAGCGCCAAAGCCCGAGGAGATACAGGAATCTCTGTATCTCACCGGGGCAATTGGGAAAGAGATGCTGACCAAACTTGAGAAAGCCTGGAAAAACTTGCACAAGAGAGGGAAGCTTTCAGGTAGCAGAGGGGATACTCGAGGTCCTAGCCCATATGAAGAATGGATTCGGGAGCGAGCTGTGAAGTTCCTTATGCCGTATCCAGCGGTTCAGCCATTGCATCCTCCGGTAGAGGAGCCTACCACTGTGGGCATTCAGGTTTACAAGCAGCTGATGGCGGAGAAAGAAGAGCTAGCAAGGGCTAAAGAGGCTTTAGAGCAGGAGAATGCCCAGCTTCGGCATGAAAATATTGAAACAGGATATATTTCTAAGCAACAGGTTGAAACTCTGAAACATCTGAAGACTACGCTACTGGAATTGACTGAAACCAAGAAGCGTCTGGAGTTAGATGTCGACTCAGTTAGTAGTGTGTTGGCCACCAAGAAGCAAGAGCTGGAAAGGGCCTACACAAAGCTAGCCAAGTTCAGAGAACACTGGGATCTCACTATGACCAAGCGCAAGGAGCGAGAAGAAGGGCTGAAGACACAGATTGCTCAGTTAGAAGAACAGGTCAAAGTGAAGAACGAAGAGCTTGAAGAAGAAGCCTGTCGCCGATACGAGGCCGAGCGCAAGTTGATAGATGCCATGAAGAATTTGGAAGATTTCCAGCATAGAGCAGATGCCAAGAGACCCAAACCAGGGGGCGGTGCCAATGATAAGGCTTGGGAAGACTTTGTCAGAGACATCCAGGGGACGGTCAGGAAGAGGGATCGGCTGATAGAAGGTTTGATTTATCAACCAGATCATGCAGAGACAAAGAAGATGGTCGAGGACTTCCGCAACCGTACCCGTATTTGATTTCTCTTGTATTCTGTATGTTGGGATCACCACCAGGCATGTTGGCTGGGATCCTCCTTATCATATCAGCTGTATGGAGCATAGTTATGTAACTTCTTGACAAGACTGTTATTCTAATCAATATATGAGGGTTTTTCCAAATATTGTCTCTATGGTTTATCTCGTCTTGCTACCACTGACACTGGAATTGGAGGGAAAATATCTCCAATGCACACATGCACGTTAGCATTTTTGTATTTCTGTTTGCATAAATCATACTGCATAGCATCTCTTTAGCAGGTCAGAGCACTTATCCAGCCTTTGTTTTCACCAGAAGGTGATTCTCGGGGAATTGTTTGAGGCAAGAGTGGAGTGTTGAAAACGACCAAGGGGCTGAAGTAGATTTGAGCAGAACCAAGCAGTGTAATCAGTTACCGGTAATTGGTGGCTATGTCTGAAGGCAATTTCCAGTTTCCTAATACCCAGGGAGGGTTTACTATGGCGCCCAACCATCAGTATGATTTTATGGAGGACTTCCCGCAAGCGAACAATCTAACTGCAGACCAAGTTGTGCAGCCAACTGTTGAGAACCGAGATCAGCATGAGCAGTTTATTGCCCGAAATGAACGTTATCCTCCTGTTAACAATCAATGTGTTGCTTTCCCTGCGATGAATTACCGGAGAGATATTCCAGTGACCGGGTTAGTAGATCCAAGAGCTCTTGACTATGGTAGAAGACTCCGAGTGTTGGAAGAGCAAATGAAAGCCTTGGAAGCGAAAGATGCCGTTAACCTGGATGCTGTAGCCATGTGCTTGGTCCCTGACCTCGTGTTGCCGTACAAGTTCAAAATGCCGGAATTTGAAAAATACACAGGAGATAGCTGTCCGAAGTTGCATTTGATGATGTTCTGTCGAAGGATGACTTCGTTTGTGCGAAATGACAAATTGATGATCCATTGCTTTCAGTATAGCCTGACTGGGGCATCGTTGAGATGGTATGTGCAATTGGAAAGTAACCAGATTCGATCTTGGGTGGATTTAGCCAGAGCTTTCATAAAGCAGTATGATTACAACTTGGATTTGACTCCTAGTCTCGTGGATCTACAAGAATTGTCTCAGGCGGAGAATGAATCATTCAGAGCGTATTTGCGAAGATGGAAAGAATTGTCTGCTAGTGTTCAACCACCGCTTCCGGAAAGAGAACTGGTTGACATCTTCCTGGGTACTCTGAAAGGCCATTATTTTGACAAATTGTTCAGTTGCACAAGCTTTGTAGGCCTGATGAGGCTGGGAGAGGTTGTTGAGCGAGGACTCAGGAGTGGAAAGTTTCGAAGTATTCCTTACGTCCCAGTTGATAAGGTTGAGTCAGTTGTCAGTTCTCAAGAAGAATGGGAAGGAGATGACGCCACCTCAGAATCTCTAGCATCTCAGGATCAGTTTTCAGACACTTCAAGTCAACGGTCATCCTATCGTCGATCGCGTCAGCATGCTCCACGAAGACCAAGGAAGCCTGAAAGGCAGTTTACTCAGCTACCAGTGTCGTACAGTCAGTTGTTGCCAGATCTGGTCAAAAGCGGATTGATAGTGCCGAAAGAGACTAAGCCGGTAATTCCACCTTATCCTCCAGGCTTTGATGCCAGCGCCCGCTGTGAGTACCATGTTGGGGCACAGGGGCATTCAACAAATGATTGTAAGGTGCTTAGAAGTCAGATTCAAGATCTGTTAGACTCCAGCCGTATTTGCATCACTCCTCAGGGTTTTGTTCAGATTAATGATTTTCCATCTTCCAGTTGTGGGGGTTCGTCAGTTAATATCATGGAAGACTCCACAGGAAGTGTGTGCTCTGAAGATTGTCAATCGGAGAGTTCAGTTGAATATGGGGGAAGTTTCTAGAGGTTTTCGCGTCGGATGCCGCATCTGTTTTCTCTGCCTAACCCGTTTAGCTTTTGTGCATCAGTGTTTGTCGACCACCACCAGGATTGTTGGCTGGGGTCGTTGTATTCATACTCATTTGTGCTTACCTGCTGATTTTGTTGGTTGTACATGTATGGGAGATGTTCGTCTGTTTGCTTATAGCTTGGGTTTCTCTTTATCTCGTTATGAATGTGTGGTTGCTTTCCGCATTGCATTATTTTTTAACAGGTATATCAGAACCGTGGGTCTTATTTCTTCATCATCCAGTTTGTTGCAGGAATTCCTCCAGAGATATGGAACAGAATCAGGTTGAATTGATCGAAGTCCAAAGCCAGCTGGTGCAGATGATGAGAGACATGCAAGAGATGCGTTCAGAGCAGAAGATTCTCAACGAGGAGAACAGTCAGCTGAAGACCCAAATGAGCTTGATCATGGAAGTAGTCAAGAATGTGCTTAGGAAAGAAGACGATCAGCTATTTGAAGCCGCAATGAAGAAGCTCGTGCCACCGGTGCATGTGGAACCTGAGCAGCAACAGAGAATACATCCGGCTCAACAGAGGATCCAGGAAGGGAAGCCAAGGAGAATGTTTGAGGCACCGCCTATGACCTATGCTGAGCTCTTGCAGATCTTATTGAGGTTTAATCTGGTTGAGAAAAGAACGTTGTCACCACCAACAAAAGCGTTTCCTCAGGGATACGATGCCAATAAGCAATGTGATTTTCACTCCGGGGCATTCGGACATAACATCGAGGGATGTCATGCTTTCAAACACAACGTTCAAGACCTGATTGACTCGCACGATATTGAATTCACGCCGGGCGGCGTAGCTGTGCATATTGCTCCTGTCTCAGTCGATGCTAAGATGACAGATGTTTCCAAAGCTGCAGTGGGTCAGAAGCGTATCCTGGACTCCATGGTGTCAGAATCTCCAGGCCCACAATTGTTGCCTATTCCTGGGGCAGATCTGAGAAAGCAAATGGCTAAGCATAAGGAGAGCGTTAATCAGTACATCGAAGATCAAGAAGCCGATGTTGCATTTGATACGAATGGTGCTCAAGGGTCAACCCGATACCGGCAGCAGCAGCCTCAGCAACAGAATAATCGGGGGTATAAAAGAGGTCAGAATCAAGGTCCTTTGGCAAGCCGTCATTTGGAAACTCCTCCTATACCGTACGCACAGCTTCTGCAGACATTGCTTCAGCTCCAATTGGTGCGTAAAAGGACAATGACTCCCTTAACGGGACCACCACCACCGGGGTACGATGCTGACGCTACTTGCGAGTTCCATACCGGGGCACCTGGCCATACAGTTGAGAACTGTAAAGCATTTAAGCACAAAGTGCAGGATCTGCTTGATAGTGCAGCAATCAGCTTCGGGCCGGGAGGTCCCCACATCATCTGAATGAAGGAGAAAGGGCTCTATAATTTGGCTGGGTCGTTGAAGCAGATCAGGACAGCATTGGATTGCCCCTAATAAAGATAGCTGGTTCAGCAGCAGGGTAGATGCAAAAGCCCAGTTCTCGGGAGCTAGCATATTTTCTTTGTTTTAGCTTGTCATTTCTTTGCATTTGTAATTGCTTTCCTGTTTGAATTTGTAAACTTGTTTGTAAAACTTGTTGTTTCCATTTCAATTGATGATAATGAAATAAATGTGCATGTTTTGATTGAATCCGTTCGTGTTCACTAACTGTTTTGCAAATATTCAACGCTTGGTTAAGAAGAATTTAGGGAGGATGACGAAAATGACCGACATGCAAATTCCGATATTGTATGCTTTTGAAATAAAACCTGCTGATGATGTACAGGCATTGTTTCAAATCCCTAAACACCGGAGATATAAGGAAGATAATCCCTTGTCAACCCCTTTGAGCCTTGTAGTAGGAGTTTCTTTCTGAAAATGAAAAACCCTCAATCATAACCTGGGGCAGGGTAGGTGTTAGCTAATTTGACCGAGCGTCCAAATTGCAAAAGGAGTGTCCGTTCGAGGATCAATCACACCCCTAGAGGTCGTGCCTAAAAGACCACAATGGTTCAATCAAGAGTGGGACAGCCACATCATTCCCAAAGAGTCAGACAACCAATGTCACACGACTTGTTCGAAAAAACGAAAAAAAGAAGAGTCAAAAGCCCGCTAAGTCAAGAAAAATTCAAAACAAATGACTTAGGCAA
Organism: Lathyrus sativus; assembly: GCA_963859935.3. Classification (NCBI taxonomy): domain Eukaryota; kingdom Viridiplantae; phylum Streptophyta; class Magnoliopsida; order Fabales; family Fabaceae; genus Lathyrus; species Lathyrus sativus. The sequence continues at coordinate 876,600,962 of OZ012735.1, forward strand.
AAATGAGGGCATCCCGCTGGACTTAAAAAATCAAAAGATACTCAAAAGGAGTCAGTCCAGGCAAAAGTTAGGGATATGAAAAGGAAAAAATGAAAAGGATCAAAAGAAAAATCCTCGATGGAAATACGAGTCGTGTGACCACAAGTGTCAAAGACGAAAGAGGGAGTGGCTGTCACCCCAAAATCCAAAAGTTTCTCGAACTATCATTCCTATCTTTCAACCTTTGAGAGGTGAGCGCTAAAGTCAAAATTAGCTGAACGTAGGATGGGAGAACATCAAGGAGAACGGGTGGGTTAAAGTAAACTTTGAGCCTTTATCCTTTCTTTCAAAACCGTGAACCTGACCACGTTACAACCTTCAAAAGACCTAATTGAAGCAGGGTGTTTCGGAAGCATACTCCGGTAAAGGTCGTGTCGATTCTGACTCCTAAAAGGTTCCTCTTACCATGTTGATACTGATGTTGATAAATGTCTTGTGCATTATATGCCATAAGCTGTTTTTCCTTTTCCCAGTGAACAGATTGGATGTCAAAGCTGTCATATGTGTTGCATTAATACATCTTTTATGCATAACAACTTGTTTTACTTGCGAGTAAGCGCTTGACAGCAGAAAAGCTTCCTACAATGGAAAGTATGGTCAAGATAGAATGCAGAACGCCCGAAGATTCCGAGAACAGGGGCAAGCTTTATTGTGATCCCCAGTCAGGTCATTTTTTTCGAAGTCAGTTATCCTGGGGCAATCAGGTTGAGGTCTGGTGAAATACGCCGCAGTCAGGAGGTACTACTCTGAATCAGATAATCGGGGCAAGGTCATTGCAGTCAGGGGCAGACCGTCTTAAGCGCGCAAAGGTTATGCGAGAAGCAGGTGAGGCGAAGTATCTCTCAGAAGTTCAGAACGCTGAGGCATGTCATATCAGGCCATCAGGGCTCAGATTTGCAGATTTCCTTTCGAGGACTATCCCCACAGAGGTCCCGTAGGCTGGGGCATATTAGAAGCAAAAGGATTGATTGTTCTCCGTACCTATAAGGCCATTCAGAGTTATTTGAGCGGATGCAGTCAATTTTCGAGAGCGAGATGAATGCGGGAAGTCATGTTACTATCCCTTGACTCTTCACTGAAAGGTTGAGTATTCAGGAAGAATGTTTCCCAGCGTCAGTCATACCTGACCCAGCAAGATAGCTTAAGAGCTCAAATCCCTGTTTGCGGTTACTGTGAAGCCCGTCCGTGTTAGCGCATCAATTTCCAGATCCGAGCTTCATCAGAGCGCAGGAAGACTCCCTCCATTTTCTCCAGCAAAGTCCAATTGGTCATTGGTATGGATAAGCTATCCCCAGAGGAGTCCAATCATATTCAGCACGTCTGCTATTTCACAGCGGAGTTATATACCCCAGCAGGGTATTACTTCGTCAAAGTGTTCGGTTAAGTTCCCGGTATCCCCAGCAGGGTTGATTTCACTCTCCCAGCATTTATTTTGCTAGGACGATTCAGTGATATCCGGGTTATCCCCAGCAAAGTTGGCCTCGCCTTCAGCATTTATTTTGCTGAAGTGGTTTTCTGTACCCGGCCTTCTCCGGCAGCTCGAGCCTGCTAACATATTGCATGCATCATATTTGCATCATACCTGCATGACAGTTTCAAAATGCGTAGCATTTCCATCTAGAATGGAGCATTACGATTAAAGCATTTGCATGTGCATACAAAGCATAAGTCAGGTTTTCTATCAGCCTCATATGGCACGTGAATTACTCTGTGATCAGTTCAGGGGCATTTATCCAGCAACAGTATTCAGACGATTCAGCGGATTAGTTGTATCAGATCATACAACAATTATGCTTTAAGCAAGCAGTCATCTGATGTTGACAAGCTTTTCTTCCCGTCAATTCATATTGGCGATGTGTTCCTCCAATGAATGGATTTCTCCGACGTCTGGAGTACGAATGTGGTTTTCTTTCCGTCTATCCATAGACGATGTGAAGTTGCGGGTGATCGCAGTAAGATTTCAAGAAGGGGTTTCTCCCAGGATATGCTTTTCTTCCCGTCTATCCATAGACGATGTGAAGTTTCGGGCAATCTTCCATGGAGTTCAAAATAGAGCTGTTCTAGCAAGTGGCTTTCCTTTCCGTCTGTCAGCAGACGATGTGAAGTTTCGAGCTACTGTTCAGCGGGTTTCTTATTGCCAGATCAGACATATGATGAGGTGTTTCCCCAGCGAGTCTTCTCCGGCTATCCTTGGTTGTTGAGAGGTTTCAAAATGATTTTGAATATTGGTTCTCTTTCTGGTTATTGGATATGATGACGTTTAAGAGAGACTTTTCTGACCATCAATCCCTATTGATGTCGAGGCTCTTCGAAGAATGTTCAGTTTGCATGATTGTCGATTCTTATTGACGACATGTTTCTTAAAAGGTGGTTTTCTTCCCGTCGGTCCATATTGACGATGTGGCCCCTTCAAGGATATTGATCTTTTTCATCAATTCCCGTAGACAGAAGGATTCTGAGATTCAAGGGATGGTGTGGAATTGCGTTATGATGATCCCGTCTATTCTTAGACGATGTGAGTATGGAGATTAAGGTTTTCTCCCGTCTGTCAGTAGACAGCGTGAATTCAGAGATTATTTCTTTCCGTCTACCCTTAGACGATGTGAATTGATTTGTCGTCAATCAGGATGATCCCGTCTACCCTTAGACGATGTGAATTGATTTGTTCATCAATCAGGATGATGCCGTCTACCCTTAGACGATGTGAATAATGATTTGTTCATCGATCAGGATGATTCCGTCTACCCTTAGACGATGTGAATATTGATTTGTTCATCAATCAGGATGATTCCGTCTACCCTTAGACGATGTGCATATGGAGATTAATGTTGTCTTTCCGTCTATCATTAGACGAAGTGAGTATTCAATCAAGGTGTCTTCCCGTCCATCTTTGGGCGATGTGAGTATATTTCTCTTCCTGCCTATCAGTAGGCAATGTGAAAGAATCTGGTATGTTGTTGCAACCATCAGGGTTTGTTATATGGGGTATCACAAGCAACGGGTATTCAAATCAGGAGTTCTTCATCAGATGATTAATCAGTTTGGTGCCATAATAACTGGACTCGGTTTTCTGGACTTTATTCTCCAAGCAGTTTACAGTATATGCTCGCGGTTGGCAAATTTTCGGGTTTTATTTGTATTCAACCGTCTCGTACCTCTGAATGTTTGAAGGCTGAGCGCTCTTCAAACCCTTCAGGTCCAAGTCGCTTGAATAGGGGCAGCTGTTGCACCCTAAAATTTGACCAACCGGTTCTCCCATTTGACTCATGGTTTAATTTCATATTCACAGCTCAGATGTATGATTTTTGTGCACAAGCAGGGGATATCAGAGTTTACAGCTTGATTTTTGTCTATCAGATATGGCAGACCCAGTCCAGATTGCCAGGGTTTTATTTTCAGGAAATTGTGCGCTCCTCGGTGATTTTTCAGTGATTTTGAGGATATTCTGATGCCCGGGGATCTCCGTTCGATTCGATCTGGTCTCGTGCGCTCTTTTACGGCGGTCATTTGCATTCATCTGCATTTTTTAGGGTTTAATAGGCTTTTGTGAATTTTTAACAGGCTTTATAGATTTTTCTGGAATTTAAATAGGTTATAGAACATTTTTATAGTTTAATCTCTTTTTTAGGATTTTATAAGAATATTTTAAACAGATTTTAATCATTTGTAGAATTTTTCTATAGATTTTAAATAGGTTTAATAGTTTTTTTGATAATATAGAAAATAATATAGTTTTCTTTTATAGATTTTAATATTTTTAGATGATATAGAAAATAATATAGTTTTCTTTTATTAATAATAGGTTTAATTGTTTTTAAATCATTTTTAGAATTTTAATAGAAAATTAGGATAATATAGAATTAATTAGATTTTTAATCATTTTTTAGAGTTTAATTAGGATTAATTGAATTTTTAGAGTTAATTAGAGGTTAATTGATTTTTTAGGGTTAATTAGGATAATACAGAATTAATTAGGTTTTAATGACTTTTTAGAGTTTAATTAGGTTAATCATGTTTTAGATTTAATTAGATTGATTTAGAGTTAATTAGACTTTTAATAATTGATTAGAGTTAATTAGGTCTAGTTAATTGTTTTAATACAGTTTTTTCAGTTTTTCATTCATTTTTCGTATTGGGCCCAGGGGGGTGTTTTTTTGGTAAGGCCCATATCTCAGCAAAAAGTCCAGAGAAATAATCCAAAGCAATCAGTCCAAACTTCCAGCGCACACTAGAATATTCTAGAAGGTGCCACGCGTTTCCAGGGTATAAAAGCAGCCACGTGTTGGCCATGCAGGGGTCCCACATCTCTGCATCACGCACTGCCACGCCACACTTCACCCTCTCTCTCTCTCAGCCACGCGAGGAACGCGTGTCACACATGCAGAGAGTCCCTCCACCATAGCCCCACGTGTCCACACCGTAACCATCATCGGAAGATTCCCACCGGCCGCCGTGCATGTACTCCGGCCGCCGCTAACCGTCGCCGGCGAATCCAAACACCTCCTTTCTTCATCTTCTTCCCAGATCTCCCCCGTCACCGTCATCAGCCCTTCGCCGGAAAACCAAAATCACCAGAAACCCCTCCACCTTCATCACCTTCATCCCACAGTTCTCCAGAAATCACTAAACCTTCAAACCTTCATACAAATTTTTTCCAGAAATCATCTCAGATCTTCATCGTCCATCAAGATTTTTCCAGAATAATATCAATCCTCCATCAATTTTTTCCAGCACGCTCAGACATTCAACAATCTTCAAGCAATACCTCCAGATTTCTTCAGAAAGCGTTCAAACCTTCAAAGTCCGTTCAAGATCTTCAACAATATCCAGAGGCACACTCCTCCACTCAGGATTCTTAGAACCTCGTCAAATTCTTCAGCAAGCGACGGATCCATCATCAGAAATCACCTCCGCGCGAAGATCTTCAGCGAACGATCCACCTCTTCAAAGAACCTCAACTAACATCCGTCGTTCCAGGTTTTTACAGCTTTCTTCCTTAAACTCCTCTATTTGCATGTGCGTGTTAGAGTTTGTAGGCTTAAGATCTTGAGGGCTTTTAGTTTAAGAGCTTCCATTTGACAATACTTGTGAAGTTAGGCCGTGTTTCGTGTGAGGGATTGAGATGTTTGGGTGAGGATTTGTTCGTTTAGAGTTTGTTTGATTAAGTTGCAGAGAGGAGAGAGTGAATAGAGGATGAAGACGAGAGAGTGAACGGCGCAAGGTCAAGGGATGATGAACAGTAGTTAGGGTTGGTAGTGATTTAGGTTTTGTTTTTCTGGGTATTGGGTTAGGGTTTGGACCCTGGGCTTAGGCCCAAAAGCGTGTTCTGCTGATGCTACCTCCCAATTTACTTCCCCACCCCCCTTAGCGTGTGAGAGCAGAGTGGTTTGGATATGGGCCTTAGGCCCTATTTCCTTTCTACACCCCTCTTATCCAAGCCCATGGATTATCAACTGAGGAATTACTAACGCTGCCCCCCCCCCCAGGTTTTTTTCAGTTTCAATGTTTGTTAGTTGTTTTTGGCAGCTTGGGCCCTGCGCCCTTTGCTTCTGGCACCCCCCATCAGGGCCCAATTGTGAATAATAATTAGGATATCTTGCTGTTTACACCCTCCATTGCATGTTCTTTTATTTTGATTTTCCTTTTATATTTTCATACATGTAAATAAATCATAAAAATGTAAATAATTGTGGTTTTTTAATAATTCTTTTTTCATCCATTTCATGAAATTGTTAAGAAAATTAAATAAAAATAAAAAAGGGCATTTTATTTTTATTTGTTATTTTTTGTGTGTGTTTTCCATTTTAATTGATGTTTTTAATATTTTCAATGCATGCATATTATTAGAAATTCATAAAAAATGGTAGATTTAGTCAAATAATTCCGTTCTTTTTTCTGTAGACTCGTGATTCAGTGTAGAATTTTATAGTGCAGAAATATTAGCTCAATCATGCATTTTCATTTTAACTGCATTTTTTCACTGTTATTGATGTTGAATAATTGGTCTGTGGATATGTCTGTGTTGCTGATTTTATTTCTTTCATCTGGTGTTGAATTTTATTCTGATTTTTTCAGTATGTTATCCTAGAGCCATGTAGGTCTCCCATTAGATTTTTGATAGATTTTCATAGGATGTTCTGCTGTGATTTGTCTGAGCCTGAAGATAGGAGAAGTCTTGATGACTTCTGACTTTGAAGTTCAACTGTGGTTGAACTTCAGAGATAGTCTCCTGTGGTTTGTTGGCCTGTGGGTTCTTCTTGAAGGTGGGAGCTGATGGGAGTCCTGTTGGAGCTTGCAGAGTTGCATTGGACTGAGGCTTAGTCTAGGAGCTTGTTGTCTGTTTGTGAGGTTCGAGATCCTGAAGTTTGAAGGGAGTTTATGGTACTTTCCTGAGGAAGGCACTATGAATGACTTTCATTCTTTCTTCTCACCTCTTTCTTAAGTATCCAATGATGTTGGAGCCGACTTGTGAGTTTAATTCCTCCTGAGGAGGAATATAAACTGATCACATGTTGTTGAGCCACATGGGATACGATTCCTAAGTGTCAGCCTCCTAGTACTTTCCTGAGGAAAGTCCTAGGGGTCTGTTCACTTAGTTCCAGTAGTTTGTCTAGGATTTCTTAAGTATCCAGTGATGTTGGAGCCGACTTGTGAGTTTAATTTCTCCTGAGGAGAAATGTAAACTGATCACAGTTGTTGAGCCACGTAGGGTACGATTCCTAAGTGTTAGCCTCCTAGTACTTTCCTGAGGAAAGTCCTATGAGTCTGTTCACTTAGTTCCCTTAGTGCATATAGGTTCTTTCCCAAATATCCAGTGACGCCGGAGCCTTCATGTGAGTTTAATCTCTCCTGAGGAGGAATGTAAACTAATCACAGTTGTCGAGCCGCATAGGATATGATTCCTGAGTAGTAACCTCCTGGTACTTTCCTGAGGAAGATACCATGAGCTTGTCTGCTTAGCTTCCTTTCTCTGGTAAGCTTATTCTGAAGCTTGGAGACTGGGATTGATTCCTCCTGCTTAGGTTTTGATTAGAGTTGTTGCTTAGATCCCTGCTTAGGGTATTGTATAGAGTTTTGTTTAGGAGATAGAATGAAGCTTGTTTCAGGTTTGTTAGAGGCCCTGCTCAGGGTTAGTCTCTTTGTGTTGTTTGACTTGTGTGATGTTATGTTGCATTAGACTTAGGTGTTCATCCAGATAGTTCTGAATAGGTGCATCTTAGAAGTAGACTTTGTGTGCATAAGAAGTTGAGGTGGTCCTCCTTCTGCTTGTTTGTTATTGCGTGGCTTTGCTTGTTGGTATTCGGTAGAGCTGAGCTCCCTTGCCTTTGTGGTTTGCGGCCTCTGTGCCTTGTTTGTCTAGTTGTTGCATTCATGCATATATTCAGTATTTCTTTACGTCGCAGTTTCTTGTTTGTAGTTTAGTCCTGTTGCCATGATCCCTTAGGAGCTCTGACTTCTCCGCTGCGGAGTTGTTATGATAGACATTAGGATGGTCAACCAGGTGTGATAGCAATAGGTAGATTCCCCTGTTTCTCAGCTATAGTTCTAGGGTTTCCCTTTCCTTTCTGTAGGAGCTTTTGAGTAGCTTGACCCGTAGTTAGCTGAACTACAGCTGCTCTGATTCTTCGTTCCAGACGAAGATATGTAGGCATAGGATGCGATATCCTAGCGAGCACACTAACGACTAACCTTTGTTCTCTCGCGGCTGTGCGATCGAGACTTTCCCGCTAACGACTAATTGTTATCCCTTTCTCTTGTCCGAGCGCATTTGAGACCAGATCGTATTTGTAGGTTCCAGAGCCTTAGAGACCAGTTTGTTTTCTCACTGCTGTGTGAGAACCCCTGTTTACCCGTAGTTAGCCGAGCTACGTTTGCTCTGATCTTTCATTTCGGATGAAAGTACGTAGGCACAGGACGCGATGTCCTGGCGAGCAACCTTTCCCCCGTTTAGACGTAGGAAGTCGAACTACGTTGACTCTGACTTTCCCATTGCACGAGGGAATACGTAGGCCCAGAACACCGTATGTTCTGTCGAGTCCTGTCCTTTTATTTTCTTTTCAGACCAGCCATTAGCGTAGATAGATAACACACCCTTTTACCTATAAACACCAAGCGTGGATCCCATCGAGTACGATGGACGTGAGGGGTGCTAATACCTTCCCCTTGCGTAACCGACTCCCGAACCCAGGCTATGGTTGCGATGACCATACCTTTTCCCGTCTTTGCGAGGTTTACTTCGAGCGTTTCCTTTCCCGCTCTAAGGGATAAATAACGCACGGTGGCGACTCTCCTGTCAAGCCGGCGCCGATTTTCGCAGTAGCGACACTCGTTCAACAAATACCACCCTCAAGAGGGCCTCCACTGAGCGGGGGATCTCAAGTCAACTTTTTCAGAATTACTCCTTCAAAGCCTCCTTAACTATACCACCCTTCCTATACTATTTGTATCTCTTAAGTTTGGGTCAAGACTTACCTTACTACCATTAGATCACCAAAAGAACCCAAACACATAGCAAACAGATATATACAAATATAACACAAATCGACAAGATAGGTTTAACCCTCTAGGGGGATGTCCCCAGTGAAGTCGTCATTTCTGTCGCGATGAGAATCAGAGACCATAGTTATTAAGTTAACTAGGCTCGTAAAATATAAGATATCACCACCGATCTTTAATTTATCCAAGGGAAGGGGTAAAGAAAGAATAACCCATAAATATGCAATTCAAAACAAAGCAATAAAGAGATATAAGGTTCGGGGGTTGGTTATACTAAGGGAAGGTATTAGCACCCTAAGTATCTATAGTATCATATAGGAACCTCTTGTTGAATTTGTGTTATAAGTTTGTTTTCTAATTGGTATTGATTGGGGAGATGAGAAAGGAAATGTTTTTTTTATTGTTTTTTGTGTTTGGAAAGACATAAAGTCTTGTGCCTACGTACCAATAAAGGATCAAAACCTCGTAGTTCAGGGTATAAATTGAAAAGGGTTTGTTATGGTTGATTTTATTAAAGAAGAGACAAGTTGTCATCTTACGGAGAATATTCATCTAAACAACCACAAACATGTGAAAGAGGGATCTTTGCTTCACATTGAGAGAAGGGCTTCAACTTGGATATAGAATTAACAAGTATGCCACATATCTTTCTCAAGTGGAAAAGAATCAACATCTTTCTCAATAATATAATGGGGTAGGAGATTTATATCTATACTGAGGATCACTAATGTCTAATCTATTTTGAAAAGGTTTTCAGTTGAAAAGCTAAAGTGGCAAAAGGTTTGAATTGAAGTTTATGTTTTTTAGTCTTTGTGAAAGAGTTGAAATATGCTTAAGATGTCTTAAAGCATTTGTTAGGAAAAAGATTTGAAAAGATCAATGACCTAATGTCAAGGTTTTTAATGAAAGTGGTTTTGAGTTTGGAAATGAGAAACCCTAATTGGAGTATCTATGTTGTAAGAAATCCTAAGGGAAAATTCCTAAGGGACAGCAAGTTTAAGGATTACAAGAGAGAGATATGTACAAGAATGTAAACATGCATATGAAAATATGACAAAGATGTCAACAACAAAATCCTCCCTTGGAATTAGGCAACATGTATATAAGAACAAACATTTATTCAACAAGGGAAATAAACAAAGGAAGCACAGTATAAATAAGCTTATCATGGATCAACAAAACATGGACAAAGTTATAAAACACATATTTGATCATAGTATTCAACATTCATGTGGACAAGAAGTGCATGGATACAAGTTTACAAGGTATGCTTTAACAAGACAAACATGTTACCATGATCAACTTTGGACAAGGATTTACAATTAAGAATCAACGAGAATCTAATCAAATCAAAACCCTAAACAAAAGGCATGAATACTTATGTTTTTAATAACTTGAAAAATACTTTAACAAGTGATGAAAAGTGAAAGAGAAACACATGAGCATGGAATTAAACAACTACAATGCAAGACAATATTTAGACATTTTTAAATGGGAGAAATAAAATGGAAAGGATATGGAAATATTTTTTTGGTTTTTAAAGATTGATTTTAAAAATAAATGGTTAAAATAATAAAACATAATTAATATTTAAATTGATAAAAGGGTGAAATAAAAAAAAGGTTGTTTGGTATTTTTTTTAATACACTAAAAAAATGGGAAATAAATTAAATAAAATAATTTAAATTGACTAAAAGAAATAACTATAAAAAAAATGAAAAGGGTGGTAAAAAAGAAGGGAAAGTTGCCCACCAAGGCTTGAACTCACGCCCTAATACATACTGCCTAAAACACTATCCACCAGGCCATGTGCGTTAGTGTGAATATATGGCGCGTGTAAAAGATGATATATGAAACTTCCATGTAAAAATGAACTAAAAAGAAAATGCCAAAAGTCTGGGGAGAGGGGGATTCGAACCCTAGATCTTGCATACACACAAACACTCAAATACCAGCGTTACCACTGGGGTGCAATGCCAATTTGTGCAACATATTGCAACCATTAAAAAATATATTAAAACTATTTTTAAAAATGAAATATGTGCCCTAATTCATCTTCTTCCTCATCCACGACCTTCCTCCATTCTTGATTTTTAGAGAATCATAACTTCCTCATTTCTCAATGAATTTCAAAAGTGTAAAAACTAAACATGCTTAGAATGAAACAAGGAACACAATGGTATTATTCAATTGCATTTATTTTCATCACATTGCAAACAATCAATCAAGAACCAGCAAGAACCCTAAAGTTATAAATCAATATGAAATACTTCACATCATTGATTAGTACCAATTAGCATAGGGGTTTCAAAGACTATATCATGGCAAGTAATATGGTAACTTGAATGCTCAAAAATGATGCTTCTACCTTTGAGTTTGAGAAGTAGTCAATTTACATATTGGATTAGATTTAATGCCTCTTCAAACAAGCTTCCAAATGATAGATGATGATGCAAAAAGCTTCCCTGAACCTCTAGGATGATATTATGATACTTGGTTTATGTTTAAATGGCTTCAAACTTTTGGCTCGAACCCTTTTGCAAGCAACAAAAGTGATAATTTGATCTTCTGGTTAAGGATGTTACAGATGAAATGTGAGGCTTGGAACAATTTGTATGATGTATATGGATGGTGTTTAATGTATTAGGTTGAATGGAAAAGGCCAGAATGGAGAGTTCTTGGGTTTTGGCTCCTTGGATGGAGGAGTTTTCTGGTGTTTTGGAGGGATTAGACTATTGGTATAGATGATTTGTGGTGTGTTTGGATGGTTATTTGAGGTATTTTGTGACTATATGGGGTTTTGGAAGGTTTTGTAATTTTGAATGAAATGAAGAACGATTTCTCACAGAATTTTCTGAGTTTCATAGCTAGTACAAAATGCTTATGGTTCATATCAACTTTCCTTGAATCATGGAAAGTGGTCAGGGTAAAAAAAAGTGACATTTTGTCCATTTATCCAAAGTAGAACTACTCAGCATGTTGGGTGATGTTTTTGCATGATGAAACAAGATTTAATTATGCAGAATTTGATCTCCTTGGGAAGGTTTCATGGAGTGGAACAAGTTTCTAGTTGGCCACTTTCTCAGAAAGTGCTTGAAAAATGGGCAAAACATGTCATGAACTCGTGTAGAATCATGGTGCATAACTTTGCCTAAGTCAAAACTGCCTTACTATGGTCACTTGGTAAATTCATAACTTCATGCTCAAGCAAGATATTTTCTTGCTCTTGGTATCATTTGAAATATGAGATCAAATACTACAACTTTGATGTTGATCACTTGGAAAGAAACAATTTGGATCATGGAGAAAAATGGCTATCAAAATTGAACTTTCCACTCATTTTTACTTGAAAAGTTTTCTAAGTATTGGACATTTCACATCTCAAAATTTCTCAACTTTGAACAATCATAAATTCCAATTGGTAAATGATTTTGAGTCCATTATTTCACCAAATTTAAGCATGTAATACCCTTTTTTAAATGAGTGTTCAAGTGTTCTTGTTGGATGCTTGAGGAAGAAGTTATGGTCTTGGAAAGTAGGACATTTATTCATGAAATCTTGTAACAGAAAAATTACAAAACCCTAATTTCGCCAACTTTGATCTTTTCCTTGATTTTCTTGACTAATCATGATCAAATGCAATCTTCCATCATATTTTCATGATCCTTATCTTGTGGAGTCCATGTCTGACCAAAAATTTCAAAGTCAAACTTGACTTTGATGAACAATTAAAATTTTCATATGAATTCAAATCTTTCATTTGTCATTGAATCAAGCTTCTTGAACCAATTCAATCATATGAAAGGTCTAAAATGAGGTCCTTGGAACATGTCTTGGGGGGTTGAATCATGCCTTTATCAAAAGTCAAACCCATATTGAGTTAGGTCAAAAACCCTAATTTGGTGCATCTGATGACTTGAGGCTTGATGAAATGATATTGATGGGATCTTGCACATGATTATTGATGTAATGAGACTCTTGGAGAATGGAGGATCACTTAAGTCCTTTATTGGCCAACTTTTTGAGCTCTTGGTTTTAAAACCCTAGCTTGCAGTCAAAGTAAAACAAAGCATGTACTCTTGTAATCTCAATGGGTTAGAAATACACAAAACACACACACATGAGATGATTGATGTCATGTTAAAATGATGAAAATGAGGTTGAATCTTAGGATTAAAAATTATGGTGTGACACCAAGGATTAGAGTCCTTGTTCCTACGTATTCTCATTGCGAAATGAGAAATCAGAGCATCTGTAGCTTGGACTACGGGAGAATGGTTTGGATGGGAAAAAGAAAAGGTAGAAGGTAGATGCAAAAGGTGGAAAAAACAAAAGATAGATCACTCAGAATTGGGGCCCTTATGCCTACGTATCTTCATTCGAACAAGAATGAAGAATTAGAGCGTTCGTAGTTCGTGGAACTACAGATTGTTGGTTTATTTTATAGGTGATAATTGTTCAAACACTAGAAAGGCAAATCGCACCCAAATAATCGAGGAGGGGAATCGAAGGCTCAACCCCCCCCCCTTCCCCTTTATTTGAAAAGAATTTTGATAGTTGTTTTGTGTTTTTGAATTTTGATTGAGAAAATCCACTTGATGTTGGATTAAGGGTTTGTTTGAATTCAAGAAAAGCGTTTGGGTTGTAAAAAGAGGTTGATGGTGAGGCAAAAGGAACTCGACATACATGTTTGAATAAGATGTCACTTTATGTTTTATCAAGGGTTTGAAAAAGGGTTTGGATCGATCTTAGTCCCTAAGAGTGCTCCTAGTAACGAAATCACAATCAAAGAAAAGATGCAAGTGTGTGCATTAGGTTGATGGCGATGCTAAAAGCAATCGACTTACAAGGGTGTTTTGAAAAGGGACTCGACATCGAATCAAGAATTAGTTTTAAAATGGTTTAGTCTATCCTAGTCCCTAAGGGTACTCCTAGTAAACAAAACCACAATCAAATAAGAGCAAGAAAAGTAAAGAGCATACATCCAAAAGGGAGTTGGGTACATGTAAGGTACACAAGATGATTAATGCGAGAAATAAATGGGGTCATTGTCAGGTAGCCCAAGAGGAAGTCGTGTATGTGCAAGGTGTTCTAAAATTGGCAAGATAAAATATTACATAAAAAATTTCCTCAATTAGGGTTTATGTACAAGGTCCTAACTCCAGTGCTCGGGATAGTAATTACAGTCCACCACTTAAAAGTTTTTTAGGGTTTCGATAATTTTATCATATTTTTGTGTTTTTTGAATAAGATGACAAGATGCTATGAATAATGACAATATTAACAAGGATATATAGCCAATGATATATTGTAAGAAAGATAAATTAAGAAAATAATGAACAGAAATTAAAGTCAGTTGTCAATAGTTAATTGTCATTGATCGGATGATCACTTTTCGAATTGGGTCTAATGTAGCGTTATATTAAGCAATTGTAGTACGGTCTGAAAGGGAGATGATACTACGCGAGGCCGGTTAATAACAATGTTTGTGCTAAAACACGATAGAGAAATGATATGTAGATCATTCTCAAAGAATCGTGCCATATGAAAAGAAAATAGAACGATCTCGTCTTAATCACGAACTTTCACCGATTAATCGAAGGTAACTTATCATGATCCCAATGATAATTCCCTACATATTTGAAATAATGAAGGTTAAATAACATCAACAATCAATATTCGTGATATTTAGACTTTATCGACCAAAGTGAAATGAAAATAAAATCGAAATGAAAATCAACATAAGGAAGAAAATAAATCATGAAATCCTAAAACAAGAATAAATGATGCATTATTAACAAGTACTTAAAATATATTATTTTAGAAAATGACAAACTAAAAAAATAAAGAAAAAACATTAAAACAAAATATCAAAAGAAGAAGGGGTGTGCGTATAGAAGTTGTGATGGTGTATTAGAAATAAAACAACATGGGCCTTTGAGCCCAACAACAACAAACAGGCAGGATGCAATTTGAAAATGGTGGTATGAGAAAATTCTAAATGAACATGGGCTTAACACAAATTCCATTACCTTTGAGAGAAACAAAAAAAAAAGCATTTTGAAAAACTAACATCAGCATGAAAGAACAAAACAAAGAGGCCAGATCCAAGAAGTGGCTACAAAGCATTCAAAAATTCTTCTATTGTACAGAAACAAAAATGAATAAACACCAAAAGTAAAAAAGAACCTTTGTTCTTCTATCACTCTCGCTCAGTCTCGCTCTCGACTTGTTATGCTTCAATTTCTCTCGCAGTTCGTTTTGTGATTTCAGATTTGCTTGATTCATTCTCTTCTTCTCCTGTTTCTCTATTGGTTTTAGCTTGAAGGGTTGTTTGGCTCATGAGTCGAACATTGAATGTTGAAAGGAAGAGTTGAAGAAGAAGTTTCTGTGGAAAAATGAGTGGTTGTTATTGTGGTTGAAAGAAGTTTTGGGATTTGGTTTTGGCAGATATGCTTGGCTAAAGAGCTTGCCTTTGATAATTAAAGAAGGCTTTATTTATAGATGGCATTGAAGGGAAAGTGTGGAATGGGTTGAGAATTTGGATGAGAATGTGAGCTGGAAAAATTGCAGTGCATTTTTCACCCAAGATTCGTGGAGATTTTTGGAAAATGGTTCAGCAATAATATGGTCCCCACAAGCTTTTAGAGAGGGTCCTTAATTTTATGTATTCGTATAAATCGTATTTCCATGTATGTGTATTTGTTGGTTGATATGTGTAAGTGTTATGCAGGTGTGTGTGGGAATTGTTGATGGTTGTGTAGAGCGTGGAGCATTTGGCTATGTCAAACGTGGGAGGGCTGCAACATGGTGTTCATCATGTTGTGTATGGTATGTGATCCATGTATGTATGGAGTGCCTCATGGTTTATATTGGTTAAGGATGGTACAAGATGCGTGGCTAGAGTGGTGCATGGTATTTGGTGATGTAGTCATGTTTTGGTTACTAGGCAAGTGGTAGTTTCATTTTTTTGTAATATTGTAACGTTGTGTAATGGACTTGTAAAAAACAATGAGCTTTTTATTGTAAAATGATATGGGATTTTTGGTGTAATGAAGTGTAATGGTTATTTTAGAATTTGGATATTTATGTGAGTGGACATGGTTTTCATTTTATTTGGATACTTGAATTAGACAATAGATATTAAAATGGACATGCATATAATGGTTTGAAATAAATGGATTAATTTGGTTTAAAATGGATATTGGAAATGGTTAAGGATTTAAATGGATTGCCCTTACACTGGCTTTTCAACAACATATCTACAACTTGACTTTTCAAATGAATCTTTGAGCTTATAACCAACATTAAAACCAATTTTAACTTGTATGAATCAATCCATAACTTGTACAGTTAAACTAATGTCACTTTGATCGTGATGAACCAAAACTTCATTGTGAAATAATCATGCTTTGAAATCAGAGAGTTTATGAATTGAGACATGGACTTCAAAACATTGCATAAAACTCTAATGGAATCAAGATGATCCTCAATCATGAAGCACCTGCTTTGATACAGTCTGAGAACTTGATTTATTCATAACTGACCTGACTTGGCATAAAACCCTAGTTATAACCTCAGACACACATCACTTGAATCATGTACCCTGGCCTTGATCTTGAAACAAACCCTTGTATGACTAACAAATTAGGTCAAAACCAGTGAATCTCAATCAATACTGCCTACACACACCTGACCTGATATCTCCAAATGAAACTTGGACTTAGGCAATAAGAAAATTGAAAGTGGAAACAACATATTTTTTGGATTTTTGAATAATGGTTAGTAGATGGAAATACATGTGAAAGTAATATACAGGTAGGAGAAATTTGGGGTATGAAAAATTTAAGATTAATTTGTTTACAAATTTCATTCACCATTATGTTCTTCATAGTTTTGTTGTGGGAAAAAAATACTAGGTTGGGAATAAAAAGGAGGAAACATTAAATGATGTATAGGAATTGGGTGGACTTAAAAGGGCATAACTTTGTATTGATCGTCTGGATTAGGATAACAATGTTTTCCTAATCTTAGATCCCTTGAACTCCATAGGTAGTTCATCTGACATAAATGTCACATGACTTGGCTTGTTAGGTATTCAACTCCTTAATGTGTTAGACCTTTTTATAAATCTTAGGTCGTACAATGTCAGCAAATTATTTAAAAACTTGATACATGGTGTCATATATTCTTAAGTCTAACTATTTCTAATGAAATATGTAGTCATTACCACTTGTTCTTCAGATGGAGAAATCGTTGTAACTCCATAGCAATAAAAATAGGCATAGGTGTCGGCATTCCCACTAGTTCTAAAGGCTCATTTGATTATTATTTGCCTAACATGTTTGTAAATGATTGTGGTGATGGTTTATCCATGTTGTTGAGTTTCATTCCATAATGAAAGTGCACACGCCAAGCGTAGTTGTGACTTGGTGGTATAAAATTAGTGGTATTTATAATAATGTCATAATCTATGAGTCAAATTTGCTATCGAACTGTGAAAATTTTAACAGAGACTCAACTCATAACTCTTAGTAATTATCTTTTTCTAGCGTTTTTGTTGAGGGAGGAATTATGTTCATCATTTGTGAGTTTCTTAACTACTCCGTAGAATGTTAAATACAAACATGTAAAATTAAACTACTTGCCAAAAAAATGCATAAAAGAAATAAAGAATATAAAACAGATAAAGTGTGAAAAATAATTTATTTGATTAATTAGATGTTGTGAATAATTTTAGAGTGTGGTATTTATAAAGGAAATTATCATATATGTCATAACATTATGGCCTATAGAAAATATTGTCTAATTTGACTATTTACACAAGTGGTGTTTAATGTGTCACCATATTTAGGATATGTGGCTCCCTACATATGACTTTGTGTCTAATATATCTCAATGTGACATTCAACATTACACGCCACGTTACTTAAAGTCAACATCATATTTGATTGTAAAAAAAACATGTTAAATTGCAGGAGTTACAAACCTCCTTAAATTTGAAAATTACCCAAAAATACATCCCAAAAAATAAAAAAGAATATAAATTAAAACTTGTAGTAGATCTTCTACAAAGAAGAAGGGGACTGCACCTAAACCAGTGCCAGTTGCCATTGTCAAAGTGAATAATACAACCATCAAAAATGAAATGTAATTGCTTCCACCTTTCTTATTAACTACCACATTATATTCATTCTCAACTTCCGTTTGGAATTTTTAAGAAACTTAGCTGGTTGGTCAAATTTGGTTTGTCTTATGTGTGTGAAAACAAGCTTCTCAAGGTTTTGATGAAGAAAAAATTCTACATACAAGATTGGATCAACAAAAAGAAATGGATCAAAGACAATGAAAGCAAACAAATTTCAAATTCATCTAAGTCTTGAAGATTTTCAAGGATTGGTCAAGAGGTATATGGCATTCAATTCTTGCTAATAAATATACAAGTGTTGATAGGTCATATATGCATGTCATAAGTATTTAAGGTGTTTAAAATCATTTTGCCATAAGTTTTATGTTGAAAAAAACAAGGATTTTTCAGTTCTACCAGGCTGTTAATCGGTTAACCCCCTATGGTTAATCGATTAACCAGTTAATTTTTTCAAAAAAATTTTACGCTGTTGTATGTTAACCGATTAACCTCATATGGTTAATAGATTAACACTGGAGCAATGGCAGAAAATATTGCATTTTTCATCTGTTTGATTTAAAACTTCTTGTCTTGAACCATGACATCCCCTCATGTATTACACTCATTTGTAGAGGTGCATTAGGGCTATATAATCACCATTGCATCACATTTTTACTCTCTCCTTGCAAAAATTTCAAACATTCTTTCATCTCTTTAAACTTTCAAATTTTTCATAAGTGCTCAAACCAGAATTTTCAAGAGTGAAACTTGTGCATTAAACCTTCATTAAAAAATCATTCTAGTTTCATTACATTTATCAAGAACACTTGTGTACCACTGTGAGAATTGTTTGTTACAAGGAAAAGATCAATCTTTTGATTAAAAATTGTTTAAAAAAATCCATTTCAAGCACTTACAAAAATTCAGATTATACATTGTTTGTCACATCTTATTTTTTCAGGATTATTGGTAATAAGATTGTGAAGTTGTATTCCTTATTGTCCTAATTGTGAAAACAAGAAGTCCTTTGTGAGAGGATTGTTCACAATTGGACTTCGTAAAAAAATCCAAGAGGTTTTTCTTAGTATTGATTTGTTAGCATATGTGTAGAAAGGCTAGGAAGAGTCTTGTCTATGTCCTAACATTATTAAAAATCTCTTTCATGTTGAAAGGGGACTGCAGTACTCTCGGACTGTAAGAGGAACCAGGATATATCCTTATGCCATTTACTTTCCGCATTTACATTTTTTATCACATAGTAATAACTTAGGAAAGTAAAACATAAAACCGTCAAAAATCCGAAAAATATTCTAAGTACCTAATTCACCCCCCCCCCCTTCTTAGGTGCAATATTAACTTACAATTGGCATCAGATCAGGTTATAGGTAACCTGTTCCTACAAGATCCAGTATGGCTTCCACTAGCGCAAACCCAGTTTTCAAAGATGGCGGTAGTAGCAATAAACCCCCTCTATTCTCTGGAGAATATTTTGACTTTTGGAAAATTCGTATGAGAGTACACATAGAAGCACAAGGAGAACGAATTTGGGAAACCGTTGAAAATGGTTCAAATCGACCAATGAGTGTTTTTAATGGTGTCGGAACTCCAAAAATTAAAAGTTCTTATGATGAAGATGACAAGAAAAATATTCTTAATGAAAAGAAAGCTATCAACATTTTTTAAAGTGCGTTAAGTATGGATGAGTTCTTCCGTATATCACAATCTAAATCCGCAAAAGAAATTATGGACACTTTGGTGAAGACTCATGAATGAACCGCTGAAGTTAAAAGATCAAGATTGAATACATTAAGTCAAGAATATGAAATGTTATGAATGCAGCCCAAAGAATCCATCGTTGCATTACAAAAGAGATTCGTTCATTTAACACATCACTTTATTGCACTTGGTAAAACATTTTCTAATGATGAATTGAATCTTAAAGTACTAAGATCCTTAACTAGAAAATGGCAAACAAAAGTAACGACAATATCAGAAAAGAAAAGTCTTTCTACCATGACTTCCGCATCATTATTTGGAAAACTCTAAGAACATGAACTAGAACTTGGACGACTTGAAAAACATAAACATCAAGAAAGTAAATCCAAGGGTATCGCATTGAAAGTAGATTCAAAAGAAGATCAAGATGATGATGCACCAGAGGAAGATGAAAACTTTATGCTCCTTATAAAGAGACTTAGTAAATTTCTTGGTAAAAATGACAAATCCTTTAATTATTCAAAAAGAAAGAAACATTTCAAGAAAAAAGAGGTTTCCACTTCAACACAAGATGTCAGATGTTATGAATGTGGTAAGAATGGTCATATAAAACCCGATTGTCCAAAACTCTCCAAAAAGGGTGGATTCAAAGGCAAAAAGGAGACAAAGAATAAAAAGGCTTATATTGCATGGGAAGATAATGACATAAGTTCATCATCCGATTCGAAAAGCGACAAAAGTGCAAATCTAGCATTAATGGCTTCACACCACTCCGATGATGAAGACGATGAGGTTAGTAGTGTGTTTTCTCTTTATGATATTGATGCACAAGATGCAATAAATGAACTCTTAAGTGAATGCAAAATTCTGTATAAAATAATATCTTCACAAAAGAAACAAATTACATCTTTAGAAGAAAAAGTTGAAACTATGGAAAAAGATGAGAAACAAAAGATTATTAGTGAAGAAAAACAGAATTTTGTATGTAAAAATTATGAATCACTTTCTTTCCAAATTGTCTAATTAAAAAGAGTTCTAGAAAGATATGAGAAATGACAAATTGGGTTGGAAGGTGTCCTTAGTCAACAAAGATATTCAAATGATAAGAGTGGATTTGGTTATTCAAAGTTTTCCAAACCAAGTACTAATAAAACCTTTTTTGTTAAGGCTAGTGACCAATCTTTCAAAGAGAAAGTGAACAAACCAAGAGTTGTTCATCATTATCCTAAAAGGAAAAGATTTACTAAAAAGAAATCTTATGTTCCTAGATATAGAAGCAATTTTGAACCTACTTTCTTTTATTGTGGTATTGTTGGTCGTACACCTAATGCTTGTTATGTTAGAAACTTTTGTGTTGCAAGTGGGCATTATGTGAGAAAAGAAAGGTACTAATTATGAAGGACCCAAGGCAATTTGGGTACCTAAAAAAACCTAATTTGTTTTGTAGGTATGCTTGAAGACCACTTCTAATTTGTGGTATCTTAATAGTGGTTGTTCGAAGCATGTGACGGAAGACATTCACAAATTTTCAAATCTAGTGCTTAAGGCCAAGGGTTATGTTACTTATGGAGATAACAATAAAGGAAAGGTTTTTGGCGTAGGCAAAGTTGGAGCACCTCCTTTCACATCCATTGAAGATGTTCTTTATGTTGAAAGACTAAAGCACAATCATCTTAGTATAAGCCAACTTTATGACAAAGACTTCAAAATCAAGTTCACCAAGGATGAATGCTTGATAGAAAACGAAGTAACTAATGAGGTAAAACTCAAAGGTAAAATAATCAATAATATATTCATGATTTTTCTTGATGATTTGTCTTTGAAGGTAAAATGTCTTATAGCAAACAATAATGATTCATGGCTATGGCATAAAAGATTTGCTCACATTCACATGGAACATTTGAATAAGTTAATCAAGCATGATATTGTTATTGGTTTTCCAAAGATAAAATTCGTCAAAGATAGATTATGTGATGCTTGTCAAAAGGGAAAACAAACCAAATCAACTTTCAAATCTAAGAATGTGGTGTCCACTAAAAGGCCACTATAATTGTTGCACATGGACTTATTTGGTCCATCAATAACAAGAAGGTTCAGAGGTAAAGTATATGCTTTAGTTATTGTTGAGGATTTCTCTAGATATACTTGGACATTCATTTTAGTGCAGAAAAGTGATGCATTCAAAGCATTCAAGAAATATGTGAAGCAAATCCAAAATGAGAAGTCACTATCTATTGGCTTCATAAGAAGCGACCATGGCAAAGAATTTCAAAATGCATCTTGTGAAGAGTTTTATGAAGAACAAGGAATCAATCATAATTTTTCAACACCAAGAACTCCACAACAAAATGGAGTGGTGGAAAGAAAGAATAGGTCACTTGTGGAACTTGCAAGGATAATGCTTAGCGAATCAAATCTTCCAAAGTATTTTTGGGCGGATGCGGTAAGCACGGCATGCTTTGTAAGTAATAGAGTAAACATTAGACCTATCTTAAAGAAGACTCCGTATGAACTCTTCAAAGGAAGGAAACCAAACATTGCTTATTTTCATATTTTTGGATGCAAGTGCTTTGTCTTAAATAATGACAAAGACAATCTTGGTAAGTTTGATGAGAAATCTGACGAAGGTATTTTTCTTGGTTATTCTCTTAATAGTAAAGCTTATAGAACTTATAATAAACAAACTTTAACTACTGAAGAATCTATGCATTTAAAGTTTGATGAATCTAACCCCTCCAAGGAGGATATTATTTTGTGTGATAATGATGATGATGATTTTATAGAAGTTCCTCAAGAAGATACTTCCAAAGTCAATAATGTGACTCAAATGGAACATCAAGTAGAACTGATTCAACAAGATTCAAATGACAATGATCTACCTAAGGAATGGAGAACTCATAGAGATCATCCAATTGATAAAGTCATTGGTGATATTAGTCAAGGCTTGGCAACTAGACTAAATCTCAAAGATGCTTGCTTGAATATGGCGTTTGTATCACAAATTGAACCTTCCAAAGTTGATGAAGCCTTAAGAGACAACCAATGGATAATTGCTATGTAAGAAGAGTTAAACCAATTCGAAATAAATCAAGTTTGAGAACTTGTTCCTAGGCCAAGTGGTAAACACATCATAGGTACCAAATGGGTGTTTAAGAACAAACTTGATGAAAATGGAATAATAGTTCAAAACAAAGCAAGATTGGCGGCCCAAGGATACAATCAAGAGGAAGGAATTAATTTTAAAGAAACATTCGCTCTGATTGCAAGGTTAGAAGTTATTCGTTTATTAGTTGCTTATGCGTGTTCATTAAATTTTCAGTTATACCAAATGGATGTCAAGGGCGCTTTTTTGAATGGCTACATCAATGAAGAAGTCTACGTAAAACAACCCCCTGACTTTGAAGACTTCAAGAATCCTTCACATGTCTTTAAGTTGAGGAAATATCTGTATGGCTTAAAGCAAGAACCAAGGGCATGGTATGATTGACTTAGCAACTTTCTTTGCAAAAAAGGATTTGAAAAAGGTAAAGTAGATAAGACCTAGTTCATTGAGATAATTAAGGACAACACTTTATTAGTTCAAGTCTACATTGACGATATCATATTCAGTTCAACAAACAAAGACCTCTTTGAGATGTCTATGATGGGTAAGATGAATTATTTTCATAGATTGCAAATCAAGCAACTAAAGGATGGAATCTTCACCAACCAAGCCAAGTATTGCAAAGAGTTGTTGAAGAGATTCGACATGGATAGTTGCAAAGCTATGTCTACACCTATGGGATTTGGAACTTACATGGATCAAGATGAATCAGGTATTTCAGTTGATGTTACAAAGTATCGAGGTATGATTGGTTCTTTATTATATTTAACGAAAAGTCATCTTGACATAATGTTTAGTGTGTGTTTGTGTGCCCGCTTTCAAGCAAATCCGAAGGAATCACATCTCACCGCTGTTAAAAGAATCATGAAGTATATCAATGGATCAACAAATGTTGAGCTATGGTATCCAAAAGGTAGTTTTTGCAACTTAGTAGGTTATTCTGACTCGGATTATGTAGGTTGCAAAACTGATAGAAAAAGTACAAGTGGAACTTGTCACATCCTAGGAAATGCATTAATTTCTTGGTCTTCTAAGAAACAAGTATGTGTTTCTCTTAGTACCGCAGAAGCAGAATACATAGCAGTGGGAAGCTATTGTGCTCAGATTCTATGGCTAAAGCAACAACTGAGTGACTATGCACTAAATCGCGAATGCATACCACTTCGATGCGACAACACAAGTGTTATAAATATTACAAAGAATCCAGTCATGCATTCAAGAACTAAACACTTAGATATTCAACATCATTTTCTACGAGATCATGTGCTTAAAGGCGATGTCGAAGTCACCTTTGTGGATACACACAGCCAACTAGCAAACATCTTCACAAAACCGCTCGCTAAAGAACAATTTTTCAAGATTCGGCGGGAACTTGGAATATTAGATGAATGTGATGTATAATTCTTCAATATTTATTCATTATAAACTATAATGAAGCCAAGGTACACATAATTTCCAACTTTCTAAATTTTGTAATTTTTTCTAAAATGTGTGTTTTGTACCAAAATTGCAAATCTTCATTTTATATGATTATAATTTTTTTTATGATTTGTTTGGGTAATCCATAGTTGCATAATAACATGAAGATTGGATTTTAATGGGTGAAGGTAGTTCGGAACCAGCTGATGTAGAAGCACAACAACCTTCAACCAAGGCAAGTAGATTGGATTTTAATGTCAGAAACCGTTCACTTATGCCGGTAAAGTATGTGAACCTAAAAGTCTTTCCCGATCATAGTTTTACCTTCCATGCTTTATTAGAATTTCAAGGTCTTATTAAGTTTGTGTCTGCGTTTGGCTTAGTTTATCCTGATCTAGTTAAGCTATTTTTCACTAATCTACAAATTGGTTTGGATACTCTTGTGAAACACATGTTGTACTCAAAAGTTAAATTTTTTTAGATTTGTGAGGAGATGACAGGATTTGGAACTCTCTTAGATCTTCCTTCTAAATGTTATTTCATTCGTCAAGGTGTTACTCATGAAGATGGTCCATGGGCAAGGTATAAGAAAATAGACTACTATTTTGAAATTTTTCGGGGCAGTCAGACTGAAGTTTTAAGTGGACAGAATTTATCTTCTTCAAGGGTTTTAAGTGGACTGAAATTTTTCGGGGCAGTCAGACAAAATTCTACATACAAGATTGGATCAACGAAAAGAAATGGATCAAAGACAATAAAAGCAAACAAAGTTCAAATTCATCAAAGTCTTAAAGATTTTCAAGGATTGATAAAGAGGTATATGGCATTCAATTCTTGCTAATGCATATACGGGTGTTCATAGGTCATATATTCATGTCATAAGTACTTAAGGTCTTTAAAATCATTTTGCCATAAGTTTTATGTTAAAAAAAACAAGGATTTTTCAGTTCTGCCAGGCAGTTAATCGGTTAACCCCCTGTGGTTAATCGACTAACCTGTTAATTTTAAAAAAAAATTTATACGTTGCTGTATGTTAACCGATTAACCCCATATAGTTAATCAATTTACACTGAACCAGTGGTAGAAAATATTGTATTTTTTCATCTGTTTGATTTAAAATTTCTTGTCTTCAACCATGGCATCCCCTCATGTATTACACTCATTTGTAGAGGTGCAATAGGGCTATATAAACATCATTGCATCAGATTTTTACTCTCACCTTCTTGCAAAAATTTTAAATATTTTTTCATCTCTTTAAACTTTCAAACTTTTCATAAGTGTTCAAACCAGATTTTTCAAGAGTGAAACTTGTGCATTAAACCTTCATAAAAATTCATTATAGTTTCATTCCATTTATCAAGAACACTTCTGCAGACATATTATTATTGTGGTTGAAAGAAGTTTTGGGATTTGGTTTTGGCATATATGCTTGGCTAAAGAGCTTGCCTTTGATAATTAAAGAAGGCTTTATTTATAGGTGGCATTGAAGGGAAAGTGTGGAATGGGTTAAGAATTTGGATGAGAATGTGAGTTGGAAGAATTTGGATGAGAATGTGCATTTTTCACCCAAAATTCGTGGAGATTTTTGGAAAATGGTTCAGCAATGAATATGGTCCCCACAAGCTTTTAGAGAGGGTCCCTGATTTTATGTATTTGTATAAATCGTATTTCCATGTATGTGTATTTGTTGGTTGATATGTGTAAGTTTTATGCAGGTGTGTGTGGGAATTATGGATGGTTGTGTAGAGCGTGGAGCATTTGGCTATGTCAAACGTGGGAGGGCTGCAACATGGTGTTCATCATGTTGTGTATGGGATGTGATCCATGTATGTATGGAGTGCCGCATGGTTTATATTGGTTAAGGACGGTACAAGATGCGTGGCTAGAGTGGTGCATGGTATTTGATGATGTAGTCATGTTTTGGTTACTAGGCAAGTGGTAGTTTCATTTTTTTGTAATATTGTAACGTTGTGTAATGGACTTGTAAAAAACAATGAGCTTTTTATTGTAAAATGATATGGGCTTTTTGGTGTAATGAAGTGTAATGGTTATTTTAGAATTTGTATATTTATGTGAGTGGACATGGTTTTCATTTTATTTGGATACTTGAATTAGACAATAGATATTAAAATGGACATGCATATAATGGTTTGAAATAAATGGATTAATTTGGTTTAAAATGGATATTGGAAATGGTTAAGGATTTAAATGGATTGCCCTTACACTGGCTTTTCAACAACATATCTGCAACTTGACTTTTCAAATGAATCTTTGAGCTTATAACCAACATTAAAACCAATTTTAACTTGTTTGAATCAATCCATAACTTGTACAGTTAAACTAATGTCACTTTGATCGTGATGAACCGAAACTTCATTGTGAAATAATCATGCTTTGAAATCGGAGAGTTTATGAATTAAGACATGGACTTTAAAACGTTGCACAAAACTCTAATTGAATCATGATGATCCTCAATCATGAAGCACCTGCTTTGATACAGTCTGAGAACTTGATTCATTCACAACTGACCTGACTTGGCATAAAACCCTAGTTGGAACCTCAGACACACATCACTTGAATCATGTACCCTAGCCTTGATCTTGAAATAAACCCTTGTATGACTAACAAATTAGGTCAAAACCATTGAATCTCAATCAATACTGCCTACACACACCTGACCTGATATCTCCAAATGAAACTTGGACTTAGGCAATAAGAAAAATGAAAGTGGAAACAACATATTTTTTGGATTTTTGAATAATGGTTAGTAGATGGAAATACATGTGAAAGTAATATACAAGTAGGAGAAATTTGGGGTGTGAAAAATTTAAGATTAATTTGTTTACACATTTCATTCACCATTATATTCTTCATAGTTTAGTTGTGGAAAACAAATACTAGGTTGGGAATAAAAAGGAGCAAACATTAAATGATGTATAGGAATTGGGTGGACTTAAAAGGGCATAACTTTGTATTGATTGTATGGATTAGGATAACAATGTTTTCCTAATCTTAGATCCCTTGAACTCCATAGGTAGTTCATATGACATAAATGTCACATGACATAGCTTGTTAGGTATTCAACTTCTTAATGTGTTAGACCTTTTTATAAATCTTAGGTCGTACAATGTCAGCAAATTATTTAAAAACTTGATACATGGTGTCATATATTCTTAAGTCTAACTATTTCTAATGAAATATGTAGTCATTACCACTTGTTCTTCAGATGGAGAAATCGTTGTAACTCCATATCAATAAAAATAGGCATAGGTGTTGGCATTCCCACTAGTTATAAAGGCTCATTTAATTATTATTTGCCTAACATGTTTGTAAATGATTGTGGTGATGGTTTATCCATGTTGTTGAGTTGCATTCCATAATGGAAGTGCACACGCCAAGCGTAGTTGTGACTTGGTGGTATAAAATTAGTGGTATTTATAATAATGTCATAATCTATGAGTCGAATTTGCTATCGAACTGTGAAAATTTTCACAGAGACTCAACTCATAACTCTTAGTAATAATCTTTTTCTAGCGATTATGTTGAAGGAGGAATTATGTTCATCATTTGTGGGTTTCTTAACTACTCCGTAGAATGTTAAATACAAACATGGAAAATTAAACTACTTGCCAAAAAAATGCATAAAAGAAATAAAGAATAGAAAACAAATAAAGTGTGAAAAATAATTTGTTTGATTAATTAGATGTTGTGAATAATTTTAGAGTGTGGTATTTATAAAGGAAATTATCATATATGTCATAACATTATGGCCTATAGAAAATATTGTCTAATTTGACTATTTACACAAGTGGTGTTTAATGTGTCACCATATTTAGGATATGTGGCTCCCTACATATGACTTTGTGTCTAATATCTCTCGATGTGGCATTCAACATTACACGCCACGTTACTTAAAGTCAACATCATATTTGATTATAAAAAAAAACATGTTAAATTGCAAGAGTTACAAACCTCCTTAAATTTGAAAATTACCCAAAAAATACATCCCAAAAAATAAAAAAGAATATAAATTAAAACTTGTAGTAGATCTTCTACAAAGAAGAAGGGGACTGCACCTAAACCAGTGCCTGTTGCCATTGTCAAGGTGAATAATACAACCGTCAAAACTGAAATGTTATTGTTTCCACCTTTCTTATTAACTACCACATTATATTCATTCTCAACTTCCATTTGGAATTTTTAAGAAGCTTAGCTGGTTGGTCAAATTTGGTTTGTCTTGTGTGTGTGTGAAAACAAGCTTCTCAAGGTTTTGATGAAGAAAAAAATTCTACATACAAGATTGAATCAACAAAAAGAAATGGATCAAAGACAATGAAAGCAAACAAATTTCAAATTCATCTAAGTCTTGAAGATTTTCAAGGATTGGTCAAGAGGTATATGGCATTCAATTCTTGCTAATGAATATACAAGTGTTGATAGGTCATATATGCATGTCATAAGTATTTAAGGTGTTTAAAATCATTTTGCCATAAGTTTTATGTTGAAAAAAACAAAGATTTTTCAGTTGTGTCGGGTTGGTAATCGGTTAATCCCCTGTAGTTAATCTATTAACCAGTTAATTTTTTCAAAATTTTTATACGTTGCTGTATGTTGACCGATTAACCCCATATGGTTAATCGATTAACACTGGAGCAATGGCAGAAAATATTGCATTTTTCATCTGTTTGATTTAAAACTTCTTGTCTTGAACCATGACATCCCCTCATGTATTACACTCATTTGTAGAGGTGCATTAGGGCTATATAAACACCATTGCATCAGATTTTTACTCTCTCCTTCTTGCAAAAATTTCAAACATTCTTTCATCTCTTTAAACTTTCAAATTTTTCATAAGTACTCAAACCAGATTTTTCAAGAGTGAAACTTGTGCATTAAACCTTCATAAAAAAATCATTCTAGTTTCATTACATTTATCAAGAACACTTGTGTACCACTATGAGAATTGTTTGTTACAAGGAGAAGATCAATCTTTTGATTGATAATTGTTAAAAAAATTCATTTCAAACACTTACAAAAATTCAAATTATACATTGTTTGTTACATCTTATTTTTCCATGATTGTTGGTAATAAGATTGTGAAGTTGTATTCTTTGTTGTCCTAAGTGTGGAAACAAAAGGTCAATTGTGAGAGGATTATTCGAAATTGAACTTAGTAAAAAATCTAAGAGGTTGTTCTTGGTATTGATTTGTTAGTGTCTGAAAGGTTAGGAAGAGTCTTGTCTAAGTCCTAATATTATTAAAAATCTCTTTCATGTTGAAAGGAGATTAAAGTACTTTCAGACTGTGAGGGAAACCAAAATATATTATTGTGTCATTTACTTTCTGCATTTATAGTTTTTATCACATAGTAATCACTTAAAAAAATAAAACATAAAACCGTTAAAAATCCGAAAAATATTCTAAGTACCTAATTCACCCCTTTAAAGTGTAATATTAACTTACAGTCTGTGTTGAATTTCAATCTATTTACTCCAATTTAAGAGTGTGAAAGTAGTTAGGAATGTGCTTATTTTAGTTGTTGTAATGACACATAACATGTCACATTCAGGCAATAATGTAACAAATTTTAAGATTTGGATAGAAAAACTTTAAATTAAAAGTGATGTTTATAAGTATCATATATACTAAGTATAAAAAAAATAACAACGCTAAAATCTAGTATATTATATAGGAGTTGTTGTCTTAATAAATTTAACATAAAACAATTCGATTACATATTCAGAAGTCAGTCATATAGATTACAAAAAAATTGTTTTTTGGAAAATAGTACTTCATGACGCAATGCAAATCTTTCTCTTTTTTATGATAGTTTACTGAACGTTGAGTAAATGTGTGATTTTTGTTTGGGAATGAAGAAATAGATGAAGACCATGTTAAAGATGTGGCTCATGCATTTTATATAATTTTCTTCAGAAAAATTGTATGCTTTCTCGTTTAACTTATTGCATTTCTTCCGGTGTAAACTAAAACAAATCATGGAGGGAGAGAAACAATCCACATGAGAAACCATGTCAACACTAATCTATCACATATTCGAATGAATATATGAAGGTTTGTAACTCTGCAAATGTGTTTTTTTCTAATCAAATATAATGTTAACTTTAAATAATGTGGTGTTATGTCAGCTTATGTTATAGGAAATTATAGGAAATGGTCGGTAGATATCAAAATTACAGGACAAAATTTTGTATGAGAAGCATTACTTTGAAGAAAAACAATTATATGAGAATTTTGAATTATTTATAAGATCGCATACATATTTAATCTATAAAAAATGATATATTTTTTATTTTGATAAGTAATTGACTTGTATTCTTTAAAATGTAATGGACATGCATTAATGATTTAAAATAATTTTACAAATTATTCAAGTCTTTTAACTAATTATCTCATACTACATTCTAATTGGAAGTCAATAAAAGCAATTTATGTTTTTAAGATAACTTTTTATTTATGTATTCATAAATATTGGCCTATAAAATTTGCTACTGTGACCAAAACTTTTAGTGATTACATATTGTAAAATCTAAAGTAAATATTTTGATTAAATTATAATTAAAAGATTTGATGTTCTATATTGGATCAAATTTATAAGTGGTATTTAAAAATTTAATTTATGGATGAATAAGGTGGTGATATGGTGGCTTGAGTAATACGATCGATATAAAGAAATATTGACAGGCTTTCAGTTTATTTATCAAATAAGTATCTATTAAATTGTTATCCAAGTCATGGAAATAAAAGTGACTATTAACGAGTACTTCCAAGAAACAATTTGTTATTGAAGTTTCAACCATTTTTAAAGTATTGGCCCACAGTATAGTATGCATTATGCTAGAATTTGTCTAGAAGGAATATATTTAGCGAAAATGTCACGCAAGATGTGTCTAAAATGAAAAAACAGATATCTGAAGCAGATGAGGAAAAAAAATACAAAACGCTGCCTGTCAAAACCAGTAAAATAACAGCACACCTCTGCACTAGAAAAAACTTCTAACACCTAACCACCGAACAATGACCCTAGTGTCGACAAACACAAAGCACAGAATCTGCAGACATATTGTTGCCAAAACAGAAAGCAAGACAAGCAACACCGAAGCATCACAGTCAAGGAATCCCTTGTCGAAAGCAAGACAGCGGTAAGGAAAACGAAATCCAGCTTAGCCACCACTAGCTTAAATACTAGTCATTCTCTATATTTGACAAATGTATAAAACACCAACATTTTTAAAAGTATTGCATAGTATTTGGATGTTTATACGATGAAATATCGAAATAACCTTTACTTTTAGTCAACAGAACTAGTGCATGTGAAAAAGACTTTCTTTTTCTTTTTAAGTTTATAAAATAACATGCATTGTCTATTTCTTAACATAGAAACGACAAGAAGTATTGTCAATTGTCAATTTTTATGTAAAAAAAGTGCACGTTACTGGTATTATTTTCTCAGCTGAAATCATCATTATTATTATTATTGTTATTAAGAAAAAAACTAAGACATCAAATTTGACCACAAGTTCTTATTTTGTTTCTTTAATTTGAAAAAAAAATGTAGACTTGAAATGTTTAATCCTTCCTTTCACATTTCAATTCCCACCTAATAATTTCAAATTTTGATATAAATTCATTACCATATATTTATTGTTACCAAATATCAACAAGGACCATTAGATGGAAACAACCCTCTCAAATTATATTCATTATCAATCTCATGATTAATTTACAACTTATGATATCTACTTCCCATTTTCTTTTTGTGGGAAGCGACAAGCAGAGCACAACTATTGACATCTAAAAGAGATAAAAGGTTTAAAAAAACTGGCACATCAAAATACCCGAGAAAAGAGGTGATGCCTTTGATCTTTCTCTTGAAGTAAAATTGCATACAAAGCAAAGAAAGGAAAGAGGAAATCCAGAGAATGACCGGGGAAAGGAAAAGCACCCTACAATGGATCGATCTATGTATGAACTTGGAAAAATATGACCTACTGACTATCCGAGTTATATACAGAGCATAGTTTACCGATGAAGGGTAATACTGCTGCAAGCAACGCTTTAGGACATTCTTCGTGGGGTAGATGGCCACATCCTGAGATTGCAACCAGTCTCTGCATTTTGAAGGGATAAGTATTAGAAAACTCTAAAAAGTAACCATATAGCATTAAAAATGGTAGAGAAATTTCAGAACAATGGAGTGGGATTCCAAAGTGTGATTTGTTTTCTACCTTGTAGTTTCCACTATTACCAAGCACACACCCACACACTAATTTCACAGCCCCGCATTGTGGAAAATGGATAAATAAATTTGGACGTTGATACTTACAGAATTCATAAATTTTGATGCCATCGTTTGACAAGATTTCAGAGAAACTAGTGAATCTTCTGCACCAGCTATGACCAACAATGAAATATCCTTTACATCGTGTAGCAATGATTCTGCACTTTTTGCAGAAAGGATGTTTTCAGATGACAATTTGCCAATTTCATGAACTGCTTCATCCCATCCTTCTACGAATAGTGGAGCCTACAAAACCCACAAGTCATGGGTAACACAAATTAATAACATTTACTTCCAAGTGATGCTCAACAAAAGCATAAGGGAGCAAACATCCAGAAGAAACTAAAAAGAGATAGAAATATCTCAATTTAAAACTACTCCAATAAACGTACAACACAGTAAATATGTCTAACAAATAAAAATCATATTCAGTATGGCAAACTATCTGAACGAAGTATAAACCAAAAACATTCTGAAGCAATTTAAGTTTGTGAGAGTTCATTATATCACATTTAACTATGGGTTAAGTGATCATTTTCCAGTCCATGCATATTATCATCTCTGCAATCATATACATACCTTATAAAGACTCAAAACATCCGTTGTCAGTTTGGTAGCATCATACCATGAACGCCGATTGATCACTTGAGTGATTTCTGTTCTTAGCAATGGCCGAACCAAATGCTTCTTTCCAAGTGAGGTGTGCAGAAGGATTCTGGCAAATGAAGGAACTACTTCCCTAGACAAGCTAACATTTACCAATACAACCCCTTTCACTGTAACCTGGATGACAAAAAGACCCAATAACTTAATAAAATGCACGTTGACCACAAATATTCATATATGCACTAATAACTAAATACCAAGTTACGTAAATGTTAAGTATTTATCCATTGCCATGTGAATCCTGTTTTTTGTTGTCATAACTCATGATTATTATGTTGCATAGTTAGCAATTAACAAGTTATGCAATATATAAATATGCATGCTAATCTCAATATAACAATAACCTGTTATCAACATTAAGTAGCTTCTATCAAGCCACTGTAAATCGTGAAATCTTAAAAACATATTGCACTCTTGCGTAACTTCTCAACTCGTATGGTTAACTGGATGGAAATGTAAAACACCTTTGCTATCACAATAGACATCAACTAATTTCTTTAATCCATTAGGCCCACATCACAAATAAAACTCAGGTTGCCGCATGCAGCTAATCAAATTGATTAGGTTATCAACTACATAACATGAGAAAGCAGGAAAAAATACTCACATTGAAAGAATTCATTGACCTTTGAACTCTTTGTGCAGCCATCAAAGCAAGCAGCCCTCCATCATCATGACCAACTAGCACAACTGAAGAAAATCCAATCTCCGAACAGAAAGACAAGAGCAGGTCAACCTGAAAAATATAGATCCATCAGAAGTGGACTTTTGGACAGCAAAAAATTTTCTAAAACAATTAATTCTAAAGATAAATAGTACTCACCTGATTTTCAAGTTTATAAGGATTAGGCAGTTCTGATTTCTCCCAGTCCTCCCGTCTCAGCCTTGAAGTCAATCCCCAACCAGGCCTATCAAATGCAGCAACCGAGCAATTACTCTGCCGAGCGAGAGAATTCATTACGTGCCGCCAAGAGAAGACTCCTCCACCAAACCCATGTATTAAAACAATACCCATTTGACTAATGCCCTCTGCTTTTTTATCCAAAGACATGATATCCGATTTAACGGTTTCATCACCTTCACGAATTTCATCTAGATGAAAAACAGGGACATCTTCTGAAAGAAGAGGAGACATTACTGGACCATCTAAAAGAGGAGCATATAAAGAAGACGAGTCGTGTAATTGATTGCTATATGTCCTGTAGAGTGGTCGCTGGATTTTGGAAGACACGTACGGCAATTGTCTATTAAATTTTGATAGTCCCGCAGACATCGGTGAAGTGAAACAAATAGAGCTGGATTCAACAAAGGATGACGAGGACAAGCTAAGTGAAGGAGGTGACCTAGGCAGGCTTAGCTTGTAGTGGAGAGTAAGACCTTGGCAGGTGATGAATAAGCTGTCAGAGTCTGCAAGTAATCTAACTGATACTTCTTCATCCCGAGCTGCTCCAAAGGGTCTCCGCTTCATTTCACTATCACTTTTTGGGGTTCTCCCTCCAGAAGGAATAGGTGAGCGTGGGGCTTTCTGATAGCTAGAGAAAACATTTTTGCACGAAAGGACCTGCTTAATTAGCCAGAAACAAATAAGTAAATAAACCATTTTTACATGAGTCATCAAAGTAAATACTACAGATTGATTTAAGCTTTGTAAACTCAGAAAATTTCTCTCAACCTAGAGCAGAAAACTACGACCACTGAAGTCCAAAGAAGTAAAAAGAACAAAATTTAAAATCCCAAACTTACAGCTTCGGGATCAACTCGATGAAACATGAGCTTTCTCCTTGCTCTGCAGCTGGTTCTATAAGCAACCACGCTATGGCCGAGGGCAAACACAACTGACGAGAGAAATAAGACAGGCATTCCCCATGACTTTTTCAAACGGAGTATCTTCCTTGCAAGGGATACCGAAGCTTCCTCTTCAATCTGAGAATTAACAGTGAAAACACAAGCTTTGACTGAAAGGACCACAATTGAAACAAAGGAAGACAGAGTCACTGTTCCAAGATAAGGACCATGTGAGAGAGCAGGACCATCACAAATTGAATAAACACCTGTGTTCAATTCAAAATAAAATCCCAGTAAGAGAACCAATCTTCTAGACATGAAAACTACACCTATTACAAACAAACATAGACTATTCACCTACTACTCCTTATAAACATGTGGTTTACAGAATACAAATTGAGAAAGTAGAACTCATTCTGTAATAATTACTTATAATAACAAAAATCTGTTCAAGCAGTGTGAGAAAGGAGACACACACACAAAATAACTGTTAGATAAACATCCCTTTAACTCCTGATGAACTCCAACTACATAATTCCATGTACAGCAACAGAACATCAATTTCATATTACATAAAAGACAATAGATGAATCATTACAACTTTTTTATCTTTGTTTTGCAACACAATGCAGGATATCAAAATAAACAAACAACAAACGACTCCATGGAGAAGTTAGGCAATACGTGTATCTAGAACCTCGGGCAAATTACTTGTTCTAGCTGATATAGTAAGATTTATTCGGAGCACAATTGAGAAAACCAACAACGGGAGGGTCATAAATTTACATAGTCATCACATCACATCAAATGTAAGTAAAATGAAGCAAAAAAAAAGTGATTATTAAGAGAAAGAGAAAAAAAAGATCATACAGATAATGATGAAGGATCTTATAATGGAAACGAGAGGAATATCCGTTAAGGAACTCTTAAAGGAGTATCGAATCAAATGCTCTTTGAAACTGTAGCATCCAACACACGTAAACCTCGAAATCAAAACGCAAGGAACAACCACATCAAGAACCGCCACAACCACCGGTAACGACGTAACCAGTAGCGACACCACCAATGCCGCCACGAAAAAAACCGTACGAACACACCTCCGAAGCTTCTCGAAACACTGTCCTCCCCTCGCCATCACAAAATAACGATCCGGTAAACGGTAACGGTTTCCACGTTCGGCGGCAGTTACGATGCTTAATTTTTCAAAAAAAAATCAATTAATTAGTTGAGAGATCTCTGAATTCGGTAAGGAACTGAAACCCTAGCTTAGCTAAATTGATAGAACGGAGTGTTCTCTGACGGGGACACATCTATTCCGACAAGCGGCGGAGGATTAGTATTGCCGGAATGATTGCCGGAAGTAGGTGAACGACGACAACGCTAGGGTTTCGGTTCGGTGTGAAGGAACGAAGAGAGAGGGTTGAACGTTGAAAAGCCCTCTCTCTGTGAAAATTGTGAGAGTTTGAAGTTTTGAAATGCTCTTTGCCTTTCTCTTTCTCTAACCTCTTTCTTTCTGTTTCTTTCGTCTTCTAAACTTTTTGTTTTCATACACTACTACTTCATTTTATTTTATTCTTTTTTATTCGGTTATTTTAAGTAACTAATCTTGTAATTAATTATTAACCTTCTTCTAGTTATAAGAACAAAATGTATAGTTTTAGGGTGAATTTTTAAAAATATATACACACTGGTAAACAAAATAGAAATAGTTTTATAAAAATAACAAAGAAGAATATTTTATCTTTAAGAAAAATTTATATTATGGTATAAAAATTTAAAATATTACTTAAGTAGTCATATTTGTCAAAATATATATATATATATATATATATATATATATATATATATATATATATATATATATATATATATATATATATATATATATATATATATAAATGATTTCAGTCAACAAAAACGAAATTTATAAATCTTAAAAATCTATTAAAAAAATTATTTTGATAAAATGTATTATTGGAATACACCTCACCTCATTCATTAATTTACACTGTAATATTCCTTTTTGTTTTCATACATTTCTACATTTTATTTTATTCATTTTTATTCTATTATATTAAATAATTAGTTATCTTGTAATTAATAAATTTAGTAGTAATAAGGACCTAAAATAATCTTACAATAATAAAAATTTATTCTGTTATCAGGCGGCTTGGGGTGAATTTTTAAGATATATATACACTAGTAAATAAAATATAAATAGTTTTAAAAATAATAGAAATAAAAAATAAAGAAAGAATATATTATCTTTAAGAAAAATTAAAATATAGTATATATATATATATAATTTCAATCAATAAAAAAATTATATAAATCCTAAAAAATTTATTAAAAAAGAGATTAATTAGTAATATGTTGTAAAATGTTTTACAATATCAATGTATCATAAATGATATTTTTATCTATATTTAAAGTAAAAGTAAAATAAGAATATTTATATTTTCATAGGATGTATTTATATTTTAAATAGACGCAATTTTCTATTTGTTGTTTGTTTATTTAAATTATTTTACCAACAGTCTAATAAAATAATCATAGATAGCAACAATATAAATTTATTTAAAGGGTAAAAAGAAAAATAGACCTTTAAACAAATGGTGGGAAGAAGTTACATTGTCTCACAAAGAGTGTAGTTTATAATAAAGGAGAACAATTTTGTAGTACCAAAAAAATGAGTCATTGACTCTTGGTTGTCATTTTATGGAATCTGAATATTTGAGAGTTGTATTTATTATACATAGATTACGAGGATTCCAAGAGCTGTGTATTAAGCCGAAAATTGAATTGCTTTGGTAGGTATGTCTGTCGATATTATATTGAGTAACAATATTTTATAATCAAGTATTTAATTGCGGTGTGGAAGAGCAAATATTTAATTCAGATTCTCTTTACAGATTTTAATTGTTTCTTTTAAGTGATTCGATGGATGAGAATTTATTTTTGTAAGTTATTTGTTTTGATTGAAAGGTTCTAAGTGTTGTTTATATTTCAAAAATTTCTAATTAATTAGTTTTGTTTAACGAGAAGTTAAATTGTATTTTGACATGAAATTATGGTGGTTTTTTTTTTAAAGTGAAGTTCGGAGCTCGATAAGTATGTGAGTTTGATATATAGATGATTTTGTCTATAGGGTGGTGTTCGACAGAAAATTCGTGTTGCACAAATTAGTTAGTTAGTTAATTTTTTGTATAAATACTATTGTAATACACTTTTAAGAATAATCACCACTCATTTTTATTTAAAAAAATGTTTATTCATTTTCTTCTTTCTTAATGCAATATTAACATTCGTTTCAATAAATTGATATCAACGAGTCTGATTGTTATTCAGTTAGCAACGGCAAACAGTAACACAACATCAACGCAATTTTTTGCAAGTCTTCCGATTTTTAAAAGTGAAAATTATGAGAGGTGGATTGCATAAAATGAATGTCATCTTTAGATTTCAATATGTTGGAAAATTGTGCAAGAAGGAGTCTCACCATTAGAGGCGAACACGAGTGATGTGTAGAAGGCTGCGCAGAAGAAGCATATGAAGAAAGATGGAAACGTTCTCTATTTGATTCACCAGGTGTGGATTCAAATATCTT
This sequence comes from Lathyrus sativus, assembly GCA_963859935.3. Taxonomy (NCBI): domain Eukaryota; kingdom Viridiplantae; phylum Streptophyta; class Magnoliopsida; order Fabales; family Fabaceae; genus Lathyrus; species Lathyrus sativus. The sequence goes on from OZ012735.1 coordinate 876,639,219, forward strand.
TGAGAAAATTATAGAAGAAGAAACAACGAAAGAAGCTTGGGATAAATTGAAGAAATTGTAAGGTGGTGATGAGAAACTCAAGAGAATGAAACTGCAGACCTTGAGGAAATAATTTGAGACGACTCGAAAGAAAGATAACGAATAAGTTTCAGAATTCTTTTCGCGCATGGTGTTGCTAACAAGCCAGATGAAGGCGTGTGGTGAATCAATGAGTGACCGGTAAAAGATTGAGAAAGTATTGAGATCTCTAACTCCAAGTTTTGATTACATTGACGTGTCTATTGAAGAGTTCAAGAACCTAACTGAGATGAAGTTGGAAGAACTTCAAGCTTCATTAAAAGCTCGTGAAATGAGATTAAAGTAGAGGAACTCAAAGAGGGGGAATGTGGCTGAATAGGCATTGCAAGCAAGATTCATCAAGAAGTTTAGAAATGAAAAGGTGAGGCAAAGAAAGAATCTTGCTAATGATTAGAATTCGAGCAAGAATTCAAAGAATCACACTAATTCAGTCAAGAAAGGCATGTACAACAGGAATTCGATGAACAAAGTTGACATGAAGGAGGTGCATTGCTACAATTCTCAAAGACTTGGTCATTATGCAAGAGATTGTAAATTACCCAAGGAATCGAGAACAAAAGGAAAGGAAGAGGTTCAGTTTGCTCATGCATGAGGAAGTGATTATGATGATGTGTTGCTAATGGACAATAATCAAACTAGTGCTGATCTAGCGAGGGTGTGATACTTGGATTTAAGATGCAACAATCACACGGCTGACAACAAAAGCTGGTTCATCATGTTAGATGAATTAGTCAAGAAGGAAATCACATTTGTAGATGGAAGGCATGTTACATCATAAGGAAAGGGAAACCTCGAAGTAGTGAGAAAAATGGTCAGAAAGTAGTCATCATTGGTGTTATGTATATGCCATATATGACATGTAACCTGATCAGCATTGGTCGATTACTTGCAAAAGGGTACAACATGAAAATGATGGATAATCAAATGAAGTTGTTTAATGGTGAAGGAAAATTGATCCTAAGAGTGCCATTAGTGTCGCGGCGTAAAAACTACTTGAGCATACAAACGCTCGAAATACAACAGAGTCGTCACTAAAGTTAATTTTTTAAAGGAAAAACGTCGATAAAACCTTAAAAAAATAAAAATATGGTTATCGAGACCAAATTTAGGTTTGGAAGTCGGTTATACGTGGGGAATATATTAACACCCCACACATCTATTGTACTTAACGAGAACTATTTAATAAACTTTGTTAATACGAGTGTTAACTTACTATTAATATTTATAAATATATATAGTGTTAAGAATATTTGTATATAGAATACTCTCACATCGACTATATCATGTAATTAGTTGTAATCCATTTATATATAATAATGTCTCCGTAGTGCTTTTCAAAACACACAGTTTATTCAAATGTCTCTTAGTCTCTTGTATTTCAACATGGTATCAGAGCCTCGTTTAAGATCCGGTGGGCCACCTTCTATGGTTTCCGCTATCGGGCCACCCACCATTTATTTCCATGCTTCAGTTGTCCAGTCCTGAGCGTGAGGGGGGGTGTTAAAAGTCCCACATCGGACAATATATGGCATGAACATGTGTTTAGAAGTGGGGGTAATCCTCACTCTACCAACCAGTTTTGTAGGGTTGAGTTAGGCTCAACCACACTTCTTAACATGGTATCTAGAGCCTGCTAAGAGGCAATTCTTTCTTCGTCGTGCTTTACCCGGTTGACCCACTGTCTTCCGGCGAGAAATTTTTTTTTTAAATTTTTTTTGCAAACCGTGTTGTCACTCCGGTTTGCCTCACTTTTCAAAATTCTCCGGTGACCACCCTGCCGCCACTGCCGCTATTACTGTTCTGGAAAAACTTCCGGCGACGTTTCGGAAAGCCGATCTCACCATCAATTTCCAACATTCTCCGGTCATAGCCGCCGCCGTCGCTACTATTCTCAACGACCTTCCGGCAAACTTTTTCATTGGCAGAAACCTCCGCACGCGCCACCTCCGTTTCCGCGCGATCGATCGCATGATATTTTCTCTCTTCAGATACTCATGGCTACTCCTCAGAACTTTACGCCAAACTATGATGATTTTCTCAGGTGGTATCAGAATTATCAGAACTCAGATTCTACTGCTACGGTAGCACACACTGGTAATTTATCCGTTTGCCTCTCTCAATCATCTCCTCTTCGACCTTGGGTCCTTGATTCCGGTGCATCTTATCATGTTACTGGTAATAAAAATTTGTTCTCTTCCCTCTCTACCTTTGGTTTCTTACCTACTATAACTTCTGCCAATGGTTCTCAAACCCGATCCGAAGGGATTGGTACTGTTCAAATTCTACCTTCTCTATCTGTTACTTCTGTCCTCTACGTACCTAATTGTCCATTTAATTTACTTTCAGTCAGTCGTTTAACTCGTTCTCTTGATTGTAGTATCACCTTCACTAATAATAATGTTACCCTGCAGGATCGGAGTTCGGGAAAGACGATTGGCGTCAGATATGAGTCTCAAGGCCTTTACTACCTTTCATTGTCATCTCAGACATGCTCAACCAAAGATTCTCCACTCACTATCCATGCTCAGTTAGGTCATCCTAGTATTTCCAAATTACATAAGTTGGTGCCAAATTTATCGAAGGTATCTAATTTACATTGTGAGTCGTGCCAGTTACGGAAACACACTCGTAGTCAATTTCCCAGTCGAGTCAACAAACAAGCTTCGTCCCCTTTTGCTTTAGTTCACACCGATGTTTGGGGTCCTTCGCGTATTGTCTCTACTCTTGAGTCTAGGTATTTTGTCACCTTCATTGATGATTTTTCACGTTGCACGTGGTTATTTTTAATGAAGAATAGATCTGAATTGTTTTCTATTTTTGAACAATTTTATCGGGAAATAAGAACCTAATTTGGTTTGTCCATTCGTACCTTAAGAAGTGACAATGCACGTGAATATTTATCTCAACAATTTCAAACATTTATGTCATCCAATGGTATTTTTCACCAAACATCTTGCCCTCATACACCCCAACAAAACGGGGTAGCCGAACGCAAAAATCGGCACCTCGTAGAAACCACTCGGACCCTACTTCTCCATGGTAATGTTCCTCTCTGGTTTTGGGGAGATGCGGTGCTCACGACATGTTACCTCATAAATCGCATGCCCTCATCTATCCTTAATAATAAAATCCCTCATTCAATCTTGTTTCCAAACTCTCCACGCCACCCAATTCCTCCTCGAGTCTTTGGGTCTACGTGTTTTGTACACAATCTCTCCCCTGGTCTCGATAAACTATCAGCTCGATCACTAAAGTGTGTCTTTCTTGGCTATCATCGATCTCAAAAGGGTTATCGTTACTACTCACATACTCTACAATGATACCTCGTATCGGCCGATGTTACCTTCTTCGAGTCTATTCCATATTTCGAGTCCAGCCAAGTAACTACGGAACCTCTACAGGAAAGTATTTCCACACCTCTTCCAGAAGTCACATCTGTCATTATCCCTCATCATTCTAGGGAACCTGACCCACTCGATACCCCTACGTTTGACCCCCCACTCCTCGTCCACTTCAAACATATCAGCGTCGTTACCCAACGTCTGTCGTACTTGTACCTGAAGTCACACTTGTCCCTGAAGTCGTACTTGTCCCTGAAGTCGTATTTGTCCCTGAGGTCACTACGAACTCTCCTTCGACGCTCTCGCCATCACCGGATCCGATCCTGTAACCTGAGTCTGATCTTCCGATTGCCCTTCGAAAAGGTATACGTCAAACACGAAATCCTTCTCCATATTATATTAATTTATGTTATCATCGTCTTTCCCCTTTGCAGTATACTTGTTTGTCTTCTTTGTCTTCTGTTTCTATTCCTAAAACTCCAGGTGAAGCATTATCTCACCCTGAGTAAGGCAAGCAATGATTGATGAAATGTGTGCTCTTCAAAGCAGTGGTACCTGGGAACTGGTTCCTCTACCCCATGGAAAATCTTTAGTAGGTTGTCGTTGGCTTTATACAGTGAAGGTTGGTCCAGATGGCAAGATTGATCGATTTAAAGCTCGCTTGGTAGCTAAAGGATACACTCAAATTTTTGGGTTGGATTATGGTGATACCTTTTCGCCTGTAGCCAATATGGCATCTGTTAGACTTCTTCTAGCCATTGCAGCCATTCGACATTGGTCTCTTTATCCACTTGACATCAAAAATGCATTCTTACATGGCGATCTTGAAGAGGAAGTATATATGGAGCAACCACCTGGGTTTATTGCTCAGGGGGAGTCATCGAATATGGTTTGTAGGCTACACAGGTCTCTTTATGGTCTTAAGCAATCTCCGAGAGCTTGGTTTGGTAGATTCAACACTGTAGTACAACAATTTGGTATGATTCGTAGTGAAGGTGACCATTCTGTTTTTTATCGTCACTCACCCCAAGGGTGTATTTATCTTATTGTGTATGTAGATGACATTGTCATAACTGGTAGTGATCAGCAGGGAATACTCCAGTTGAAACAACATCTCTCAAAACAATTTCAGACAAAAGATCTTGGTAAACTTCGTTATTTCTTGGGTATTGAAGTAGCCCAATCTAAAGATGGTTTGGTGATTTCTCAGCGGAAATATGCTATGGATATTTTGGAAGAAACAGGTTTGTTAAATGCTAAATCAGCCGATACTCCTATGGATCCAAGTGTTAAACTACTACCCAATCAGGGGGAGCCTCTATCTGACTCAGGAAGGTATAGGAGATTGGTTGGAAAGTTGAATTATCTCACAGTCACTTGTCCGGACATTTCTTTTGCAGTCAGTGTGGTAAGTCAGTTCTTAAATTCCCCTTGTCAGGAACACATGGATGTTGTTATCCGAATTTTGAGATACATCAAATGTGCTCCAGGAAAAGGTCTTGTGTATGAGGATAAAAGACATACCCAAATAATTGGATACTCTGATGCTGATTGGGCAGGGTCACCCATTGATAGACGATCCACCTCTGGGTATTGTGTACTTGTTGGAGGAAACCTTATATCCTGGAAAAGTAAGAAACAAATAGTTGCAAGATCAAGCGCCGAAGCAGAGTATAGGGCCATGGCAATGGCAACATGTGAACTTATTTGGTTAAAACAGTTGCTCAAGGAACTTCAAATTGAAGAAGCAAGACCAATGACACTTGTTTGTGATAATCAAGCTGCATTGCACATTGCTTCAAATCCAGTCTTCCATGAGAGGACAAAACATATTGAGATAGATTGTCACTTTGTCAGAGAGAAGATCGAGTCAGGCGACATCGTCACAAGCTTTGTCAACTCTAATGATCAATTGACAGATGTGTTTACAAAATCTCTACGAAGCCCTAGAACTAATTATATATGTAACAAGCTTGGTGCATTTGACTTATATGCTCAAGCTTGAGGGGGAGTGTTAATATTTATAAATATATATAGTGTTAAGAATATTTGTATATAGAATAGTCCCACATCGACTATATCATGTAATTAGTTGTAATCCATTTATATATAATAATGTCTCTGTAGTGCTTTTCAAAACACACGGTTTATTCAAATGTCTCTTAGTCTCTTGTATTTCAACACTTACATTATTTTATTTCTTCTAATTATTAAAAGTGTTTAGGAAAGGAAAAAGTCTAAAAATAATTATTGTTATTAGGGTGCTTGACAAGATGTGAATCTTGCTAATATGTACCTTCTAGAGCGATGAAAAATTCAAAGCCACGTAGTTCTTTGTAGTAAATGGCTATTTGTTGGTTGATTTTAGTGAACAATGTTTATGTCAAATTCGAGAGGTTAGACATTGCTTGTTTCTCACGCATGGGAGGCTGAAGCGTTTGTTTGTATGTTGCGTCAGAATGGATCTTACTCTGATCATAATCTAGCGGTTAAATATTGCTTGTTGCTCGCACAAGGGAGGCTGAATCGTTTGTTTGTATATTGCATCAGAATGGATAAAACATCGTTCATTTATGAAAAGCTTGTAGTCGCACTTGGGTGAAAATGGGTTTTATTAGTTGTAGTTATTTTTAGGTGTGTGAGATGTTGGATCGAACTCTAATATGGTCGAAGGGTAGCTTCTGGTTCGACAGGAATTAAGCATGAGGTCGAAGTGTATTTGCATGCTGTTGTCAGAGTAATGCATGTTATAGTCGAAGTTTGCTCTAGCATGCATTAGTCAATATTGCTAGGGTTGTTAGCATGTTGAATTGGGTCTTGCTTGTAAGCCCAGGTGTTTAAGTTAGCTTGTACCCTAAGTTAGCTTGTAATGGGTAATTATTAAAAAGCCCATTATGTTAGTGTGCTATTTTTCTTATAAATAGGATGCTAGTTTCTCAATCTTGGCATAAGAAAAAATAGGAAGATAAAATCCTAATTTCAAGAGAGAGGTTACTTTGTTATTCTTGTATACTTGTAATCTTGTTCAAAGAGTAAGGAAAGAATAGCAGTTTATAATCAATCCTTGTTGTTCCTTGTTGTTTTACCTTGTTATCTTTGTTAACCTTAACCCTTGTGTGTTTCTTGATCATAAAGAAACTATTTATATTTTGTTTCAAGACATCCAATTCACAACAAGGTGGAAGATGAGTATTCGAACGACAAGTTATACGACTTGTATTCGAATACTCGGGGATGAAATAGGCCTACGCCCAATTAATCCTTTTTCATCTTATTTTATGATAAAACATGTGAGGCTAACTGAGTCATGATTCCTTAACAGAAAACAAGTATTCGAAAGGCAAGTTATACGACTTGTATCCAATACTCAGGGGGAAAATAGACCTATGTCCAATTAATCCTTTTTTCGTGCATGAAAGAATTAACTAAATTTGATTAATTATTGTATTTTTGAATGCAATACGGGTACTCGAAAGGCAATCTATACGGCTTGTATCCAAATACTCGGAGGATAAAGAGGCTTGCGCCCAATTAATTAATTTTCATATGTTTTTGATTGAGAAAAGAAGTTTCCAAGTTTGATTAAATTTTGAGAGAGTGACAAGTATTTGAAAGACAAACTCTATAGCTTGTATTCAAATACTCGGGGAAGAAAGAAACATCGCTTAATTAATCATTTTTCACCCAATTTAATTGCGAAAAAGATTTTGAGCGGATGAAGAGTACTTGAAAGGCAAGCTCTACAACTTGTAACCAAATTCTCGGGGAAGAAAGAGACACATGCCCCATTAATCATTTTTACCCGATTTAATTGCAAAACATTTGATATGGACTTGATTAAGTCTTCATAGAGGACGCCAAGTACTCGAAAGGCAAGCTATACGGCTTGTATTCAGATACTCGAGGAAGATAGAAGCCTACGCCCCATTAATCCATTTTCATCCAATTTAATTGAGAAAATATTTTAGGTTAATTAAAAAAATATTTGATTTTGATTTGAGAAAGCATATTCGATTTTTTATACTAAAAGACTTGTTGATTTTTCATACATTTATTGGATCTATGTTAATTATTTAGCCAAGTATTAGTATTGAGGTCTTGCTTCCGCTTAGATTTATCTTTATTTAAGCTAGTTTATTTTTCTATTGTAAATTACAACTTCAAAATATATTAAAAAATATTTTCATATGGTATCACGTGCTATTGATATTGAGGCTTTGCTTCTTCTTAAACCCTAGTCGTCGCCATTGCGGTTTATTTTTTTCGACTTAATCATTGAAATTTTTTAAAATGTTGAGGTATTGTTCATCCACATTCACTATTTCACTATGAAGGAACTGCTCATTTCAACAACATCATTCACACGTCATTACTATTCGTCCTGAAAGTACTGTTCATGCATCAATGTTGTTCATTTACAGTCAATATTCGCACAACAACACCATTCATTTGCGACGTATGTTCACATATTAATGAGTATTATTCATCCTGAAGTATTGTTCATTCGGGTGATATTTTTCACACTCGATACTGTTCATCCAAATTTTATTATTATTTTTGGTTAGAAAAAGGAAAAAAATACTCTTGAAGCTTATGTGTCTCTTTGCTACTATTTGTTGGTTTTTCTCTTCTTGTTCTATTGAGAAGACATTTTCGCAAGTATCAACCAATATAGTTAAAAATAAACATATTTGTTATTTTTGCCTTTAATATTGTCGATATTGGCTCTAAGACATCTTGGATTCTTGATTTTAATGCCATTCATTACATGAAATTTGATTCTCAATATTTTTTGAAAAATATTTCTCCTTATGGCTTTCATATATTATTATTGCATATGCATCTCATACTCGGATTGATGGTTGTAGAGACATTGATCTTCAATCTTTAAAATTGAAAGATTTGATTCACATTTTTTATATATCGAACAATCTTATATCTATTTGTAAGCTTACATAGGATAATAATTGTATATTTATTATTTTTTTATTCTCATTATACTTTTTAGGATCTTGCAACGAGGAAGACGATTGGAGATGCTAAAGAACATTAAGGGTTATATTATCACTTTGATGCATGAAATGATTATAAGGTGTTGTCTTCTACACATAAATCTCAATCACATTCATCTTCTACCTCCACAATATGGCTTCATTGCAAGCTTCTTGGTCATCCTCCTTTTTCACTAATGAAGTGTAAATTTCTATCCCTATTTTAAATGTGACATTTATCAAATTTCTAATTATAACCCAACTATTTTTTCTTTGATTCTTAGTAAAAAGGTTGAACCATTTGATCTTATTCATTCTAGTGTTTAGGGACAAACATTTGTTTTTAACATTTATAGTGTGAGACGTTTTGTTTCTTTCATTGATGATTGTTCTCGAGTAACTTGGACTTTTTATGAATATTAAATCATAAGTATCACAATTGTTTATTCATTTTTATAATATGATAGAAACACAATTTGAGAAAAATATTAAAATAATATGTTCTGGTAATGGTAAATAATTTGTCATTCATAATTTTTACAGGTTTAATAGTAAATAGAGCATCATTTATAAATTCACATGTGTCGACACCCCAAAACAAAATGGTGTCGTAGAAAGATAAAATTGCAACTTACTTGAAGTCGCTCAAGCTTTTCTCTTCCAACATCATATGAGAGTGGAGTATTTTTTTATTGTTCCTAATTTATTTAATCGTATGTCATCTTGTACTATAGACCATGTTAGTCTTGTTCAGTTTGTGATCTCATTTTTTTCTTCTTTTGCTTCTATGTTGCAGGGTCTCAAATCTCGAGTATTTGGCTGTAGAGCTTTTGTCTATGTCCATAAGCAACATAGAATAAAGTTGGATTCATGTTCCCTTAGTCGTGTGTCTATGGTTTTCCTCCTAACAGAAGTGTACAAATGTTATCATCCTCCCAATCGTAAGTGATCGATCACCATTTCTATTGTGTTTCCGTCACTTGTTCGACATTTCATCCACGAATCGGTAATGTTTGTTTTAGTTTTTTTATTGTTTTTGAGTAAATTCTATTGTTTTTTATGTTTTTCTTGAATCTTATGTTTTCTAGTGATTATGACATATTTTGTGCATTTTACGCATTTGGTGGTAGTTCTGATGATTTCAGGTCCATAGGAAAAAGGAAAAGAACGCGGGTAAAGAAATGGGAGATTTCGGAAAGTCAGAGAAGGTTTTAGAGGCAAACCAGTGGCCTGACACGGCCACCCGTGTCACCTGACACGGGTCGTGTTAGGAGAAGGCCTAGGCAGATGAATTGGATGTGAAAGCAGGGGGCTGACACGGGTGCCCGTGTCAGCAAGTCTGGGCAAGTTGTTGTTTTCATGCTGTGAACAAGGAGCCAACACGGTCACCCGCGTCGCCTGACACGGTCACCTGTGTCACCTGACACGACCTGTGTTGGCATGGGCGTGTCATCCTCTATTTGTCTAATTTTGTTGACTGTTTTGACCCCTAAGGGTATTTTTGGAAATTCTTTACTGTTGTATTGGATCTGGTGGTATTTTAGACGCATTCTGAGAAAGAAAATGAGACTTTTTTTACCAGAGAAGAAATTGACGATCAAGAATTAAGCGATCAAGAACCAAGGGAGAACGTAAGATTTTCATGCTCAAGGGCAATTGAAGATCAAAGTAATCCCAAAAATTCTTGTAATGTTTAATCTAATTGTTGAATTTACTTTGAATACTATGAGTAGTTAAACCCCCAATGCTAGGGGGTGTCCCTGAATTGCTTATGCATTGATATTGTTTCCTTTATTTGAATGACATAAGCGCTAATTTTATTAATCAAGTTTTATCAATCATTAAATTTATGACTTTTTCAATCGGACAAATTGATTTAGTTTTGCGGTTAACCTTAGATCGGACAAACCATTGTTAACGCAATTTGTTCAATAATACTTCAGTAGGTATTGCCTAAGACTAGGAATACCCTGTTGTACTTGAACACTGTTGAGACTATTTTTAATGCTTGATTTCAAACTAATTATCTATGGACATAGTAATTAGGTTATGATATTAAGAGGTTTTCTCACTAAGGCTTTAGGAGTAAACAAATTTCCAGTCAAGAACTTGATAAAATTTAACTATGTCTTTGAAATAAGGATTGATGTTGTTATAAGACAATTCATACACTACCCCTAGTATGCTTTCATATCTGTTTGAATCTTATTCTATAATTTGCTTTATTTCTAATATTGAAAATTTTAATAGTAAAACCACTTTTAAACCCCCACTTGATTTTTGTTTGATTGAATTCAAATTAAGCTTGTATTGTCTGACGCAGTCCTTGAGATTGATACTGGGGATAAAACCCCTATTTTAACTACAATCGGCAAAATAGTACACTTACTATTTTTTCGATTTGTAAGCATGAATAACTCTGACTCTGAGTTTAATTTTTTAATCCTCAATCATAACTTCCCTAAATCACCCGAGTTTACTCCTAGTTATAGTCTTGAATCTACATCTAATCTTATTCGTGTTCCTATATTGTATTCTATTTCTCATGAACCAACACCATTGAAACTAATTATAATGTGAAAAAAGTAAATCCAATTTACTCTAGAAACTACTTCAATTTCCTATACTAGAGGTAAGTATTGAAAATGATTCCCAAGTTTTGTGATTATCAAATTTTGGATAGTATTGATTTTGATAAGAATGGTTTACCAATTGCTTTGAGAAAATTTATTTTAAAAAATGGCTTAATACCCTTTTTGATCCATTATTTATACCTCTGGGTCCATTTTAATCCCTTTTTCTTTTAAAAGGACCAATTTGATCCTTTATATTTCAAAAACGTGGCATGTTTATCCTTTCTGTTAGGATTTTTAATCAAAGTCAAAATTGTGTGCCAAGTGGTGCTTATTTTGTCAAGGTGGAAGCCACATGTGTTCCGCGTGATAAATAAAATTTATTAAAAAATACAAAACAAGTGAAAGCAAACAAAAAAAATTTGGTAAACATTAACCCTCAGTATTTCTTTAACATCTAAATGCAGTAAACCAAAAAAAAAGAAGGAAAAATTGATACAATTTTCCAGAAACATTCAATTTTCCAGAAAAATGAAAAATTAAAAAAAAAAAGAAATTTAGTAAACATGAACAAGTGTTGTCCAAGAGTTTACGGTTTTCCATTTTCAATCCAACCTTCAATGCCCTCTTTCTCCCTTCTTAATCATTCCTTCCCCAATTCAACCTCTAAATCGCTAGGGCACATCTCTAAATTTCTCAATCTTCTCTTTCTCTCACAGTAAGGTGGATTACGAGATCGACGATGACAGTGGAAGTTGAATCTAATAAGGTGTCGTAGTTGTAAGAGATAAAGGCGATGATGCGGTGTCAGTGAGAAATTTTAAATGGTTTACAAGATCATCCAGATCTCACTTATCCTTCACTCTTTCCAGATTCACACTTAGAAAGAAGAGATTTTAGAACTATTTTTTTAATTTATACTGATTATGTTTCTAGAATGTCTTCTACTCAATGTTATTCAGTGCAAAGATCCAAGACATACCAAATAAGATAATGATAATGATTTTGTTCGTGATAATTATATCTTTTGGGTTTTGAATATTTAGGTTCAAAGAAAACGAAGAAGATGATGACTAGGATGCCACACAAACAAAAATTGACACTGTTAGTGAGAAATAGATGGAAAGGACGAATATGACACAGTTAAAAGATATAAAGGATTAAATTGGTCCTTTTAAAAGAAAAGGAACCAAAATGGACTCAGAGGTATAAGTAAGGGACCAAAAAAGGTATTAAGCCAAAATAATTTATCCCTCTAAGTATAGGTATCCAATTTCCCAATATGTCTCCTTTAAACATCTTTCCACACAATATCAAAGTTTTATTACAACTACTGATTCAGAAAGAATCCCATCATCTGTTGAAGAAACATTGAAATGTAACAATTAGGCCTAAGCTATGAATGAGAAGATAAAAACTCTTGAGAAATATGATACTGTGAGATTGTTGAGAGTTTAAAAAGTATGAAGCTAGTTGGATGCAAATTGATATATATTTTAAATCACAAATCAGATGGCACCCTTGATCGTTACGACGAAAGACTAATGGCAAATGTTATACTCAAACATATGACATGGATCATAATGAGACATGTGCACCCGTGACAAAGATGTATATTGTCTGAATCTTACTATCTCTTGTTGCTTATTCTAAATAAGAATTATAACAATTCCATGTTAAAAATGTGTTATTGTATGGAAACCTAGAGTATGAAGTGTATACAGAGATTCCACCAAGTTTTAGTAGCACAAGTGGAACCAACAAGGTGTATCGATTGAAGAAAGTCATATATGGACTAAAGCATTCCCCTTGGGCATGGTTTGAAAGATTCACAAAGGCAATGTCGTGTATGGGCTATAAGCAAAGTCAAAGAGATTACACTTTTTTATAAACATACACAAAGAGGAAATAGAATCTTACTTCTTTTTTATGTTGATGTTATTATTGTTACAAAAGGTGATTTAACTGAGAGACGACTACTTACAAAAAAATTATCAACATCATTGAAATGAATACACTTCTTGAGAATTGAGGTAGCCCATTCAAATAAAGACATCTTTATCACTCAAAGAAAACACGTGCTTGATCTTTGGTAGGAAACATGAAAACTTGAATGCAAACCTACTAGTGTTTCTATTGAACAAAATCATAAGATGGACTTTGAGGAGGAAAATGCCAAGGTTTGACAATGGTCAGTATCAGAGGTTAGTGGAAAAGTTGATTTACTTGACACACATTAGCTCAAATTCGGCATATTCGACCAGTGTGGTGAGCCAATTCATGCATGATACAAGGGCGAGACACTTGCATGTTGTTGACTGTGTTCTATAATCTTGAATCCACTTCAAAAGGAGTTGTGTATAAAAGACATAGAATGCTAATTATAAAAACATACACTAATATCGACATGCAGGTTCATTGATTCATAAAACATCTATTTTACACTATTGCACCTTCTTGTATCGAAACATTGTTGCTTGGAGGAGTAAAAAGCAAAGTGTGGTTGCTCGATCAAACGCTGAAGCTGAATCCAGAGCTTTGACATAGAGATTTGTGAGCTAGAATATTTGAACATACAATGTGAAGGGCTTATGAAATAATTTTGTAATAGTAAATCAACCATCAATATTGCACATAATTCAGTTCAACATAACATGAGAAAATATATTGAGATTGACCAATACTTCACTAAAGAAAAGTTGGATATTGGATTGATGACTACCACCTACATACCTTCTTGGCAGATGTATTAACAAAGAGTATATCAGTCGCGGTCATTCAAACAACTTACTTACAAGTTTAAAATTATTAATATTTATTCACCAACTTGAGAATAAATATCGTAAATATTAGACCATAAATAATATTATTTATATTTAATTTATTACATTAATATGAGATCCATTAATAAACTAATTATATTATATTATATTATATTTTATTTTTATTAAATAAGCTAATTAATGTTTAAAAAATAGAAATATATAATGCGTGATTGTGAGCCCATTTAATTACTTAAATGAAGAAACCATCATTCTAGATACTCTTAAATAGGTCCTCACATTAACTACCAGAGTTAGAACCACGCATTTGCAACCACTAAAAGTTATTGAATTCTTTACTTGTAGAGAATTAAAGGCACGATAGTTTGAGAGATAAATTATTGAATATTTATTTAATCACATACATTTTCTGAATTTTGTTAAGAATGAAAAGATATAAACAAAATTTAAACTATAAATACATAATATAATTTAATATGTAGATGTCGAGGTATCTTATATTTTTTAATGTATAACGAACAATTTTATAATTTTTTTAAATATAAGTTGGTCTAATTCAACTTATAAGATGTTCAGTTATATATTGTCCAATATAAAATTCTTAACATTCTATCACACTTAAAACTTGGGTTAGAAATGTGAAACTGAATGATTGATAGCACAACAAATTTTAAACAAGAATCTGATATCATCTTAAAAATGCGTAATCGGGTCTAATTTAATTCCATAAATCTAGTTTATAAAGTAATAATTGTCTCGTATCACTTATAAATATATATTCAAATTATATATTATCCGACGTGAAATTCTTAATAAATATTAATATTGTTCTCACTTATAAAGTTGATCGATCTCTCATCGGTACTTAATAGACTAGTTTGAATAAAAATATAAGTAGTAGTAGTTTATTAAGTTAATGTTACAAAAGTGATGAATCATGAGCCCCAACAAACTTTGGCCATGGTACGATGTAAGATATTAATAATTCAAAATCCACATAGAAATAGTTAAATACTATAAAATAAATACAAAAAGTCAAAAAGAGTTTACTATTATTTTACAGAGATCAGAGTACCACGCTTTAAGAAGGAGGTTTCTTCCCATCCCATCCCATGCCTCAGAACTCACAAGCATGCAAATTCACTATTTTATTCCTTTTTTAAAATGTCAATGTATCGGCCGATCTCAAATTCGCATCACTGCGATTATAAAATATTATTTATATTGAACGTATGAAGTAAGAACTCTTCGTTTCAAACCTTTCGTTCAATTGAAGTATACGAGTATTGTGAGACTATTTTGATCGGTTCAGAACAAGACTATTTTAACATGTCGAAATGCAATGTAGCACGTTCCCAAGGTACCTGGTACAAGCATATAACTAGAGTGAAAACTTTACTTTTGCCCTTTTAGGTTGATACATGAAAATGGAAAAAAAGGTAACAAACGATTCTTTTTTTCTTCTCCATGTGCTTTTCTTGTTTGAGATCTTCAAAATAAGTTGACCCTTTTCCCTCTCAAACAAACAGTGTAAGACAAAACATAGGCTGTAATGTAACTGATTCAAATAAAGAAATATAGAAGCAGAGCTTCAAAAGATTGGTTGATATTTGAGGCACCTTTTACTCAATCCAACCATGCTTCTGCTGTTTCTGATCAATCATCATACCTATAATGATGTCTAATCATACAAAGTTTTTTCTGTTGGAATAACTCAAGAATCTCTTTTCTGCCATATACTATAATACTAGCAACATGTGAATCTCTCTTTTTTTTTTCTAACCTAACTGTAAAGTATGTCTTTTATCACAACAACAGTACTAACACATACAATTTAATTTAATTTAAAAACCTCTAAAGTTGATTATTCTAAAATATTATGGAACCAAGGAAATTTGTAGTAACTATATTATATGAAATAAAATGGAGAAGTCAAAGGAGAAATAAAAATGATTTTATATATTTTTTTTTACCAAAAGATAAAATAGAATAGTTTTCTTTGAACTCTGTCAGGGTGAGGCTGTTTTTCAACACTGACATGTTTATTTTCTACCATAAAAGTTTAAAATTTCAAACCAGAAAATGTCTATTGAATGAATGATACTTCTTCTGCAGCAACAGTACTATACAAGCTAGTGAACATTTTCTTCTTTTGATAAAGACAAACCACAAGTTTTAAGATCTATTGCACTTTTGGAATTAAAAAAAAAATGTTAAAGGTTACGAGTTAACATAATTATTATTAATTGATTTTTCAAAACCATGATTATATTCTTCTTCTTTTTTTGTTTGTACAATTATGTTTTTTTTAGTACAATCATGAGTGATTATATTCTTCAAACCACAATATTTCTCTTCAATTATTTTTCTGTTGACCAATTTTAAGATAACATTAATTAAATGATGTTTTTAAAATGAATTTTATTATATTTTTATTTTGCTTATAATTGAGTATATATGAGGAGTTGTTAGACTAAAAACAAGTTTAGTGAGTTGTATTACTGCTTAAACAACTTACGTGACTGAGGGTATTTGAAAGAGAAGAATTGTTGCAATTGAATGCCAAGAGTGAAAGAGACTAATTATGTTATATAACTTGTTATCCACCTCTAGGGCTGACAATGAACCGAATCAACTCGAAAATAGTTCGGAATTCGATTCGACAATTAAATCGTTGAACTAGGTTCATGAACCAAATGAGTTGAGTATGAGTGAAAAATTAAGTTTGTTAACTAAATGAGCTGAACTTGAACTATACATAGTTCGACTCGTTAGATTCATGAGTCAACTCGATTACATATGAGAAGAATTATACTGTCTTTAAGATTAGGTTTAAATATTTACTCAAAATCTTAGACAAATTTAATCTTCAATTTAGTAGTTTTTGAATTAGACTCTCAAATGTATCTCTTGAAAATTGTATAGGTTTTGAATTTGTAGATTTCGAAGATAAAGTTAAATTTCAATATGATAACTTTTATTTTATTTTAATATTTTATTTTTAAAAAATATATTTATTTAAAATGTCAAATATACTAAAAAATATATATTTAAAAAAATAGTTTTTAAGTCCGTGAATCATGTGAGCTGAACCTAACGAGTTGAACCGAACTGTTCGTGAACTTATAATGAGTCGAGTTTGAGTTTAAAAAAAAGTTCGTGTCGAACTCGAACTCGAACAATTCTTAACGAGTCGAATCGAGCTGAGGTGAGTTCGACTCGACTCGACTCATTTCCAGCCCTATCCACCTCTAATATCAGCAAGTAAACTTGGAGCTAATTCAAAAATTAGATAAAACACAACTAACTTATAACCACCTTGGTTAGTATACTAATACTCCTCCTTAATTCTAAACTAATAAAAATTTACAATTCCAATTTCTCTCCTATATATGTTTTAAACAATTGATCTTGAGTAAGATAATACTAAAAAATAAACATTTTTTTTGTTTAATCTCATAAGAAATGAAACATTGTCTTTTATGTGCTTGTTTTTTCCGTAAAAAATATGATTTTTTTTAAAGATACGATTGATTTGTTATCTATATTTAGTTTGACTGCAATGTTAGTGTTGATCTTTAACTCATTCATAAGAGATTACAATCAATTTTTTTTTCTTCTGAAAATTAGATTGAGATATTACAACATACTCAACTTCATATTTAGATAAGGCTGTCACACATTATTTCTTAGAGTATCAAGATATTGATAATCCTTGAAACACAAACACATAGTCATTTGTGCTCCTTCTATCTACTTTGTTACCACATCACTTAGCATCATAGATTCCTACTAGTTATAGTTTTTTTAACACCACACTACTAAAAAAATATAACCTCGGACGCGTAGTTGATTTAACCTCGATTAAAGAGACGAAGTAGCGAAAGATGTCATAAAAAGCTGTCTCTTTAGCCCTCAAGTTAAAAATAATTGAGAGATTAGTTTAAGTGGTCATGAGTTTGAACCCCAACAATAACCTTTTTATATTTTTCAAACTAACACCATATATCTCTCGGTTTAATAATAAAATTGAATATATATATATATATATATATATATATATATATATATATATATATATATATATATATATATATATATATATATATATATATATATATATATATATATATATATATATATATATATATATATATATATATATATATATATATATATATATATATATATATATATATATATATATTACTCATTAAATTGTTTACACAGAATATTAATAAATTAATTTGTTTACAAACTACATTATTTACACAAAATATTACATTGTTTACACATAATATTCAATAAAAATATTGTTCTTCATCCTCATCGTTGTTGGTGAAGAACAAATGTTGGATATTTTAGAATAGAGAAAATATTGAGGATCATCATTTCATTGATATTAAGGAAGATCAAATGTATGATATAAAACAAAACAAAAATTTAGATAAATAAAATAAATATCCAGTTATATGATTATTTAAGAACATAAACCTTGAACCCAAATGATTTTCTGCTCTTGCAATTCATCCTTGAGAAAATTTCCCAACAAAATAATGAGAACGCATCCTTGCCTTTTTAAGTTTCAAAATTTTCATGTCAAATGTTTTATTATCAATTTTTAATATTCATAATGCTTTTATAAGGAGGGTTTTAGGTTTCACGAGGATCAGTAATGGCAGTGTCTTAAGTGTTGATACTCATTAAATGGACGACAAAGATTTATTTAAGAACGGTGAAGTAACTGAATAAACATGCTTATATTTTACCTTGGTTATTACTCAAAACTGATGTAAAATGTGTTTCTTTTTAAATAATAAAAAACAATAAAATATGTTTCAACCAATACCTCTCGATGGAAAAAGCATTTTTTTATGTTTACATTGTTTACACAGAATATTAAAATAAACTGTTTAAACAAATTAAGAGTTTGACAATGGATTCATGGAAAACAACCTATTTTTTGAAATTTCGGATAAGTTATTTGTTCCAACTAAGAACATTGTACTTAACAACAACATCATTATGTGAGATAGATTGCAAGGGCAGAAAAAAAATATTTTGTTCAATATTAAAGAACATTGAAGATTTTTTCTGTCTTGAAATTCATCTCAAAGAATGATGCGTAAGACTTTGAAGCGGCTACATATAAGTTAAGTTTAGGATAAAATCTAATTAACGAGTGCTTTTATAGTAAAATATGATAATCTAATCCTTCGGTTATTAAATATAACCGAAGAAATAGATCATTAATTTAAAAAAAAAGAAAAAAATACATCACTGTTAAATAAATAAAAACATAAACTGATGATGTTGGGATTCGAAGCATGCCCTAAATTATTTTTCCCCTCGGTTTCATTTAGAAACTGAGAAAATATGTGGTATTTATTATAAAATAAAATAAAACATGGCGTGTCTTAACCTTTTACCTTGGTTTTTGGTTGGGTAAGATGAAAGCTTTGTCATGAAATGTATTATTTGTAGTAGTACCAAGACCTTAGGAAATAAGATATCATAATGGATAACTCTATTGATGTACCACAACACTATCTTGGAAGCTAGTATATGAGATCTTAAATGATCACTATAGAGTTGCAGTCAAACATCTTAAACTTTCTTTAAATATATGTAGCCTCGCCTGAGTAACTTAGAGTCTTTTCAGACACACTAATCCAAGTGTCTCTCTTGAGGGACTCGACTTAGAGTCTCATCAGATAGGCTAATCTAAATGCATCGTTTGAGGAACTTGGAGTTTTATCAAACATGTTTATCCAAGTGTATTACCTGAGAAACTCTACTTAAATTCTCATTAGACAGACTCGTCTAAATGCCTCGCCTGAGAGACTAAAAGTCTCATCAGGTAGACTCATCCGAGCGCATCACTCACAAGCCTATTTTCTACCGACGCAAAGTCAATTAAGCAT
Source organism: Lathyrus sativus (assembly GCA_963859935.3). Classification (NCBI taxonomy): domain Eukaryota; kingdom Viridiplantae; phylum Streptophyta; class Magnoliopsida; order Fabales; family Fabaceae; genus Lathyrus; species Lathyrus sativus. The sequence goes on from OZ012735.1 coordinate 876,658,909, forward strand.
TTCTCCCTTTACCAAGCCTTTGTATTTGAGAGACTGTATAGAGATATATTTTCAAGGGGCGACAAAATCAAATCGCCCACAAGGGGATGACATCGCCCGCGTCATGCACCGGTTTCCTCGGATAGGAAAACATGGGAAGTGACGCGTCTTGGCCAGACATAATGCAGAAAATGTGTCAAGGGAATAACCTACGTCTCCCTAGAAATATGGATTCAACAGTCTACTACCATTAATGGGATAGGCGGTTACTATTTATGAGAAACCCTAAATCCAAGCCCATAGGGTTATATAAATATCTGAATCTTAGGGTTAAGAAGACAATCTTGGTCAGAGATAATGCAGAAAATGAGTCAAGGGAATAACCCACGTCTCCTTAGGAAATATCGATTCAACGGTCCATAACCATTAATGGGATGAGCGGTTACTATTTCTGAGAAACCCTAAATGCAGGCCCATAAGGTTATATAAATATCTCAACCTTAAGGTTGAGAAGACAATCTGATGTTCACCAAAGATGTTGTACCCAAAATTTGACCAACCCATTTTCTTATTTTTGGCTTATGTTTCATTGCATTTTAGCATCTTGCATCTGCATAGCATTGTTCTTACAGGGGATTAAGTGATTGTTTGTGGGCCATCCAAGAGGAGAGCCTTATCGGTTTCAAGCTCAAGCAAAGGCATTGGTACAAGTCATCAAGTGGGTGTTGTTATCATGAAGTTATCAGAGCTCCTAGAGAGGAGAAGTGTGTCATAGCTCATTGTCAAAGAACCATCAGAGGTTTGTCAAAGGGTTCATGAGGTCTTATAATTGATGTAAGCATGAGGTAGGAGCTTGTTGAGTACCTCAGAGGTTATTGTGGAGTGGAAGTGATCACTCAGTTCATCTACACAATACTCAAGCAAAAAGGATGAAATTAGGGTTTCACTTTTTATCAGATTAAACTTGTTTCTTGAAGCAAAACTTGTTTCCATGATCTTCCATATGTCCTAAGGTATTTGGGGATGGGAGATTGATCATCAATTTTGATCAGAAGAGCTTCAATTGATCAGTCAATTGAAAATCAGGAGATTTGGGGAAAAAGTCAATTGTGCAGTGAAAAAGTCAGGAGTTGACTTTTTAAGGTCAAAATCATGTTCCTCAATTTAAATGTGGCCAATGTATGGAATTTGATCAATAAATATCAAGGGAATCATGAAAATCAAGAATTGTTGAAAGTTGCCATTTTTGGAAATTAGGGTTTTAGAAACTTTCTATTTATGGAAAGTTTCATGGTTGAACAAGCCATCTTCGAGACCATTTTTATCCATGATCAAGGTTCCAAATGAACCTTTGGCCAACATCAAACTTGTTCCTTGTATTTTAAGCTTTCTTTTGAGTACCAATTCATAATCGTATGATATTTGGAGCCCAAGTTATGATGGTTTAAAGTTGGGGATTTCAATGATTTCAACATTGCCAAGATTGGACAAATTTTTGCACCTTTTTTGCAAGTCAATTTTTAGCACTTTCTTGATGTCAAATGAACCTTTGTCCTAAATGGAAGCTGTAGAGTTTGTTCTAAGCTTTCCAAAAAGTCCTAGAAGTCCCCCATACAATTTGTGAAGCTCAAGTTGTGAAGACTCAAAGTTGGGGAAAAAATAGCTCAAAATCCATTACTTAGAATTTTTCTAAGTCACCTCTAGGCAGATTTTGTGCCATGCTTTTCAACCTCAAATTTCATGTTCTTCCAATGATCAAATGAGACTTTCACTAACATGAAAATTATTCTATTCCATGCACACTTTCATTTGAGCACAAGATCTAAGCCAAAGGAGTTTTGTGTACCAAGTTTCATTGTCCCAAAGTTGGTGATTTGTACATGTTTTTAAGGCATGAAATATGTAGCATTTTGGCATAACCTTGCACATCAGCCATGCAGCCTTGTTGAGCCCTCAAGCCATGTGCATAAACATGTATTTGGAGCCTACCAAACATTACCCAAACAAGTCAAACCAAAGCATGTACCTCTTTGCTCCATTTTGAAATTTCTTGCTAAAACAAGGAAATGACAAATTGCTTGCATTGTGATTGCTTGCAGCCACAATAAAACAACCATCTTGGAAACCATAACACAACCTTGTCGCTACTGCGAAAAAAGAGGCCGGCAATGACTAACAGAGTCGCCACCTATCGCTATTTATCCCGAAGAAGGGAAAGGAAACGATCGGAAAAAACCTGACGAAAATGGGAAAAGACGAGGTCATCGCAACCAGGTCCTAGGTTCGGGAGTCGGTTACGCAAGGGGAAGGTATGAGCACCCCTCACGTCCGTCGTACTCGACGGGATCCACGCATGTGTTGTCTATCTAAAAGAGTGTGTAAACTATCTACGCTAAAGGCTTATGGACAAAAGAAAAAGAAAAGGACTAACTCGGCAGAGCATCGCCGCTCTGTGCCTACGTACTCCCTCGTGCAATGGAAAAGTCAGAGTCAACGTAGTTCGACAAACTACGGCTAAAGAAAGGGGGGAGGTTGCTCGCCAAGACATCTCGTCTTGTGCCTATGTACTTTCATCTGGTATGAAAGATCAGAGCAAACGTAGTTCAGGCTAACGAGAACACAGGATGTTCAAAAGTTTTACCCGAGTAGGGTTAACAAACAGTTCTAGCAGTTTGGTGTATGCAGCTCGACCATTGGAGACTTAGGCGTTACCGTTTGCGATAGGACTGGAAGTTAACAACACTCTTGTTTATGAAAAGGTTTTCCTAATTAAGATCCCGAAGGATAAAAAGGTTTGAAGTGTTTTTGTGTTTTTTAAAGAAGAAGTATTTTGAATTAGAGCGTTCATAATGTATGTTGTAACAAAGTCTAAAACCTAGGATCGAATGCGTCACATATCGTCTTAAGGACGTATACTAAACACTCTAGGCAATTGAGAGGTAACCACTCAATCACCATATCCCAAGTATAAGGCTCATGGCACAACATTCATTATCTTTATTAGGTGGATTGAAGTTGTTTGAAGATGAGAAGAGAAAGGGACAAACTAGAGGGGGACTAGACCAAACCCTAAAAGTTGTCATGCAAAGTACTCCTAAAGTTGGGATCACAAAAGGGAAATCTCTACCTAATGTTATCATGCATGGTTAGAATCCTAATGTCTATCATAATCTCTCTTAAACAAGAGAAATTAGAAATCCTAAGGAAAGGAAGACAAAAGAAGAAGAAGAAAGAACAATGGAAACATGCAATTAAGAGAATGCATACATGGAATGCACAAGTAGAATGAAAGTGGGAGGAAAATGTGTGTGGGGCAGTAGCCACCATAAGCTCATCTCAACCAAGCATGCATATGAAGATGCAAAGAGAAAAAGAGAGAGAGATGCATCAAAAGCAAACAAACAAGTAACAAAAACATTAAGAAAAGTCCTCATGGATTCATTACTTTAGGTAAGCTTCGAGTTCCTCCTAAGGAGGGACCAAGCAACCTTAAATAACATTCCAAAGTCATGGGATAGAATGGAGTATGAGGAGAAAGTGCACAAATGCAAAAGCAAACATAACACAAGAGAAAGCAAGCATATGCACAAAGGAAAGACAAGAAAGCTCCACATAGAAACCCTAATCAAAAGACTCAAAAGATGAACACAAATGAGAAAACAAAAAGAAGTGTCATGACCTAAAATTGAACCAAAAACATCCTTAACATGTTAGCAACATGAATTATAAGGCATTGAAAGCTCAAGGGATCCAAAAGTGTCATATCCAAGTCAAACTAGGTCAAGATGTGTGTGGGAACCTCCCTTTGAGATAACTTGACTTGTAAGTCATCTCAAAATTAGGAAAAAAGCTCAACAAATACCAAATAAAATGCACAATATAGCCAAGCAAGTTGGCAAACAGAAGCCAAAGGCACAAGGCCAATATTCCCTCAAAGCACCATCAAAAGAAAATTGAATTCAAGATGTACCACTTTGAAATGGGAAAATCGAGGGTCAAAAGGAAAGCATCAAAAGTCAACCCTAAAGTCAACCAACCAGAGGCAAAATGGTCCTAAAAAATTGTTCAACTCATCAAGAGTATGAGGAACAATTTTCACTCATTGGACCAAAAGGAAAAGGAAGAAACAATTAAAAGAAACCACAATGTCATAATTTAATTCAAATAAAACATCTCCAACTAATTAATTCATTTTTAAATGAAAAATAAACTAAAAAAATAAAATAAAAAAGTCTATAAAATAAAAGACATTTTAAAGAGCCTGAAAAGTATTTTTGATGAATTTTATTAATTGGAGATTATTTTTAAATGAATTAAATTGAAACAAGAACAAAACAGAAAAATAAAAGAAAATAAAAAGAAAAGAATAAAAGTGTGGTGTGGAAAGCAAATAAAATCAGTTCAGAAAGCAAGTGGGCTCAAAAGGGGGGGTGCCAAAAGTAGGCCCTGCCCAGCGCACAAAAACTCAGAAAAAAGCCAAACACTAATTGTGTGTGTTGGTCAACAAAGCGCGCACGGTGGTCCAACAGCCTGGGGACGTTGATCAAAAGTACATAGATCATGTGGATCCAAGTGTGCCAACACATAAATGAATTTTCAAAACAGATATGGTGTTATGCAGTCAACGCGAACTTATCATGTTTCTTAATCATGTGGATCAGAATGGAAGTTAATGGATCAGATGGTGGGAAGGTTGTCTTCTCCATTGAGAAGTTAACAAAATATTGCAACAAACTAGTGTCGGCCGGAACAAAAGTCCGGTCATCTTCCCCAAGTCTTCGGCCGCCGTGAATAGTGATCAAAATAACACACATAGCTATATCGAACCAAATCCAACAAAATTTGTATGTAAACTTATCTACAGGTCAAGGGGAATCCAAATCTATCATTGGTTTAGCCTAAAACCTCAAGATAACAACAAATCGCGAACAACAAGCTTAATGCTCAAAATATCAAAGTTCATAAACCTCAACCAAACTTGCCCAGAAATCATCTACATGTTATGTAAAACATGAATCAAGCAACAAACAAGCATAAAACCTCAAGAATAGATCACACTAAGTCAATAAAGTTTGAAGCTCATAACATCAACCATCATAAACAGCAATCAAATGATACCAGAAACGATCTACCATGTTCATAGTTCACAAATACACAAAAATGGCAAGAAATGGCATTATGAATTGAGAGAAAAGTTGAAAAGTAGTTTACCTAGTGGAGAGCCTCCACTGGGCCTTGAAATGTTGCTGAAGCTTAATGAAAAACGCCCAGAATCATTCCATGAACTTCATTAAAGATGTTTGAATGCTTAATTTTGCTTGCAATGGTGTGTAGCTCCAAAAATGAATTTCAGGTTGCTCTAACTTTTTCACACTTTGCTCTTGCTCCTCTTGCACGAAAATCATCCCCTCTACATCCAGAAATGACCTAATGCTTATATATGATGGGTTTAGCAACTTATTGAGGCCCAAATGTGGCCAATTTGTAAAAATGAAAATTCAATTTTCCTTCACTTTTTGCTTGCCATCTCTCACGAATTCTGCACTGCACATGCCTTAATTTTGGTCCAAATCAAATTCACATGGCCTGAATTGATCAAAGGGCCAAGAATTGAACCTTGTTTTGATTCCATAATGGATTTCCAATTTGTTACTTCAAGATGAAGGAACCATGAAAATGACCAATCTAAAGACCTCAAATTGCAAATGTGAAATTGGCATTGTCTTTGAAACATCATTTGCACTCAAAAAAAGTACAAATTTGCCTTGAGAAAGTTTCAAATCATTTAATTCCCATTTTCTCATTTTAAGCCTTCTTTATGAAAAATTCAAATCCCAAATCTTCAATCCAAGCTCCCACCATGACAAGAGATGATTTGATAATGCAAATGGCCCTATTTGGAGCATGTTTCATGTTGAAAAGATTTCCATTTGAAGTGTGCAAGTTGCTGAAATGGACCTATAATTTTATGACCTATAATCTTACTTTCCCAAAATACCCCTGACTTGTACCCCTCATAACTTGGGTTCTACAAATCAGATGAAAGACTTATAGTACTCTTTGGAAAGCTAAGACCATGCTCTACAACTTTCATGTTGGTAAAAAGTTGAGGAGAAACATATTTCTTGGTCAAATATGGCTTGGAAGTTGGTTGACTTTTGTTGACCAAAATCACATTCATCTGATGACCTGTAACTTGTCTGGATCATAACTTGAGTTCTATAAATCCAATCAAGGACTTCTAGTACTCAAAAGAAAGCTAATAACATGCTCTACAAGTTCCATGTTGGCAAAAAGTTGAGATGAGACTTGTATCTTGAGGTAGGTGGTCTTGAAGTTAGGCACTAAATAGGGGATTTTACCCTAAGAACCCTAATTTAGTAACTTCTCACACTTTTGATCCTTGATGAATTGATCTTGAAATGACATATTATGTATCTTAACACAAAATTCCATGACCATAGAGACTTTGAATTGAGTTTCAACCTCCTTCAATTTCACAGTTAACTGAGTATTTACCAGATGAAAACCCTAGATGCCACACTTTTGACTGGGGCTTGTTCCACTTCACACAACAACTTGAATAAGCTCCAAATGGCTCTCAAAGCACTCAATAAGCTCTCTCAACATCTCATACCCACAATCATGACTTTACAAAACCCTGATACTCTTCAGTTGGCCTTCAAGTTAGGAGTTGATCCACACACATCCATCTATCCTTTCACAAGACATTGACCACTTCAAGATGTCCTGATGACCATTCAAGCTTGAGTAACAACCTTTGCTTAGGATCAATGCTCTGAAAGACCTCTCTTGCTATGCACAACCTCCTGATCCCTGTAAAATGAAATATGTTATGCAATGCAAATGTTAGAACAAAATGAAATGAAATGAAACATAAACCAAGTTAAGAAAAGGTTGAGCAAATTTTAGGGTGCAACAGCTACCCCTATTCAAACGACTTGGACCTGAATGAGTGAGAAGCGAACGACTTTCACGCAATCAAGGTAAAAGACAGTTGAAAACCAAAGAACCCGAAAATTTGCCAACCGCAGAAAATCTGAATACATCAGTACTGATCTTAAAACCACTCCATTGGGGAAAAAGAAAACAAACGTCAAAATGACGCCATGGTCTGGATATCATATTGGCGAAAAGTAACAATCCAAGTTACCGGAGTCAGTGTACTCCATAGAAATCAAAGCCTGAATGCTCGGGGTAATCGGTGTAAGAACAGAGTATGCCTAAGAGGGGGGGGGGGGTGAATTAGGACTTTAGAAATTTTTCCGGTTTTTATGGTATCTTGAAATATTACTGGTTTGTGTTTTTGGTTATGAAAGCAGAAGAAGAAAAATAAAAGAACAATGGACACCAGGATTTATAGTGGTTCCCCTCACAATCCGAGAGTACTCCACTCCCCTTTCAACATGAAAGAGAATTTTCACTATTGTTTAATAAAGTACAACCTATCACACCATCAACCGGTGAGGCCTACTATCAAACAATAAAACTAACAAGTGTACAAGAACAATCCTCTTGTAAACACTTACCCTTGTGTCCAACAATCCTGGATCACAAGTCAAAATACACAAGTTTGTAAAGATTTTGATTTGAGAGTAATGATATCAAAGTTGATCTTCTCCAAATGATCAGAATTCACTCTTACAATTTTCAATACAAGTGTTCAAGGATGAATATGAAATTTATGCACTTATGAACACTTAATGAAAGTTTTTGAAAATGGGGAATTTGATTCTAAGACAATTTGAAAATGAATGTAGAAAGTGTTTGGAGATTGAAAAGTTTTTGTGTTGTGTTCTATATTTTTCAAAATTGAAAAACTCAGAATTTATATGAGTAAAATACCCTTTCAAAAAGGTACATTGAGTAGACATCAAAAATATGAAATGGTATAATTTTTAAATAATTTTTGAACTTGAAACAAAGCAATTTTTCACTGCACGTTCAGTGTTAATCGGTTAACCCATATGGTTAATCGGTTAACACTGGTACGTTAGCCCAGAAATTTCAAAATTCAAATTGGTTAACCGGTTAACCTATATGGTTAATCGGTTAACACTGCTAATTTTCAGAAAAATGCTTTTTAAAATTAATGTTATACCATTTTTAAGGTTTCAAAAACATGCTTATGTATTATGCAAAAATGCTTGATGTTTTTGAACACTTGTATATCAAATTATAAGGGTAGAATTTGATATACCAGTAATGCATCCAAGTCTGGAAGAATCATAGTTCCATATGTAGCTTGACTTGAAAGATAGCTTGACTTGATCTTGATAACTTTGAACGGCTTGTCTTTTTGCAATCAAGAGATGACCTTGAGTAGTATTGACATCATCAAAACTTGAGACTGAAGCATGCTTCTACAATCGGAGCCTGAATGCCCAAAAACACAAATTGGAGCCTGGATGCTCAAAGAAACAAATCTGAGTCTGGATACTAAAAAAATGGAGCCTGGATGCTCAAAAAAAACAAATTGGAGCTTGGATGCTCAAAAACACAAATATGAGTCTGGATACTCCATAAACGGAGCCTGACTGCTCAGTAATAAATCTGAGTCTGGATACTCGGTTAATAAATCTGAGTCTGGATACTCAATAACCTGAGCCTGGATGCTCAATGCAATTTGAGCCTGGATGCTCTATCCAAATAACCTGAGTCTGGATACTCGGTTAATAAATCTGAGCCTGGATACTCAATAACCAGAGCCTGGATGCTCAATGCAATCTGAGCCTGGATGCTCTATGCAAATAACCTGAGTCTGGATACTCGGTTAATAAATCTGAGTCTGGATACTCATTAACCTGAGCACGGATGCTCAATGCAATATGAGCCTGGATGCTCTATGCAAGAGAAATATATTCATCAGAATCTGGGTATCCTATGAGTTCAAGTCAAACGACGTTGCTGGGAAATAATATGAGTTGTGGTCTGGATACCACATGGGCTGAGAAAAACAATATCCGCCAAGGTCTGGATACCACACGACAATAAGAGATAACAACAATTACTGTGATCTGGATATCACGGCGCATCAACTAAACTAACATGGTCTGGATACCATAACTGCCTTTGCCGGAGTCTGGATACTCAACGGATAAAGCACAAACAGGAATTCATCAGAGTCTGGATACCCAACTGACTTTACCGGAGTTTGGATACTCAACGGAGAAAGCATAATAAAACGAGCATAAGCCATGGTCTGGATACCATAAGGCAAAAAGAACACAAATACACTTGCTGTGATCTAGACATCACAAGGGAATTTGACCAGAGTCTGGATACTCAACGAATCAAGAAAATACCTGTTGGAAAAAATACCGGAGTCTGGATACTCAACAGAACTGACCAGAGCCTGGATACTCAACGGACAAAGAGTACAACCACAAAACTAATCAAGGTCTGGATACCCAACTGACTTTACTGGAGTCTGGATACTCAATGGAGAAAGTAAAATGATATCAACCATTGTGGTCTGGATACCACACCATCTTCAACGGAGTCTGGATACTCGACGGAAAAAAGGAACACCTCATCAACTAGGAATGGATCGGAGTCTGGATACTCAATGGGAAAGGAGATCAACATCGTTTTTATAATGATCCACTCAAATCCAAAGATACTGCTGGGGAATACCATGAGTCGGGGTCTGGATACCACGCGGGCTAAGAGAAATCACATGGTCTGGATACCAAGGGAAAAGATCAAACCTCTGAAGATACACCTGAAACAAAGAGATAACAACCTGGTCTATGTTTCACATGCAAATGTTTGAAAATGGCGTAATGCTCCATACAAAATGGCGTAAACCTCCGAACCTATTTTCCTTTTTTATGGTTCGCCGGGATGCCCCATTTTTGCCTGGACTTTTCTTTTTGTGTCTAGCTGGTCTCTTTTAAGCAAAGTATTTTTTAACTGCGTCTGTGTTCACTGGGGATGCAAAATCTTCACCGTCCATGGTGGATAATACTAAGGCTCCTCCAGAGAAAACCTTTCGTACAACATATGGACCTTCGTATTGGGAGTCCATTTGCCCCTGTGATCTGATTGTGGTGGGAGAATCTTTTTTAGCACAAGATCGCCCGTCTGAAAGCTTCGAGGGCGCACCTTCTTATCATAAGCTTTCTTCATCCGGCTCTGGTACAAACGACCATATGCAATTGATGCTAGCCTCTTTTCCTCCATCAGACTAAGTTGATTCAATCTGTTCTGGATCCATTCTGCCTCATCAAGCTTTACGTCAACCAAAACCCTTAAAGAAGGAATCTCGACCTCTAGCGGTAGGACAACTTCCATACCGTACACTAGCGAGAAAGGAGTTGCCCCGGTTGATGTGTGTACTGTCGTACGATAACTGTGCAAGGCGAAGGGCAATATCTCATGCCAATCTTTGTATGTAACAACCATCTTTTGCACTATCTTTTTGATATTCTTATTGGCCACTTCAACAACGCCATTCATCTTCGGCCGACAGGGAGATAAGTTGTGATGTTCAATTTTGAAGTTTTGGCATAACTCCTTCATCATCTTATTATTGAGATTCGAACCATTGTCAGTAATGATTCGCTCGGGAATTCCATATCTGCAGATGATGTCCTTCTTTATGAATCTTGCTACCACTTGCTTGGTTACATTAGCGTATGATGTTGCCTCCACCCACTTGGTGAAGTAATCGATAGCTACCAGGATAAAACGGTGTCCGTTGGAAGCAGTGGGCTCGATCTTTTCAATCATATCAATGCCCCACATGGAGAACGGCCAAGGGGATGACATTACATTCAACGGACACGGTGGAACATGAATCTTATTAGCATAAATCTGGCATTTATGGCACCTCTTCGTGAATTTGAAACAATCCAACTCCATTGTTAGCCAAAAATAACCAGCTCACAGTATCTTCTGAGTCATGGCATGTCCGCCGGCATGCGTGCCAAAAGTATCCTCGTGGACTTCTTCCATAAGTAAGCTTGCTTCTTTTTCGTCCACACACCTGAGTAGTACCAGATCATGATTCCTTCTATACAACACACCATCTGGATTGAGGTAGAAGCTTCCAGACAATCTCCTAAGAGTTTTCTTATCCTGGGTCGATGCCCCTGGTGGATACTCTTGGTTCTTAAGGAAATTCTGGATGTCATAAAACCACGGTTTATGGCTTGTACCTTGATCGCGACTTTCTATGTCTAATACAACTAACTGCAAGTGCACAGTCTATCGCGTAGTAATAAAAGATATCGATCCCACAGGGACTCGTAATCAAACTAGTGTTCTCGGGAGTTACTATGTTTAGCTAGGTAGAATATGTTTTAAGGGAATAAGATTGTCACTAAAAGGGGGAACTAAGATTACTATTTAGATTTTAATTAATTGGATCGATACGTAGTAATTGTGTTCTTCAGGGATTTGATAAGTTACTGGTGTATGAAATAGTTTTCGCAGTTTATTTAAGCAGAAAATGGAGATTTGAAGACTCTCGTCTCACGATGGTTATTGACGCTAATCATAATTCTAAGGGCCAAACGTACACTTTCGTATCCCGTTCGGGGTTAAAACTATTTTTTTGGAAATCTCTAAGTTCTAATTCGTTTTAAAGTGCTTTCGCTGTTATTAAAACAAATGCCTAATGTTTACTATCTGACCTTACCGCAGCTTTCACTTGTTGGTTCCTATCTTAATTAATTTCCCACTTTCGTGGCAAAACTACTTTTAAATAAGTTCTCGCTTTCGCGACGAAGTTTATTTCGTGAATCAATTTTAAACACTTAGACCATAAATTACTTTTGTGAAAAGAAAGTTTTCAAACAAGAGTTATCAAATCCCATTCGAATTATTACTACATATCGATTACCTAAGTTTAGCTAGACATGGAATTTGGAAAAACAAAACATAAATAATAATAATAAATAGTAAATTGCATTATAATGAAATAGAAGTCGATCAAAATGAAAACCTGTAAATAATGTCAATTGGCCTTTGGGTAGATCCTCCACAGATGTTGGCAGGATTCTGTCTTTAGTTCCAAACTGATCGTACAGTGCAATAGGTATTACAGAAGAGCGGAAATGGAAATGAGGAAATGGAAAGGGAGATAAAGGAAAGGAATACAAATAAAAACTGGAAAGTAAATTTGCTCTGGAAATTAAATTCGGCAGCACTTCGTGGTATGAATGCAGCACACTTTCTGAAGTCCCCTGCTTCCCTTTTTATAGTTGTGGAATCCCAACGGTTATCTCTGAGGATGATGGACCTTGAGGCAGATAATTTAGGGAGTAGTGGACCACTTAATGGGAATTGGAACTGCTCTTTTGACGTGAAATCTGAGTGGGGCGTTTTTTCCTGCATGACGGTCGTCATAAGGTGTGACGGTCGTCATGCATTTGTGACGGTCGTCACATCAGCAAAAACAGTCTGCTGCGCTTTTCATTGTGTTTTCACTCCTTTTTCGTCTATATTTCATCTGGGATTGCTTCTTTTCTTCATGTTGCCTTGTTTAGACGTGATCGTTGAATACCTGCAAAACATCAGACAAATACACGGAAATAACCCGAAATCGGATCGAAAACGGTTAGACTTTAGTTGAATTATGCATGAAAATATCTATATGATTTCGTGTTATCAAACTCCCCTAAGCTTGAATCTTTGCTTGTCCTCAAGTAAAATGTGGAAAAGTCGGCAAACACGAGGCTGCTTCTTCGTTCGCAGAGTTTGGAAAAACCGGGATTCTTGGTAGGAACAAGACGAGTATCACGACGACACTGGACTACAAGTCTCCGGAGGTCTCCCTTTTATGCAAATCGGTCTCAGTCATGCTACCGTATCTTGGTGTCAAGGTTCTCGTGGCAAGTTCACCCTGTTTGTTCTAGCGCAATCACATTAAGCCCGTTGTCCGCACACTTTCATGGCAAGTCGACCTGTTAGTGAATATGATCTCATTTTTTTTTGTTTTTGATCTTCTTCATTGATCATAATTTGGTGTCATTGATTTTTCAATGAGTTTTACGTGCCGTTGGGCTAAATGCTCGGGTGAGGAGCACCTAACTTAGAAGGAAACGTATCTTATATTCTTGGGCTTTTTAGCTCTCTTTTCATGATTTTTCATCTTTTTGGAGATCATACACTTATTTGCATCGGTCGCTCGCTTAGAAGTGTTTTTAGGATGGTGCTGACTGCTAGTATAAACTACTTGGGGTTGAGTTTATGTAGACACTTGAGACTTTGGTACACGTAGGTGGTGAACCCGACTCGCATAAACTAGAGATCTAAGGTGTCTGGACGATACTGGTTTTGTTAGAACTGTCGTTTCCTCGGAGTTTCAAAACTCGGTTTGAACTCAGGTGCATTCTCGTGATGCTTTTGCTTTTGAGGAACAAATGAAAGTTTTTGTTTACGTTGAATAATGTGGGGATTATTTGCGTAACATGAAAAATATATAGACGAGCTTTATTTGCTAGAAATAGAAAATGTAAAAATAGATATTACCAGAATTTAAAGTGCAGTGAAATGGAAATAAAGGTAATAAAGGAGGTTCAGAATACAGTGGAAATACGGCTCCGCTCCCACACTATCTCGATCAGTGTCCTCACTGATTCTTGAAGCATGCGAGAGGGAGATACAACTGAAAATGAAAATACAAAGAACTGGAATATAGTAAACAATGAAGGAAAAAAAATGAAAATCTAGTCCCGGGGTCTGTCACGTCCACGCTGGCGTCCTCTGGCTCTAGCAAGGGCTACTCTATCCTCATAGCTCATGGCTCCGGTATGGTAGACCGTGTCTCAGAGTCCTTCGACCTGCAGGGTCAGATTCGCTAGACTCTCAGTGATCGTAGCTTGGCCGGTGTGAAGTTGTTGCATTTGAGTCCGGTGCCAAGCTTCGAACTGGTCAGCTCGCTGGTTCTGCTGCTGCAGCATTGTGAGTATTTGTGCCTGCTGGTCTAGGGAGCGACGGAGGTCCTCTTCGGTGTAGTCGGGCACGGGATGGTGACGGTGGCGGCGGGATGATGTACCTACTGGAGGAGGAGGCTGCGATGCCTCTGGCTGCTCGGACCTGTCCAACTCAGCTTGGATTTCATCGTCGGAATCATGTGTGGGATCCTGAGTAGGAACAGCGGCAGCAGGAGGGGCAGTGAGGTCGAACAACCAGTTGGTACGGTCCTCTGGATGGATGCGGGTGCGGGACGGAAGGATGATGCTTCTGACGGTCTTGCCACGCACAACCGGATGATATTTCCCGTCAGCTCGGGAGCGGATGAGATGGGAGGCTCTGCAGTGGTCGGTGTCGAGGAACACCGAGGGGATGGACTGGAGGTGCTGGAGGCGGTCGCCAAGATTCAGCCCAAGTGCAATAGCTGTGACAATCCCGCCAAAGTAGAATGGCTTCGAGCCACGGTTGCAGTTGGCCTGAATGTGAGCCAGCAGGAACGGGGCAGCGTTGACAGGTTCATTGTTGAAGACGCAATGAAGAAAGAAGAGCTCCTTGGAGTTCACTTTGTGGTTGCTGTCTCTGGCGAAGATAATGTTACTCAACGCTCTGTGAAAGTACCTGATGGCGGGGTTATGGATGTGGGTGGCGTGCAGGGAGTCCCAACCATCGGCATTTAGGCCGGTCAACTGATACCACAGCGCGAAGGCTTCGTGCTGGAACTGGTCGGTGATGCGGCGATGAGCGTTGTCTCCGCGAGGTAACTGTAGGATGCTGGCGATCTGATTCAGATTCACCTGATAGTTAACTCCAAACATTCGGAAACAAGCGGCACCTGTGTGCTGGTTGAGTTCGCCGCTGCTGGTGACGTACGAGAACGAACTCAAGAACTCAAGAGTGAGTTGTTCGTAGGTCGGTTGGGGGTTGGTGCAGAGGTTCCAGATGCCCGCTCGTTGAAGCATCCAGGTGACACCTTCAAGGAGCCCGAGCTCCGTAAGCGATGGAAGGTGCGGGTAGTGAGTTGGCTGGAGTGACCTCTGATGAAATGCAATGTACTGTGCTCGTTGTCTGTCGCCTAACTCGCCCTCAGGGAAGGAAATGTTGCTGACATCTGCGTTTCCGGCCATTGTTGAAGATGGAGAGGTTTCAGAGGTTTTGGGGTTTTTCGGCAGAGAGGGAAAATTGACAGAACGGTGGTTTGGAGGTTGAATTTGGAGTTTAGGTTTATAGGGCAATGTGGGGAGGATGAAAATTCGTAGTGGGGTATGAATTTTGGAAGTTTGAAAGTGATAATGGGGGGAGTGGAAGGGAACACACACCCTGTTATCAAATAGCAGTTCTGGACTGCGTGACGGTCGTCACAAAGGTGTGACGGTCGTCACCCGCGTGACGCTCGTCATGGGGCTGTGACGGTCGTCACAACAGCAAAATCTGAAGAACGCAGAATTTTGCTCTGTGGGCGTACTCATGGTGATTCTAAAGCGTAGTATTGATACGGTGATGTAATATAACAGCCAGCAAACAACAAATAATGCGAAAACAGAATAATTGAATAAAAACTAGAATTGAAATAACATAAAATGGAAACAATTGTATGTAGTACATAATGAAACGAACAATGCGAGAATTCCAAATGATTAAATTAAACTAAACTAGACTAGACTAAACTGAAACTACTGCTACGAGCTAATAACTAATCTTTTCGTGCCTTCAACTCATCAAATTTCCGTGAATAGTAGTCGAGTTGGTCGTAGACTAGATCCATGAAGCCTACCAGGTCACTGTGCATGCCTGTGATATCAGCTTTTACATTAGTCAGAGCTTTATCAACGTCGTCCAATCTGAGTAACACGGTATCCAATTTGTCGGTGGTTTCCTCAGGGATAGGCTCAGGATAAGTATTGTAGTGTGGAGGAGTCATAGGGTCTACTTCAGTTTCAGAGGCGGCGTCCTCATAGTACATATAGTCGTGTGCCTCAGAGATGTGGTCACTGTCATACATATAGTTCTGGGGTGTTGACTGTGGTGAAGGAGGTCCCATAGGCTCATCCAATTCGTAGAGCCAGTTATCCTTGTTGTGGATGTTTGTCATCAGATGATCAGGCGGTGTGAATAGCTGTACTGGTTTTTCGTTAATAAGGTACTCATACGGTCCAGGTCCCATAGTCCCTAAGATGCGCCTGTTAAAGCAGAATTGTATGTTCATGGGTCTGATGGTACCAAAACGAGTGCTGGCATTTAGATGGAATCTAAGGCCAAGCTCGTGGGCTATCATTGTTACTAGGCCTCCTATAAGAATAGGTGTCTGAGGTTCCAGCGTGAGGCGTTTGAAGGATCTCATCATGAAAGGCACTGCGTTTACTGTCTGTCCCTGAGAAGCACAGAGCATGATGAATAACTCTTCCTTAGACACTGTGGTAATATTTTCTTCTTTTCCAAACAAGGTGTGAGCTAGTATCTTATGGAAGTATCTAAAGGCTGGGTTATGAATGTCATCATTGTACATTCTGTCTGGTTCAGGGTGATAGTCGCTTGTGATTCTGCCCCAGAAGTGCTCGAGTTGCAAATCAATGTCGTCATCTTCTGCACTGATGAACACATGCGGTCCGCTAGGGAATCCTAGGAGGTTAGCTAGTGACATCCGGCTATGAGTTTGGTCCATTCCAAACAATCTGAAGGTAATCAATTCTGAGCGGGTTCCAAAACCATAGTTGGGTGTGTATCTGAAAGAACTAAGGAATTCATAGGTAAGATCCTTGTAGGTAGCGAAACGTGTTTTCAGAGCAGTGTTCTCCCAACCTAGTTGATTGAACAGGTATTGAATGCTATCTGTGATCCCTAGTTTATCCATAGTAGCCTTGTCATAATACAGCGTTAAGGCGAATTCTCTTTCGGTCAGTGCTGCAAATCTTGCCTTTTGAGCGAGTCCTTGGAAGTGAACCTTTGTGAAATCGTACTCGGCCATATTCGCAGGTAATTCGGAGAAAACAAAAGAAATGTTTTGAAGACTTTAAAAATCCTGAAAAGTTTGAAACAAGAAATTGAAGTCAGGATTTTTAGAAACGAAAAGTGGTAGAAACAAAGGACAAAAGGGAAAAAATAAAATAAGAATAAAAGTACGAAAATGAACGAAAGTAGAAAGTAGTAGTAATTTTAGGATTTTTGTTGGATTTTTCAAAGTAGAATTTTAAAGAAAAATGAAATGCAATAACGAGGGGAATTTGGGTTGCCTCCCAATAAGCGCTGTTTTTAACGTCTAAAGCCTGACGATAGCTTGGTGAGAAGCTATTCTGGTGTTTGAGCCGGAAGCTCAAGCAATGTTATATTGCTAATTTGAGGGTTGTTGTCGTTCTTATTGTAATGTTTTAGACGTTGCCCGTTTACGATAAACGGTGCATTTGTCTTGTCGGTAATTTCAACAGCTCCACTCTGAAGTACTTTAGTCACTTCATAGGGTCCAGACCACCTAGATTTTAGTTTTCCTGGGAAGAGTTTTAATCGTGAATTGAAGAGCAATACGATGTCTCCCACACTGAATTGTTTCCTGATTGAACGTTTATCATGCCACTTTTTAGTTCGTTCTTTGTAGATACGAGCATTTTCGTAAGCGTCTAATCGAAGTTCTTCCAACTCGTGTAAGTTCAAGATTCGCTTTTCTCCTGCCTCGGTGTAGTTGAAGTTGAGTGTCTTAATAGCCCAAAAGGGCTTATGCTCTAACTCTACAGGGAGATGGCAGGATTTACCGTAAACTAATTTATAGGGGGTAGTACCTATTGGTGTCTTAAATGAGGTCCTATAAGCCCATAAAGCTTCTTGTAGCTTCGATGACCAGTCTCTCCTTGAGGTAGCGACAGTCTTTTCCAAGATCTGTTTTATTTCTCTGTTTGAGACCTCTACTTGTCCGCTAGTTTGCGGATGATAAGGTGTAGCTACTCGGTGCTTGACTCCATATCTAGAGAGAAGTTTATCGAATATTCGTGATATGAAGTGAGATCCTCCGTCACTAATGACGAGTCTGGGTACACCGAATCTAGGAAAGATAGTGTTCTTGAAGAGTTTGATTACTACTCGTGCGTCATTTGTTGGAGCAGCTATGACTTCTATCCATTTAGACACGTAATCGACAGCGACGAGTATGTAGTTATTTCCAAAAGAAGGTGGGAAAGGTCCCATGAAATCTATTCCCCAGACGTCGAAGATTTCTACCTCTAAGATTCCTTTCTAAGGCATTTCATCGCGTCGTGAGATGTTTCCAGTTCGTTGGCATCTATCGCACTTTCGCACAGCGATGTGAACGTCTTTCCAGAGATTAGGCCAGAATAAGCCGGCTTGGAGAATCTTAGCGCACGTCTTAGATGTACTAGCATGACCACCGTATGGTGCTGAGTGGCATTGGGAAATAATATTTTCTATTTCTTCCTCTGGGACACAGCGATGATATATGTTGTCGGCCCTTCTCTTGAAGAGTAGGGGTTCGTCCCAATAATAGTGTTTCAGATCGTGGAAGAATTTCTTCTTTTGCTGATAAGTAAGATCTGGTGGAAGCACGCCCGCAGCGAGGTAATTAACGATGTCAGCATACCAAGGTAATGTGACTTGGGCATAGACGGCTTCTACGGCTTTTTCGAATTCTGGATCTTCCGAGATTGAGTTGGGTACATCACTTTCTAATTTGGCTATCAGACGTTCGTACGGGAAATCGTCAATTATCGGTACTGGTTCGTGTCTGATGCCTTCTATTTGGGATAAGTGATCTGCAACAACGTTCTCGGTTCCTTTCTTATCTTTGATTTCTAAGTCAAACTCTTGTAATAACATGATCCATCTCAATAGTCTTGGTTTGGCATCCTTTTTGCTTATTAGTTACCTTATGGCAGCGTGGTCTGTGTATATTATAATGTTTGCTCCTACTAAGTAAGAACGGAATTTGTCAAGCGCAAATATAACTGCTAGAAGTTCCTTTTCTGTGGTAGCGTAGTTCATTTGGGCAGGATCTAAGGTTCTACTGGCATAGTAGATAGCATGGAGTTTCTTGTCCTTCCTTTGTCCTAGAACTGCGCCTACAGCGTAATCACTCGCGTCGCACATGATTTCAAACGGTAGTCTCCAATTTGGTGGTTGCATGATTTGTGCGGTGATAAGGGCTGATTTCAATGTTTCGAATGCTTTTAAACAGTCGTCGTCGAAGACGAACTCAACATCTTTCATTAACAGGCCGGTCAAAGGTTTTGTGATTTTCGAGAAATCTTTTATAAATCTCCTGTAGAAACCGGCATGTCCTAGAAAACTCCGTATTTCTCGTACGGATTTTGGAGGTTGGAGATCTTTTATAATCTCTATTTTAGCTTTGTCTACCTCAATCCCTCTATCTGATATGACATGTCCTAGAACTATTCCTTGTCGGACCATAAAATGGCATTTCTCCCAATTTAGGACGAGGTTTACTTTTACGCAACGTTCTAGTACCATTTCTAAGTTTTGTAAGCATCCTTCGAAACTTTGTCCACACACCGAGAAATCGTCCATAAACACTTCCATAATGTCGTCTATGAAATCTGCAAAGATTTCCATCATGCATCTTTGGAAGGTTGCTGGAGCGTTACAGAGTCCGAACGACATTCGGCGGTAAGCAAAAGTACCGTAAGGACAGGTGAATGTAGTCTTTTCTTGGTCATCAGGATGGATGGGAATTTGGAAGAATCCTGAGTAACCATCTAGATAGCAGAAATATGAATGTTTGGCTAGTCTTTCCAACATTTGGTCTATGAAGGGTAGCGGGAAGTGATCTTTGCGCGTAGCCTTGTTAAGCTTCCTATAATCAATACACATCCTACTTCCAGTCACGACTCTTTTTGTTATCGATTCGCCTTTTTCGTTTTTAACTACTGTGACTCCTCCTTTCTTTGGTACGACATGAACTGGGCTAACCCATTCACTATCGGAGATCGGATAGATGATTCCTGCATCTAGTAATTTCTTTACTTCATCTCTGACTACAGTGCTCAGGATGGGGTTTAGTCTTCTCTGATGCTCTCGAGAGGTTTTAGAGTCTTCCTCTATTGTAATTCGATGCATACAGATCGAAGGGCTTATACCTTTTAAATCGCTTATGTTGTAGCCTAACGCGGTGGGGTACTTCTTTAGGACTTCTAATAACTTTTCGGTTTCTGGTTGTCCTAAGTCGGCGTTGACTATCACTGGTCTTTTTAGTTCATCGTCTAGAAATTCATATCTGAGGTTTTTGGGTAGAGTTTTAAGTTCTAAAGATGGGTTCTTCGGACCTGGCATATGGTTTGGGGTCAGTGCTAAGCTTTCGCTTAGGCTGTCGTCTTTATACGATTTACGCCAATTGTCGTCTTCAGAAATGTCGGGTATTTGAATCTTTATTATTTCTGAATACGTGGTCTCTTCATTTTCAAGTTCTCTTATGCATTCGTCAATTTCGTCTACTAAATAGCAGGTATCGTCTATTGCTGGTGCTTGTAAGAACTTGGTGAGAATGAACTCTATCTTTTCTTCTCCTACTTCGAATGTTATCCTTCCTTTCTTCACGTCTATAATTGCTCCAGCTGTAGCTAGGAACGGTCTTCCTAGGATAATTGGGGTTACAGTATCTTCCTTGATGTCCATGATTATGAAGTCGGTTGGAATGTAGAATTGTCCTATGCGTACTGGAACGTTTTCCAGTATTCCGACGGGGTATTTTACTGATCTGGCAGCTAATTGTACGGACATTTTGGTTGGTCTGAGTTCTCCCATATTCAGCTTTTTGCATATAGATAAGGGCATAACACTGATACTAGCTCCTAAATCGCATAGAGCTTTGTCTATTACGAACTTTCCTATGACGCAGGGTATGGAGAAACTACCTGGGTCTTTTAATTTAGGAGGCATGTGGTTCTGAATAATAGCGCTACACTCTGCAGTAAGTGTAACTGTTTCGTTATCCTCAATCTTTCTCTTGTTCGACAGGATCTCTTTGAGAAATTTGGCGTATGACGGCATTTGAGTTATCGCTTCTGTAAAAGGAATAGTAATATTCAACTGTTTAAGGAGCTCTACAAATTTCTTAAACTGTCCTGAAGTTTTAGAGTTTATTAGTCTTTGCGGATAAGGAATAGGTGGTTTATATGGCGCTGGAGGTGCTTGAGGTTTTTCACTTGCGGTATCCTCCTTCTCGTTGTCCTCCTTCTTCTCTAACTCAGATTCCTTCTCTGCTTGTTCAGTTGGTTTCTGTTGCATGGCTGAGTTTTCGGTCCTCGGATCGATCGGTTCGTCCAATTCTTTTCCACTTCTTAGTATCACAGCATTTGCTTGGCCTTTGGGATTCTGTTCGGGTTGTCCAGGAAATGTGCCAGCAGGTGCGGCAGCAGATGCTTGCTGTTGAGCCACTTGTGATATCTGAGTCTCTAACATTTTGTTGTGGGTGGCTAAAGCGTCTACTTTTCCTGTCAACTGTTTAATTTGCTCGCTAGTGTGTATGTTTTGATTTAGGAACTCTTTGTTCGTTTGAGCTTGAGTAGCTATGAACTTTTCCATCATCAATTCGAGGTTTGATTTCCTAGGTGCATTCTGAGCAGCTAGTTTCTGATATCCTTGCGGAGCAGTAGGCATTTGCAATGCATTTTCGCTTTTGTAAGAAAAGTTTGGATGATTTCGCCAACCTGGGTTGTAGGTATTTGCGTAGGGATTTCCTTGAGCATAATTTACCTGGTCTGGCGGGATTCCGGCTAGCAATGGGCATTCGGGTGCATTATGAGTGGTGCTTCCGCATAACTCGCAATTTGGAGTTACTGCAGCGACAGTTGCAGTGGGGTTAACGGTCAGACTATCGATCTTTTGTGCTAGAGCATCTACTTTAGCATTGAACTTTTCAAGGCTGCTGATTTCGTACATCCCACCTTTCGCTGAGGTTTTCTCATTTGGAGTGCGTTCACCTCCACATTGGCAATGGTTTTGTGACATGTTTTCTATTAATTGATAGGCTTCATCGTATGGCTTATCCATAAGTGCACCGCCCGCGGCAGCGTCTATTGTCAATCTAGTATTGAATAGAAGCCCATTATAGAAAGTATGGATTGTCACCCAGTCTTCTAGACCGTGGCGAGGACATGTTCTCATCATATCTTTGAATCATTCCCAAGCTTCATAGAGAGATTCAGTATCTTTCTGTCGAAATCCGTTGATTTGAGCTCTAAGCATAGCAGTTTTGCTTGGTGGAAAATATCTCGCTAAGAAGACGTTCTTCAATTGCTCCCACGTCGTAACGGAGTTGGATGGTAACAATTGTAACCATGTCCACGCTCTGTCTCTAAGAGAGAATGGGAAAAGACGAAGTCTTATCGCGTCTGGAGTTACTCCAGTTGCTTTCACTGTGTCTGCGTATTGTACAAACTTCGTTAGATGTTCGTTCGGATCCTCAGTTGCGTTTCCTGAGAATTGGTTTTGTTGTACAGCCGACAGCAATGATGGTTTCAGCTCAAAATCATTTCGGGTAATAGCTGGGGCAGCAATGCTACTTCTAGGCTCCATCTGGGATGGTGTAGCGTATGCCTTCAGCGGTTTGTTCGGAGGTCCTTCAGCCATCTCTGGTTCTTCGGATTTGGGAATGGGAGTGAGAGGATCGGAAATATTATGTTTGAGTTGGTACTCGATGATTCGGCTTCTTAGATGTAAGAAGCGTTCTAGTTCTGCGACTGAAGGTTTCAAGATATCGCTTTGTGGGCGATCACTTGGCATACAATCGACAGCACTAGTAAAGGAAAAATGAAAATTGTTTACCTAGTCTATACGACGTAACAGAAGGTTACACTATTGACTAAACGGGTCCCCGACAACGACGCCAAAAACTTGATCGCGACTTTCTATGTCTAATACAACTAACTGCAAGTGCACAGTCTATCGCGTAGTAATAAAAGATATCGATCCCACAGGGACTCGTAATCAAACTAGTGTTCTCGGGAGTTACTATGTTTAGCTAGGTAGAATATGTTTTAAGGGAATAAGATTGTCACTAAAAGGGGGAACTAAGATTACTATTTAGATTTTAATCAATTGGATCGATACGTAGTAATTGTGTTCTTCAGGGATTTGATAAGTTACTGGTGTATGAAATAGTTTTCGCAGTTTATTTAAGCAGAAAATGGAGATTTGAAGACTCTCGTCTCACGATGGTTATTGACGCTAATCATAATCCTAAGGGCCAAACGTACACTTTCGTATCCCGTTCGGGGTTAAAACTATTTTTTTGGAAATCTCTAAGTTCTAATTCGTTTTAAAGTGCTTTCGCTGTTATTAAAACAAATGCCTAGTGTTTACTATCTGACCTTACCGCAGCTTTCGCTTGTTGGTTCGTATCTTAATTAATTTCCCACTTTCGTGGCAAAACTACTTTTAAATAAGTTCTCGCTTTCGCGACGAAGTTTATTTCGTGAATCAATTTTAAACACTTAGACCATAAATTACTTTTGTGAAAAGAAAGTTTTCAAACAAGAGTTATCAAATCCCATTCGAATTATTACTACATATCGATTACCTAAGTTTAGCTAGACATGGAATTTGGAAAAACAAAACATAAATAATAATAATAAATAATAAATTGCATTATAATGAAATAGAAGTCGATCAAAATGAAAACATGTAAATAATGCCAATTGGCCTTTGGGCAGATCCTCCACAGATGTTGGCAGGATTCTGTCTTTAGTTCCAAACTGATCGTACAGTGCAATAGGTATTACAGAAGAGCAGAAATGGAAATGAGGAAATGGAAAGGGAGATAAAGGAAAGGAATACAAATAAAAACTGGAAAGTAAATTTGCTCTGGAAATTAAATTCGGCAGCACTTCGTGGTATGAATGCAGCACACTTTCTGAAGTCCCCTGCTTCCCTTTTTATAGAAGTGGAATCCCAACGGTTATCTCTGAGGATGATGGACCTTGAGGCAGATAATTTAGGGAGTAGTGGACCACTTAATGGGAATTGGAACTGCTCTTTTGACGTGAAATCTGAGTGGGGCGTTTTTGCCTGCATGACGGTCGTCACAAGGTGTGACGGTCGTCACCCGTGTGACGGTCGTCATGCATCTGTGACGGTCGTCACATCAGCAAAAACAGTCTGTTGCGCTTTTCATTGTGTTTTCACTCCTTTTTCGTCCATATTTCATCTGGGATTGCTTCTTTTCTTCATGTTGCCTTGTTTAGACGTGATCATTGAATACCTGCAAAAACATCAGACAAATACACGGAAATAACCCGAAATCGGATCGAAAACGGTTAGACTTTAGTTGAATTATGCATGAAAATATCTATATGATTTCGTGTTATCATACCTTAGTTCATGCTTGCTCATTTGTACCTCAAATAAAACCCCATGTAACACCCTCTTCTATACCCCCAAATAAATGCATATACAAATTTATCAGAGTGAAAATTTTAGAATAAGGTATAAAGGAAGAATGTCACAATTTCACCAATGAAACACTTTAACATTTGCTCCATAAAATATGTAACATTTTCATGGTTTAGAAATCACATTTCAATATTTAAATTTAAGCGGAAGATAAAATCATTTAATCGTTTCCAAAATATTAATTCACATACAGATAAGATATCCAGATTGATACATCATGTCAGGTAATTACAAAACCACATCAGCTGATACATCGCAATGTATCACAAAAGAATAACTATACTAGTCTAACTACCCGGTGTTACATATCAGAGCAGCCGACTCAAAAGAATGAAGATAACTTCACAAAAAAACTCCAGCATCCTAATCTGCAATGCCTCGTAGAGCATTATAAAACAGCAGAAGGGTGAGAAATATAACCATAATACTCAAAGCATAAGATTATATATATATAGGTAATCATATAATTCAACTCCATATTTCTCACCACAATTCACCCTCTTAGTCATATATATTTACCACACATATATAGACAACATGAATATTCACAAAGCATTCCCACATCATGCATACACTCACATTTCCACAATCTTATCATTCACACATAAGCATCTCTTCATGCATATGTCATATATCAATGTGACTCAACAACTCAATGCAACTCATGCAATGCGGTACCGACTCTCGTTATCATTTTTCGGTTTTTACATTAAATCGGGTCCACTCTTCTAGACCGATAACCTGTTATCATTTTTCGGTTTTTACATTAAACTGGGTCCACTCTTCTAGACCGATAACAACAAAGGCCCGTCCTCTAAGCCTTCAAACCCACTAATCAAATGCACTTAAGACCGACATCTTAATCTCATGCATTCCAAT
Organism: Lathyrus sativus; assembly: GCA_963859935.3. Taxonomy (NCBI): domain Eukaryota; kingdom Viridiplantae; phylum Streptophyta; class Magnoliopsida; order Fabales; family Fabaceae; genus Lathyrus; species Lathyrus sativus. The sequence goes on from OZ012735.1 coordinate 876,684,115, forward strand.
AATTCATCTCTTCAAGAATTACAACATGATTGCACACACAACATATTCATAACAATTCAAGGTATTCACATTAATACCATTAACGTAATTCATAAGTCATGCACACATATCCACAATGTTCTCATGCATACTTATCACACAATTGCATACAACATTAAGCATTCACAATTTATCAGACAATGCACACATAACCTCTATTATGTTCTCATGCATTTCCAATCAATACAAACAATATACACATCTCAAAACCTAGGATTCACGCCCGAAGGCTACCCACAACATATCACAATAGTACATAAACTATGCGATTAATCAAGCAATAAACCATAGTCGAACCACACAATCAACCTATGGATAAATCTCAAATAAAATATCAACCTGTCATACTCGCTACTCCTTCGCTAAGCGAACTCCTAGCGAGTATTTGCTACTTGTTCGCCTAGCGAACGTGCTAGCGAATCTCAACAGAAGTTACTGACTTCATTCGCTACCTGCTCGCTACAGCGAGCTTCCCAGCGAATCGTTCGCTATCTCTTCGCTACACTTTCGCTACCAGCGAACACACCAAAATCCATTTTGTCAAAGTCTGGGACCATTCGCTACTTGTTCGCTGAGCGAGCTCCTAGCGAGCATTCGCGACCTGCTCGCCTAGCGAGCTGCTAGCGAGTGTCTGCGTATTTTGTTTTTCACTTACTGTTATCCAACTCAACCAAATCCAAAAACTCCAATCTCACCAATCCAATTCCAATACTCTTAGTCTAACATTTCTAGACTATTCTACATCATCTATTTCAGATTTTAACCGATTAAATTGAGTTCTACCGATTATTCCAACTTTTGCCCTAAATGGAAAAGGATGGAAACTACACCAAAACCTCAACCCAACATATATAACATCATGCAATGATCAAATAGAAACATTTCTCACCCTTACCTCGATTAATCGGAGCTTTGATGTTGGTTCTTGATGATTTTCCACTTTCCTCTTCTTCTCCTCTCTTTCTCTTCTTCTTTCTTTCTAAATGTTTCTCTCTAACTTTCTTTTCTTTTCCTTCTCTATTATATATTTCCTTTATTTTCCTTCCTTCCAATTTCCTTCTCAATTCTCTATTAATTCCAATTAATAAAAATTAATTTCCAACATTAATAAAAATCCCACTAAATCAATTAATTACTATAATTAATTATTTAATGAAATTCGGGTTGTTACACCCCCTATGACCAAACTTTTTATCCCACTTAGGTGATGGATTGAAGAAGTTTTGAGGGCTGGTTTGAGTCATTGTTGAGTATTTTTCATTTGACTTTGATTGGATTTTAGTTTCCCCTCGATTCATGCTCGATAAGGTGGAACACCAAAAATATTTGATTTATTTGGTGATGCTTTGAGTGAAATTATATCATGAGGTTTTGGCTTCTGTTTTTCACTTGACTTGGGTACCTTGTGCAATTTTCTTGGCATTTATTGAGCCTTTTTCTATTTTTAGTGATTCTTGCAATTCAAGTCACTTTTAGGGTTGTTTATGCATGCTAGTCTTGACCTAATTCTTGGGATATGATCACGAGTGATACCTTAAACACTTCTTAAGCCTTGTTAGCTCATGTTGACATGCTTGAGGTGCTGCCTTGCTTGTCATAGGTCAATAGAATGTATAACTTGCATCACAAGTCACTTGTGAATCATGCTTCTCCACTTGTTTAAGTGTTGAGTTTGTGTTAGGACTTTGTTTCCTTCACTACATATGATTGTGATTGGGCTTTGCTTCTTGTTTTGAGCTTGATTTTGGGTCATTTCCTTTGAGTTTCACTTCTGCCCCATGTGGTTTACCCCCTTGTTCATGATAGTTTGGTGTCATTTATGTATACTTTGAACTTGTCATGAACATTGGTGCTTGTTTACTTACGTTGATTGGATTGTTTTGTTTGAATCTTAAGGAATGTTGGTTGAGATGTGCTTGTGGTGATGGATTCCCCACACTTTTTCCTCCCTCTATTCTTTATTTGTTGCATCTTTTCTTTGCATCCTTTGTTTGCATTGCATGTTGACTTGTTTAAGTCAACTTCTTTTCTTTCTTTTCACTTCATTTGTGAGTGAATTATTTAGTGTTTACTTGGCCTTTTGCCATGATCCCCCTAGGATTCCTAGTCCCCCTGTTTAAGGTGGGAGTAGGATAGACATTAGGTGTTCAATCATATGCATGATAACATTAGGATAATTCTTCCCTTTCATTCCAACTTTAGGAGCATTGTGTATGACAACATTAGGGTCCAGTTTCCCCTTAGTCTGTGTCTTTCTCTTCTCATCTCCTAAACAATTCAAAACACCTAATAAAGGATAACATGTGTTGTACGCTACGATCCTTAAGTACTTGAGGAATGATGGTTGAGGGGCCTCCTCCCAACTGTCTAGAGTGTTTAGCGTATGCCCTTTAGGCGATATGCGACGCATTCGCTCTCAAGTCATAGTCTTTAGTGCAACATGAGTTACAAACTTAACTTAATTCACTTCTTTGTCTAAAAAAACACAAAAACAAAACATCAAACCTTTTTGTCCTTCGGGATTAATGGAAATTTATTTTCATAAAGAGAGTGTTGTTAACCCTTGGTTCTACCGCAAACAGGTAACGCCTAAGTCTCCAATGGTCGAGCAACGATACACCTAACTGCTAGAACGAAGGTTTAACCCTACTCGGTTTAAAACGCTTGAACCAACATGTGGTCGTGTTGTCCCAAACTACGTTTTGCTCTGTTTCCTCGTGCCAAACAAGGATACGTAGGCACAAGACGACGGTGTCTTGGCGAGCAACATTCCCCCGTAGTTTCCCGAACTACGTTGACTCTGACTTTCCTATTGCACGAGGGAATACGTAGGCATAGGACGACGATATCCTATCGAATCAGTTCTTTCCGTTTAGCTATAGCAGCCATAGATAATTTGTTTTTCACCCATAGACTAGACAACAAGCATGGATCCCGTTGAGTACAACGGACGTGATGGGTGCTCATACCTTCCCCTTGCGTAACCGACTCCCGAACCCGAGATTTGGTTGCGATGACCTATCTTTCCCTTTTTTTCGTAGGTTTTCTTTGATCGTTTCCTTCTTTTGGGATAAATAACGAGCGATGGTGACTCTTCTGTCCTTGTCGGCCCCTCTTTCACATCGATGCGACAGCTAGCGACTCTGTTGGGGAGATCTATCTGTTCCCCTATGCGAGTCAATCCTAGCGCTTGTGTGTTTTGTCTTTGGGTGTGTATATATATGTGTATGTGTTGCATTTGTATTTTTATTACATTTTTGCATTTTACTTTCAGCATTGTTATATATCTTTATTGATGTGCTGTGAGGTGGGATGGTTCCATTGTGTGATAAGCCAAAACCCAAGCTTGAGTATAACCCTAGAATTAGAAGTGGAAAGTAGTGATGGACTTGTATGGAGACATGCACAAGTTCACACGAAATTCGCGCTCAGACGAGATTCTCTTTGATGACTACCTTTCCAGTCTGTTCAGACAGTTGAGAGGATGTTGGATTTGAGGATTGTCGACTATGGGGACCGATCACTTGGGAGTCAGCTAAGTGAGGCCGCTTCGTCAGACTATGATGCCAAACCAGAAATGGTGAACGTATCATCGTTTTTCGAAAGTCTGTGACGCTGACGACCGTATAGGATGTCAGACCTTGTCGAAGATAGGTTCATACCTGTGAGTTGGGGAGGGTTATGCAGGAAACTTGACCTCTAACCTACCCGGATTTTTTATCAGAGTGAACCTTTGATCTTTGGTACTATGAGGGTGCTCCGATATATTCTCGCCAAAACGAAGCGCCGGTTCATCCCTGTCAACAACACAACAATCTTGATCCTCTGATGCATTTGCATTTTCATTTGCATTTTAACATTGACATGTATTTGTGTTTCAGGTGCATATTTTTCTCTTGATTCTAGTAAGCCCATCCACTGCTATCATGGAGGTTTGTTTGAAGAAGACTGTGGTGTACAAGTTTCCTACTCCAAATATAGGGTCCTTGCTCAGTTTAGTCTCGACAACTGATTACAGCGTGATGAAGGATTTCAAGAAAGACCATGGGAAGATTTTGAGTTCTGTCTGCGAGGCTTCATTGTTTGAGTTAAGAGGTCTTCATACTTTGCTTCAGTTTTATGATCCTCAGCTGTGGTGTTTCACTTTCCCAGAATATGTGTTGATGCCTACTTTAGAAGAATTTTTTTTGCTGCTAGGAATTCTAGTTCTGGAACAGATGCCTTTCTACCATTCTGAGGCAGAACCTAACCTGACAAAGCTCACAAATTCTCTTCACCTGGACGCTTCTGAATTAGAGGGAAAAATGAATAGAAGGGGTGGAGTACTTGGATTCTCACTATCTTTCTTGGTGAGCAAAGCTCAACGTTTTGCAAAAGAAGGATGTTGGATTGTTTTCAATGCCATCTTAGCTCTCTGTATCTATGGCATAATATTGTTTCCCGACATCCCTGATTTTGTTGACTTGGATGCCTTTCACATCTTTGCCTCCAAGAATCCTGTCCCAACACTCTTAGGAGATGTTTATCATTCTGTCTACTACAAGAATGAGAACAGAAGAGGGAAGAGTGTTTCTTTATGTGTGCCTCTCTTGTATAGATGGTTTATTTCGCATCTGCCTAAGTCTGGTTCTTTTGTCGACATCTCTGGCACTGCTGATTGGTCAGAAAGACTTATGGGTTTAACATATGAGAATATTGTATGGTTCAACAGAGACCTTCTGGGTGTGGAGTTTGTCTATAGTTGTGGTAGTTTCCCCAATGTCCCTTTGATTGGGAGAAAAAGGGGTATTAATTATAACCCTGCTCTCGCAGTCAGGCAGTTTGGTTATGCTCTAAGAGGACCTCCGAAGGAAGAAGAAATACAGGAATCTCTGTATTTCACCGGTTTGATTGATGCTGAGACCGTAATCAAATTGGAAAAGGCTTGGGGTAAGATTCACCGCGAAGGGAAATCTTCTTTTGGCAAGAGCGATTCTAGAGCTTATGGGCCTTACATTGAATGGATTCAGGAGAGAGTCGAGAGATTGTTGCTTCCCTTTCCTGTAAGAGATCCTTTGTATCTGTTGTTTTGATCATGACTGTTAGTTGAGCTGATTCAGGTTACCAAGCTAAATCATTCGGGAGACGGTTTGAATTTTCAATACAGAAGACAGTTTGATTTGCCGTTTAACTGAATTTCTCTGCTTATATGTTCGAGGCCATATTCATTGACTTTATTATCGGGATGATTAATTGCCGAATTCAGAGTTTGGAACGCCGAAGCATAATTGGATAATTTTCATTGGATGGATTTAATCAGTTGCATTTATGGAGATTGGACGAATTTAATCGGACGAATTCATTCAGACGAATTTATTTGGAGGAGCTTAACCGATTAAATTTAATTAAATGAATTTAGTTGTTTGGGTTTATTTGGAGGAATTTAGTTGGATAAATTTAATTAAATGAATTTATTCGTGTAAGTTTAATTGGATGAAGTAGTCGGATGATTTTTAATCGGAGGAATTTGATCGAAAAATAAAGAATTTGAATTTTTCATTTCAATTCTCTTTTTTTATTATTATTATTAGAAAGGAAAATTATAAATTTAATTGCAAAATGGTTTCCTAATTCCTAAAAAAGGTCCTATTTTTTCCTAAAGCCGTCTTCGTGTCCGATTCTTCAACCTTCGATTTTTCTAAACCTGCAAAAAAAATCGACAACAGAGAGGAAATAATGGTTAAAGTTAGAAGCGATTAAAGTTGGTTTTTCGGTCCCGATACCCTCAGTTAATTATCATCATCGGGTACGTCAAGAGGGTAACGGAATATTCCGCCGCCAGCTCCCGACTCCATTTCCGACCCCGGCACGGATCTGGAGCTTCTGTTCTAATTGTTGCAAGAGAGAAAAAAGTGATTTTTTAGAAAAGTGATTCTGAAAAAAGAGCTTTTGGAAAATGCACTTATTTTCATAAAAATGATTTTTGCCAAACAAGGCACAAACAAGTTTCCCAAAAATTCTGAATGTCAAACAAATCAAACAACAAATCTGGAAAATAGCAACCAGATTCGCAATAGGCAATAGCAACAATGGAGCCATGAATTTCGCAGCAACAGTAACTAGCCATGAAAAGTTCAGCAAACCCAGCAACAAAATAGTAACAATAAGCAACAAAGATTCTTGAAAAATCTACAAAACGAACCAACAAATCCGGATTCAACCTGTTTCAAAACAGAAAACTCATGAAAATTGCAACAACATTAGAACAGAAAATCGTGAATAACGGAAATCACAAATTCAGGCCCAGAAGAAGGAAGAATCAATTGAAAATCATAATTTAAAATCAACAACAGAGGAATCATAAAGGGGGCGGAGAAATCCCTAAAGGAAAAAACCATTCGCATGCAACAATAATTGCGCGAAAGTATCACCATCATCCGCAAAATCTCAACCTCAAAGCCTCAGAAATCTCATCATTGGCCGTAAAACAAACCATCGCGAATGGTCGCCGTTAACCGCGAACACCACCATCAAGAACATAGCTCCGTCAACGAACAACCGCGACTCAGAGAACCTTCAATCCGTTCTCATTACGGTCCGAAAACACCAACGGAAACCAAGCCGTCTGCCAAAGTCCATCACAAACCGTTGAATCCAAGAACAAAGCCACCGCTCCAATCACTTCGAATCTCTAACAAAGAGAGGTGAGCAATTGTTTGCCATTAACAGAGTTCATGGGTTTTTTTCCAGGTGGTATGAAGAAGAAGAAGAAGAAGGAAAGACGAACATGCAAAAGGAGAAGAGAGAAGGATTTTGTTGACAGCAAGAACTCCCATGGCCGTCGCGCCGTGTGGGAGAAGATAAAGTGAAATGAAAACCCTAAAAAATGCCTTCAACAAACCGTTCCCCTCCCCCTTTCTTATTACTTTTTTCTTTTTATATTTTATTTTATAATTTATAATTATTAGTTAGTGTATAATATAGTAATTAGAATTAACTTTATTATTATTACACCACACTAAAACTTTTTATTATTAAACCATATTTTAAACTTTATTATTATTATTAAACTATAAGATTAAAACTTTCTTATAAAACTAACGTTATTAATTAAAACCACTTTTTAAAATAAAAATTCAACTTTGTAAATCAAAGCCATTTTTTATTTAAAATTCACTAAAAACCTTTTTTAAAAAACTCATAATTTAAACTCATTTTTAATAACTTAACATTAAATCCATTATTAAAAAATTTTTTAACAGAAAAACATTTAACTAAAACTCCTATTAACACTTGTTTTTAAAAATTAATTAAACCCACTTTTTTTTAAAATTTTAAATTAGAACCATTTTTAATACCATAAAATTAAAACTTCGATTTAAAATTAATATTTTTTAACAAGGCTAAAGTTTGAATTTTAAAATTAACATTTTCTTTTAATTGTTAAGTTTATTAATCCAATTCTTTTTCTAATTAAAATCTCAATTTTTGTAGATAAATTAACACTAACCTTCTTACAACATTAAATTTAAAATTATTTTTAATTCTAAAACTTTTGCTTGAAAATAATTCTAGCCTAATTTGCTAACACCTTCATTTTAATTTTCTAACCTAAAAACGCTAAAATAAAAATACTTAACATTCCAGTTAATTATCATCTGACTTTCATATCTCTTGTTTGTACTTGGCCACTAATTTCACATTTGGTCGTGTTTTCATTTTCTATGGTTGTAACTTTATGCGAGGGCATCGTCGCTTTTATTTCGTTATTTCTTGCATTTTTCATGGGTTGTAATTTATGCGAGGATATCGTCGCTGTGCAATTCCTTTCCTGTTTTCGCACTTTCCCGTTATTTTCATACTGCCGTTTAATCATTTTTCATTATTTACCGTTAAATCCCCTCCGAAGGAATAGGTCTAGTCATTTGACCGTCGTGTCAATAGTCCTTAACCCTTGCGTCTTTCACCTTTCAAACCTAGAAACTCTGAGTCGTCGTACTCATATTTTTAGGCGTCCCGCCGTGGACCAAATTATCCTTTACCCTAGCATTAGGATAAGGAGTCGCCGCACTCCGTATTAGGTTTTCCGACGTGGAATATGATATGCTTAAAATATACTGGTTATTTGACTCGATTTCGCTCACGTTATTTAGTATTTTATTGCCGTTTTTTGTATTATGCCTTTATTTTGTTTCTTTTTCAGGTTTTTGTATTTTCAAAGCTACTCGAGAAGAAATGAAAAAAACGAGCTAAAAACCCTACTTTTTGAGGAATTGTACACATGGCTTCCACCATGGCGGGCGCCATAGGGGATGCCACACATTGGATAGAAGCCAACTGCTGACAACTGCCACATCTCCCACTCCTTTCCACCATAGTTCATGTGGCGGACGCCACAAGGAGGTGGCGGACGCCACCATCACACGACCATTTCCCTCCCAAAAGAAGTTGGAGGACATTCCTGTCTTTAGCTGTACTTTCCTACCATTATAAATAGAAGATTTTTGTTTCATTTCAAATCATCCAAGCTTAGAGAATAGAACTCAAGTCATAAATTTCACCTATTGTAAAGTGATAAACTTCTCACATTGAGGGGTTATCACACTGTGTAATCGAGTCTGTAATCGAGTTTGGAGCACTTGGGTAGAAGTTAAACCTGCCGCCATTTTAATTTTGTCTTTTTACTTCCAGTTATTCAAGATTTTAAAGCCTCTCGTTTAGAGAAGGTTTCTGTCTATTTATTGCCTTTTATTTATTTACCCGCCTTTATTTCCCGCACCGTTTACTTCTCGCATCGCAGTTTATTTATTTACTTACCTGCACTTTATTTACTCGTATTTGTTTACCATGTTTGGCTAAATCTTAAGGGCTAGGATGCGAGGATTATAGTTGTCGCGGTGAAAATCGGATACCAAACTATTGATTAGTTTGAATCTTTAATTCATTTTGCAACCGAACTTTGATTTGTCCAAAGGAAGGGATAAAGATCGAAATTCCCACAATGCAATGCAAATGCAAGCTAGAGAGTTTAGGTTCGGGGGTCGGTTAAATTTAGGGAAGGTGCTAGCATCCTAAGTTTCTGTAGTACTCTACAGGAACCTCTTGTTTTATATTGTTTATTTCTATGGTTTATCTGCTTAATGTTAAAAGAACTAGGGGTTTATTTCTAAGTATACTCGATAAGATGTCGCATCTTATGCCTACATATCCTTACGGGAGTAGAATCAGAGTACTTATAGTTCCACTAAAGGGTTAGAGGAGTTCTTTGACTGTGGTCAAAGTTCCTACAGGTTTAGGGTAGTTGATTGATTGAGTTTAGGAAAAAAGGTGAGTTGTCATTTTAAGAGAGATTTAACCGCCACAGGTTGTAGGAAAATAGTCTTTGCATCGTCTTAAGAAAAGGGTTCAAGTACTCGAATTGTTTGACGAGTACGCCTTTATCTCTCTTAAGGCAAAGTTCCTACGGTATTGACTGTAATTGATGTGGGGTGGAGATTCTATCTCGCTTAAGATGATTTGGCATCTTTCTCTAATGTGTTTGAATATTGTTTGTATTGTGTTGTTTTCCTATGTTGTAAAATAAAGAACAGTCCTTCCTATGGGGTAGGACCTATCTTGAAGATTAACTTGAATGAGATCAAGGATCATGTGGGATATGATGCAAATGATATGCACTACACACAATTGTTGAATCATGTGTAGGGTTTTCCTTTGGACGGAATGCAATGCGTGAATATAAAGGCGATAATGTAAATGTAATGAAATAAATTGTGGAAGAGTAAAACATACACATACGCATGAAAGCGCTGAAGTGTGTGAATCGTGAATGTGTTGTGGAGTGCAAGCGTGCTCGATTGAATGTTGGTTCGATCTTATCTTAGTTGAGTTGACTTTAAGGGGGAGGTTGTTTAAAAGTATATTATTTTTTGGTGAGATTGGTTTATGAGAGAAATTATATTAAAGGGTGAATTGGATTTTTTATTAGTGAAATTGAATTAAGTGATTTTAGATAAAAATTATTTTAAATAAGCAAGTACCTATTAAATAAATTGGTTTTAGTTATGATATAAAAGGTTATTATTATTAACAAGTGAATATACTTTTTAAAATTATGAAAATGATTTTCCCATTATAAAAATGGTTTTTATTAAACAGATACAAGTTATTAAAAGATTTATTTTTAAAAAAAGTTATATGTTTATTAAAAAGTTATTAAGTTATAGTGGGTAAAATAGGTTAATTAATTAAAATATTAATTAAAGGAGTTATTGATTTATTTAAAAGCTGGTGATTTAATTTATTGGTTAATTAATAAAAATAAAATTAGATTGATGGTTAATTAATTAGGGGGTAGATTAAGTATTAATTAATTTAAAATTGTATTTTAAGTTATAATTAGGTTGATTAAAACAGATTGAATGGTTAATTAGGTTTGAGTGGGTTAATTAAGGGATAATCGTGAGATTAACGGTATGTGTGGTGATTAGTGGTGTCGTGTGTGTGTATCATGGAATTAGCAGATTACATCCAATTTAATAGGACAACAAAAGAAAACCCTAATCCCCTTAATTTCTCCCCAATTTCTCGCCAATTCCTCGATCGCGTCTCTCTCTCTCTCCGATCGCCATCCCCCTTTCTCTTCAAATCCTCCATCGATTCTCCCCAAAATTCTTTACCATCTTCTTCTTGTTCGTAGGCCTTCGTTTTTTCTCCTGAAAACGAACGCAAACAAGTCAAAACGTTCGCCAAATAAAAAATGAAAATTACCGTGAGGTATCGGCGACGGTAATCGGTTTTGACGTGGATGGGGATTCTGGTGGTGGTGTTTGATTCTTTGGTGGACTCGCGCAAGCGGTATCTGTCGAAGACGATGGTGAGGGTCTTGCGGTGGAAGGGGTTCTCCGGCGATGAATTCGCGGTGGGGCTTGCAAAGATAAGTTTCTTGTTACTTTCGATTTGCACACTTTAGGGTTTGATTCAGGATTTTTGTGGAATTCTGTATGGTTGTGAATCTCTGAGATCGTGTTTTTTTTTTTAGAATTGTTTGTGGATTTCTTTGTGAATTTTTCTAATGGCTTCTCCCTATTTCCATCTCAATTCATCTTCTTTATATAGACTCCTTTGAGCCAAAAGATAATAACTGACAATGAATTCTTTCCTCTTTTATTCTGACATGTTTGTGATCTTCTTAAAGAGATTTACTTTTTTGTGATTATGTTGTGTTGGAATTCTGATCTTGACAATTTACGCTTATGACTGTTGGTTTGTTGTTTCCATTTTGGTTTATTTGCCTCCAATGGCTCTTTATGATCGTGGTTTATTGTCGAACTTCTGACTTATTGGTTGTCACCTGACAAACCTTTTGGCTATGCTGCAGGGTATCAACTGGGATGATTTTGCAGCTGCTATTGAGATTGTCGAACAATTGCGGTCGCAGTTGTGCTTGTAAAGCCTGTGGCTGGGATTTATGAACTCTTTCCTTTGATTCTGATAACAAGTCAAGTGGGTTGTACACACCCCGCTGTGAAATCTCTCCACATTGCAATTTCAGAGCTTGATGCATTTCGAATCGAGTTATTTTCTTTTTGATAGCAGTCCCTTCAGATATGAATGTTGAAAGTGGAAGAAATCTGCATTTAGGCTTTATTTCAACTGATATACTGTGGCTAGATCCTTGACTACCCTCTTTGATTTTTGTTAATGGCAATCCTGGTCTTTTAGTATTTTCTCTGATATTGATGTTGTGCGCAGGCTATGGCTGAACGTTGACGGTGCCGGTTCCTAGCAGTGACCTTGTGGAAGAACAAAATCACAACCATATGACCATGCGAGCTGGAATTTGTTGGAGATGTGGTAAGCATTTGGATTCTGTTATGGTGAGAGGCTAATTACTTCATTGAGTGCAAGGGTGGCAACCTTTCAGCTATTCCCCGTATAACACCGATAAGACCATCTAAAGCAGGGATATGCATGGCGGACAACGGACAGCTTACAGGGAATGCACTTCTTGACAATGAGTTAGCAAAGTCTTTAAAGACATTACTGCAAGTTATGTTGCTATCAAAGTTAGCAATACATATTAACCATAAATGTCTCTTGTCTGCAGGAGTCACCAAGGGCTTCCATGGCTATCTCTTGCTGCTGGTACGAAGTCTTATATCTGCTTTGTGCAAGTCTCGAAATGACACAAGAGAAAAAAACTTCTAGCTGCAATTTGAGTTCTGTACGAAGATGATGATAAAGACCGAGAACAATGCTTGGGTGATGGTGAATAGAAGACCCTCCGAGTTCTGAAGCTGAATTAATCGAGACTAAGGCCAAAAGAGGAACGTCTTCCTCAAATGCGTGGTATACCGAGTTATCCTGCTGTGACAGCCCTGCTTAATGAATTATATGGAAGCAGGTATTCATTATAGTGCAAATGTGTTGGTTATTAAGTATTACAAATGCTTTGATTTCCACTAGGTCCATAGTATCGACAACATTGACTGTGTTTGATTAATGGTTTTAGCAGGATGAAAAGTATTGGTGAATAAACCTGTTTATCATGTCGTTCATTATAGGTTTGGCAAGTTATGAGGATGGACCATAAGATGCAGGTTCGTATGCTGATTCTGCCTAAGCCGGCTTGGTACATGGTTGTATTCTGCCCTGTGAAACGCTGAAGATACTCTGGCTAAAGCTTGTTGTGTCCTCTTCAACTGCGGGTATATCTACGGAATAAATTGGGGGGAAGAAACATCTCTAAGTTACGATCCTCATCCAAAAGAAGGTGACGAAGTCAGGCTGCTGTCGAACCGGGGAATACTGCTTTTATTTCATTTACATGCCTACTGCTAATCTGTTAGTTGCATAAAAATCCCTCCTCTCAACAAACTATTGAATATGCTCATCTATTCTTATTTCCAGATCAAATTTGATATGCTTCTAACACTGTTTTCTCCTTTTTCATGTGCTTGGTGATGATGCTTGATAGAGAATAGGCAGTTGCGGTGCTTGTTTCAAAGTTGCTGCTAGTATCATTGTATTTTACACACAATTCATGGATTAAGCTCAAGTCGCAACGTCGCCGGCGCGGTTGTTCGTTGAAGCCCCACGGCGCATATTAGATGACGAGTTCACTTTGATGTAACGGGATTAACCGGACATGAGATTATATGATTGTAGAAAGTACTACTCATGTGTAGTTATTATTGTAGAAAGTATGTTGTCACAAACACCCTTCACATACTCTCTGATCTTCCTCTTACAGGGATTGTGTTGTAACCAAAGCTTTGTAAAATAGGGAGGATACCATGTATTGCAAATCTTGAGTTCCAATTTCTACGTGAACTTTTGATTTAATAGTCATAGTTATGATGAAAAACAAAGTCTCTTCAATTAATCATAGCAGGTCCTCAATTGAATCAATACAAATTTATTCCAAATCATGTGACACTCTTAATGATATACCAATGCCAATGTCGAGTAGGGTATCCTAGATAACGATGAATTCAAGCTTTGACGTTTAATCCCTTCACTGCAAAAAATGTAAACTGAAATGGAGAAGACTTGGCTTGTAATGAATCCCTTAATTTAAGATTAGCCTTAAAATGAGAGCTTTCCACTTGTGATTTGAATTCATAACTTGTACATTTGGATGGTGGATGTGTCATGTGATCATATTACTGAGCCAACAATGATTTTAAATGCTTCTGATGAGAACCATGAAACTCCCAATGATGGCCAACATAACCTTGCAGCCCATCATTAATCACTATGGCCTGAACCAAAATACCCTGGTCATGACTTTAATGTGGGATACGGTCATAAAGTCCATCTAATCCGTCCTCGAATCCATGCTCTCTAAATAGCCTTGATACGCTTGTCTGTAAGAATAAGTATCATCTCCCTTTGAAATTCGTACACCTGCACGCCCTTGTTAGTCATGATAATACGTAAAAAGAAAACACGTAAAAACATAAGGAGGTGGGATCTTAAGGTCAAAAATTAGGGTGCAACAATAGTTATAATTAGTATTCCACACGGTTGTCGGTATAATTACTTAGGGGTTGTTTTAACTTTTAAAACTTATTTTTTGTACTTCAAATTTGTTAACCTTTAGATAAATTTGGTTAGTTTTGACTGTTCCAAGGAAGCAAAAGTGCTTGGCTCAGTCAATTAGGGATCTTTAATGTTTAAGAAAACCGATTTTAAAACTGTTTTCGGACGCATTTATGGATTTAAAGTCTGGTTCGCAAGAACCTCTTTTTGTTAGAAATTCTAAGTTAAAATACTTTTCGACTAAGTCAAGAAACTATATTCCTTAAGAATAGGTTTATTAATCCTAACGCAATGCACACCTTTTTATAAGTGACAATAAGAGGGGTCGATTAGGGATAAAATCGGTTCTGAATACGCGAAAGCAACAGTTCCCGTTAAATTAGTTCTTTTCATGAGTAGAAAATATTACCCCATAAGGAATCCTATATGTACATACCTGGAATACTACGTAGCTATATGAATTGCATTTATGTCTGTTGTTTTATTATTGAATTTATTTCCGCACTTTACTTTTATTTCGCACAACCCAATCCTTTATTTGATTTGCCTTAAATAAACACCGTAACAATAGTAATTGATAGGTTGACGTTTGGTCTCTGTGGGATCGATAATCTCTTATATTACTTTGACGTTATTCGTGCACTTGCAAATTGTAACGCCCATTTTAATTATTTTTGGTTTCTGTGATTATTTTATTCGTGGGTGTATTTTGAGAATTATTGTGAAGGTCAAGAACTCATAATATTAATAAATTGTGATAAAATGTGATAATTGATAGTAATGTAAAAATTATTATTAATTATTATCATTATTATTGCTAATATTAATATAAATGAGAAAATGTTATTAATTGGATTTTTGAATTAAAGGAATTAAGAGAATTATATTTATTTTGGATTAAAAAGAAGATTATTTGGGATGAGGGGTAACATTGCCATTTTGGAAAAATATAATTGGAAGGAAGAGGAGAACACGGTTGAGCAAGAGGAGAGTTACACGATCAAGAACAACAACTTAGCAAGCGGATTTCGTGTGGATTGAGGAGTTTGTTCATCATCAAAGCTTGATTTGAGGTAAGGGAGGGATAATCAGTTAAATTTGGTAAATGCATGATTAATCGGTAGAAAGGGGGAAATCCCTAATCCCCATAGATTTCTTGATGTTTGATGTCGATTGCATGCTGTTATTGATGTGAATGTTATGTTGTTTGATGATTAATTCGTTTGCATGTGCTGGGAATATTGGGTTGAATGAATTTGGGGATTTTGAGTAGTTTCGGAGTTATGCCGGAAGTTGGTAACTTGAGAAAATGATGCGTTTTAGTGGATAGAATCGGGAATAGACCCGTAGCTCAGTTGTAGCATGTTGTTAGTTGCGAGTTTTGATTTAATCGGGCGGAACCGGGAGTGGATGATGATTCTGGTGCGCATAATTTTTTCTGAGTACGCAGGTATTCGCTGGGAGAATAAGGGGCGAGCCTTCGCCAGGCTTCGTCGAGCGAACTAGCCAGCGAGTGCTGGCATAAGCTTCTGTTTGGCTTCGCCAGAGGTTTCGCCAGGCGAATGGCAGCGAGTGTTCGCTGCGGGGCTTCGTCGGGCGAATGTGCCAGCGAGCCCGACAATAGTTTGTGTTTTTGCTGATGTTTTGTGTTGTTTCCTTTGTAGACTTGGACCCTCTTTGGTCATGTGCGACGGGAGGCTTGCTGGAGATCTGATGCGAGCGTAGGTTGGTGGTTGTAGGGCTGTTTGGTCGGTGTTTATCGCAAGTGACATAATCGTTGAATTATGCGTCATGTATGAACCGGTGCGGATGTGCACGTGACATGTGTGCACCATGTGTGTGTTGTGTGCGAGATATGAGGATCAGCATGATCGTGACGCCTTGAGCGCGTTTTGTTGGTGCGTTGTGGTGAGTGGATCCGTGAGGATCGATAAGCTTATTATGCATTGCAATTGTGTGATGTTATGTGATGTATTGGGTCAGTAGGATCGACATGCCTTGTGTGCATTGTATGTGATAAGTTGTATGGTGAATGGATCTGTGGGATCGACGCACTGTGTGTGCTTGTTATGTATGTATTTTATGATGTGAGTGGATCCGTGGGATCGGTACGCCTTGTGCGTCGTGTATATGTATATGTTGTGTGAGGGGTGGGTCAAAGGGATCGGTGTGCACTTGGTGTGCTAGATGTTTGATGTGTGTGAATATTGTGTTGTGCTCCCGGTGGGGAGGGTGATGGCCATGTGTCCATCGATGTTATTGTGTTGTGCTCCCGATGGGGAGGGTGATGGCCATGTGTCCATCGATGTTATTGTGTTATGCTCCCGGTGGGGAGGGTGATGGCCATGTGTCCATCGATGTTATTGTGTTTTGCTCCCGGTGGGGAGGGTGATGGCCATGTGCCCATCAATGTTATTATGTTGTGCTCCCGGTGGGGAGGGTGATGGCCAAGTGTCCATCGATGTTGATGAGGTGCTCCCATAGTGGAGGGTGATGACCAGGTGTCCATCGGAGATGTGCTCCCGTTGTGGAGGGTGATGGCCAGGTGTCCATCGGTATTGTTGTGGTGCTCCTATTGTGGAGGGTTGATGGCTAGTTGCCCATCGGTGTGGTGTGCTCTCTGAGGGGAGGATTGATGGCCAAGTGCCCATCGTTGATATGTGCTCCTGTGAGGAGGGTTGATGGCCTGGTGCCCATCGTGATTGTGAGTCGGTACCGTATGTTAAAAGTTGTGTGAGTGCATTTCTTGCGTGATTGTATATTGTGGATGATGGTGGGACCGTGAGTCCAGATGTTATGTATATGAAATAGCATTATTATTGATTTCTGCCTTTTATTTCATGTACTATTATGCCATTATTATTTAATCGTGATTCTCACCCCTTTGTTGCTGTTGTGGTCTGTGCTTCTTCGGAAGTACATACAATCCAGGTGTTTAGCTAGTTGGATTATGGTGTCTCCGTAGGACTGCTCTGATACGTAACATCGGGGCGTTGTTGGGTGTATTTATTGTGTATTTTTGATATGTGTGCCCCGTGGCGTATCTGATATTTTGTGAGATGATAATGTTGATCGGTGATGATGTTGTGTATTTTGGGCAGATGGCTGTTATTGTATATATGATGATGATGATGGATATGGATGATGTATGTATATAATATTTTGTGTTATGATAGACCGTATCTTTTCTGCTGCAATTTTATTGAAAAATTCAGTTAAATTATTTGGAAAAAAATATTTGTGAAAATTTTGATGTGTATTGTGGCATCCCGGTTGAGAGAGAAACTCTGATATGTGTTTTATTTGTTTGTTTTATCTTATTTTGGGAACGGGGTGTTACAAGTTGGTATCAGAGCAGGTCGGTCCGTCCGGCCAGTGTAGTGTGTTGAGTCTGTCTATAGGATAGAGTTGCTTGTTTTCTGTTAACCTGGATTGTTGTTGTTGAGCAGTATGGCTGGGAGAAATGACGCGGCGTTGGCTGCGGCGATGCAGGCTATGGCTCAAATGATGGCCAATCAGAATTTGGCTGCGGGTGCTCAGTTCAGAGACATGACGCAGTTCCAGAGCAACAAGCCACCAAAGTTTGAAGGTGGAATTCTGGATCCGGTAGCTGCACAGAAATGGCTGAAGGCAATAGAGAAGATCTTTAGAACCATGGGGTGCAGTGACGAGCAGAAGGTGAGGTTTGGTACTCACGTGCTCGAGGGGGAAGCCGAGGCTTGGTGGGATAATTACCGTCAAAGGATGGAAGCTTCGGGGACTCCGATTACTTGGGAGGTGGTTCGGTCTGGATTTCTGGAGAAGTATTTTCCAGAAGATGTCAGAAGTGCTAAAAAGGTGGAATTTTTGGAATTGAAATAGGGCAGTATGTCGGCAGCCGAGTATGCGGCTAAGTTTGAGGAGCTGGCTCAGTATTGTCCTCATTACAATACTGAGGAAGCTATGACTTCGAAGTGTCTGAAATTTGAGAATGGGCTGAGGCCAGAGATCAAGATGGGAATTGCATGTCAGAAAATCAGGAGCTACCATGATTTGGTGAGTAGGAGTCGTATCTATGATAACGATAACCGTGCAAGGATCGCACACTACAAGGCGGCAAGTGATCGTAAGGGTAAGCAAAGGTTCGGTGGTACTTCTTACAATGTTCCGACTGGTAAGGGGAAGTCCAAGGGTGTTGTTGATAGGAAGCCCAGAGAGGGTAGGGTGTTGACTGGTACGAAGTGTTTCTGATGCGGTGGCATGGGCCATCGTGCCAATGATTGTCTTCCTGATGCGAAAAAGTGCTTCAAGTGTGGGAAGTCGGGCCATGTGATGGCGGATTGTAAGACTAATATGCCTACTTGTTATAACTGTGGTAAGAAGGGCCACATTAGTACTCATTGTGAGAAGCCGAGGAGGGCTCAGGCGCCTCAGGTGGCGGGTAAAGTATTTGCAGTTGTGGGAACTCAAGCGGAAGATGGAGAATGTTCGATCAAAGGTACTTGTTTTATCAATAACATTCCTTTGACTGCTATGATTAATACGGGTGCGACCCACTCGTTTATCTCTGTTGATTGTGTGAAGAGGTTAGGTTTGGTGTCGGCTACTCTTGAGCGGCGGATGACTATTGAAACTCCCTCGATTGGTTCAGTGACTACTTCGCTAGTGTGTTTGAAGTGTCCACTGACTATCTTTGGTCGAGACTTCGGTGTGGATTTGATCTGTTTGCCACTTGGTGGTTTGGATGTTATACTTGGTATGAACTGGTTGGAGTTTAACCGAGTGTACATCGATTGTTTTCGGAAGGTGTTATTTTTTTTTACTCCTGAAGAGGAAGCGTTGGTAGATTCCTTGTCTGGTAAGGAATTGAGAACCTTGTTGGAAGAGGAAGCGCAGGTGTTTGCTTTATTTGCATCACTGTCTGTTGACAACAAGGCAAGGCTGGATGAGTTAGTTGTGGTGAATGAGTTTCCGAAAGTATTCCCGGATGATATTACAGAGTTGCCTCCGAAGAGAGAGGTTGGGTTTAGCATTGATCTTGTTCCTGGTACGAGGCCTATTTCTATGGCGCCGTACAGGATGTCGGCAGTGGAGCTAGCCGAGTTGAAGACTCAGATTGGAGAGTTGTTGGATAGGAAGTTTATCAGACCAAGTGTGTCGCCGTGGGGAGCTCCAGTATTGTTAGTGAAGAAGAAGGACGGTAGCATGCGTTTGTGCGTTGATTATCGGCAGTTGAATAAAGTGACCATCAAGAACAAATATCCTCTTCCAAGGATCGATGATTTGATGGATTAGTTAATGGGAGCTTGTGTGTTCAGTAAGATCGACTTGAGGTCGGGTTATCATCAGATAAGAGTGAGAGAAGGTGATATTCAGAAGACGGCGTTTAGGACTCGATATGGACATTACGAGTATGCAGTAATGCCTTTCGGAGTGTCTAATGCGCCGGGTGTGTTTATGGAATATATGAACTGTATCTTCCATTCTTATTTGGATCAGTTTATTGTCGTGTTCATTGATGACATTCTGGTTTATTCTAAGTCTGAGGAAGAGCATGCGGAACATTTGAGGATCGCTTTACAAGTGTTGAAGGATAACAAGTTGTTTGCTAAGTTATCAAAGTGTGAGTTCTGGTTGAAGACAGTGAGTTTTCTGGGGCACGTTATTTCGGGTGATGGTGTTTTTGTGGATCCATCTAAGGTGAGCACGGTGTTACAGTGGGAACTGCCAAAGACGGTAACAGAGGTTAGAAGCTTTTTGGGCTTAGCAGGGTATTACCGAAGATTCATTGAAGGTTTTTCTAGATTGGCTTTGTCGTTGAGTCAGTTGACCAGGAAAGATCAAGTGTTTGTGTGGGATGCGGCCTGTGAAGAGAGTTTTGAGGAACTGAAAAAGAGATTGACTTCAGCGCCAGTGTTGGTGTTATCGAATCCGTGTGAGCCTTTCGTGGTATATTGTGATGCGTCTAAGATGGGATTAGGCGGAGTTCTTATGCAAGATGGGAAAGTGGTAGCCTATGCTTCGCGGAAATTGATGGTGCATGAGCGGAACTATCCTACTCATGACCTTGAATTGGCTGCGATAGTTTTGTGTTGAATATTTGGCGACATTATTTATATGGTTCGAGGTTTGAGGTATTCAGTGATCACAAGAGTTTGAAATATTTGTTTGATCAGAAGGAGCTGAATATGCGGCAGAGGAGATGGTTGGAATTCTTGAAGGATTATGATTTTAGTTTGAGTTATCACCCAGGGAAAGCAAATGTGGTTGCGGATGCGTTGAGCAGAAAAGCAATTCATATGTCGACATTGATGGTAAAAGAGATGGAGCTTATTGAGCAGTTTCGGGATTTGAGCATGGTTTGTGAGTTTACATCGGATGGTGTGATGTTGGGTAAATTGCAAGTGAAGAATGATTTCCTGGACATGATTAAGGAACATCAGAAGTTGGATGTGAAACTTGTGGATTTGACGCGAGAGGCCGGAAGTGACTCCGGTAGTGATTTCAGGTTGGATAGTGCGGGTGTGTTAAGGTTTCGGGGTAGAATTTGCGTGCCAGATAATGATGAGTTGAAGAAGTCGATCTTGGACGAAGGACATCATAGTAGCCTGAGTGTTCATCCAGGAGCTACGAAGATGTATCAAGACTTGAAAAAGTTGTTTTGGTGGTCGGGCATGAAAAAGGATATTGCTCGATATGTCTATGCTTGTTTAGTTTGTTAGAAGTCGAAGGTGGAGCATCAAAGACCTTCTGGGATGATGCAACTGTTAGAGATTCCGATTTGGAAGTGGGATTGTATTGCTATGGACTTTGTTACAGGTTTGCCGAATACGGCGAGAGGATTTGACGCCATTTGGGTGATTGTGGATCGGCTTACGAAGTCTGCACACTTTGTACCGATCAGTATTAGCTTTCCGTTGGAGAAGCTTGCAGAGATTTATATTCGGGTAATTGTGAAACTGCACGGTATACCGTTAAGCATTGTGTTGGATAGAGATCTGAGGTTCACTTCTGTATTTTGGAAGAGTTTACAAGAGACTTTGGGTACTGAGTTGAAGCTGAGTTCAGCTTATCATCCGCAGACGGATGGGCAGTCGGAGCGGACTATTCAGACTTTGGAGGATTTGTTGCGGGCTTGTGTGTTAGAGAAAGGTGGTACGTGGGATACTTATTTGCCTTTGATAGAGTTCACGTACAACAACAGTTACCATTCCAGTATCGGGATGGCACTGTTTGAGGCTCTTTATGGTAGGAGGTGCAAGACTTCTTTGTGTTGGTATGAGTCGGGTGAGAGTGTGGTTTTGGGACCAGAGTTGGTACAGCAGACTACTGAGACAATGCTGATGATCCGTGAAAAGATGAAAGTATTTCAGGATCGGCAAAAGAGTTATTATGATAATCGCGGGAAAGAGTTGGAATTCAGTGAGGGTGACCATGTATTCTTGAGGGTTAACCCAGTGACGGGTGTTGGACGTGCTTTGAAGTCCAAGAAGTTGGACCCGAAGTTTATCGGACCGTATCAGATTTTGCAGAGGATCGGTGCTGTGGCTTATAGGGTGGCGTTGCCGCCAGAGCTTTCGAACTTGCATGACGTGTTTCACGTGTCGCAACTTCGAAAGTATGTACACGATCCGTCTCATGTGATTCAGAGACATGAAGTCCAAGTTAGAGAGAACCTAACTGTGGAGACGTTGCCGTTGAGGATCGAGGATCGCAAGACGAAGCGACTCAGAGGGAAAGAGATATCGTTGGTGAGAGTGGTTTGGGGAGGTGCTGCAGGTGGCAGTGTGACCTGGGAATTGGAAAGCAGGATGCGGGAAGCATATCCGGAGCTGTTTCCATCAGGTCTTTTCGAGGACGAAAATAATTAAAGTGGGAGAGAGTTGTAACGCCCATTTTAATTATTTTTGGTTTCTGTGATTATTTTATTCGTGGGTGTATTTTGAGAATTATTGTGAAGGTCAAGAACTCATAATTTTAATAAATTGTGATAAAATGTGATAATTGATAGTAATGTAAAAATTATTATTAATTATTATCATTATTATTTCTAATATTAATATAAATGAGAAAATGTTATTAATTGAATTTTTGAATTAAAGGAATTAATAGAATTATATTTATTTTGGATTAAAAAGAAGATTATTTAGGATGAGGGGTAACATTGCCATTTTGGAAAAATAGAATTGGAAGGAAGAGGAGAACACGATTGAGCAAGAGGAGAGCTACACGATCAAGAACAGCAACTTAGCAAGCGGATTTCATGTGGATTGAGGAGCTTGTTCATCATCAAAGCTTGATTTGAGGTAAGGGGGGGATAATCGGTTAAATTTGGTAAATGCATGATTAATCGGTAGAAAGGGGGAAATACCTAATCCCCATAGATTTCTTGATGTTTAATGTTGATTGCATGCTGTTATTGATGTGAATGTTGTGTTGTTTGATGATTAATTCGTTTGCATGTGCTGGGAATATTGGGTTGAATGAATTTGGGGTTTTTGAGTAGTTTCGGAGTTATGCTGGAAGTCGGTAACTTGAGCAGATGATGCGTTTTAGTGGATAGAATCGGGAATAGACCCGTAGTTCAGTTGTAGCATGTCGTTAGTTGCGAGTTTTGATTTAATCGGGCGGAATCGGGAGTGAATGATGATTCTGGTGCGCAGAATTTTTTCTGAGTACGCAAGTATTCGCTGGGCGAATAAGGGGCGAGCCTTCGCCAGGCTTCGCCGGGAGAACTAGCCAGCGAGTGCTGGCAGAAGCTTCTGTTTGGCTTCGCCAGAGGTTTCGCCAGGCGAATGGCAGCGAGTGTTCGCTGCAGGGCTTCGCCGGGCGAATGTGCCAGCGAGCCCGACAGCAGTTTGTGTTTTTGCTGATGTTTTATGTTGTTTCCTATGTAGACTTGGACCCTCGTTGGTCATGTGCGACGGGAGGCTTGCTGGAGAGCTGATGCGAGCGTAGGTTGGTGGTTGTAGGGCTGTTTGGCTGGTGTTTATCGCAAGTGGCATAATCGTTGAATTATGTGTTATGTATGAACCGGTGTGGATGTGCACGTCAGATGTGTGCATCGTGCGTGTGCTGTGTGCGAGATATGAGGATCAGCATGATCGTGACGCCTTGAGCGCATTTTGTTGGTGCGTTGTGGTGAGTGGATCCGTGAGGATCGATACGCTTATTATGCATTGCAATTATGTGCTTTTATGTGATGTATTGGGTCAGTAGGACCGATATGCCTTGTGTGCATTGTATGTGATAAGTTGTGTGGTGAATGGATCCGCGGGATCGACGCACTGTGTGTGCTTGTTATGTATGTATTTTGTGATGTAAGTGGATCCGTGGGATCAGTACGCCTTGTGCGTCGTGTACATGTATATGTTGTGTGAGGGGTGGGTCAATAGGATCGGTGTGCACTTGGTGTGCTAGATGTTTGATTCGTGTGAATATTGTGTTGTGCTCCCGGTGGGGAGGGTGATGGCCATGTGTCCATCGATGTTATTGTGTTGTGCTCCCGGTGGGGAGGGTGATGGCCATGTGTCCATCGATGTTATTGTGTTGTGCTCCCGATGGGGAGGGTGATGGCCATGTGCCCATCGATGTTATTGTGTTGTGCTCCCAGTGAGGAGGGTGATGGCCAAGTGTCCATCGATGTTGATGAGGTGCTCCCGTAGTGGAGGGTGATGGCCACGTGTCCATCAAAGATGTGCTCCCGTTGTGGAGGGTGATGGCCAGGTGTCCATCGGTATTGTTGTGGTGCTCCCATTGTAGAGGGTTGATGGCCAGTTGCCCATCGGTGTGGTATGCTCCCTGAGTGGAGGGTTGATGGCCAAGTGCCCATCGTTGTTATGTGCTCTTGTGAGGAGGGTTGATGGCCCGGTGCCTATCGTGATTGTGAGTCGGTACCGTATGTTAAGAGTTGTGTGAGTGCATTTGTTGCATGATTGTATATTGTGGATGATGGTGGGACCGTGAGTCCGGATGTTATGTATATGAAATAGCATTATTATTGATTTCTGCCTTTTATTTCATGTACTATTATGCCATTATTATTTAATCGTGATTCTCACCCCTTTGTTGCTGTTGTGGTCTGTGCTTCTTTGGAAGTACAGACAATCCAGGTGTTTAGCTAGTTGGATTATGGTGTCTCCGTAGGACTGCTCTGATACGTAACACCGGGGCGTTATTGGGTGTATTTATGTGTGCCCCGTGGCGTATCTGATATTTTGTGAGATGATAATGTTGATCGGTGATGATGTTGTGTATTTTGGGCAGATGGTTGTTATTGTATATATGATGATGATGATGGATATGGATGATGTATGTATATAATATTTTGTGTTATGACAGACTGTATCTTTTCCGCTGCAATTTTATTGAAAAATTCAGTTAAATTATTTGGAAAAAAATATTTGTGGAAATTTTGATGTGTATTGTGGCATCCCGGTTGGGAGAGAAACTCTGATATGTGTTTTATTTATTTGTTTTATCTTATTTTGGGAACGGGGTGTTACACGAATCGCCCATCAAGTTTTTGGTGCCGTTGTCGGGGACCAATTACGTCAATGCGAAGCACTCGCAGCACCGGTACCCTTATAGATCCTTTAGAGGAACCTGAACGTTACACTCGTGCTCGTATCTTATTTCGTAGAATTAAGAGAGCTATGGATGCAGACCGTAACCAAAGACCCCTTAAGGATTTCTCCCAACCATCTAATGACGAACCTAGTTATAGTATTGTGAACCCCAATATTCCTGCTCACAATTTCGAGCTAAAACCATCCCTATTACAATTAGTGCAACAAAACCAGTTTGCGGGACTCGCTACCGAGAACCCGAACCAACATTTAAAAACCTTTATCCAACTAGCTAACACTTTTAAAACCAATGGTGCTATCCCTGAGGCGATTAGGCTAAGATTATTCCCTTTTTCTCTTAGAGACAAAGCCCTATTGTGGTTAGATTTCCTTCCAGCCAATTCTATAACAACTTGGGAAGACCTTAGGAGAGTTTTCCTCGCTAGATATTTTCCCTCGAGCAAAATAGTTGCTCTTAGGAACCAGATAACCAGATTTACCCAAAACTAAGGTGAATCTCTCTTCGAAGCTTGGGAAAGATATAAAGACTTGTTGAGAATATGTCCACACCATGTCTAATCATTCACACCTTCTATAATGGACTACACTATAACACAAAGATGACCATCGACGCCGCCGCAGGGGGCGTCCTGATGAATAAACCTTACCCTGAAGCTTGCACTCTCATCGAGGATATGGCCCAAAACCATTGTAAATGGGGGATAGAGCGAGCGACCGTGGAAAAGAAAGAAGCCTAAGGAGGAATACATGAGATAAGTTCTATAGACATCATGAAAGCCAAAATGGATGCTTTAGCTCTTAAAGTAAAAGATATGTACACGAACCCAGTAGTTGCAGCAACAATTTCAACTAAGTGCAAACTATGTGGTACTCAAGGACACCAATCAGCAGAATGCACAGGAGAGGTCAACTATACCCAAGGAAACTCATTTTCAAACACCTATAACCCTGGATGGAAGAATCACCCAAAATTTTCCTACAAAAATAACAACCTTATCCAAAACCCTGCACCCCCGAGACCATCCGGTTTTCAAGCTCAAAGAAAAAACCCGCCTATGCAAGTTGTGCAACCTAAGCCAAACCTTGAGAAAATCATGGAAAATTTTATTACGGCTTAGACCCAGCAAAACAAAGAATTCCTAAACCAGAACATGCATGTGAATGAATTGATTACCCAGTTAGGAACCAAAGTAGACCAAATAGTCACCCACAATAAGATGCTTGAAACCCAGATATCTCAAATAGCTTTAAAACAAGCTCTTGAGACTACACCCGAAGGACAGTTCCCTGGTCAACCTCAATAGAACCCCCAAGGGCAAGCCAATGCAATCACCTTACAGAGTGGGACCGCTTACGATGAATCGGTTAACCCGAAATTGAGCGAACCCAAGACTCCTAAAGAAAGCATGGTACCCACGAGCGAAGTAGAAGAACCAGTAGGATCTGAAAAGCAGGAGGATAAGGACAAAACTAACGAACCACCCCCACCATATAAACCTCCCATACCCTATCCACAAAGACTAAAACAAACCAAGATCAATAACCAATATCAGAAATTTATCAAAGTTATAGAGAAACTTCATGTGGAAATCCCTTTCACAGAAGCCATCACCCAAATACCGTCATATGCAAAATTCCTCAAAGACATCCTTACCAATAAACATAGACTTGACGATCCAAAACCCTTAGAATGCAATTCCATTTTTGAAAATAAACTTGCCAAGAAGGAGAAAGATCTTGGAAATTTCTCCATACCTTGTATTTTGGGAGGTCATGTCATCAATAAAGCTTTTCTAGATTTAGGAGCTAGCGTAAGCCTTATGCCCCTGGCGGTTTTTGAAAGGTTAAAACTAGGAGAATTACAACCTACGAAGATGCCACTTCAATTTTCCAACAGATCCGTCAAGTATCCGGTTGGAATATTGGAAGACGTACCCGTTAGGATCGGTTAGTTGTTCATCCCAACCGATTTTGTTGTCATGAACATTAAAGAAGACGATGACATTCCAATCCTTCTAGGCAGACCATTCTTATCAACCGCTGAAGCCATAATAGATGTCAAGAAAGGGAAATTGACTTTTGAGGTAGGTGACGAAAAGATAGCATTCATTCTGTCGAAGTTTCTTATGGCACCAGTATTAGGAAATGCATGTTATGCCATAGACATCATCAATGAATGAGTTAGGGAGCTAGAATTAGAAGAAACCATCAGACTACCTTCAACCTTCGTAAAGAAGGACGGTGGATTTATAGAACCCTACATTGATGATAACCTGTACGAAAATTTATCCCTTACCCCAGATCCTATACCATGTGTCGCTACTGCGAAAATCGGCGCCGGCTGACAGAAGAGTCGCCACCGTGCGTTATTTATCCCAACGGAGGGAAAGGAAACGCTCGAAGTAAACCTCGCAAAAACGGGAAAGATATGGTCATCGCAACCAAAACCTGGGTTCGGGAGTCGGTTACACAAGGGGAAGGTATTAGCACCCCTCACGTCCGTCGTACTCGACGGGATCCACGCTTGGTGTTTATAAGGAGAAGGGTGTGTTTATCTATCTACGCTAGTGGTCAGTCTGAAAAGAAAAGAAAAGGACAGGACTCGACATAACATACGCTGTTCTGGGCCTACGTACTCCCTCGTGCAATGGGAAAGTCAGAGTCAACGTAGTTCGACTACCTACGTCTAGACGGGGGGAAGTTTGCTCGCCAGGACATCGTGTCCTGTGCCTACGTACTTCCACACGGCATGGAAGATCAGAGCAAACGTAGTTCGGGCTACGCACGACACAAGCTGTTCAAGTGTTTTTTATGGGAAAATTCACCTTAACCAAGGGTTTTCACAGTCCAGGAGGACAAAAGGTTTTGATGTTTGTTCAAATCTTTTGACGGAAGAAATGAATTCACTTTTGTTTTATCCTTTATTAAGTGTTTTTCTGTTGTTTTGAGAAAGGAAAGAGACACCCTAAAACTATGGTTGAAAAGGGGAATCTACCTAATGTTATCATGCTTGGTTAACCAACCTGATGTCTATCATAACTCCCCACAGCAGAGAAGTTAGAGCTCCTAAGGGATCATGACAACAGGACTAAACAGCAAATAGGAATCACTGCAAAGTAAAGAAATACTGGAAATATGCATGAATGCAACAACCAAACAAGCAAGGCACAAAGGCCACACACCACAGAGGCAAGGGAGCTCAGCTCTACCAAATACCAACAAGCAAAGCCACTCAATAACAATCAAGCAGAAGGAGGACCACCTAAACTTCTTATGCACACAAATCCTATTTCTAAGATGCACCTATCTCAGAAATATCTATATGAACCCCTAAGTCTAATGCAGCACAACACCACACAAGTCAGTCAACACAAAGAGAAGGCTAACCAGCCTGGCAAACTCCTATCCAAAAGCAAGAAACTACCCCTGAGCAGGACCCCTAGACAAAACCATAATCAAACCCTTGAACAAAGCCCCTAATCAAACCCCTGAACAAAGCCCCTAATCAAACCCCTGAGCAAAAACCCTGCACTAAACCTTAAACAAGAGAAATCAATCCCAGTCTTCAAGCTTCAAGACAAGCTTACCAAAGAAAGGGAGCTAAGCAGGCAGACTCATAGTGCCTTCCTCAGGAAAGTACTAGGAGGCTCCTACTTAGGAATCATATCCCATGCGGCTCAACAACTGTGAACGGTTTACATTCCTCCTCAGGAGAAACTAAACTCACATGAAGGCTCCAACATCATTGGATACTTAAGAAATCCTACCTGAACTAAGGGAACTAAGTGAACAGACCCATAGTGCCTTCCTCAGGAAAGTACTAGGGGGGCTTCCACTTAGGAATTATATCCCATGCGGCTCAACAACTATGAACGGTTTACATTCCTCCTCAGGAGAAACTAAACTCACATGAAGGCTCCAGCATCATTGGATATTTGAGAAATCCTACATGAACTAAGGGAACTAAGTGAACAGACCCATAGTGCCTTCCTCAGGAAAATACTAGGAGGCTTCTACTTAGGAATCATATCCCTTGTGGCTCAACAACTGTGAACGGCTTACATTCCTCCTCAGGAGAAACTAAACTCACATGAAGGCTCCAACATCATTGGATACTTAAGAAAGAGGTGAGAAGAAAGAATGAAAGACACTCATAGTGCCTTCCTCAGGAAAGTACCATGAATTTCCCTCAAACCTCAGGATCTCAACCTCACAGAAAGAGAGCAAGCTCCTAGACTAGGACCTCAATCTATGCATCCTTGCAAGCTCCATCAAGTCTTCATCCAGCCTCCATCTTCAAGAAGAAACCACAGGCCCTCAAACCAAAAGAAACTACCTCTAAAGTTCAACCACAGTTGAACTTCAAAGTCAGAAGCCCTCAAGACTTCTCCTATTCTCAAGCTCAAACAAAAAAAAAATAACAGAACACCCTATAAAAATCTACCAAAAATCTAGGGGAAACCTACATGCCTCTATGATCCCAAGACCAAATCTCAAAGCCTAAGTCAACTTATAAGGCTACTAAACGATCCCTAACATATGAATGGTCAAGGGTTAACCAGCAAGTTATGAGGTCTCTACTCTCTAACCCTAAAACAACATCAATCAATTCCTAAAAAATCTATGAAAAATCTATGGGGAGCATGCATTAGTCTAGTATAACATACTAAAAAAAGAAAAGCAAAATTCATTACTAAATGAGAGAACTAAAATCAGCAAGGCAGACACATCACAAATCAATTACTCAATACCAATACAAATACAAAAATGCAAGTAAAAATGAAAATGCATGATCAATTTAATACTTTTGCACCCTAAAATTCTAAATTGAATTATGAATCTACAGAAAAAGAAGGGAATTAATTGGATAATCCTACTATTTTTTATGAATTATTTTCTAACATGGACAAAACAAGGAAATTGAAAAAGAAAATAAAACCGGGGGGTGGCGATAGCAAAACGCCTTAGTTATTCAGACTGGGCCCAAATATAGGGGGGTGCGCATAGCAATTGGGGCTTAAGCCCAAACCAAATCCATTCAGTTCCATAGCCCAGGGGGGGCAACGAGTAAAACGGGGATAGTAATAACAATTTCATATTGGGCCCAGCCCGATCCAAACCCTAACCCAAACAAACAACCAACAAAACCAAACCTCACCCCAAAAGACTCGTTCACTGTTCATTACACAAACCCTAATGCGCCGCTTGCCTCTCAAAATCTCTCTCAAACTCCCTCTGATCTTCTCTGAAACATCTCAAACAAAATCCACAAATCCATCTCAAACCCTAACAAAAACTTCACGAAAATACTCACTAATCCAAACAAACCTCTCTTAATCCCTACTTCAATCAGCTTATCCTAATTGAGGTCGCCTTCATCCACAACCCTAACAGAAAAACAAACCTAATCTAATGAAGGAACGATAATGGAGAGATAGCGAAAAGAAGTGAAACTTGGGTGAAGCAACGGAGACGATGGAGCTTCTGGAGAGTTCTCGAAGACGCTCGAAGATCAACAAACTTGATGACGTTCGGAGACGATCTGGGCGCTTTGAAAATCCACGAGGAAGAAGGCCTTGAGCGAGAATCTTGAAGGATATCTGGAATCAACGATGCGCAGCAATGCTCTTGAAGGATGACGATCCTGGAGAAGACGAAGACAATCTGAGAGGAACTGAGGACGCGCGAAGATCTACGGATCTTGAAGCTTGATGACGAGGATCCCCTCGAGTTGTTGACGAAGACCTACTGAGGGCTCTCAAGATCTGGAAACGGAGGAAAATTGAGGATGAAGAACACGAATGCTCTTGCTCGTTTGACGATCGTTGAAGATCGAAGGATCTAGATGAAGATTGGCAAGGTTTTCTGGAAAATCATAATGAGACTGATGAAGGTGGTGACGAACACGGTGGCGATCTATGAGTATTGCTGGGACAACGAAGAACACGATCGAAGGTCCTGATGAATATTGCTGATAAATCTGGAAAAAAAGGTCGGATGAAAGTTCTATGAGTTTTCCGGCGAGTTGTTGATGAAGGTGGACGGAGAAGAGCGGAGGGTGTCTGATGAGTTTCTGGAGAAAACAGAGGATTTGCAGTCTCCGGCGACCTCAACAACCTCCGGTGGCAGTTGCGGTGGAGAAAGGCGTCCGGGGCCGGTGGCTGCATGGCCGGCGGTGAGGGCTGGTTAGTGGGATGTGCGCTGGCACTGAGGAGTCTGAGGGTTAGACGCGTGGATGGGAGAGAGAAGAGGTGAAGGCACGTGGCAGGAAAGCTGAGAGAGAGAGAGAGAGAGAGAGAGAGAGAGAGAGAGAGAGAGAGAGAGAGAGAGAGAGAGAGAGAGAGAGAGAGAGAGAGAGAGAGAGAGAGAGAGAGAGAGAGAGAGAGAGAGAGAGAGAGAGAGAGAGAGAGAGAGAGAGAGAGAGAGAGAGAGAGAGAGTGGAGGTGATGAGGTGTCAGGACGGGGAGAGAAAAAAAAAAAGAGACGCGTGGGCAAGCTCTTATATAGCCACGTGGAACAAGTTTGGACCTCTGAAATTGGACTTTGACTGAACCGGCCCATTAAGGATTAAAACACGATTAGCAGATTAAATGAGGATAAAAGGGCTAATTGGGACTGACCATGGATATTAACATGAATTAAGACTAATGATGATTAACACTAATAGACTCAGTAAAACGAAAAATGATTAATGATGATTAACTAAAGAACTGAATAATAGAAACATTAATCAAAACGGTGCCACGTTAATGGACTCAATTAGGACTAATTAAAGAACTAGTTAGACCTATATTAAAACCTATTTAAACGAAAAACTAATATATCTACAATTAACTCTAACAAATTATTATTCTAAACCCAATTAAAATCTATTAATTCCTATATTATGATTAAAAACTATGTTAATATCTATTAAAAATTCTACAAATTTCTAAAAAGAATTTAAACTATTTATGCTTTAAAACTATATTAAACTCTTATCAAAATAAAATCTACTTAAATTCTATATTCTATATTCTATATTAAGAAAAAACTATTAAACTATACATTACTCTATATTAAAAAAACCCTTAAAATCCTACATTATTCTATTAAAAACCTATTTAATATTCTAGAAAACAAGTGAAACTATTTAACAAATCTAGAAAAACTATAAAGGCAATTAAGCAGTTAAACTCAACCAAAAGGGAACACGAGGCCAGATTGGAACAAGCGGTAAACCCCGGACACCAGAATATCCTGAAAAACACAGTGTATACTGAAAATACCGAGAAGCGCACAATTTCCCGAAAATGAAACCCTGATTATCTAGACTGGATCTGAAGTATCCGGTAGATGAAAACCAAGCTGTAACCCTGACATCCTCTGTCTGTGTACAAATGTCATGCATCTGATATGCGAATGCGAATTAAACCCTGAACCAGATAGGAGAACCGGTTGGTCAAATTTTAGGGTGCAACAGCTGCCCCTATTCAAACGGCTTGGACCCGACTGGATGAAGAGCGAACGGCCTTCAGATGATCAAGGTACGAGACGGTTGAATACCAATAAACCCGGAAATTTGCCAACCGCAAAATAAATTGCGCACACCACTGCTTGGGGAGGATTAACCAGGGAACTGATTTCCGTTGCCACAGCGACAACTAAACACCTATCCATCAACCTGCTTACGAAGCGATCTGATATTGTCCATAGACCATCTTGTTCCGAAGAAGAGGGCATACACTAACCGGTGAGAAATTGTTGATCTCTCTTATCAACCTTCCGTTCGTACCTGAACGAGCATCCACTAAACAGCGAGAAAATGTTGATTTCACTTACCAACCTTCCGTTCGTACCTAAACGAGCATCCGCTAAACAGCGAGAAAATGTTGATTTCACTTACCAACCTTCCGTTCGTACCTGAACGAGCATCCACTAAACAGCGAGAAAATGTTGATTTCACTTATCAACCTTCCGTTCGTACCTGAACGAGCATCCACTAAACAGCGAGAAAATGTTGATTTCACTTATCAACCTTCCGTTCGTACCTGAACGAGCATCCACTAAACAGCGAGAAAATGTTGATTTCACTTACCAACCTTCCGTTCGTATCTGAACGAGCATCCACTAAACAGCGAGAAAATGTTGATTTCACTTACCAACCTTCCGTTCGTACCTGAACGAGCATCCACTAAACAGCGAGAAAATGTTGATTTCACTTATCAACCTTCCGTTCGTACCTAAACGAGCATCCACTAAACAG
Organism: Lathyrus sativus; assembly: GCA_963859935.3. Taxonomy (NCBI): domain Eukaryota; kingdom Viridiplantae; phylum Streptophyta; class Magnoliopsida; order Fabales; family Fabaceae; genus Lathyrus; species Lathyrus sativus. The sequence goes on from OZ012735.1 coordinate 876,716,989, forward strand.
CGAGAAAATGTTGATTTCACTTACCAACCTTTCGTTCGTACCTGAACGAGCAACCCTGCGGGGACACGAGAAACTTAACCAAGCAACTCTGAGAGGATAATTCTGACGACAGCCGTCAAATACCTATTATGGCAATAGGTATCCTGAAAACACTCCGCTGGGGAAATTGGGAACTTAACCAAGCACCTTGACGAATACCCTGCTGGGGAAACTACGGGTAACCATCCAAAAATCTGCATTACCATCTTCCACTGCGGACACCACAGCATCCTGAGAAAGACTCAGCTGGGGGAAAAAGGTGCTTGACCAAGCAAACTCTGCTAGGGGAATATGACATGACGAACACGATCGTTGCGGGTCTGCCCCCCCCCCCCCCCCATATAATCCCCATAACATAACGATGACCACGATCACTGCGTGCCTTGTGCACCACCCTCTTGACAGGAGGAGACACGATCCCTGCGTACTTTACACCACAATCCTCTTGACAGGAGGAACACGATCACTGCGTACTTGGTGTTGCAAACAAAACCACATATAGGACAAACACGATCACTGCGTATCTCTTCCGCAAAAACCCCATAACATAACGATGACCACGATCACTACGTGCTTTACACCACAATCCTCTTGACAGGAGGAAGCACGATCACTGCGTACTTTACACCACAATCCTCTTGACAGGAGGAAGCACGATCACTGCGTATCTCTTCCGCAAAAAAACCCCATAACATAGCGATGGCCACGACCACTGCGTGCCCTGCGCCACAACCCTCTTGACAGGAGGAAACACGATTACTGCGCGTCTTGTGCCGCAAACAAAACATACACATCTCTGCAAACCACGATCTCACTTATCGACAGAGAAAATACCTGAGGCTGGATAGGTAATCAATCCTGCTTACGCTTCCAAATGCACATGTTTGATGATGTCGTAATGCTTCCATACTGCATGGAAATGCTACGTATTCGTGTAAAATGCAAGTGCTTATGATGCATGCTTACGCAAAGAGTTACTTCAGCAAAATAAATGCTGAAGACAAACTGGATCCGCTGGGGATGACCGGAATACTACCGATACGCTTCCAACAAAATAAATGCTGGAAAGATGAACTAACTCCGCTGGGGATAACCATCCTGCTGGGAAAGTAGCTCACAAACTCATAACTTCAAACTCTGCTGAAAATGATCATCCTGACGAGGAAGGATCAGCCTGTTGGGGAAAGAGAAAAGCAATCCTGGAAACTGCTTTCAAAAGGTATCAACACTCTGATTACGCCCTGTGGGGATAATTCATCCTGCTATCACTGAGCCGGGGGTTGACCGGTGTGCTCTGATTCGCGCTACACAAGATTCTTCAGGCGAGTTAATCATATCCGTCTCGACCCTTGCTGGGGAGGACTCTGCTCTGCTTGATAAGCCAATTCTGAACTACTGAAGATACATTGATCTTTTCCTTTGACGCAATCTCCACTCTCCTGAGGAGACAACATTCAATTTTGCCTGGGGCGACTTCACTGGGGAAAGACACAACATTCATCCTCTGGAGAGGGTACTAGCCTGCCATGGACTCTGGCGGGGAACTTTGCGAGCTTTTGAATACCTGCAAAAAGTCAACAAGCAAACACAAGACAATCTATGCAAAAGGAAACATCTTGGTAATCACCCATGACAACCATTCAGGTAATTTCCGGTTTTAACAATCATCGGCCGAGGCCCGCCTGTTTACACATATGTATGTTTTATCAAAAACATCGGCGTTTTTTACAAACAAAACTGTAAAAGTTAAAACCAAAGTCACACACTACACTGAATAACACACTTTATTGATAACGGCCTGAAAATAGGCAAGATTTGTACATCAGATGCAACTCCTGAAAAGAGGTAGTCACGCATAAACAAAATGCAGAAATGTACAAAGATACAAAATAAAATTTGTACACATGTCGGCAACGTGTTACAGACGAACACCATGAACCGATCCTCCTATGACTCGCCGGACTCTGACGCTTTCCTGATCTCTGTCTTCGGAAGAGATTGCTTTAGATAGTCGACCCTCGGATGCTCCCAAACCACTGAACAATCAAACTTAGACCGCAGTCATTTGCTTCTCAAATCCCTAACTTTTGCGTGAATCGCCCTTTGCGGGTTTTCAATTCACCGGGATACCCTTTTTTGCCGAAGCCGCCCAGTGTAGGTTTTCGACTTCGCGGGTGTACATTTTTTCATTTTATCCCTAACTTTTTCCCGAACCTTTTTATTCTGTTTTTGGTTCGCCAGGATGCCCCATTTTTGCCTGGACTCTCTTTTTACTGTCCAGCGGGTCAATTTTTTTTAAGCAAAATATTTTTTGACTGCGTCTGAGTTCACAGGGGATGAAAAATCTTCACCATCCATGGTGGATAACAATAAGGCTCCTTCGGAGAAGACCTTTCTCACGACGTATGGACCTTCATAATTGGGAGTCCATTTGCCCCTGTGATCCGATTGCAGTGGGAGAATCTTCTTCAGCACAAGATTACCCGTCTGAAAGCTTCGAGGTCGAATATTCTTGTCAAACGCTTTCTTCATCCGGCTCTGATACAGCCTACCATGTGCTATTGATGCCAGTCTCTTCTCGTCTATCAAGCTCAGCTGATTCAATCTACTTCTCACCCATTCTGCCTCATCAAGCTGAACATCAAGCAAAACCCTCAAAGATGGTATCTCAACCTCCAATGGCAGGACTGCCTCCATGCCATACACCAGTGAGAACGGAGTTGCCCCGGTTGATGTACGCACCGTCGTGCGATAACCGTGCAAAGCAAACGGCAACATCTCATGCCAATCCTTATACGTTACCACCATCTTCTGAACAATCTTCTTTATGTTCTTGTTGGCCGCTTCAACAGCGCCATTCATCTTGGGTCTGTACGGAGATGAATTATGATGCTTGATCTTAAACTCCCGACAAAGATCCTTCATCATCTTATTATTCAAGTTCGAACCATTATCAGTAATGATCCGTTCAGGAATACCGTATCTGCAAATTATATCCCTCTTGATAAATCTGGCCACCACCTGCTTCGTCACATTGGCGTAAGATGCTGTTTCCACCCACTTGGTGAAGTAATCGATCGCGACTAGGATGAAGCGATGCCCATTAGAAGCAGTAGGCTCAATCTTGCCAATCATATCAATCCCCCACATGGAGAAAGGCCACGGAGAAGCCAGAACATTCAGCGGACTGGGTGGCACATGGATCTTATCAGCATAGATCTGGCACTTGTGACACCGCTTGGCGAACTTGAAACAGTCCATTTCCATCGTTAACCAATAATACCCCGCCCGCAACAACTTTCGGGTCATAGCATGCCCACCAGCATGTGTACCAAAAGTTCCTTCATGGACCTCTTCCATGAGTAAATTGGCCTCCTTCTCGTCTACACACCGGAGGAGTACCAAATTGTGGTTCCTTATATACAGAACGCCGTCGGGATTCAGATAGAAGTTGCCTGCTAATCTCCTTAGAGTCTTCTGATCACGACTGGATGCCCCAGCCGGATATTCCTTGTTCTTCAGGAAATTCTGTATGTCGAAATACCAAGGTTTACCGTCAGATGCTTCATCAATTGAAACACAAAGGCCGGCCTATCAAGGCGAGATATGACAATCCTGGGAGCCTCATTCCAGTAGTTGACCTTATACATCGAGGATAATGTTGCAAGGGCGTCTGCCATTTGATTCTCTGCCCGAGGTACATGATGAAACTCCACCTTATCAAAGAAAGGTAACAACCTTCTCGCATAATTCATGTACGGTACCAGATTAGGTTGGCGTGTCTCCCACTCTCCCTTAATCTGATTCACAACCAATGTTGAATCCCCATATACATCCAGATTCTTGATCCTCAGATCGACAACCTCCTCTAACCCCATAATACAAGCTTCTTACTCGGCTTCGTTATTCGTCACTAGAAAAGTCAATCTGGCTGTGAACGGGATGTGCGACCCGTGGGGAGTTGTAATGACTGCCCCGATCCCGCTACCGTACGAATTGATAGCCCCATCAAAAATCAATTTCCACTGGGAACTCCGCTCAGGACCCTCACCAGGCAACGGCTCATCACAATCTTTAGCCTTCAAGTACATTATGTCCTCATCAGGAAACTCAAACTTCATAGGCTGATAATCCTCAATTGGCTGTTCGGCAAGATATTCGGACAGAACACTTCCTTTAATGGCCTTCTGGGAAACATACTGGATATCGTATTCTATCAATACCATTTGCCATCTAGCAATCCTTCCAGAGAGCGCTTGCTTTTCAAACACATACTTGATCGGATCCATCTTCGATATCAGCATGGTTGTATGGTTCAGCATGTACTGTCTTAGACGTTTGGCAGCCCACGCCAATGCACAACACATCTTTTTAAGCATAGAGTATCGAGATTCACAATCCGTGAACTTTTTACTCAAGTAGTAGATTGCATGCTCTTTCCTTCCTGTCTCGTCATGTTGACCGAGAACACAACCCATGCTGTTCTCAAGAACCGTCAGATACATAATCAGTGGTCGTCCCGCTACTGGGGGTATCAACACCGGAGGTTCCTGCAAGTATTCTTTTATCTTTTCAAATGCCCTTTGGCAATTGTCGTTCCAGACCACCGCTTGATCTTTCTTTAACAGTTTGAACAAAGGTTCACACGTGGTCGTTAGGTGAGAGATGAACCTAGCAATGTAGTTCAATCTCCCTAAGAATCCACGGACTTCTTTTTCTGTTCTCGGTGCTGGCATCTCTTGTATTGCTTTTATTTTTTCCGGATCGACCTCGATTCCTTTCTTGCTCACAATGAACCCCAGTAGCTTCCCGGATCTCACTCCGAAGGTACACTTGTTAGGATTCAGCCTCAGCCTGAACTTCCTCAGCCTCTTGAACAACTTCAGCAGATTAACCAGATGTTCTTCCTCTGTTTGAGACTTGGCAATCATGTCATCGACATACACCTCAATCTCTTTGTGCATCATGTCGTGAAAGAGCGTTGTCATGGCCCGCTGGTACGTTGCCCCAGCATTTTTCAAACCAAAGGGCATCACCTTATAACAGAAGGTTCCCCACGGGGTGATAAAGTTCATTTTTTCCATATCCTCCGGGGCCATTTTGATCTGGTTGTACCCCGAAAATCCATCCATGAAGGAGAATACCGAAAACGGAGCTGTGTTGTCAACTAACACATCAATATGCGGCAGCGGGAAATCATCTTTCGGGCTCGCCTTGTTTAGATCCCTATAATCGACACACATTCGAACCTTGCCATCTTTCTTTGGTACAGGCACAATATTAGCGACCCAAGTGGGATAAGTGGTGACAGCCAGGAATCCAGCATCCCATTGCTTCTGCACTTCTTCCTTTATCTTTACAGCCATGTCAGGACGAGTCCTTCTGAGTTTCTGCTTCACAGGCGAGCAATCTTCCCTCAACAGCAGACGATGAACAACCATATCGGTATCCAAACCCGGCATGTCCTCGTAGGACCAAGCAAATATATCACTGTATTCGCGCAGCATCTCAATAAGCTCTTGCTTGATGTCAACCTGCAACGCGGCCCCTATACGGATATTCCTGACGCATTCTTCAGACCCTAAATTGATAATATCAATCTTTTCCTGGTGAGGTAGAATGACTCTCTCCTCTTGCTTCAACAACCGACTCAGCTCGTCTGGTAAGTCACTATCCTCAACAATCTCCTCCTCAGCTTGGAAGATCGGATGCTCGAAGTATAAACGAGTCATAGGAAGTCTTTGGTCGGTGTCATCTGAAAATTCATGAATCCTGCGAGGGAAACAGTTAAGTGCTTTAAAATGATATACAAGCAAAATACATAACCACGCTGCCATTTTATTGAAAAATAAAAAACAGAAAGAAAAGGATCACAACATTTGAATGTAAAAAACGTCGTCATTTATTGATCATGCAAACATACAGGTAAACAGTTAGGCCCTAAGACGAGGTCAACGATGCCCCGGGCAAGGCATGTGATCATACAATGATTGAAAAAAAAACAACGCATTACTGTTTGGTGACTTGGATGACGTCCTGGATGGACCAGTTGCATAGGCTTTGCCCCGGCGTGCTGGGTCGAATCCATGCGTCCATGTCGCAGTCGCTATCCACATCCTCCGTATCAGACACGACATTAATCCTTTCGAAGCTCACCCCTCCGGACGTGAACACCACAGGTCCCCTGTACTTAGGCGCACTCTATGAGGGAGATGGGCGGTACCCCAAGCCATACCTATCTTGCTTCACTGGGATGTCCAGAACCTGCCCCCACTTCTGAGTCTCTCCCTCTTGCACCAACGCCTTGGCTTCTTTATATGAGGAGACGACCACCTCTTGCCCTTCACTCTTCACCAGAGCTTCTTCTTTAACCCTCACCCCTTCGAACGCCTGACATAGCGTTTCATGAATCTCTCCATCTACCTCCACGTATTTGAAGGAAGACAGATGACTGACTAAGATATCCTCTTCGCCACACACCGTCACAATACTCCCCTCAACCATATACTTCAGCTTCTGATGGAGCGTAGAAGTTACTGCCCCAGCGGCATGAATCCAAGGTATCCCGATCAAACAGCTATATGCAGGCTGGATGTCCATGATGTAAAACACTGTATCAAACACCTCCGGACCTACCTGGATGGGTAACGTTACTGACCTGAATACCGACCTCCTCGTTCCGTCAAAGGCCCTCACCACCAAATCACTAGGTGTGCACAACAACCCACGGGTATCCAATTTCAACAGGGCTTTCTTTGGTAACACATTCAACGAGGACCCAGTGTCTACCAGCACATGGGATAAAATAGTGCCCCGGCATTCGATAGAGATGTGCAAGGCATTATTGTGATCACGCCCTCGAGGCGTTAGGTCAAAATTCGTGAATCCCAGCCCATGCCCAGCGTTAACATGTGCCATAACTCCCTCCAGCTGATTAACTGAAATCTCTTGCGGCACGAAGGATGTCTCATGTACCTTCAACAGGGCGTTTCTATGCGCCTCAGAACACAACAACAGCGATAATATGGAGATCTTTGATGGGGTCTGCTGCAGGTGATCTACGATCTTGTAGTCACTTTTGCGAATCAATCTCATGAATTCTTCCACATCCTTGGTTATCGGTTCTTTCTCCTTACTCCCCGAAGATTCCCCCTCAACAACTTTGTTCTTACCTCTGGCAAGCCTCTCTGCTTCAACCTCAGGTGAAGTGAAAATTCTCCCACTCCGGGTTGTACCACCCGCTCCCACGATGTTATCTACGGATCCTGCTGGCGGATCATTCAAGTCAATCTTTTCCCCATTGCAATACACTTCAGCACCGTAGCTCCACGGGACTGCTTTTGTGCTTTCATAAGGGACTGGCTTAGCCTTGGTAATAGTAATGGTCGGCCTTTTCGATGATGCCGAAATCATCACTGATTTGAACGGAATGGTGATCGTAGCAACCTCACTGCGCTCTTTTCCAGATTCTGTCTCAACAGACTTCTCTCGCCCCACAGACCTGTCAAACTGCAGGATTCCTTCATCAATCAAACCTTGAACTCCCCCTTTCAACCTCTCACAGCCCCCAGGTTGAACCAAACAGTCAGCACACTCTTCACTGCATCCGGGATAGACACCTCCCTCCAATAAGCGCTGCTTTACATAACTCAAAGGGGTTTTCAGCTTGCTCACTTCCGAAACCAAGTTCAACTCATCATCTGCCAGGATTGCATTGGCCCCAACCCCACCATGCTTGGGCATTGGTTGTTGCGTGATATTGGGACCGTCCTTCCCAAGTTAATAGCCGTACTATCAAGCAAATATTGTACTTTATGCTTGAAAGCTAGGCAATTTTCAATATTGTGCCCTGGTGCACCCGAATGGAAGTCACAGTGCTCATTAACATCATACCCGACTGGTGGCTGGCCGGTTGGTGGTGCTAAGGTCCTCTTCTCGACTAGCTGCAATTTCAACAAAGTTTGAAGGAGTTCTGCATATGATACCGGCGGTACCTCGAATACTCTCCTCGGTCGTGGGTTCTGAAATCTGCGCTGATTATTATTTGGCTGCTGCTGAGCTTGCTGCTGAGGTTGTTGTCTCTGCTGCTGAGAAGGCCCTGGAATGGTTACACTTGCAACCTGCGATTGCTGATGCCAGTTCTGACCTCTATTTCTCCGTCGAGCATTGTATACAGCGTTGGTGTCACCCTGCCTTTTACCACCAAACATCTTCTTATTACCTCCTGCGGAACTGGACTCACCCGCTTGAATTTTACCAATCTTCACCCCGTTTTCAATGCGCTCCCCCATCAAGATCAACTCAGAGAAAGTACTCATCGAAAAATTGAGCAACCAGTCATAGTACATTCCAGAGAAAGTTCCTATGAACATATCTATCATTTTGCGCTCCACCATCGGAGGGTGTACCCTAGCAGCCAGATCTCGCCATCTCTGGGCGTATTCCTTAAAGCTCTCGCTAGACTTTTGAGACATGCTCTGCAGCTGGACTCGGTTGGGGGAGAGATCACTATTATATTGATAATGTCGAACAAAAGCCTCTGCCAGCTCTTTCCAACTCCTGATCTGAGTAGGCTCCAAACTCATGTACCACTCCAGCGATGGCCCTGACAGGCTATCCTGGAAGAAGTGCATTAGCATCTTTTCATCCTCAGAATACGCGGACATGCGCCTGTAAAACGCGCGCACATGCACCCTAGGGCATGTATCCCCTTTGTACTTATCAAATGACGACGCTTTGAATTTCAGCGGGACCCTCAACCCTGGGACCAGCCCCATATTTGACATATCCAGCCCAAGAGCATTCTGGCTGGCTAATCCGTTCACTTTCTCTTCTAGCAATCTCATCCGATGGTTTTCATCCCTAGCCCTTTCATAACCCTCATTCTGACCAGAGAACACATCCTCCTGACGATCCTCCCAGCGAGGTACTGCATCGTATCCAACATAATCTGCATCACGGCCCGGACCCGTTTGGAAGTACCTGGGGTTGTACCTCAGATTTCCCATCTCTTGAGCATTGTACGCACCAGTTCCATATCCAAGATTACCATAACCATAGTCACCAAACCCAACCTTGGTGCCAGCAGTGTTGCCATACCCCATGTTCACACCATTGAAGCCCTAGTTACCATTATTTCCATTCATTCCGGCGTTCTCAGCGCCCCCATTGAAACCCTGGTTGACATTACCCACAAATACCCCAGCAGTATCTGTATTGGCATTCATATTACCGGCGTTCCCACCTCCGCCTGCAGGACCAGTTTCTCCAGCATTCAAACCGGTTACGGGAATAGCATCAGCACTTTGACGATTCTCAATTCGGGGAGAAGCAGCAATATTTTCACCATGCGGTGTCCCGTTGTTTTCAGCCCGCGCGACTAACGGTTGAACCAGAGTCTGCAGCTGCTCTTGTCCTTTGGCGATGGTCTCCATGGTTTGCATGAGCATGGCCATCCTGTCACGCATTTCTTGCATTTCACCCTGCACGTTGTCCATGATCTTCTTGTGATTAGTTCTGGTAGAGTAACGGTGGACCCGCTTTTCTGCAATCTTGAAAATACCTGGATATATGGATGAAGAATGATAAGGAACATGGATCACAAACCTGTAATGCAATATGATTTATGCAAACAACAATGCAAAAATGCTAACGTGCATGTGTGCGTTGGGGATATTTCCCCTCCAATTCCAGTGTCAAGGTAGCAAGACAAGAGAAACCATAAAGACAATATTTAGAAAAACCCTCATATATTGGAAAAACAGTCTCGTCAAGGCGTTACACAACTATGTTCCATACAACTGATATGATAAAGGAGGATCCCAACCAACATGCCTGGTGGTGATCTCAACACGTAGAATACAAGAAAGAAATCAAGTGCGGGTACGGTCGCAGAAATCCTCAACCAGCTTCTTCGTCTCTGGGTGATCCGGTCGATAAATCAAGCCTTCTATCAACTGATCCCTTTTCCTGACCGTTCCTTGGATATCTCTGACAAAATCTTCCCAAGCCTTATCCTGGGCACCATCCTCAGGTTTGGGCCTCTTGGTGTCTGCTCTGCGCTGACAATCTTCCAGATTCTTCATGGCATCAATCAGTTTGCATTCGGCCTCGTATCGACGACATGTTTCTTCTTCAAGCTCTTCAGTCTTCACTTTAACCTGTTCTCCCAACTGAGCAACCTGTATCTTTAGCTCTTCTTCCCGTTCTTTGCGTTTGGCCATAGTAAGGTCCCAATGCTCTCTGAACTTAGCTAACTTCGTGTAGGCCCTTTCCAGCTCTTGTTTCTTAGTAGCCAATACACTGCTAACTGAGTCTACATCTAACTCCAGACGCTTCTTGGTTTCAGTCAACTCCAATAAAGTAGTCTTCAGATGTTTCAAAGTTTCGGCCTGTTGCTTGGAAAAATATCCTGTTTCAATCTTTTCATGACGAAGCTGGGCGTTCTCTTTCTCTAAAGCTTCCTTAGCCTTTGCTAACTCTTCTTTCTCCGCCATCAGTTGTTTGTATACCTGTATGTCTATAGTGGTGGGCTCCTCCACCGGAGAAGGATGCAATGGCTGAACTGCAGGATAAGGCATAAGGAATTTCGTAGCTCGTTCACGAATTCATTCCACATACGGACCAAGAACTCGAGTACCCCCTTTGCTACATGAAGACTTCCCTCTCTTATGAAGGTTCTTCCATGCTTTCTCAAGCTTGATTAACATCTCTTCCTCTATTGCCCCAGTAAGATACAGAGATTGTTGTATCTCCTCGGGCTTCGGCGCTTCCTGAGGTGCATAGCCAAACTGCCTGATTAATAGGGAAGGGTTGTAATTGACACGCCCTCTCCTTCCTATCAGAGGAACATTAGGGAATCCTTCGCAACTGTATATGACCTCAACTCCTAACACCTCCTCATTAACCCACACCACATTCTCAGAAGTCAACCCCATCAAGCGCTCAGGCCATCCTGAAGAGTCAATAGAGGTGACGAAAGGCCCTGACTTCGGCATATGACTAGTAAACCACCTGCACAGTAGAGGTACACAGCAAGAGACATTCCTTCCTCGCTGTTTTTCATTTTTGTAGTGAGTGGAATGGTGGATATCTCCCAGCAAGGTAGGAACTGGGTTCTTTGCAGCCAAAATATAAAAAGCGTCTGCATCAACAAAATCAGGATGGTTTGGGAACAATACAATGCCATAAACACATACAGCAAGGATGGCATCAAAAACAACCCAGCCACCCTTCTTGGCATACTCCCGAGCCTTCTCCACCAAAACAACCAACGGAAATCCCCACACATCCCCTTTTCTGATCATCTTCCCTGTCAGCTCAAACTCTCCTAAGTACAGAATAGCAGAAAGCTTAGCCAGATTAGGCTTAGCGTCCGTGTGATAGAAAGGCATCTGCTCGCGAATCGGTATATCCAAGAGTGCAGAATACTCCTCCAGGGTAGGAGCCAAGACAAAATCAGGAAATACGAAACACCTGAGCTCAGCGTCATAAAACTGCAACAGGGTGTAAATGCCGCTGATCTCATAAGCCGAGGGCTGGTAAACATAAGTCAGGATCCTCCCATATGTCTTCCTGAAATCTCCCATCACCTTCTTCCCAGCAATAGTAATTAATTCTGACAACAGACTGATATCTGGAGACGGGAATCTGTAGGGTAACACTCTCTTCATGGCTTCCATGTCTGCTAGGAAACAAACACCGGAACTGGGAGGGAAAATATGTACCTGCAATACACACACGTTAGTTGGATGCAAATGGTAATGCAATAATGCAATATGATAAATGGTGCAATCAAATGAACACCGAGGCCATGCTGTAGCCTGAAGAGGAACATCTCTGTGATGTCAAGAACAGAAAACCACCACAGTCACCAGAACCTCATGACACTAACTATCATCTAACACTCAAAATACCAATCCCCTGGTAAGAAATCCATCTGAACCTCTGTCTCTGACGAGAAAACCATCTGATAATAGTATAAACCTCAGACAAGAAATCCATCTGATCCAAACAACACACCTGCTAGCGAGCCCAGAAAACCATCTGATAAATACTGAATCACGGTTTCTGAAGGCCAGTTTTCCTGCAATAACCCAATCCCCCTCACAGGTATGGACCTAATCCACGGACAAAGGTATGGCATCCTATGCGGTCATCAGCGTCACAGACTTTCATGAGTGACGATACGATTCCTAGAAGGAGTGGCATCATCAAGTCATGAAGAGGCCTCACTTAGCTGACTTCCAATTGATCGGTCCCCAGAGTCGACAATCCTCACGTCTGGACTCCCCTCAGATCCTCAGGATCGGAAAGGAGCGCCTCGGAGAGAACCTCGTCTGAGCGCAGATTTCGTAGGGAACGGTGTCTGCTCAGCAAACAGGTTCGTCTACTACTCTCCACAACTATGTCTAGGTGCATACTCAAGCCCAGGTCCGGCTTCTCACTCATAGTAACCTCCCTCTCCCACAACAATAATCACAATAATATAGTGCTGAAAGTAAATGCGGAAAGGTAAAGGTGCGGAAAAGTAAAGTGCGGAAAGGTAAAACACACATGTACAACACCCAACAGATAAACACCCAAGCGCTAGGACTGACTCGCGTAGGGGATGGGAAACGGTCCCAGCATAAGGGATGGGAAAAGTCCTTAGATGCTACAAGTCCCCAGCAGAGTCGCCAGTTGTCGCTACTGCGAAAATCGGCGCCGGCTGACAGAAGAGTCGCCACCGTGCGTTATTTATCCCAAAGGAGGGAAAGGAAACGCTCGAAGTAAACCTCGCAAAAACGGGAAAGGTATGGTCATCGCAACCAAAACCTGGGTTCGGGAGTCGGTTACGCAAGGGGAAGGTATTAGCACCCCTCACGTCCGTCGTACTCGACGGGATCCACGCTTGGTGTTTATAAGGAGAAGGGTGTGTTTATCTATCTACGCTAGTGGTCAGTCTGAAAAGAAAAGAAAAGGACAGGACTCGACAGAACATACGTTGTTCTGGGCCTACGTACTCCCTCGTGCAATGGGAAAGTCAGAGTCAACGTAGTTCGACTACCTACGTCTAGACGGGGGGAAGGTTGCTCGCCAGGACATCGCGTCCTGTGCCTACGTACTTCCACACGGCATGGAAGATCAGAGCAAACGTAGTTCGGGCTACACACGACACAAGCTGTTCAAGTGTTTTTTATGGGAAAATGCACCTTAACCAAGGGTTTTCACAGTCCAGGAGGACAAAAGGTTTTGATGTTTGTTCAAATCTTTTGACGGAAGAAATGAATTCACTTTTGTTTTATCCTTTATTAAGTGTTTTTCTGTTGTTTTGAGAAAGGAAAGAGACACCCTAAAACTATGGTTGAAAAGGGGAATCTACCTAATGTTATCATGCCTGGTTAACCAACCTGATGTCTATCATAACTCCCCACAGCAGAGAAGTTAGAGCTCCTAAGGGATCATGGCAACAGGACTAAACAGCAAATAGGAATCACTGCAAAGTAAAGAAATACTGGAAATATGCATGAATGCAACAACCAAACAAGCAAGGCACAAAGGCCACACACCACAGAGGCAAGGGAGCTCAGCTCTACCAAATACCAACAAGCAAAGCCACTCAATAACAATCAAGCAGAAGGAGGACCACCTCAACTTCTTATGCACACAAATCCTATTTCTAAGATGCACCTATCTCAGAAATATCTATATGAACCCCTAAGTCTAATGCAGCACAGCACCACACAAGTCAGTCAATACAAAGAGAAGGCTAACCAGCCTGGCAAACTCCTATCCAAAAGCAAGAAACTACCCCTGAGCAGGACCCCTAGACAAAACCATAATCAAACCCTTGAACAAAGCCCCTAATCAAACCCCTGAACAAAGCCCCTAATCAAACCCCTGAGCAAAAACCCTGCACTAAACCTTAAACAAGAGAAATCAATCCCAGTCTTCAAGCTTCAAGACAAGCTTACCAAAGAAAGGGAGCTAAACAGGCAGACTCATAGTGCCTTCCTCAAGAAAGTACTAGGAGGCTCCTACTTAGGAATCATATCCCATGCGGCTCAACAACTGTGAACGGTTTACATTCCTCCTCAGGAGAAACTAAACTCACATGAAGGCTCCAACATCATTGGATACTTAAGAAATCCTACCTGAACTAAGGGAACTAAGTGAACAGACCCATAGTGCCTTCCTCAGGAAAGTACTAGGGGGGCTTCCACTTAGGAATTATATCCCATGCGGCTCAACAACTATGAACGGTTTACATTCCTCCTCAGGAGAAACTAAACTCACATGAAGGCTCCAGCATCATTGGATATTTGAGAAATCCTACATGAACTAAGGGAACTAAGTGAACAGACCCATAGTGCCTTCCTCAGGAAAATACTAGGAGGCTTCTACTTAGGAATCATATCCCATGTGGCTCAACAACTGTGAACGGCTTACATTCCTCCTTAGGAGAAACTAAACTCACATGAAGGCTCCAACATCATTGGATACTTAAGAAAGAGGTGAGAAGAAAGAATGAAAGACACTCATAGTGCCTTCCTCAGGAAAGTACCATGAATTTCCCTCAAACCTCAGGATCTCAACCTCACAGAAAGAGAGCAAGCTCCTAGACTAGGACCTCAATCTATGCATCCTTGCAAGCTCCATCAAGTCTTCATCCAGCCTCCATCTTCAAGAAGAAACCACAGACCCTCAAACCAAAAGAAACTACCTCTAAAGTTCAACCACAGTTGAACTTCAAAGTCAGAAGCCCTCAAGACTTCTCCTATTCTCAAGCTCAAACAAAAAAAAAATAACAGAACACCCTATAAAAATCTACCAAAAATCTAGGGGAAACCCACATGCCTCTATGATCCCAAGACCAAATCTCAAAGCCTAAGTCAACTTCTAAGGCTACTAAACGATCCCTAACATATGAATGGTCAAGGGTTAACCAGCAAGTTATGAGGTCTCTACTCTCTAACCCTAAAACAACATCAATCAATTCCTAAAAAATCTATGAAAAATCGATGGGGAGCATGCATTAGTCTAGTATAACATACTAAAAAAAGAAAAGCAAAATTCATTACTAAATGAGAGAACTAAAATCAGCAAGGCAGACACATCACAAATCAATTACTCAATACCAATAAAAATACAAAAATGCAAGTAAAAATGAAAATGCATGATCAATTTAATACTTTTGCACCCTAAAATTCTAAATTGAATTATGAATCTACAGAAAAAGAAGGGAATTAATTGGATAATCCTACTATTTTTTATGAATTATTTTCTAACATGGACAAAACAAGGAAATTGAAAAAGAAAATAAAACCAGGGGGGTGGCGATAGCAAAACGCCTTAGTTATTCAGACTGGGCCCAAATATAGGGGGGTGCGCATAGCAATTGGGGCTTAAGCCCAAACCAAATCCATTCAGTTCCATAGCCCAGGGGGGCAACGAGTAAAACGGGGATAGTAATAACAATTTCATATTGGGCCCAGCCCAATCCAAACCCTAACCCAAACAAACAACCAACAAAACCAAACCTCACCCCAAAAGACTCGTTCACTGTTCATTACACAAACCCTAATGCGCCGCTTGCCTCTCAAAATCTCTCTCAAACTCCCTCTGATCTTCTCTGAAACATCTCAAACAAAATCCACAAATCCATCTCAAACCCTAACAAAAACTTCACGAAAATACTCACTAATCCAAACAAACCTCTCTTAATCCCTACTTCAATCAGCTTATCCTAATTGAGGTCGCCTTCATCCACAACCCTAACAGAAAAACAAACCTAATATAATGAAGGAACGATAATGGAGAGATAGCGAAAAGAAGTGAAACCTGGGTGAAGCAACGGAGACGATGGAGCTTCTGGAGAGTTCTCGAAGACGCTCGAAGATCAACAAACTTGACGACGTTCGGAGACGATCTGGGCGCTTTGAAAATCCACGAGGAAGAAGGCCTTGAGCGAGAATCTTGAAGGATATCTGGAATCAACGATGCGCAGCAATGCTCTTGAAGGATGACGATCCTGGAGAAGACGAAGACAATCTGAGAGGAACTGAGGACGCGCGAAGATCTACGGATCTTGAAGCTTGATGACGAGGATCCCCTTGAGCTGTTGACGAAGACCTACTGAGGGCTCTCAAGATCTGGAAACGGAGGAAAATTGAGGATGAAGAACACGAATGCTCTTGCTCGTTTGACGATCGTTGAAGATCGAAGGATCTAGATGAAGATTGGCAAGGTTTTCTGGAAAATCATAATGAGACTGATGAAGGTAGTGACGAACACGGTGGCAATCTATGAGTATTGCTGGGACAACGAAGAACACGATCGAAGGTCCTGATGAATATTGCTGATAAATCTGGAAAAAAAAGGCCGGATGAAAGTTCTATGAGTTTTCCGATGAGTTGTTGATGAAGGTGGACGGAGAAGAGCGGAGGGTGTCTGATGAGTTTCTGGAGAAAATGGAGGATTTGCAGTCTCCGGCGACCTCAACAACCTCCGGTGGCAGTTGCGGTGGAGAAAGGCGTCCGGGCCGGTGGCTGCATGGCCGGCGGTGAGGGCTGGTTAGTGGGATGTGCGCTGGCACTGAGGAGTCTGAGGGTTAGACGCGTGGATGGGAGAGAGAAGAGGTGAAGGCACGTGGCAGGAAAGCTGGCAGAGAGAGAGAGAGAGAGAGTGGAGGTGATGAGGTGTCAGGACGGGGAGAGAAAAAAAAAGAGACGTGTGGGCAAGCTCTTATATAGCCACGTGGAACAAATTTGGACCTCTGAAATTGGACTTTGACTGAACCGGCTCATTAAGGATTAAAACACGATTAGCAGATTAAATGAGGATAAAAGGGCTAATTGGGACTGACCATGGATATTAACATGAATTAAGACTAATGACGATTAACACTAATAGACTCAGTAAAACGAAAAATGATTAATGATGATTAACTAAAGAACTGAATAATAGAAACATTAATCAAAACGGTGCCACGTTAATGGACTCAATTAGGACTAATTAAAGAACTAGTTAGACCTATATTAAAACCTATTTAAACGAAAAACTAATATATCTACAATTAACTCTAACAAATTATTATTCTAAACCCAATTAAAATCTATTAATTCCTATATTATGATTAAAAACTATGTTAATATCTATTAAAAATTCTACAAATTTCTAAAAAGAATTTAAACTATTTATGCTTTAAAACTATATTAAACTCTTATCAAAATAAAATCTACTTAAATTCTATATTCTATATTCTATATTAAGAAAAAACTATTAAACTATACACTATTCTATATTAAAAAAACCCTTAAAATCCTACATTATTCTATTAAAAACCTATTTAATATTCTAGAAAACAAGTGAAACTATTTAACAAATCTAGAAAAACTATAAAGGCAATTAAGCAGTTAAACTCAACCAAAAGGGAACACGAGGCCAGATTGGAACAAGCGGTAAACCCCGGACACCAGAATATCCTGAAAAACACAGTGTATACTGAAAATACCGAGAAGCGCACAATTTCCCGAAAATGAAACCCTGATTATCTAGACTGGATCTGAAGTATCCGGTAGATGAAAACCAAGCTGTAACCCTGACATCCTCTGTCTGTGTACAAATGTCATGCATCTGATATGCGAATGCGAATTAAACCCTGAACCAGATAGGAGAACCGGTTGGTCAAATTTTAGGGTGCAACACCATGCCCAAAAAAACCAGCTTTAGAACTTAAAGAACTACCTAAGAATCTAAGATACAAACCTTTTTATAAGTGACAATAAGAGGGGTCGATTAGGGATAAACTCGGTTTTGAATATGCGAAAGCGATAGTTCCTGTTAAATTAGTTCTTTTCATGAGTAGAAAATATTACCCATAAGGAATCCTATATGTACACATCTGGAATACTGTGTAGTTATATGAATTGCATCTATGTCTGTTGTTTTATTATTAAATTTATTTCCGCACTTTACTTTTATTTCGCACAACCCAATCTTTTATTTGATTTGCCTTAGATAAACACCATAACAATAGTAATCGATAGATTGACGTTTGTTCTTTGTGGGATCGATAATCTTTTATATCACTTTGACGCTATTCGTGCACTTGTGAATCGCCCATCAGAATACCTATTTTACCCCTTTTAAATTCAAATCCTTACAACGTAGAGATTGGAGTCGCCACACTCCATGTAAGCGCTTCCTTAAGAACGTTTATTCCCCATTGAAACCTTGACCACAGTCAAGAAGTTTCTAACCTCCCTTTCGAGGGGGACTACAATTACTGTGATTCCATTCTCTACCTCGGATAAGTAGGCACAAGATTCGAATCTTGGCGAGTAAACTTAGGACTAACCCTTAGGTCTCTCTTTCACCTTTAACCTTAGCATATACCCTAAAGCAGATAATCAAGCAAAATAGTAAACTTTAAACAAGAGGTTCCTGTAGAATACTACAGAAGTTTAGGGTGCTAATACATTCCCTAGGCTTAACCAACCCCTTACCTAGATCTCTCCCGCATTGTGTTTACAATGCAAAAATTAGATTTTTCCTTTCTTTGACCTTTCCTTCGGATAAATTAAAGACCGATTGTGAATTAAAAATTTGCGATTCAAATTAATTAATAATTTGATATCCTATTCTCACCGCAACACGGGATTTGGTCAAATTTCAAAATAAATTTTACCCGATTAAATGGCTTAAACTGTCAAAAAATGTGACCGAAAAGTGATCAAAAAATTTAAACGAACATGTCAGGTTAAGCTACGCGAAACACATATTAATATCATTGACATTTGTAGACTCGATTTTAAATTTTTCATCCACTGATTTTTTGCACATTTGACTTTTAGTTTGTCCGATTCGGCTGTAATTCCAACAAGTTTATTATGGATGATAAATTGGGTATTATGAAAGATGCGAAACATGATGAACTATACAGATGATGCAAAAATACGTGGGATCTTAGTGTAAAAAATTAGGGTATGACTGGTTTAAATGTCTCTTATCCATTTTTTTTTAACAAAACTACATGGTTCGATTCGATTTGCGATTTTTATTTTTGCAAACCAACTGAACCAAACCAAACCGCATTATGTTGCAACCTAAACTTCACTTAACCCAGATCCAACCAAAACCTAAACCTATTATGCATTTTCCTTATGATTACAAACAATTTTTTATTCCTCATATTTAGGTTTTTAGTTACATCCATATCAAACCTCTCCTAGAAGTATCACACATTTTTTCATCTTCTTTGCTAGGTAAAAATCACTTCTTCTTCCTTAAACTCTCATCTCTTATGTTGTTTTATTTTTCATCTTCTCATTTTTATGATATTGTTCTTTTTTCCAATTATGTTTTTATCGCATTTCTTCTCCTACAATCTCTCATTTCTTTTGTTCTTTCTTTTCCACCTTCTTTAACCTCTCCTTTCCTTTGTTTTATTTGTTTCATTATAATATTTTACATATTTTTTAAACTACTATTTTATGTTTTAATTTCACTTTTATCTAATTTGATGTTTATATTTTAAATGGGAAATTATTGTCCAAATATGATGAGTTTTGTTGTTATTTGATAATGTATGAATGATTAAACATAAAGATATGTTGTTCCCTATATGTGTATATATGGATCAATAAAAATCTTGTAAAAAAATAAACCAATCGAAACAACCCAAACCACATTGATTTGGTTTGGTTGGCTATTATTTCTAAAAGCCAACCAAACTGAACCACAAGTTTTTTCTCTTGAGGTTCAAATGACTTTTTGCGTCAAAATCGCCTAAACTGCACCGCAAACACCCCTGATCAAACCATATAGCCTTCTTCTCCCCAACCTCCAAGATGTCATCTAACATATTAGAATCCGATGACTTCTTGATAAGTGTACTGATAATGTTGTAGTAATAAAAATATCGAACCCACAAGGACTGTGTTCGAACAAGACAAGATTTGTGCAAATTAAAGTAAAATAGTAAAAAATGGGGGGTTGCAAGTTTTAATGAGAAAAGTAATTAAACAAAAAAACAATGTCACAAGAGCGGCCAGGTTGTGTTGTAGAATTCCCTATTCCTCTATTGTTGATTTTTAATGTCATGTATGAATAATCTAATCACTATAACCCCACGACGAATTAATAAAACAGTTAAAGTTGATCCCTCACGAATTAACCCACTAACCACTACTCTGAGCATTCTATCCCTAGTCCGCCAGCGTAAGCAGGGTTAGGCGATGTATAGACCGTTAATTCTCTAACTCATTACTCGGGGTCTCATATCCCTATTCAACCAGCGTAAGTAGAATAATTGTTCTAGATCCAACACATAGGCTAAGGGTCAATAATCCAAGTGTCCAAAATTAGATTAACAGAGTATCACAAATAAAAATCATTAAGATTAAGCAATAACTGAATAGAAATATAGATCAAAGGTTCACACAAAGGTCAAATTAACATATAATCCAACAATAGAAAAATAGGTTCATCATAACACAACCTAACCTAAGAGAATTTAGCTACACATCATTGAGGAAATAATACCATAATCGATAGATGAAAATAACATAAGAATTTCCTTGAAGAGATGGCCTTCAATAACTTTAAATGCTATAAAAATCCCCTATTGTGCTTTCAAAATCGTGATCTAGCCTCCAAATTTTGTAACCCTTGTGAAAGTGCAGAATTTCCCATTTTAAAGGCGTTAGAATGAACCATAACGCATGAGAAAAAAGCCTACAAAAGTGACCATCACGCACACGATAGCCTGCATGATGCGCACGATGCAACTTTTAATGCCCTATCGCGTGTGCGATGCTGCACAATGATGGATGTGATTATTTCCGAAGCTGTACTCTTTTTTGCTCCTTTTTCACTCAAATTTTCACTAAGTCCACAATTTGCACCCTTAGCTATTTTTCCTCATTCTTTGATCATTCCTCCTCGTATTTTCTCAAACTTTACTTGTTTTTCTTCAATTCTTCGACTAAATATATGCAATGACAGAGTGTCATCACAAACCCAAACTTGAATCTTTTCTTGTCCTTTAGCAACTCGCCTGCAACTGCACATTTCAACAGACAACAAGTCGTACAATAAATTTTTATGTTTCTTTATAATAGTAGGACATTTAGTTTGAATATGTCCAAACCTTTCATATTCATCACGTTTCCTTTTTTTGCATCTATTCAGGGGACTGATGTCTGACACCTTGTCTGAGACATCTATCCTCCATCTTCTGTCCAATTTCTTTAAGAAGTTGTTAAACTTTCTCTCAATAAGTGTTATAGCCTTTGAGATTTTTTATCCACCTTGATCAGGAGACACGAGACGAAAAATGATATTAAACATTCGTTTAATTGTCATAGTTCAAACCTGTTGCGGTTATCTATACTAAATCATATTCTGAGATTATGGGTAGACACCAAGATTTCATTTGCCTAAATCTACTAATATAATTATTAGAATATTAATAGTAATTCATATTTATTTAGTTGTACTATTTTCTTAGCCCCTAAGTTTGTTAGAGGGTATATTAGTATTTTATCTTATTCTAGTAACCCTAGTTTTAGCTTATAAATAGGGTGACAATCATTGTAACTTTTATCATGTTTTTGTAGCCGTCATTCTTAATAGAATATTTCCGTTGTTCATCATTTATTCACCTTTGCACCAACAATTGGTATCTAGAGCTCCGGTTCAGATTCATTGGGAAAGACGGGAAACACGAGTGAACGTGAGGTCTTATGTGTTTGATTTTGATTCTTAGATTCGTGTTAAATCTTGAACAAAATCTAATCAGAATTTTATTCTGTGGGTTGGGAAACACTGTGTGAGAAATCTGAGTGTATTGTGCAAGGTGAAGATGAACGGAAACGGCAACATGAACACCAAGCTTCCAGTATTTGACGGTAAAAACTGGAATCATTGGATGATCCAAATGCGTGTACTGTTTGGTGCTCAAGATGTTTTAGATCTTGTCACTGATGGTTATGTTCCGGTAGCAGCAGATGCAACGGATGAACAGAAAAACGCACAGAAGGAAGTAAGGAAGAAGGATCAGAAAGCATTATTCTTTATTCATCAATGTGTTGATGTAAATGTGTTTGAGAAGATTGCAGATTCAACGACATCAAAGGCTGCGTGGGACACACTGGTTAGATGTTATGGTGGTAACGCATCAGTGAAGAAGGTGAAGTTTCAGTCCTTGAGAAAGCAATATGAGAATCTCAACATGAAGAATAATGAGAAAGTTTTTGAATACATCTCCAGAGTGATTCTGATCACTAATGAGATGAAGGCGTGTGGAGAAACTCTTTCTGAAGAAACAATCATGGAGAAGGTATTGAGATCCCTTACCTCTCAATTTGATTACATTGTGGTAGCAATAGAACATTCCAAAGATCTGAGTACCATGAGAATTGAAGAGCTGCAGAGCAGTTTAGAAGCGCAAGAGTTGCGTTTGACTGAGAGAACTTCTGAAAGGGAAGTAGAGCAACAGGCTCTGAAAGCAACTTCTGATAAGAGGTATCAGAAGCAGTCAGAAGCCAGGAGAAGATCTGATGGTGGTCAGAAGTCAGAAAGCTCAACCTCTGATAGACAAAAAAATGCTCAGAAGGGAAAAGAGAAGTATGACAAGAAGAAGATCCAATGTTACTGTTGTAAGAAGTTTGGTCACTTTTCTAGAGATTGTTGGTCAAACAAGGAGAGAAAATCAGAAGAAGCAAATATAGCCAGAAGTTCTAATGACGAATCTGTGCTATTGATGGCCTCTGAATCTGATGATCTGACAGACTGGTGGTATATGGACACTGGCTGTTCAAATCATCTTACTGGAAACAAGAAATGGCTGGTTGACTTTGACTCTGAAAAGAGGACAAATATCAGATGTGCTGATGACAAATATCTTAATGCAGAAGGTATGGGAAATGTCAGAGTGACTCTGAACAATGGGAAAACAACATTGATTCAGAACGTGTGGTATGTACCTGGCATCAGAAGCAATCTGATGAGTGTGGGACAATTAATTGAGAAAGGTTTTTCAGTTACCATGAAGGACAATCTTCTGAAGCTGTATGACTACAATCAGAAGTTGATTATGGAGTCAGAACAAGGAAGGAATAGAACATTCAAGGTGAATGTCAGAACTGCAGACTCAGAATGTCTTAGTGCAACATGTGCTGAGAAGGAGAGTGAGTTGTGGCACAGAAGATTTGGTCATTTGAATTTCAGAAGCTTAAAACATCTGAATTCAAAGAAGTTGGTACATGGAATTCCTGCAATTAAGAAGCCTGAAAAATCATGCAAAGTTTGCATGGAAGGAAAACAACCACGATTGCCATTTGCGTCAGAAGCTGCTCCAAGAGCAAAACATGCCTTGGGAGTTGTACATTCTGATGTGTGTGGTCCATTTCCAGTAGCATCAATTGGAGGGAATAAGTACTTTGTGTTGTTTGTTGATGAATTCACAAGAATGACATGGGTATCCCTTATTAAATTTAAACATGAGGTGTTTGATGAATTCAAGAAGTTCAGAATGAAGGCTGAGAATCAGAGTGGTCAGAAGTTGAAGATTCTTAGAACTGATGGTGGAGGTGAGTATAACTCCAAAGAGTTCCAGAAGTTCTGTGAGGAGAATGGAATTGAGCATGAGGTTACTGCTCCTTATACCCCTCAACACAATGGTCTTGCTGAAAGAAGAAACCGTACTTTGCTTGATATGGTGAGAAGCATGCTAAAGGAGAAGAAGCTTCCTCAGAAGCTCTGGGGAGAAGCTGTTGCCACTGCAACGTTTGTACTCAACAGATGTCCTACGAAGAAGTTGAAGGAAATAGTTCCTATGCAGAAGTGGACTGGAGACAAGCAAAGTGTTAGTCATCTGAAGGTGTTTGGTTCTGTTTGCTATAAACATGTTCCAGAAGCCAGAAGACAGAAGCTGGATGATAGAAGCAAAGTGATGATTCTGATAGGGTACCACAGTACAGGTGCATACAAGATCTATTGTCTAGAAACCAATAAAATTGAATTCAGCAGAGATGTGATTGTGAAGGAATCAGAAGTTTGGAATTGGGATAAGTCTCAATCTGATTCTGATGTTAGAACTTCTGAAGAAAGGTCAGAGTTAAGAATTTCTGAAGTTGAAGTAAACTCTGACGTTGATTCTGACTCTGATAGTGATTCTGACTCTGGAGAAGACTCAGAAGATGAAGGTGACTCTGATGATCCAGACTCTGATGGTAATCCAGATTCTGGTGGCAATTCAGACTCTGAAGATGGCCAAGACTCTGAAAATATGCCAGATCTTGAAGATGGTCAAAGCTCTAGAGAAAGTCAACCATCTGAAGCTGGAAACTCTGAAGCTCAAGACTCTGAACAAGTTCAGAGACCACAAAGAATCAGAAACATCCCCAGAAGATATGCAGAATTTGACATGCTGCAAGACACTGAAGTAGACTCTGAAGGAGAAGTTATTCAGTGTGCCATGATGGTAGACTCTGAACCCATAAGTACAGAAGAGGCTCTTAAGCAGAAGCTCTGGCTGAAGGCCATGAAAGAAGAACTTGATGCTATAGAGAGAAACAAGACTTGGAAGCTGACAAAACTTCCAAAAGACAAGAAAGCCATCAGCGTTAGATGGGTTTTCAAGCAGAAGTTAAAGTCAGATGGTTCAATTGGCAAACATAAAGCAAGGTTGGTAGCCAGAGGATTTCTACAGAAACCTGGGATGGATTACTCTGAAGTGTTTGCACCTGTAGCAAGATATGAAACAATCGGAATGGTGATTGCAATAGCTGCTAACAGGAATTGGCCTCTGATGCATTTAGATGTAAAATCTGCATTTCTGAATGGTCCATTAGAAGAAGAAGTTTACGTGTCACAACCTCCTGGATTTGTGAAAAAGAATCAGGAAGGGATGGTGTACAGATTATACAAAGCTCTATATGGATTGAAACAAGCGCCTAGAGCTTGGAATCAGAAGATTGATTCATTTTTCAAGAAGAAAGGCTTTCACAAATGTGAGATGGAGTACAGTGTCTATGTTCAGCATACTTCTGAAGGCAATATTACTCTGGTATGTTTATATGTTGATGATATACTATTGACTGGAAGTTCTGAACAGGAGATAGCCAAGTTCAAGAAAGTTCTGATGAATGAATTTGAAATGACTGATCTAGGCAAAATGACATACTTTCTAGGGATGGAGTTCAGATATTCTGAGAAAGGTATCATTTTGCATCAGCTCAAGTATGAATTAGAACTTTTGAAGAGATTTGATCTGAAGAATTGTAAGATGGCTGTCACACCTTCTGATACAAATCAGAAACTGGATTCAGACTCTGAAGGAAAGGATGTGGACGCTACAACCTTCAAACAGTTGGTTGGTTCTCTGAGGTATCTGTGCAATACCAGACCTGATATTTGCTACTCAGTTGGGATGGTTAGTAGGTTCATGAGTAAACCTAAGTGGTCCCATTACCAAGCTGCTGTCAGGATTCTGAGGTATATCAAAAGAACTCTGAAGTATGGAGTGTTATTTCCCTCTGGAGGAAATAATGAGTCAGAACTTCTGACTTATTCAGACTCTGATTGGTGTGGAGACAGAGTTGACAGAAGAAGTACATCTGGGTACTTGTTCAAATTTCTGGGAGGTTCCATTTCTTGGTGTTCCAAGAAGCAACCTGTTGTGGCGTTGTCAACCTGTGAAGCTGAATACATTGCAGGTGCTGTTACTGCATGCCAAGCTGTGTGGATTCTGAATCTGTTGCAGGATCTGAAGATTAAAGTAGACAAACCTCTGAAGCTGATGATTGACAACAAGTCTGCAATCAATCTTGCCAGAAACCCAGTGTTGCATGGGAGAAGCAAGCATATTGAGACCAAGTATCATTTTCTGAGACATCAAGTTCAGAGTGGAGTGTTAGAAGTTGTACACTGCAGCACTCAGAAGCAGTTGGCAGATGTTCTGACGAAAGCTATCAAGACTGATCAATTTCTTAGACTAAGGGATGGAATTGGTGTTACAAGTTTTGATGGAATATGAATTAAGGGATGGTATTAGAATATTAATAGTAATTCATATTTATTTAGTTGTACTATTTTCTTAGCCCCTAAGTTTGTTAGAGGGTATATTAGTATTTTATCTTATTCTAGTAACCCTAGTTTTAGCTTATAAATAGAGTGAAAATCATTGTAACTTTTATCATGTTTTTGTAGCCGTCATTCTTAATAGAATATTTCCTTTGTTCATCATTTATTCACCTTTGCACCAACAATAATAATCAATAAAATCATTACTTCTACTATGCATTTTGACTAAATCTACGAGATTAAATTTGATTTCTCCCCTAAAGAATTCACGATCTCAGCCATGACCAGCTGCGATCAAGGTAGAGAGAGTTGCGCCGCAATGAAAGCTGCGACAAGGTTTAAAGGTAGCGCAACAATGAAGGCTGCAACTTAGGGTTTATAGGCACGGTCAGAGACTCCTAAGGATCGGGAGCTCTGATACCATTTTAACTTTAGAAGAAATAATATTCTTATTATATTTCTTATGAGGTCACAAGACCTATATATATATACATGAACCTGCAGTCTATTTTACGATGGCCTTGTCCGACCTCGTTTCAAGTAGCCTAGAGTCTTCCCACTCATTAAGGGGAAGGGGTGTTTGTGTGTGTTTTTAATCTCTTAGATATTGGAAGGCTAATATCTTCAGGATTTATATCTTTTGGTTTAGATGTCACTATGTTAAAATAGACTTGCCAATACATTTTTATAATTCAATGAAAAAGGAAAATCAACCCTTTAAAGCTAAGTAGTTGTCATTAGCATATAAATATTATTATAAATCATAATAGAAGATTGTTATTTATAAAGTAGTAACGAAAATACAATGATAAATTATGATTATAATATATGGGTGAATATTCTCGCACAAGATTAATTCTTAAAAAATAATTGATTTATTTTAAACTAGTAATTACTTGACAGCTTATTCCTAAATGCACCCTATATGCCACTACATAATTCCTCATGACATTTGTCATTCATTATTCTTCAATATATTGTGTGAGTTTTGATAGTAATAAAATTTACTTATAAGTATATTATTACATAGATATAATGCAAAAATAAATAAAATCCTTTTGAAGTTTGTAATGTATATTTAACTAGTAACTATAAGAAGAAAAAAAATAATATGATTTGTTTTATTTTCTAAATAATATTTGGGAAGATATTAAATTTAGTAGTCCATTTTCAAAAATAATAGTTTAAAATATTTAAAATACTATTTATAAATAAGAAATTCTAAAAAAAGAAAAAAGAGCGCATAATAAAAAAAAACACATGCAAATCTTCTAATAAAGAAAAACAAGGGAAATAGCTGTGTGAGATGGGATACTATTGGTTTCATCTGTTAAAACGATTGAATGATAAATAAAGAATTCTATCAAAACATAGCAACAAGTAGTCGTTGTAGTATAGTGGTGAGTATTCCCGCCTGTCACGCGGGTGACCCGGGTTCGATCCCCGGCAACGGCGCTTTTTATTCTTTATTTTGTTCATTTCGTATTACAACCATACTGGACCGGATTTTAAATAATTTTGGGCCCATTTAATGTTTCATTTCATTGCATAAAAATAAACCAGAGCATATTCGTGTAACCCCACACTAAACAAACTATACCCCTTCAAGTTCTTTGTTCATATGTTTCTACCTCTTTTGGTATTTATTTAAAAATTGTAATAATCAAATCATTTATATATTCAACATTAGATCAAAATTGTTAAAACTATTATAAACACCACTTTATTGGTTTTGTTATAGATTAAAAGAAACCGATTTTTATTTTTATGTTTAAATAAAATAAGTTTTTATGACATTTTTTACAAAAATAACAGTAGTTATTTTAAACTAATTTTTTATATATTAAAATAACCTTGGCTCATGAGGTGCAAACGTTTTAAACTTCAATTAATAAAATTTCCCATATTTCAATTAATAAATGTATATTATTAAAATTATAATATATATTATAGTATTATACTCTTTCCGTTTTATTTCGTGTTTTTATAAAAATATGTTAAAATATTTATTTTATTAATAAATAAAATATCATACAATTTTAATAGTTTTTGTTCTTTATTGTTGAAATTAGATTATAATTTTATTTTAATACTTAATAAATCATGTATATTTGATAAATATTTCATCATAAATGTGCATCATCACTCTTATCTCTTATCCATGCATACACATGAATATTTTACGTTATAAGTAGGAAAAACATGTGCGCTCTAGGTGGCTATGGGGAGAGCAAAGTTAGTAATTAAAAATAATCATTTATGGTCTGAATCCTGTGCATTTATAAATCTTAACTATTTATAAGTTTATTAACTACGAATCTCGACCACAGAGAAACATCATATACACCATTAGTTTTCAATTTCTTTTTCATAATACTTTAGATTCTTAGATATAGAGAGTAGTATTTGTAGAATAGTGAACCATAAGAGAAGGGTCATTAGTCATATGATTGTGAGGAATAACAATTTGCCTAACTTTTGATGATGCTTATGAATAATTTCAATGGTTTTTATAATCACTTGATATGTAATTTAGATGGGTGTTCAAAAACCAGAATGTTGTGAAATTAGATTTTGTGTGAGTTCTGCAAACATGATTCATACATGAAGCTTATTGGAATTATTTTGTATTGGTTTTGGGTGATACATATTGTCACAATTGCTAGCCTATTTTATGAAGATGAAAAAGTTACTAAAAGCTTGAGCTTTTCCCCCCCACATTACGTGACAAAAAATTACTTATTGATTAGTGAAATGGTTATATAATATTGATAAGTATTGATAGATATTTAACTGTAATAGAAAAATGTTATGTAGAACGGAAGAGAAATGGTTAGATTCGTCAATCACTATCGAATACTCCAATGACTAATGTTGCATATATAATAGTTTGTAGCTCTGCATCAAGTTATTTCAATTCCCCCATATCCTGCTATTTCATGTTTATCAAATTAATACTAACTTTTTCTTGCCCGGTGCTTCTAATTTTAATGAATAATTCTTATATATGACCAGACTTATGAATCATCAAGACTTCAAATCCCAACCAATTAGGTATATTTCATCATCAATATGATTTTTCAGTTTTATCTTTTCAAGATCTAACTAACATTATATATGTTATAGGCCATTTACACATTCGTTGCCTAAGTTAGATGAATACTCCCAGTGGAAAAGTTGCATCAAACGAGCTAGAATGCAGAGATTTACTTTGCTAAAAGCTAAATGGGCAAAACAAAGACG
This sequence comes from Lathyrus sativus, assembly GCA_963859935.3. Classification (NCBI taxonomy): domain Eukaryota; kingdom Viridiplantae; phylum Streptophyta; class Magnoliopsida; order Fabales; family Fabaceae; genus Lathyrus; species Lathyrus sativus. The sequence goes on from OZ012735.1 coordinate 876,746,341, forward strand.
AAATACTACAAATCACCCTCATACTCACGTGCTTCCCCATTCAACAACTATTGCCATTCCCAATTATAGAATCCCACTTTTCGATGTCACTCCACTCGTTTGCAACAATCAACAAATTGACAAGATTGTTATTGATGGTAAGAAAATGAATGCTATATTAAATAGGACTATGCCATCGCCATCAACGCATATATGGCGTACACTGCACAAAGTATTTAATGTTCAAAACTTGGGTACAAACCTTATGTCAAGGTTTTCTAAATCCAGTGGAATGTCGCAAAAGGAGAATGTATTTGTAGAAACTAGTGCACTAATCCAAAACTCTTCAAATATTTGTCGATAAGTATTATTTTGTATTTTATAAATCCAAAAGCTATGTTTTATCTAATGAAGTACACTTAACTGGAATGATACCAGATGCACTCCTCAATCTGTCAAACATTGTCGTCGTCGTCCAAAAAAATTTATTGGGGTCCTAGATTTGGTGAAATCTTATACATAATGATATAAACAAATCCATCACGCCACACCTTCATATTACCAAGGAAGCATCAATGAATCATGTGTAAGTTTGTCCCCCATGTGTATTACTCTCTTATTTACTTTGAATGTTGTTATTAGAATATTAATAGTAATTCATATTTATTTAGTTGTACTATTTTCTTAGCCCCTAAGTTTGTTAGAGGGTATTTTAGTATTTTATCTTATTCTAGTAACCCTAGTTTTAGCTTATAAATAGGGTGACAATCATTGTAACTTTTAATCATGTTTTGTAGCCGTCATTCTTAATAGAATATTTCATTTGTTCATCATTTATTCACCTTTGCACCAACAATTGGTATCAGAGCTGCGGTTCAGATTCATTGGGAAACACGGGAACGAGTGAACGTGAGGTCTTGTGTGTTTGATTTTGATTCTTAGATTCGTGTTGAATCTTGAACAAAATCTGATCAGAATTTTATTCTGTGGGTTGGGAAACACTGTGTGAGAAATCTGAGTGTATTGTGCAAGGTGAAGATGAACGGAAACGGCAACATGAACACCAAGCTTCCAGTATTTGACGGTAAAAACTGGAATCGTTGGATGATCCAAATGCGTGTACTATTTGGTGCTCAAGATGTTTTAGATCTTGTCACTGATGGTTATGTTCCGGTAGCAGCAGATGCAACGGATGAACAGAAAAACGCGCAGAAGGAAGTAAGGAAGAAGGATCAGAAAGCATTATTCTTTATTCATCAATGTGTTGATGTAAATGTGTTTGAGAAGATTGCAGATTCAACGACAGCAAAGGCTGCGTGGGACACACTGGTTAGATGTTATGGTGGTGACGCATCAGTGAAGAAGGTGAAGCTTCAGTCCTTGAGAAAGCAATATGAGAATCTCAACATGAAGAATAATGAGAAAGTTTCTGAATACATCTCCAGAGTGATTCTGATCACTAATGACATGAAGGCGTGTGGAGAAACTCTTTCTGAAGAAACAATCATGGAGAAGGTATTGAGATCCCTTACCTCTCAATTTGATTACATTGTGGTAGCAATAGAACATTCCAAAGATCTGAGTACCATGAGAATTGAAGAGCTGCAGAGCAGTTTAGAAGCGCAAGAGTTGCGTTTGACTGAGAGAACTTCTGAAAGGGAAGTAGAGCAGCAGACTCTGAAAGCAACTTCTGATAGGAGGTATCAGAAGAAGTCAGAAGTCAAGAGAAGATTTGATGGTGGTCAGAAGTCAGAAAGCTCAACCTCTGATAGACAAAAGAATGCTCAAAAGGGAAAAGAGAAGTATGACAAGAAGAAGATCCAATGTTACTGTTGTAAGAAGTTTGGTCACTTTGCTAGAGATTGTTGGTCAAACAAGGAGAAGAAATCAGAAGAAGCAAATATAGCCAGAAGTTCTGATGACGAATCTGTGATATTGATGGCCTCTGAATCTGATGATCTGACAGACTGGTGGTATATGGACACTGGCTGTTCAAATCATCTTACTGGAAATAAGAAATGGCTGGTTGACTTTGACTCTGAAAAGAGGACAAAGATCAGATGTGCTGATGACAAATATCTTAATGCAGAAGGTATGGGAAATGTCAGAGTGACTCTGAACAATGGGAAAACAGCATTGATTCAGAACGTGTGGTATGTACCTGGCATCAGAAGCAATCTGATAAGTGTGGGACAATTAATTGAGAAAGGTTTTTCAGTTACCATGAAGGACAATCTTCTGAAGCTGTATGACTACAATCAGAAGTTGATTATGGAGTCAGAACAGGGAAGGAATAGAACATTCAAGGTGAATGTCAGAACTGCAGACTCAGAATGTCTTAGTGCAACATGTGCTGAGAAGGAGAGTGAGCTGTGGCACAGAAGATTTGGTCATTTGAATTTCAGAAGCCTAAAACATCTGAATTCAAAGAAGCTGGTACATGGAATTCCTGCAATTAAGAAGCCTGAGAAGTCATGCAAAGTTTGCATGGAAGGAAAACAACCACGTTTGCCATTTGCGTCAGAAGTTGCTCCAAGAGCAAAACATGCCTTGGGAGTTGTACATTCTGATGTGTGTGGTCCATTTCCAGTAGCATCAATTGGAGGGAATAAGTACTTTGTGTTGTTTGTTGATGAATTCACAAGAATGACATGGGTATCCCTAATTAAATTTAAACATGAGGTGTTTGATGAATTCAAGAAGTTCAGAATGAAGGCTGAGAATCAGAGTGGTCAGAAGTTGAAGATTCTTAGAACTGATGGTGGAGGTGAGTATAACTCCAAAGAGTTCCAGAAGTTCTGTGAGGAGAATGGAATTGAGCATGAGGTTACTGCTCCTTATACCCCTCAACACAATGGTCTTGCTGAAAGAAGAAACCGCACTTTGCTTGATATGGTGAGAAGCATGTTAAAGGAGAAGAAGCTTCCTCAGAAGCTCTGGGGAGAAGCTGTTGCCACTGCAACGTATGTACTCAACAGATGTCCTACGAAGAAGTTGAAGGAAATAGTTCCAATACAGAAGTGGACTGGAGATAAGCAAAGTGTTAGTCATCTGAAGGTGTTTGGTTCTGTTTGCTATAAACATGTTCCAGAAGGCAGAAGACAGAAGATGGATGATAGAAGCAAAGTGATGATTCTGATAGGGTACCACAGTACAGGTGCATACAAGCTCTATTGTCCAGAAACCAATAAAATTGAATTCAGCAGAGATGTGATTGTGAAGGAATCAGAAGTTTGGAATTGGGATAAGTCTCAATCTAATTCTGATGTTAGAACTTCTGAAGAAAGGTCAGAGTTAAGAATTTCTGAAGTTGAAGTAAACTCTGACGTTGATTCTGACTCTGATAGTGATTCTGACTCTGGAGAAGACTCAGAAGATGAAGGTGACTCTGATGATCCAGACTCTGATGGTAATCCAGATTCTGGTGGAAATTCAGACTCTGAAGATAGCCAAGACTCTGAAAATATGTCAGATCTTGAAGATGGTCAAAGCTCTAGAGGAAGTCAACCATCTGAAGCTGGAAACTCTGAAGCTCAAGACTCTGAACAAGTTCAGAGACCACAAAGAATCAGAAGCGTTCCCAGAAGATTTGCAGAATTTGACATGCTGCAAGACACTGAAGTAGACTCTGAAGGAGAAGTTATTCAGTGTGCCATGTTAGTAGACTCTGAACCTATAAGTACAGAGGAGACTCTTAAGCAGAAGCTCTGGCTGAAGGCCATGAAAGAAGAACTTGATTCTATAGAGAGAAACAAGACTTGGAAGCTGACAAAACTTCCAAAAGACAAGAAAGCCATCAGCGTCAGATGGGTTTTCAAGCAGAAGTTAAAGCCAGATGGCTCAATTGGCAAACATAAAGCAAGGTTGGTAGCCAGAGGATTTCTACAAAAACCTGGGCTGGATTACTCTGAAGTGTTTGCACCTGTAGCAAGACATGAAACAATCAAAATGGTGATTGCAATAGCTGCTAACAGGAATTGGCCTCTGATGCATTTAGATGTAAAATCTGCATTTCTGAACGGTCCATTAGAAGAAGAAGTTTACGTGTCACAACCTCCTGGATTTATGAAAAAGAATCAGGAAGGGATGGTGTACAGATTATACAAAGCTCTATATGGATTGAAACAAGCGCCCAGAGCTTGGAATCAGAAGATTGATTCATTTTTTAAGAAGCAAGGCTTTCAGAAATGTGAGATGGAGTACGGTGTCTATGTTCAGCATACTTCTGAAGGCAATATGACTCTGGTATGTTTATATGTTGATGATATACTGCTGACTGGAAGTTCTGAACAGGAGATAACCAAGTTCAAGAAGGTTCTAATGAATGAATTTGAAATGACTGATCTAGGCAAAATGACATACTTTCTAGGGATGGAGTTCAGATATTCTGAGAAAGGTATCATTTTGCATCAGCTCAAGTATGAATTAGAACTTCTGAAGAGATTTGATCTGAAGAATTGTAAGATGGTTGTCACACCTTCTGATACAAATCAGAAACTGGATTCAGACTCTGAAGGAAAGGATGTGGACGCTACAACCTTCAAACAGTTGGTTGGTTCTCTGAGGTATCTGTGCAATACCAGACCTGATATTTGCTACTCAGTTGGGATGGTTAGTAGGTTCATGAGTAAACCTAAGTGGTCCCATTATTAAGCTGCTGTCAGGATTCTGAGGTATATCAAAGGAACTCTGAAGTATGGAGTGTTATTTCCCTCTGGAGGAAATAATGAGTCAGAACTTTTGAGTTATTCAGACTCTGATTGGTGTGGAGACAGAGTTGACAGAAGAAGTACATCTGGGTACTTGTTCAAATTTCTGAGAGGTTCCATTTCTTGGTGTTCCAAGAAGCAACCTGTTGTGGCGTTGTCAACCTGTGAAGCTGAATACATTGCAGGTGCTGTTACTGCATGCCAAGCTGTGTGGATTCTGAATCTGTTGCAGGATCTGAAGATTAAAGTAGACAAACCTCTGAAGTTGATGATTGACAACAAGTCTACAATCAATCTTGCCAGAAACCCAGTGTTGCATGGGAGAAGCAAGCATATTGAGACCAGGCATTTTGACGAAAGCTATCAAGACTGATCAATTTCTCAGACTAAGGGATGGAATTGGTGTTACAAGTTTTGATGGAATATGAATTAAGGGATGGTATTAGAATATTAATAGTAATTCATATTTATTTAGTTGTACTATTTTCTTAGCCCCTAAGTTTGTTAGAGGGTATTTTAGTATTTTATCTTATTCTAGTAACCCTAGTTTTAGCTTATAAATAGGGTGACAATCATTGTAACTTTTAATCATGTTTTGTAGCCGTCATTCTTAATAGAATATTTCATTTGTTCATCATTTATTCACCTTTGCACCAACAGTTGTTACAATAGTACATAAAGTTTTACATCACCATCCATCAAAGTTTATAACCGGTGCAAAGATCCAATAATAGCCATTGCAAGTTCACAAACAAGTTGTGTTATTTCTAAATCATATCTTAATAGCTACACAGTCAATCATGTATCCATGCGTAAGTGTATTTATTTTAAATTTAGAACTAAGTTACTTTATGATGTTATATTGAACAATGTTGTTTCATATAAATCTTTATCCATGCTTACAACAATAATCAAATGAATGCAACACGACCTTTACGATTTCATGAATTAAGTGGAGTAACAAATATAATTGATGAGGAAAGGAATACAACTGCTACTATCTTTACACCTACAGCTAATGATGATTTTGAAGTGATGATATTGGAGACGACTCCGACTATGATCCGTTAACATGTATATCCCTTAGTTGTACATAGTGCTGATTTTGGTTAGATCTATATTGTTTCCTGAAATTGTATCCAACAGTTGTTGGTTTCCATGCATTGATCTATATTTTCATTTATCGATCTCCATTTTCGTGATGTTGATTTTAATGCATTGATACCTGACACAAATTTAATGAGTTTGTTATTAATTTTATGATAGCATATCAATCCGAGGACGACTCAAGCCTTGATGATGAACATAGTTTCCCATCTTTTTCTACCACGAACCAACCAAACCTACATAACGAAGGTAACCAAGGAAGTTATATATTTATTTGAATTTGTGATTTATACTTATATTAGATTGATTGATTACTTCTAAACATTATTGAACATGCATATATTTTTAAATGTTTGGTTGAACTTACTTTTACATTAAACTTATATGAGAAGCACACTTATATGAGCAGCAATACGATGATTTTACATTGCCCTATTGTTGGATATTGTTACACGAACTATGTTGGCTCTTTAATTCTGCTTCACTGAGTTTGTTATTGATTAGTTTTTATGTTTAGTATAAAATAACTACACTCATACTAGAAGTTAAAGAAAATCATTAAAGCCTATTGTATTTCCAGTAACATAATTGTTTAATGGTTGTCCTTTAAAAATAAATACACAAGACAACTTTTAAACACTTTAATACTCTAAGCATATACATTTAACTAGAATCCAAACTGATGATAAATTATTAATGGCTGAAGAGAGTTGTAGTGAGTTAATTTAATGTATTAATAACACTTAAATGTGATAACTTGTTTTGTAACAATTTTTATATTTGGGCCATCAGTATTCTCTTTACATGCTTGATAAGTTTTGAAAAGGAAAATATAGTAGTAGGTATGGTGACTGAAAGGTCTCCAGGAGTTTAGAGTTGTCTAACCATTAGTGTTTCATTTAGGGTAACTTGTTGACTCTCTAATTTTGCTTCACTTAGTTTGCTAGTGGCCTGCTGTTACTTTGAAAAGAAATAAGTTTTTTATTCATGTTATCAATGTTTTACTACCCAATTGCGTTTGGAATTATTATTACATTTTGGATTGAAGTTTTTTCCCCACTTATCTCTTAGGAGCATTAATTCCTATCTTTCAAAAGGGGTTTACTGTTGAATATTGTTGACTGTTCTGGTTTGGATATATTAAATAAACCTTGACTATGTTTTTTTATTGTTTGTTGTCAGTTTGAATAAGACATTACATCATTTGAAAAATTAATGACTTCTAAATATAACTTTCCTACTATGTACAATATACTTTTATTTGGGAGACCTTTTGATTGAGTGTAGGTATTGTAAGACCATGATCTGGTATCAAGAAAGGATGCACAAACTCAAACATTCTACAAATCTCAATTTTTTTTTATGTTGTGGAAATGGTAAAGTTGAACTTCCATTCTTAAATCGTCCTCCACAACCTTTAGCACATCTTCTGTTTGATGGCAATGCCATGGATAGTAAGAATTTTCAATCACACATAAGGACATACAACATGATGTTTGCTTTCACTTCCCCTGGAGCTAATTTGGACAACAAATTTAATAATGGTCAATGGTGCACCTACATTAAGAATCCAAGGACAAGCTTGTCACCGTATTGGAAGTTTACTGCCATCTGAAGGCCAACCACCCAAATTGTCCTAACTACAGATATATGACACCGAGAATGAAGTTACAAATAAAACGAACACTCTTAAACATTGTTTCTCTTTACATCAACCATTTCTTATTGTCACAATAATTACTAACTTATATATTATGTTTTTGTAGAGACAAAAACAACATTTATCCTGATATAATCCAAAACTTGTTAGATATGATGTAAAAACATAACACACATGCAAAACGTTTCTTAGTGGCCAGACAATGGCTGAATCAAGGCAATGTTCACAACTTAAAACTCAAATTAATATCCACGAGATCTAATGATGGAAGATTGTATAATCAACCAACTGTTTCAGAAGTAGCAACTTTAATTGTTGGTGACATAAACACTGGTGAGGAAAGAGACATTAAAATGCAGGCCAAAAGGAGGACAACTGCAACGTATTGATGAGTTTCATCCAAGTTATTTAGCATTCCAGTATCCTTTGATTTTTCCTTATGGAGAGGATGGCTATATAAATAACATTGCACATAGAGATCTTGATACTTTTGATGACTCTCAAAGGAACCGACTTACTATTCGAGAATGGCTAGCATTTAGAATACAAAGTAGGAGTCATGAGGCAAAAACTTTGTTATCATCTAGGAAATTATTCCAAAAGTTTTTGGATGATGGTTACACAATGCTTGAAGGAGAGATATTGAATTGGATCAGAAAAAATCAATCCAAGCAAAGAGTGTCAAAATATACAAGTATCAAGCATAGGAAAAATAATGGCTTTACCATCATCTTATGTTGGAAGTAGGAGATTTATGGACCAGTTGTATTATGATGGCATGGCTATTTGTAGTAAGGTGGGATTTTCGGATCTTTTCATTACTTTCACATGCAACCCAAATTGACCTAAAATTCAAAGATTGCTTGGTCCTCTAAATTTGAAGCCACAAGATAGACCTGATATCATTGCAAGAGTTTTTAAGTGAAGTTTGATAACTTTCTAGCATATGTAACTAAAAAAGGAGTCTTAGGTAAAGTTCTTGCATGTAAGTTTACTATTTATATTTACTATCGATTAATTTTCATATCAATTGCTTTAATTTACTATCCTTTAATGGCATCTAGTTATCTTATAAATGTTCTTATTTCTAGATATGTACACAATTGAGTTCTAAAAGAGAGGTCTTTTGTATGCACACATTCTTACTTTCTTGCATCCATCAAATAAATATCATGCTCTTGAAGACATAGATAAGATCATTTTTGCTGAAGTTCCTGATCCTTTGAATCAACAAAAACTGTATAATCTGGTCAAAACTCACATGGTGCATGGACCTTATGGTTAACAAACCCTAGATGTTCTTGCATGAAAGATGGTAAGTTTTCCAAGTATTATCCTAAAAAGTTTTAAGATGTCACAATTGTTGATCAAGATGGATATCCTGTTTATAGAAGGAGAGATCAAGGTAATACAATTGAAAAGAATGAAGTCACTCTACATAGTGGCCATGTTGTACCCTACAACCCAAGTTTGCTGATGAAATATGAGGCACACATTAATATGGAGTGGTGCAATTAAAGTAATTCAATTAAATACCTCTTCAAGTACATTAACAAGGGTTCTAATAGGATCTTAATTGTTATCGTTCCAAATAACACTGGAATCGATGGAAATATTGATGAAATCAAACAATACCTTGATTGTCGATATATCTCACCAAGCGAAATATTCTGGAGAATCTTCTCTTATTCAATTCATGGCAGGAAACCAGCTGTTGAAAGGTTATTTTTTCACATGGAAAGAGAGAATTTTGTATACTACAAAGATTTTAAACAAATTGGAACTCTCCTTCCTAAAACAAGTATTACAAAATCAATGTTTACTTCTTATTTTGTGGCAAATACTCAGTATGAAGAAGCAAAGTTATTAACATATGGTCAATTTGTGTCAAAAATTTGTTTATGACAAGAAGAAAATGTGTTAGAAACCACGTAAAAGAGGTAACATAATTGGCCGACTCATATGGGTCCTGCCAACAACTGGAGAATTGTATTAACTGTGAAGGAAAGCCTGATATGTTATGATAATTTTAAGATAATTGATGGTTTCAAACACAAAAGTATTAGAGAAACATGTTTTGTATTGGACTTCCTACAAGATGACAAAGAGTTCATTGTCAAAATTAAATAGGCTTATAATTGGGGTTCTGGAGTATTTTTGAACAAACTTTTTGTTACAATGTTATTATTAGCTTCAATGAATCAACCATAACATATTTGGTTAAATACTTGGATATACCTATCATATGGGATTCTATATGAACATAATATTGTCACAAAATACAGGTTTGGTTAATACATATTTTCTTTATCTTTGTCACAACATCTTTTCTGTTATCCCCTTCATCTTATTTTTTAGAACTATGTTAGTCACAACATTTTTATCATCTTTACATTTTCATTTTAAGAACTTATCAATACTTACTTAACTTTTACCTTTATTTGTAGAATTGAATTTTTCTGATGAAGATATGCAACAACTCACTTTGATGGAAATTAAGAAGCAACTACAGAAAAATAGAAGAAGTTTGAAAGAATTTAAGCCTATGCCATATCCAAATGATTACGTCCTTGACTTTCTTGAAAATAGATTGATATATTGTTGTTTTCGGATTTGAAAAATTGAGTTTGGCACAAGGAAATTATCGGGACGAGTCGCGTACTAGGTCGCTTTCTTTAAGACGTTTCGCCGTACTGCCAAACGATTTACGACGACGCCTCCAACATAAAACAACCCGTTCAAAAAACTTACGATTATCAGTTGCACACTGATAAATCGCTCTAGAAATACACCTTTCTAAATTAGTATCTGGCGCAAATAACCAGTCAAGAAAAGAAAAAAAAATTTAGATGAAGAGAATAAAGGGAGAGAAGAAGGAAATCAAAATTCGTGTGAACTTGTGAAATCCGATGTACTCACTACTGAATTATTTGGGTAGAGGGGTCATATGGTCAGTGGCTCCAGAGTCTAATATCCAGTAATGTGTAAATGGTGTATCTGAAATATTAAGCCCAAAAGAAAGTGGAAACTTACCGAAATATGTTAAGGAGCATGTACCCGTGGGCTTCTCCAATTTACTAAGGAATGATCTTACTCGTTCTATCTCTTCATGATTCAGCTGGCCATATCCTTTATTTTGTCCATGACTGATGTATGCTTGCCCTTGTCCTCCCTTTTTTGGAGGGCCTCCTTTCGGCCCCCATTCTCAGCTTGGGGTTTCCCATGTAATTTCCAGCATTTCTCCCTTGTGTGACGCGACTTGTTACAGTGGGTACACCAGATATCCTCATGTTTTTTCTCCATATTGGGAACCCCTCTTCTCCTTTGGTTAGCAACCATGATTGTTCCTCCTTCAGCTATCATTGCAGAACTTTCAGTTATTGAGGTCTTCAGCATCAGTCATATCCTGCTTTCTTCACTCCGGATAATGGCTACCACTTCATTAAGCCCTGGGACTTTCTCTTTTCCCAGGATTTGGATTCGAACCTTGTTATATTCAGGATTAAAACCTACCAAAAATCATAGACTCTATCTTGTTCAATATACTCCTTAAGGATTGCTGAGTCTTCCGAACATTTTGCTTTTATAACTCGATAGTGGTCCAATTCCATCCATAGAGACTTGAGTTGATTAGCATACTCTGTAACAGATTTGTTTCCCTGTTTGGCAGCCACGGTTTTCACCTTTACATCATAAATTTGAGCAGCATCCTTGGTCTTAGAATAAGTTTGTTCTACTACCTCCTAAATTTCCTTTGTTGATTTAAGGAACATACAGGTATCACTAATTTCTGGGACCATTGAATTCCACAGCCGCGCCATGATCATGGAGTCTTTTTCATCCCATGATTTAAACTTGGGATCTGTTTCAGCAGGTGGACTATCAGTCAGGTGACTGACCTCTCCTTTTCCTTTCAAGATGGTCTTAATGAGTTGAGACCATTTGAGATAATTCTTCCCATTTAACCGATAAGTAGAATGAACATTTTTCAACTCTCCAGCGGTTTGCGGTCTGCCCCTAGTTTCCAGAATATGATCCACGATCTCAACCATGACCAGCTGCGATCAAGGTAGAGAGAGTTGCGCCGCAATGAAAGCTGCGACAAGGTTTAAAGGTAGCGCAACAATGAAGGCTGCAACTTAGGGTTTATAGGCACGGTCAGAGACTCCTAAGGATCGGGAGCTCTGATACCATTTTAACTTTAGAAGAAATAATATTCTTATTATATTTCTTATGAGGTCACAAGACCTATATATATATACATGAACCTGCGGTCTATTTTACGATGGCCTTGTCCGACCTCGTTTCAAGTAGCCTAGAGTCTTCCCACTCATTAAGGGGAAGGGGTGTTTGTGTGTGTTTTTAATCTCTTAGATATTGGAAGGCTAATATCTTCAGGATTTATATCTTTTGGTTTAGATGTCACTATGTTAAAATAGACTTGCCAATACATTTTTATAATTCAATGAAAAAGGAAAATCAACCCTTTAAAGCTAAGTAGTTGTCATTAGCATATAAATATTATTATAAATCATAATAGAAGATTGTTATTTATAAAGTAGTAACGAAAATACAATGATAAATTATGATTATAATATATGGGTGAATATTCTCGCACAAGATTAATTCTTAAAAAATAATTGATTTATTTTAAACTAGTAATTACTTGACAGCTTATTCCTAAATGCACCCTATATGCCACTACATAATTCCTCATGACATTTGTCATTCATTATTCTTCAATATATTGTGTGAGTTTTGATAGTAATAAAATTTACTTATAAGTATATTATTACATAGATATAATGCAAAAAAAAATAAAATCCTTTTGAAGTTTGTAATGTATATTTAACTAGTAACTATAAGAAGAAAAAAAATAATATGATTTGTTTTATTTTCTAAATAATATTTGGGAAGATATTAAATTTAGTAGTCCATTTTCAAAAATAATAGTTTAAAATATTTAAAATACTATTTATAAATAAGAAATTCTAAAAAAAGAAAAAAGAGCGCATAATAAAAAAAAACACATGCAAATCTTCTAATAAAGAAAAACAAGGGAAATAGCTGTGTGAGGTGGGATACTATTGGTTTCATCTGTTAAAACGATTGAATGATAAATAAAGAATTCTATCAAAACATAGCAACAAGTAGTCGTTGTAGTATAGTGGTGAGTATTCCCGCCTGTCACGCGGGTGACCCGGGTTCGATCCCCGGCAACGGCGCTTTTTATTCTTTATTTTGTTCATTTCGTATTACAACCATACTGGACCGGATTTTAAATAATTTTGGGCCCATTTAATGTTTCATTTCATTGCATAAAAATAAACCAGAGCATATTCGTGTAACCCCACACTAAACAAACTATACCCCTTCAAGTTCTTTGTTCATATGTTTCTACCTCTTTTGGTATTTATTTAAAAATTGTAATAATCAAATCATTTATATATTCAACATTAGATCAAAATTGTTAAAACTATTATAAACACCACTTTATTGGTTTTGTTATAGATTAAAAGAAACCGATTTTTATTTTTATGTTTAAATAAAATAAGTTTTTATGACATTTTTTACAAAAATAACAGTAGTTATTTTAAACTAATTTTTTATATATTAAAATAACCTTGGCTCATGAGGTGCAAACGTTTTAAACTTCAATTAATAAAATTTCCCATATTTCAATTAATAAATGTATATTATTAAAATTATAATATATATTATAGTATTATACTCTTTCCGTTTTATTTCGTGTTTTTATAAAAATATGTTAAAATATTTATTTTATTAATAAATAAAATATCATACAATTTTAATAGTTTTTGTTCTTTATTGTTGAAATTAGATTATAATTTTATTTTAATACTTAATAAATCATGTATATTTGATAAATATTTCATCATAAATGTGCATCATCACTCTTATCTCTTATCCATGCATACACATGAATATTTTACGTTATAAGTAGGAAAAACATGTGCGCTCTAGGTGGCTATGGGGAGAGCAAAGTTAGTAATTAAAAATAATCATTTATGGTCTGAATCCTGTGCATTTATAAATCTTAACTATTTATAAGTTTATTAACTACGAATCTCGACCACAGAGAAACATCATATACACCATTAGTTTTCAATTTCTTTTTTCATAATACTTTAGATTCTTAGATATAGAGAGTAGTATTTGTAGAATAGTGAACCATAAGAGAAGGGTCATTAGTCATATGATTGTGAGGAATAACAATTTGCCTAACTTTTGATGATGCTTATGAATAATTTCAATGGTTTTTATAATCACTTGATATGTAATTTAGATGGGTGTTCAAAAACCAGAATGTTGTGAAATTAGATTTTGTGTGAGTTCTGCAAACATGATTCATACATGAAGCTTATTGGAATTATTTTGTATTGGTTTTGGGTGATACATATTGTCACAATTACTAGCCTATTTTATGAAGATGAAAAAGTTACTAAAAGCTTGAGCTTTTCCCCCCCACATTACGTGACAAAAAATTACTTATTGATTAGTGAAATGGTTATATAATATTGATAAGTATTGATAGATATTTAACTGTAATAGAAAAATGTTATGTAGAACGGAAGAGAAATGGTTAGATTCGTCAATCACTATCGAATACTCCAATGACTAATGTTGCATATATAATAGTTTGTAGCTCTGCATCAAGTTATTTCAATTCCCCCATATCCTGCTATTTCATGTTTATCAAATTAATACTAACTTTTTCTTGCCCGGTGCTTCTAATTTTAATGAATAATTCTTATATATGACCAGACTTATGAATCATCAAGACTTCAAATCCCAACCAATTAGGTATATTTCATCATCAATATGATTTTTCAGTTTTATCTTTTCAAGATCTAACTAACATTATATATGTTATAGGCCATTTACACACTCGTTGCCTAAGTTAGATGAATACTCCCAGCGGAAAAGTTGCATCAAACGAGCTAGAATGCAGAGATTTACTTTGCTAAAAGCTAAATGGGCAAAACAAAGACGAAATACTACAAATCACCCTCATACTCACGTGCTTCCCCATTCAACAACTATTGCCATTCCCAATTATAGAATCCCACTTTTCGATGTCACTCCACTCGTTTGCAACAATCAACAAATTGACAAGATTGTTATTGATGGTAAGAAAATGAATGCTATATTAAATAGGACTATGCCATCGCCATCAACGCATATATGGCGTACACTGCACAAAGTATTTAATGTTCAAAACTTGGGTACAAACCTTATGTCAAGGTTTTCTAAATCCAGTGGAATGTCGCAAAAGGAGAATGTATTTGTAGAAACTAGTGCACTAATCCAAAACTCTTCAAATATTTGTCGATAAGTATTATTTTGTATTTTATAAATCCAAAAGCTATGTTTTATCTAATGAAGTACACTTAACTGGAATGATACCAGATGCACTCCTCAATCTGTCAAACATTGTCGTCGTCGTCCAAAAAAATTTATTGGGGTCCTAGATTTGGTGAAATCTTATACATAATGATATAAACAAATCCATCACGCCACACCTTCATATTACCAAGGAAGCATCAATGAATCATGTGTAAGTTTGTCCCCCATGTGTATTACTCTCTTATTTACTTTGAATGTTGTTACAATAGTACATAAAGTTTTACATCACCATCCATCAAAGTTTATAACCGGTGCAAAGATCCAATAATAGCCATTGCAAGTTCACAAACAAGTTGTGCTATTTCTAAATCATATCTTAATAGCTACACAGTCAATCATGTATCCATGCGTAAGTGTATTTATTTTAAATTTAGAACTAAGTTACTTTATGATGTTATATTGAACAATGTTGTTTCATATAAATCTTTATCCATGCTTACAACAACAATCAAATGAATGCAACACGACCTTTACGATTTCATAAATTAAGTGGAGTAACAAATATAATTGATGAGGAAAGGAATACAACTGCTACTATCTTTACACCTACAGCTAATGATGATTTTGAAGTGATGATATTGGAGACGACTCCGACTATGATCCGTTAACATGTATATCCCTTAGTTGTACATAGTGCTGATTTTGGTTAGATCTATATTGTTTCCTGAAATTGTATCCAACAGTTGTTGGTTTCCATGCATTGATCTATATTTTCATTTATCGATCTCCATTTTCGTGATGTTGATTTTAATGCATTGATACCTGACACAAATTTAATGAGTTTGTTATTAATTTTATGATAGCATATCAATCCGAGGACGACTCAAGCCTTGATGATGAACATAGTTTCCCATCCTTTTCTACCACGAACCAACCAAACCTACATAACGAAGGTAACCAAGGAAGTTATATATTTATTTGAATTTGTGATTTATACTTATATTAGATTGATTGATTACTTCTAAACATTATTGAACATGCATATATTTTTAAATGTTTGGTTGAACTTACTTTTACATTAAACTTATATGAGAAGCACACTTATATGAGCAGCAATACGATGATTTTACATTGCCCTATTGTTGGATATTGTTACACGAACTATGTTGGCTCTTTAATTCTGCTTCACTGAGTTTGTTATTGATTAGTTTTTATGTTTAGTATAAAATAACTACACTCATACTAGAAGTTAAAGAAAATCATTAAAGCCTATTGTATTTCCAGTAACATAATTGTTTAATGGTTGTCCTTTAAAAATAAATACACAAGACAACTTTTAAACACTTTAATACTCTAAGCATATACATTTAACTAGAATCCAAACTGATGATAAATTATTAATGGCTGAAGAGAGTTGTAGTGAGTTAATTTAATGTATTAATAACACTTAAATGTGATAACTTGTTTTGTAACAATTTTTATATTTGGGCCATCAGTATTCTCTTTACATGCTTGATAAGTTTTGAAAAGGAAAATATAGTAGTAGGTATGGTGACTGAAAGGTCTCCAGGAGTTTAGAGTTGTCTAACCATTAGTGTTTCATTTAGGGTAACTTGTTGACTCTCTAATTTTGCTTCACTTAGTTTGCTAGTGGCCTGCTGTTACTTTGAAAAGAAATAAGTTTTTTATTCATGTTATCAATGTTTTACTACCCAATTGCGTTTGGAATTATTATTACATTTTGGATTGAAGTTTTTTCCCCACTTATCTCTTAGGAGCATTAATTCCTATCTTTCAAAAGGGGTTTACTGTTGAATATTGTTGACTGTTCTGGTTTGGATATATTAAATAAACCTTGACTATGTTTTTTTATTGTTTGTTGTCAGTTTGAATAAGACATTACATCATTTGAAAAATTAATGACTTCTAAATATAACTTTCCTACTATGTACAATATACTTTTATTTGGGAGACCTTTTGATTGAGTGTAGGTATTGTAAGACCATGATCTGGTATCAAGAAAGGATGCACAAACTCAAACATTCTACAAATCTCAATTTTTTTTTATGTTGTGGAAATGGTAAAGTTGAACTTCCATTCTTAAATCGTCCTCCACAACCTTTAGCACATCTTCTGTTTGATGGCAATGCCATGGATAGTAAGAATTTTCAATCACACATAAGGACATACAACATGATGTTTGCTTTCACTTCCCCTGGAGCTAATTTGGACAACAAATTTAATAATGGTCAATGGTGCACCTACATTAAGAATCCAAGGACAAGCTTGTCACCGTATTGGAAGTTTACTGCCATCTGAAGGCCAACCACCCAAATTGTCCTAACTACAGATATATGACACCGAGAATGAAGTTACAAATAAAACGAACACTCTTAAACATTGTTTCTCTTTACATCAACCATTTCTTATTGTCACAATAATTACTAACTTATATATTATGTTTTTGTAGAAACAAAAACAACATTTATCCTGATATAATCCAAAACTTGTTAGATATGATGTAAAAACATAACACACATGCAAAACGTTTCTTAGTGGCCAGACAATGGCTGAATCAAGGCAATGTTCACAACTTAAAACTCAAATTAATATCCACGAGATCTAATGATGGAAGATTGTATAATCAACCAACTGTTTCAGAAGTAGCAACTTTAATTGTTGGTGACATAAACACTGGTGAGGAAAGAGACATTAAAATGCAGGCCAAAAGGAGGACAACTGCAACGTATTGATGAGTTTCATCCAAGTTATTTAGCATTCCAGTATCCTTTGATTTTTCCTTATGGAGAGGATGGCTATATAAATAACATTGCACATAGAGATCTTGATACTTTTGATGACTCTCAAAGGAACCGACTTACTATTCGAGAATGGCTAGCATTTAGAATACAAAGTAGGAGTCATGAGGCAAAAACTTTGTTATCATCTAGGAAATTATTCCAAAAGTTTTTGGATGATGGTTACACAATGCTTGAAGGAGAGATATTGAATTGGATCAGAAAAAATCAATCCAAGCAAAGAGTGTCAAAATATACAAGTATCAAGCATAGGAAAAATAGTGGCTTTACCATCATCTTATGTTGGAAGTAGGAGATTTATGGACCAGTTGTATTATGATGGCATGGCTATTTGTAGTAAGGTGGGATTTTCGGATCTTTTCATTACTTTCACATGCAACCCAAATTGACCTAAAATTCAAAGATTGCTTGGTCCTCTAAATTTGAAGCCACAAGATAGACCTGATATCATTGCAAGAGTTTTTAAGTGAAGTTTGATAACTTTCTAGCATATGTAACTAAAAAAGGAGTCTTAGGTAAAGTTCTTGCATGTAAGTTTACTATTTATATTTACTATCGATTAATTTTCATATCAATTGCTTTAATTTACTATCCTTTAATGGCATCTAGTTATCTTATAAATGTTCTTATTTCTAGATATGTACACAATTGAGTTCTAAAAGAGAGGTCTTTTGTATGCACACATTCTTACTTTCTTGCATCCATCAAATAAATATCATGCTCTTGAAGACATAGATAAGATCATTTTTGCTGAAGTTCCTGATCCTTTGAATCAACAAAAACTGTATAATCTGGTCAAAACTCACATGGTGCATGGACCTTATGGTTAACAAACCCTAGATGTTCTTGCATGAAAGATGGTAAGTTTTCCAAGTATTATCCTAAAAAGTTTTAAGATGTCACAATTGTTGATCAAGATGGATATCCTGTTTATAGAAGGAGAGATCAAGGTAATACAATTGAAAAGAATGAAGTCACTCTACATAGTGGCCATGTTGTACCCTACAACCCAAGTTTGCTGATGAAATATGAGGCACACATTAATATGGAGTGGTGCAATTAAAGTAATTCAATTAAATACCTCTTCAAGTACATTAACAAGGGTTCTAATAGGATCTTAATTGTTATCGTTCCAAATAACACTGGAATCGATGGAAATATTGATGAAATCAAACAATACCTTGATTGTCGATATATCTCACCAAGCGAAATATTCTGGAGAATCTTCTCTTATTCAATTCATGGCAGGAAACCAGCTGTTGAAAGGTTATTTTTTCACATGGAAAGAGAGAATTTTGTATACTACAAAGATTTTAAACAAATTGGAACTCTCCTTCCTAAAACAAGTATTACAAAATCAATGTTTACTTCTTATTTTGTGGCAAATACTCAGTATGAAGAAGCAAAGTTATTAACATATGGTCAATTTGTGTCAAAAATTTGTTTATGACAAGAAGAAAATGTGTTAGAAACCACGTAAAAGAGGTAACATAATTGGCCGACTCATATGGGTCCTGCCAACAACTGGAGAATTGTATTAACTGTGAAGGAAAGCCTGATATGTTATGATAATTTTAAGATAATTGATGGTTTCAAACACAAAAGTATTAGAGAAACATGTTTTGTATTGGACTTCCTACAAGATGACAAAGAGTTCATTGTCAAAATTAAATAGGCTTATAATTGGGGTTCTGGAGTATTTTTGAACAAACTTTTTGTTACAATGTTATTATTAGCTTCAATGAATCAACCATAACATATTTGGTTAAATACTTGGATATACCTATCATATGGGATTCTATATGAACATAATATTGTCACAAAATACAGGTTTGGTTAATACATATTTTCTTTATCTTTGTCACAACATCTTTTCTGTTATCCCCTTCATCTTATTTTTTAGAACTATGTTAGTCACAACATTTTTATCATCTTTACATTTTCATTTTAAGAACTTATCAATACTTACTTAACTTTTACCTTTATTTGTAGAATTGAATTTTTCTGATGAAGATATGCAACAACTCACTTTGATGGAAATTAAGAAGCAACTACAGAAAAATAGAAGAAGTTTGAAAGAATTTAAGCCTATGCCATATCCAAATGATTACGTCCTTGACTTTCTTGAAAATAGATTGATATATTGTTGTTTTCGGATTTGAAAAATTGAGTTTGGCACAAGGAAATTATCGGGACGAGTCGCGTACTAGGTCGCTTTCTTTAAGACGTTTCGCCGTACTGCCAAACGATTTACGACGACGCCTCCAACATAAAACAACCCGTTCAAAAAACTTACGATTATCAGTTGCACACTGATAAATCGCTCTAGAAATACACCTTTCTAAATTAGTATCTGGCGCAAATAACCAGTCAAGAAAAGAAAAAAAATTTTAGATGAAGAGAATAAAGGGAGAGAAGAAGGAAATCAAAATTCGTGTGAACTTGTGAAATCCGATGTACTCACTACTGAATTATTTGGGTAGAGGGGTCATATGGTCAGTGGCTCCAGAGTCTAATATCCAGTAATGTGTAAATGGTGTATCTGAAATATTAAGCCCAAAAGAAAGTGGAAACTTACCGAAATATGTTAAGGAGCATGTACCCGTGGGCTTCTCCAATTTACTAAGGAATGATCTTACTCGTTCTATCTCTTCATGATTCAGCTGGCCATATCCTTTACTTTGTCCATGACTGATGTATGCTTGCCCTTGTCCTCCCTTTTTTGGAGGGCCTCCTTTCGGCCCCCATTCTCAGCTTGGGGTTTCCCATGTAATTTCCAGCATTTCTCCCTTGTGTGACGCGACTTGTTACAGTGGGTACACCAGATATCCTCATGTTTTTTCTCCATATTGGGAACCCCTCTTCTCCTTTGGTTAGCAACCATGATTGTTCCTCCTTCAGCTATCATTGCAGAACTTTCAGTTATTGAGGTCTTCAGCATCAGTCATATCCTGCTTTCTTCACTCCGGATAATGGCTACCACTTCATTAAGCCCTGGGACTTTCTCTTTTCCCAGGATTTGGATTCGAACCTTGTTATATTCAGGATTAAAACCTACCAAAAATCATAGACTCTATCTTGTTCAATATACTCCTTAAGGATTGCTGAGTCTTCCGAACATTTTGCTTTTATAACTCGATAGTGGTCCAATTCCATCCATAGAGACTTGAGTTGATTAGCATACTCTGTAACAGATTTGTTTCCCTGTTTGGCAGCCACGGTTTTCACCTTTACATCATAAATTTGAGCAGCATCCTTGGTCTTAGAATAAGTTTGTTCTACTACCTCCTAAATTTCCTTTGTTGATTTAAGGAACATACAGGTATCACTAATTTCTGGGACCATTGAATTCCACAGCCGCGCCATGATCATGGAGTCTTTTTCATCCCATGATTTAAACTTGGGATCTGTTTCAGCAGGTGGACTATCAGTCAGGTGACTGACCTCTCCTTTTCCTTTCAAGATGGTCTTAATGAGTTGAGACCATTTGAGATAATTCTTCCCATTTAACCGATAAGTAGAATGAACATTTTTCAACTCTCCAGCGGTTTGCGGTCTGCCCCCAGTTTCCAGAATATGATCCACGATCTCAACCATGACCAGCTGCGATCAAGGTAGAGAGAGTTGCGCCGCAATGAAAGCTGCGACAAGGTTTAAAGGTAGCGCAACAATGAAGGCTGCAACTTAGGGTTTATAGGCACGGTCAGAGACTCCTAAGGATCGGGAGCTCTGATACCATTTTAACTTTAGAAGAAATAATATTCTTATTATATTTCTTATGAGGTCACAAGACCTATATATATATACATGAACCTGCAGTCTATTTTACGATGGCCTTGTCCGACCTCGTTTCAAGTAGCCTAGAGTCTTCCCACTCATTAAGGGGAAGGGGTGTTTGTGTGTGTTTTTAATCTCTTAGATATTGGAAGGCTAATATCTTCAGGATTTATATCTTTTGGTTTAGATGTCACTATGTTAAAATAGACTTGCCAATACATTTTTATAATTCAATGAAAAAGGAAAATCAACCCTTTAAAGCTAAGTAGTTGTCATTAGCATATAAATATTATTATAAATCATAATAGAAGATTGTTATTTATAAAGTAGTAACGAAAATACAATGATAAATTATGATTATAATATATGGGTGAATATTCTCGCACAAGATTAATTCTTAAAAAATAATTGATTTATTTTAAACTAGTAATTACTTGACAACTTATTCCTAAATGCACCCTATATGCCACTACATAATTCCTCATGACATTTGTCATTCATTATTCTTCAATATATTGTGTGAGTTTTGATAGTAATAAAATTTACTTATAAGTATATTATTACATAGATATAATGCAAAAATAAATAAAATCCTTTTGAAGTTTGTAATGTATATTTAACTAGTAACTATAAGAAGAAAAAAAATAATATGATTTGTTTTATTTTCTAAATAATATTTGGGAAGATATTAAATTTAGTAGTCCATTTTCAAAAATAATAGTTTAAAATATTTAAAATACTATTTATAAATAAGAAATTCTAAAAAAAGAAAAAAGAGCGCATAATAAAAAAAAACACATGCAAATCTTCTAATAAAGAAAAACAAGGGAAATAGCTGTGTGAGATGGGATACTATTGGTTTCATCTGTTAAAACGATTGAATGATAAATAAAGAATTCTATCAAAACATAGCAACAAGTAGTCGTTGTAGTATAGTGGTGAGTATTCCCGCCTGTCACGCGGGTGACCCGGGTTCGATCCCCGGCAACGGCGCTTTTTATTCTTTATTTTGTTCATTTCGTATTACAACCATACTGGACCGGATTTTAAATAATTTTGGGCCCATTTAATGTTTCATTTCATTGCATAAAAATAAACCAGAGCATATTCGTGTAACCCCACACTAAACAAACTATACCCCTTCAAGTTCTTTGTTCATATGTTTCTACCTCTTTTGGTATTTATTTAAAAATTGTAATAATCAAATCATTTATATATTCAACATTAGATCAAAATTGTTAAAACTATTATAAACACCACTTTATTGGTTTTGTTATAGATTAAAAGAAACCGATTTTTATTTTTATGTTTAAATAAAATAAGTTTTTATGACATTTTTTACAAAAATAACAGTAGTTATTTTAAACTAATTTTTTATATATTAAAATAACCTTGGCTCATGAGGTGCAAACGTTTTAAACTTCAATTAATAAAATTTCCCATATTTCAATTAATAAATGTATATTATTAAAATTATAATATATATTATAGTATTATACTCTTTCCGTTTTATTTCGTGTTTTTATAAAAATATGTTAAAATATTTATTTTATTAATAAATAAAATATCATACAATTTTAATAG
Source organism: Lathyrus sativus (assembly GCA_963859935.3). Lineage (NCBI taxonomy): Eukaryota > Viridiplantae > Streptophyta > Magnoliopsida > Fabales > Fabaceae > Lathyrus > Lathyrus sativus. Next base: position 876,769,344 of record OZ012735.1, read on the forward strand.
TTTTTGTTCTTTATTGTTGAAATTAGATTATAATTTTATTTTAATACTTAATAAATCATGTATATTTGATAAATATTTCATCATAAATGTGCATCATCACTCTTATCCATGCATACACATGAATATTTTACGTTATGAGTAGGAAAAACATGTGCGCTCTAGGTGGCTATGGGGGAAGAAATTATCAAGGGATTATTAATTTCAACAAGAAAACACATTGTCCTTTGACATGAAAAACCATTTATCAATGCCGTAAGAGAAGACACATATTTGTGAAAGTAACATGAAGATCCAAATCAACACTTGGGTGAATTCTACGAGACTTGCGCAATAACATGTAGTCCACTCAGAGTTTCAGAAGATGCAAAGTAGTTAAGGATTTCAAGTTATAGCCCCAAAGGAAGAGAAAATGATTGGTTATATGCTTTAGCTTCAGAGCCATTGCCACTTGTAATGTGTTTAAAGAGAAAAAAGAAACGATCATATTTGCGCAAAAATATGTCGAGTCTCTCTATGATGCATGCATGCGAATGATTCAAGTTACTTTTGAAAAAGGTCATGACTATATGATTCAAATGAAGATATTTAATAAAGATTTTAAACCTCAAACTAGTTGAGAGCATGACCCGTAATAAATATAGAACACTTTGTGACGCTAAAAATAAGGGTCAAGTTAATTTGAAATAACATAAAGATATTGTGGCCAGACACAGGCTAATGAATGTGCAATTTATGAAGACGAGGCCACACCAATAGAGAATGTATCCCAATAGAAAAAGCTCAAGAAATATAATTTACGAGAAACTATCAAAATCAAGAGAGTATGTTTGCTAATACTTATAATTGTGGGTAGAAGAACCATCCTAGTCTCTTTTGGAGGAACCATGATATAGTGAATCACACTAAAGCAACCTCCCAGTATCAACAACCCAAAAAACCATCAGCTATGGAAACAAATCTCACTCAGTTCATGAAGATGACACATATTAACTTAAAAATCATTAACAAAAATGAATAGCCAAATACGTGTCTTCTCTTAAGGCATTGATAAATGGACATCTTCCCAAAAGTGATATTGCAACTAGCTGATAAATCCATCAAATATCTATATGCCCCCCGACAAGAGACATCTGAGTCTAATAAAATGGAAATAAGAACTTTAACTTCTAGCTCTCCCCCGCTGGTCGCCATGTCTGTTTCACGGCCATATGGTTTTTTCCTCCCCAGCTATCTCGATGATCCTTCATATTTCTCCTTGCGCAGCCCCTGGGAATCCTTTCCCAGTGCTATGGTCATCTCATACGGCGGGTACAACGAGCTCACAGTAGGATCAGTGAAAAGGAAATTCGACCAGCTGATCGACTGCAGCCCAGACCAACTATCAACGCTCGAAAAGTTTCGAGGACACTCTCAGCCCAACACCTTCTATTGGGAAGAGCTCCCTGGAGGCTCCCCCAACGTTAATGTTCCTCTACTCATAAGAGCTAGATTGATCAACACTGATGGTCACCAAATCCTTGTCGATCAGATGAGTTTGGTAGACATCGTGTTCACCAGCCTGTTTCGCACCGTCAAACTCGACCAAAAGAACCTGTCCCCTTATGTAGATTCAGACTTACAGTGGTTTAATGGGGCTACTGCTAGTCCCTAGGGACACGTAGAACTCCTAGTTATCTTCAGGGAGGGAATGACTTCCAAGAAGATTAAGACTCAATTCTTAGTCATCAACTGTCCTTCTCTGTATCAGCACATCCTGGGGAGGACTACACTTGCCGAGCTGATCGTCGTTCCATCTACAGTTCACCTCAAGATTAAATACTATACCGAAAAGGGTCACGTCGCCACCTTGCATGGAGACATGGAAGTTTCTAGGCGATGCTTCGAGGCAGCTACCAAGGGGCAGGGCTCAATTGGCGCAACACCACTAGCCGTCAAATGAGCAAGATACGAAGATCTTCCCAGCGAAGAAAGCCAGCCCGAGAAGAAACCAGCACGAGAGTTCTACACCATTGACCTTGACATCCGAATCTCAGAAGAGGGCGAAGAGGAATGCAGCGAAGACACGCCAACACCAACGAGAAGCTTCCCTTCTACAACTGTCATGCGCCCGGTACTAGATGGGGACTTCGAAGTGATCACCTTTGGGGACAATCCTAATCGAGGAGTCAGGATAGGCGCGAGACTGCCCGAAGAGGTGAAAGAACAGCTGAATACGGGCCTAAAAAATAACACATATTTGTTTGTCTGTAGCACCGTAAACATATCTGACCTTGATCCAGAAATCACTTGTCATCAGCTCACCATCGACCCATCGGCTCGAGCGGTAGCATAGCGCAGGCACAAGCAATCTGACGAGAAGAATGAAGCGGCGAAAAAACTTGTAAAAGACCTCTTAGAGGCCAAATTCATTTCGAAAGCCAGGTATATAACTTGGCTGTCCAATATTGTATTAGTCACAAAACATAATGGAAAGTGGAGAATATGCATTGATTACACCGATATCAATCGGGCCTGCCCAAAAGACGCTTATCCTTTGCCTAGCATTGATAAGTTAGTAGATAATTCTACCGGTTTCAAATGCTTGTCCTTCATGGATGCATACTCGGGATATAACCAAATTCTCATGGTAGAGAAGGACAAGAGGTACACCGCTTTCATGACCTCGTCAGACAACTATTACTACAACGTAATTCCCTTTGATCTGAAAAAAGCTGGAGCCACGTACCAACGAATGATGAACAAAGTCTTCTGATCATAAATGGAGACATGCTCGAAGTATATATGGACGACATGATCGTAAAATCCCAAGAGGAATCCTATCATATGTTCCACTTGTAAAAAGTCTTTGACCAAGCAAGGACGTGCAAAATGCGATTTAAACCGGGAAAATGCACCTTCGGTGTATGAGCAGGAAAATTCTTCGGCTTCTACCTTACTGAGAGGGGGATCAAGGCCAACCCCAATAAATGTCAAGCATTTTCGGAGTTCCCCATGCCAAGGTCGAAAAAGTCCATACAATCCCTTAACGGGATGCTTACCTCGTTATCTCGCTTTGTGGTCAAGTCCGCCCAACATGCTTTGCCCTTCTTCAAGCTCTTACGAAAAGATGCTACGTTTGAATGGACAGAAGAATGCGAGCGGGCTCTGCACTATCTTAAGCAAGCCTTGTTTGAACCTCCAGTTCTATCTTAACCAGACAACGGAGAAACGCTCTACCTGTATCTCTCATAACCTTTCTATTTCCCACCTTTTTCTTTGACTTCTTGTAAGAACTTTTACTAAGAACAACATCATTACTAACATCTTAATTGAGAGGAGTAGATCCAATGTTAACTCTAGTGTTCTTATGGAGAGAACCCTCATTAGCACTGGCAGAATTATTGACTACATCATTAATGTTGTCACTCACATTATTCATTACATCATTCCCTTCAAAATTAATAGGGGCAACTTGCCCATCCTTCCTCTGAGTTGGAAAACCATTCACCATTATGTCATATTGGTTGTCTAGAACATCCTAGTTGACATCTATATTCATGTACCTATTACGGGAGACATTTTTCACATCCATCTCATAAAGAGTGAACATAAGGCTACAAGAAAAATCTAGCAACATTCTCATGGCTTTAAGATGAGCAATAAAAGTGGAGTCTTAAGCATTGCCTTGTGCTACAACTTGAGCTTTCTTTCTAGTAACATTCTCATAACTTTTGTTATTCTTTTTATTAACAACATCAACATGGGATACAAAAATATCAACCTCAACATCTTCATGGATATGATCATCATCCCTCACAAAATTATTCGCAGGGGTCACATCATTAAAATGTGGAATATTATGGGGAAAAATGTATATGACATATTTCCTGACATACAACTTATACCCGAGATTCAACATACCAAGAGGAACACCAATTTCAGCTTCACCAAACACAATACATTGACTTTCAATAGTGAAAATCCTAGAATTATGAGAAGGAACCCCAATAGGAAGAGTTATGCCATAATTACTAATAGGAAGAGTTATGCCATAATTACTAATATTCTTTAGCTTCTTCTTTTGAACCAGTGTTGGTTGTTCAATGTTTGGTGGAACTTCGACCTGACCATCATTTTCCCTTCAGTGACAACTCTTTGCATGAGTCTCATAAATTCCATAAGCGATAATTTAGAAACTTGAGTAAGGAGTTGAAGCATCTTATATGACATCTTAATTTGCTTTGCAATTTGACACTCACCACAAATTTTTCCTTCTTCAATCATGAGTTTTGGAAATCCATTGAGATCATCTTCAGATATGATATCCTCTATGCTCTTAATGTTGGATGAGTGCTGAGAGACCATATATAACAATTATCTCTGGATCTCGAACTATTCATCAGCACCTCTTGATCTTTTCTAGAGACAATACATTAAGAATTGTTGTAGATGACATTCAGACCTTGATCACATAGTTGACTTATTCTGATCAAGTTAGCAATTAATTTTTCTACGAACAACGCATCATCAAAACAAGGAAAACCTAGACTAACCAATTTGCTTATGCCTTTGATTCTTCCTCTAGATCCATTACCAAAGTTAATATAACTATTAGAGTAGGGCTTTAGCTCTTCAAGATATCTCTTTTCACCAGTTATGTTCCTTGAACATCCACTATCAAAATACCAATCTTCTATTGAGGGAAATTAAAGAGATGTATGATCTATAAGACAAGTGACATTTTCCTTGGGTTTCCACACTTTCTTTGCTTGAGTTTTCTTCCCTTTTCTTCTGTTGTACCTTGGACGATTATAAGATAGAGGATATCCATACAATCTATATCAATAGGCTCTTATATGGCCATATCTTCCATAATGGTGACACATCAAAGATGATTTCATGTTGCCTTTGTTGTGAGGGGACACATGATGAGCAAAATCTTGGGACATGTGATCCTTCATCAGAAACCCAGATTTCTTTTTAGTAGCAACAGACTTCTTAGTAGGAACTTTGACCTTTCTGTTCATGGAACAGTAGTAAAACCCACGGGTGTTCAAAACCAAATCGGCCTAATAGAAAATCGTTAATCGAACTAAAACAAACAAAAAACTACAAAAACCGCCTTTGGTTTAAATGTGTTTTATCCATTTTTTTTACCAAAACTACGTGGTTCAATTCAGTTTGCGGTTTTTATTTTGTAAACCAACTGAACCAAACCAAACCACATTATGTTACAACCTAAACTTCACTTAACCTAGATCCAACCAAAATCCAAACCTATTATGCATTTGTCTTATGATTACAAATGTTTTTTTATTCCTCATACTTAGGTTTTTAGTTACATCCCTATCAATCTCTCCTAAAAGTATCACACATTTTTTTCATCTTTGCTAGGTAAATCTCACATCTTCTTCCCTAATATCTCATCTCTTATGTTGTTTTATTCTTCATCTTCTCATTTTTATGCTATTGTTCTTTTTTCCAATTATGTTTTTAATCGCATCTCTTCTTCTACAATCTCTCATTTCTTTTGTTCTTTCTTTTTCATCTTATTTAACCTCTCCTTTACTCTATTTTATTTGTTTCATTATAATATTTTACATATTGTTTTATACTACTATTTTATGTTTTTATTTCACTTTTATCTAATTTGATGTTTATATTTTAAATGGGAGATTATTGTCCAAATATAATGAGTTTTGTTGTTATTTGATAATGTATGAATGACTAAACATAAAGATATGTTGTCCTCTAAATGTGTATATATGGATCAATAAAAAAATTGTAAAAAAATGAACCAACCAAAACAACCAAAACCACATTAGTTTAGTTTGGTTGGGTATTATTTATAAAAGGCAACCAAATCAAACTGAACCACGAGTGTTTTCTCTTGCGGTTCAAATGGCTTTTTGCATCAAAATCGCCTAAACCGCACCGCGAACACCCCTGGTCAAACCCTATAGCCTTCTTCTCCCCATCCTCCAAGATCTCATCTAACATATTAGAATCTGATGACTTCTCGACAAGTGTACCGATAATGTCGTAGTAATAAAAAGATCGAACCCAGAAGAACTGTTTTCGAACAAGACAAGATTTGTGCAAATTAAAGTGAAATAGTAAATAATGGGGGGTTGCAAGATTTAGTAAGAAAAGTAATTAAACAAGAAAACAATGTCATAAAAGCGGCCTGGTTGTATTATAGAACCCCCTATTCCTCTATTGTTGATGTTTGATGGCATGTATGAATTATCTAACACTATAACCCAACGACGAATTAAAAAAATCGTTAAGGTCAATCCCTCACAAATTAACTCATTAACCACTACTCGGAGCATTCTATCCCTAGTCTGCCAGCGTAAGCAGGGTTAAGCGATGTATAGACCGTTAATTCTCTAAGCCATTACTCGGGGTCTCATATCCCTATTCAACCAGCGTAAGTAGAATAATTATTTTAGATCCAACATGTAGGCTAAGGGTCAATAATCCAAGTGTCCAAAATCAGATTAATAGAGTATCACAAATAAAAAGCATTAAGATTAAGCAACAACTGAATAGAAATATAGATCAAAGGTTCATACAATGGTCAAATCAACATATAATCCAACAATAGAAAAACAGGTTCATCATAACACAACCTAACCTAAGAGAATTTAGCTACACATCATTGAGGAAATAATACCATGATCGGTAGATGAAAATAACATAAGAATTTCCTTGAAGAGATGGCCTCCAATAACTTCAAATGCTATAAAAATCCCCAATTGTGCTTTCAAAATCGTGATCTAGCCTCCAAATTTCATAACCCTTGTGAAAGTGCAAAATTTCCCATTTTAAAGACGTCAGAATGAATGGATTGGTCATGAACTCCGTGGTTGGGAGAAAAAAGTATATCTCAACTCTGAGGCTGAGGATAAATGGTAAACATCAACTCTAAGGTTGAGGAACAAGGAGGTCGACGTTAACTCTGAGGTTGGAAAGAACACAACCGCTTTCTCGTGCAAAAGGCAGCGAGGGCTCACAAAAGGCAAGTATGAAGACATGATTTTCGTGCAAAAACGGGTAAGACCTGTAAAAGGCAAGGAGGATTTGTATATACCTCGTGAAAAAGGTGATAGTCTGAGTTGCACCTAAGAGGGGGGGGGGGGGGAGGTGAATTAGGTTCTTTGAAATTTTCTGGTTTTATCGAATGGGTTATTACTTTCTTGAGATATGATGAGGTTATGAAAGCAGTAAAGTGAAGAAAGTAAATAACACAGAGAAGTATCCCGGTTCCCTTCACACTCTGAAGGTACTCCAGTCCCCTTTCACACGAAAGATATTTCACTATAGTTAGGATCAGTGCATAATACTTTCTAACCTATAGGTAGATCAAAGGCTCTTAAACACCTTTATGATCTAAATACTAAGTGCAAGAAAAATAGGCCTCTTCAATGCACACACTTGCTTTCAACAACCCTGAACAGCAAGGGAAAAAAATTCAATCTGATTTTTACAATGAGTTTGTAACAGTGTATACAATGTTGTATTAATGCTATGATTGATCTTCTCTTTTAATGAGAATTTCCAAAAATATCTAAGACTTGTTGCTCAAGAATTTTCTTTCAAAGGATATGAAAATACGCAGAAAATTCTTTATGAAAAGTGGTTTGAACTTAGATGTGGAAAGATGAAAAATATGTTAAAGATTTTTGAAAGAGATGTGTTTTTGAAAATTTGGAAGATTGGGTATTTATATTACACAAACATCTCTTGAAATAATATGCAAATCCTCAGAAAAATAAGATTGGTTGAAGATATGCAATTTTTCAAAAACGATCAGGGAACAATGGATTACACATTCACAAAAAACACTTGAAATTTGAATTTTTCAACAGAGCAATCAATTGCACCAAAGCACCAATCGATTGCACACTGAAACAGAAGCGAAAATACAAAAAATTTTAAGTATGCAATCGATTGCACTAAGAAACAGAAGCGAAAATACAAAATTTTTGATCATGCAATCGACTGGACTTACAAAAACTTAGAAAAATTATGTTTTAAAAAATTTGTGTTAGTGCGAAAAAGTAATGCAAATTGTTTTTTATGGTTTGAACAACTAGGACTTAAATACTTGATGAAGTTTTTCATTATACCTTCTGATGAAAACATTCTTCATGTCAAGTCTTTATCCTGATACTGATGTCTTGAAAATGGTTGAACATCTTTGTCTTCTTGTCAAGTGGTTTGTCTTTATCAAAACATAAGTTGATCCTTGAGAATCTTGATTTCACAAAAGGCAGAAGGTCCTGACAAAAGGTAATTAAAACGAGAGATTTTTCATGCAAAGGTAAAAGGAACTTGCAAAAAGTAAGATGTCTCAGGATAGTATGATTGAATACTCTGAGGAAACCCTGTCGGGGGTAACAACAATGGATGTTTGGGGCAATGTTCTCTTAGGAGAAATGGAATCTCAAATGAGGATTTATTTGTGTCTTCGAGGAAGGCTCGACTCTAGCATGTAATGCTCCATCTTGATGAATATGCGTTTTGATGATGCAATGTTATGCAATGATTATTATTGTATGCAAGATGCCGATGTGAAAATTGATTTTGGATTTTGTATGAGGTGCCAAGTATGGTTGGGGTTTGGTTTGGGGTGCCAAGTATGATTAGGCTTTGGATTTTCTTGTTTGGGTTGGCAGGCTTCATGTTATGCTAGATGTGTGACGTGCATGAACGAAGAGATATAATTAATGCATGACAATTTAAAATAAATAATTTTAAATAATTAGTTATTTTTGAATGTTATGAAAAGAAAAATAAAATAGAAAATCAAAAGGTCAATAAATAATTAGATCTAAAAAATATATATTTAAAACTAAACAAGTTATTAATAGTTAAATTAAATTAACTAAACTAATCAAAATAAAGTTTACTGAATATGTAAAAAAAAATCATTATATAAAAAAATGCTTATGAACAAAACATATTAAAAAATAACATTACATATAATGAGCTTATTTACTGAACTGACAATGATAGACCTAAAATATACTGTTTTCTTGACTCAATTTGCACACGTTATTTAGGATTTTATTTCCGTTTTCTTATATTATGCCTTTGTTTTATTTCCTTTTCAGGTTTTTGTATTTTCAAGGCTACTCAAATAGAAATGAAGGAAAAACGAGTTAAAAGACCTACTTCCTGAGGAATTGTATACATGGCTTCCACCATGGCGGATGCCATAGGAGATGTCACACATTGGATAAAAGCCAACTGCTGACAACTGCCACGTCTCCCACTCCTTTCCACCCTAGTTCATGTGGCGGGCGCCACAAGGGGGTGGTGGGAGCCACCTTCACATGCTCGTTTCCCTCCCAAAAGGAGTTGGGGGCATTCTTGTACTTACCTGTACTTTCTTACCACTATAAATAGAGGAGTTCTGTTTTATTTCTAATCATCCAAGCTTAGTTACAAAACTCAAGCCATAAATTTCACCTATTATAAAGTGATAAACTTCTCACATAGAGGGGTTATCACACTGTTTAATTGAGTCTGTAATCAAGTTTGGAGGACTTTGGTAGAAGTTAATCCGACCGCCATTTTATTTCAGTCTTTTTACTTCTAGTTGTATAAGATTTTAAAGCCACTCGTTTAGAGCAGGTTTCTGTCTATTTATCGCCTTTTATTTATCCGCTTTTATTTATTGCACCACTTTTATTTCTCGCACCGTTTATTTACCGCACTTTATTTATTTACACGCACTTTATTTACTTGCACTTATTTACCATGTTTATTTACTTTACCATGTCCGGCTAAATCTTAAAGGCTAGGATGCAAGGATTGTAGTTATAATAGTATTCCATACGGTTGTCGATAGAATTATTTAGGGGTTATTTTAACTTTTATCACTTATTTTCTGTACTTAAAATTTGTTGGGTAAGATCGAAAGTCGTCCAACCTTTAGATAAATTTGGTTAGTTTTAACTGTTCCAAGGAAGCGAAAGCGATTGGCTCTGGTAATTAGGAATCTTTAATGTTCAAGAAAACCGATTTTAAAACTGTTTTCGGACGCGTTTATGGAATTAAAGTACGGTTCGCAAGAACCTCTTTTTGTTAAAAATTCCAGGTCAAAATACTTTTCAACTAAGTTAAGAAACTATATTTCTTAAAAATAGGTTTATTAATCCTAACGCAATAGGCGCCTTTTTATAAGTGACAATAAGAGGGATCGATTAGGGATAAACTCGATTATGATTACGCGAAAGCGACAGTTCCCGTTAAATTAGTTCTTTTCATGAGTGGAAAACATTACCCCATAAGGCATCTTATCTGTACACATTTAGAATACTACGTAACTATATGAATTACATCTATGCCTGTTGTTTTATTATTGAATTTATTTCCGCATTTTACTTTTATTTCGCACAATCCAACCTTCTATTTGACTTGCCTTAGATAAACACTGAAACACTAGCGAACGATAGATTGACGTTTGGTATTTGTGAGATCGATAATCTTTTGTATTACTTTGACGCTATTCATGCACTTGCGAATCGCTCATCAAGTTATTGGCGCCGTTGCCGGGGACCAATTACATCAAAATTTTGTACCCTATTGTTACATCGTCTATACTAAGGCTATACCCAAAGGTCAATGCGAAGAACTCACAGCACCGGTACCCTTATAGATCCTTTAGAGGAACCTGAACGTTACACTCGTGCACGTATCTTATTTCGTAGAATTAAGAAAGCTATGGACGAAGACCGTAACCAAAGACCCCTTAAGGATTTTGCCCAACCATCTAATGATGAACCTAGTTCTAGTATTATGAACCCCAATATCCCTACTCACAATTTCGAGCTAAAACCATCCCTATTACAATTAATGCAACAAAACCAGTTTGCGGGACTCGCTACCGAGATACCGAACCAACATTTAAAAACCTTTATTCAACTAGCTAACACTTTTAAAACCAATGGTGCTACCCCTGAGGCGATTAGGTTAAGATTATTCCCTTTTTCCCTTAGAGACAAAGCCCTCACTTGGTTAGATTCCCTTCCAGCAAATTCTATAACAACGTGGGAAGACCTTAGGAGAATTTTCCTCGCTAGATATTTTCCCCCGAGCAAAACAGCTGTTCTTAGAAATCAAATAACCAGATTTACCCAAAACCAAGGTGAATCACTCTTCGAGGCTTAGGAAAGATATAAAGACTTGTTGAGAATATGTCCACACCATGGCCTGGAATCATGGCTGATCATTCATACCTTCTATAGTGGACTTCACTATAACACAAAAATGACCATCGACGCCGCCGTAGGTGGCGCTCTGATGAATAAACCTTACTCTGAAGCTTGTGCTCTCATCGAGGATATGGCTCAAAACCATTGTCAATGGGGGATAGAGCGAGCAACGGTGGAAAAGAAAAAAGCCCAAGGAGGAACGCATGAGATAAATTTTATAGACATGATATAAGCCAAAATGGACGCCTTGGCCCTTAAGGTCGAACATATGTACGCAAACCCAGTAGTTGTGGCAACAGTATCAACTGAGTGTGAATTATGTGGAGTCAAAGGACACCAATCGATAGAATGTAATCTGATGAACAAAACTCATTCAGGAGAGGTCAATTATACCCAAGGTAACCCATTTTCGAACACTTATAACCCTGGATGGAAGAATCACCCTAACTTTTCCTACAAAAATAATAACCCTATCCAAAATCATGCACCTCCGAGACCATCCGGTTTTCAAGCTCAAAGACAAAACCCGCCTATGCAAGCTGTGCAACCTAAGTCAAACCTTGGGAAAATCATGGAGAACTTTATCACGGCTCAGACCCAGCAAAACAAAGAATTCCTAAACCAGAACATTCATGTAAATGAACTAATTACCCAATTAGGAACCAAAGTAGACCAAATAGTCACCCATAATAAGATGCTTGAAACCCAGATATCTCAAATAGCTTTAAAACAAGCTCCTGAGACTACACCAGGAGGGCAGTTCCCTGCTCAACCTCAACAGAACCCCCGAGGGCAAGCCAATGCAATCACCTTACAAAGTGGGACTGCTTACGATGAACCGTTAACCCGAAATTGAGCAAACCCAAGACTCCTGAGGAAAACATGGTACCCACGAGTGAAGTAGAGGAACCAGTAGGATCTGAAAAACAGAAGGATAAGGACAAAACCAACGAACCACCGCCACCATATAAACCTCTGTCGCTACTGCGAAAATCGGCGTCGGCTGAACAGAAGAGTCGCCACCGTGCGTTATTTATCCCAACGGAGGGAAAGGAAACGCTCGAGGTAAACCTACCGCAAAACGGGGAAAGGTATGGTCATCGCAACCAAAACCTGGGTTCGGGAGTCAGTTACGCAAGGGGAAGGTATTAGCACCCCTCACGTCCGTCGTACTCGACGGGATCCACGCTTGTTTTTAGGTATGGATTATTATTCTATCTACTCTACAGGTCTGGGGTTAAAAGAAAAGAAAATGACTCGGCAAAGTATCGCACTTTATGCCTACGTATTCCCGTCTGGAACGAGAAATCAGAGTCAACGTAGTTCGCCTACCTACAGGAAAGGAGGGGAAGGTTGCTCGCTAGGATATCGCATCCTATGCCTACGTACTTTCATACAGCATGAAAGATCAGAGCAAACGTAGTTCGGGCCACGTACGACACAAGTCTGTTTTGATTGTTTTTATTCCTTCTGAAAAAGGGTTTTTCTGATTAACAGTCCAGGCGGACAAAAATGACGTTTTGATGAGTTCACATTCTTTTACGGAAGAAGTGTCTTTTATTGTGTTTGAAATCTTATTGTGTTTTTCTGTTTGTTTTTGAGAAAGAAGAGATAGAACTCTAATCTATGGTTGCAAAGGGAATCAAACTAACCTAATGTTATCATGCATGGGTTAAGACCTAATGTCTATCATGCTCCTCTCTTGCGCAGAGAGAAACAGAGATCCTAAGGGATAAACGGAAACAGAGACAATAACATATATACAGTAAAGCAGTAAAATGCATGGATGCAACAATACAAGCGAGGCAAGGGAGTCCCACTCAACCTCGAACCTAGAAAACAACAGGCAAAAGTGAACAGAATTCACTTTCAACCTACAGGTTAAACAGCAAGCAATACAGTCAGGGAAATTCAGACAATACATCAGAAATAAAAACAGCAAAGATAGACAGCAAAAGCAGCTCTGCATCAACATCTGTCTTCAAGTCATCTCCAAACAGCTACAAGCCTCAAGCAAGCATCAGTCTTCATCTTCAAGCCTTCAAGCAAGGTCTTTATCTCCAATCTGCAATGGCTTTTCTTCAAGTCTCAATCTCCAAGAGGAATATCAGTCAACAAGAATGAACTGGGGTGTTAAGCAATTAGTTGACCACCAAAGGTGGCAAACAAACTGCTAACAACACATAGAATATTTCTCTCAAGAGTTCTATCTCTTAGACATTATCACCAAGCCTTCCAAAGGAAGGGGGTGAGTGTCTTAGCGAGACTCTGCATCATAGAGAGGGATGGAGGCAAACAAGACCTTCCATGTTTGTGAATCAAGTTTTCTACTCTAGAGCTCTGCCTAGCCCCTAAATCCTATAACCTTCAACAGCTGCCAGCAAGAGACTCCTCATCAACTCTGGAAGTTGGTCTTCATTTTCTTTGATCTCCAATGGGCTTCATCAGCACAGTCTTCAACTCAAGCCCCAAGCCCCAAACAAGCCCAACACCCCACACAGTCAAAAAAAATAACCCTAGAGAGGGCACACCACACAGTCAATCAAATACAAGCAGTATACTAATAGTAATAGTAGAATAGGGGAAACCTAGTAATTTCTAAGGGATCTATTATCTACCCATAATACCCCTATAGTCCCATACCCCAAAGTTCAAACTACAACTCCTAAAAGAAATGATCTAATACACCTATGTTATATCAAAACCCTAGTTTTGATTCTTCTAATCACACCTAAACAAATCCTCTAAAATTAAGTCCTAAAATCATGAATTAAATTTTATATACAAGCTAAAGTTCTAAGCTAATCACCCTAAAAAGAATGGACCCAAAAGATAAAAGGAAAGTCCTGAACTAAAATCAACAATATCATGAATCAAATTAAACCACTTAAAAAGCTATTTAAAAGAAAAATATTCTAAAAATGCTAAAACAAAATAAAATTGGAATTTGATTATTTCTTAATTTTCTTAACAGAAATATGAACCTAATGCAAAAACAACCACTAAAAAATAAGCATTTTTCATTTTGTTATGATTTTCTAAAGAAATAAAAAAAATTGAAAGAAATTAATATGAATTAATTGGGTTAGGGGGTGCAGTCAGCATTATTTCAACTAAAAAGGAAAGATGGGCCCAGACTGGGGGGCGCGTATAGCAAAGCGCGTCTGGGCCCAGTTGATCAGAAAAATAATCAAAAAGAAAATAAAGTGAACAACGGTGCAAAGAGTAAAAATTATAGTTCATTTGGTTTTGGGCCTGCGTTGAGGGGGTGTGCATAGCAACAGTTACTTGAGCCCATCAGAAGGATTAAATGAAACGCAACGTATTGCTGCATAATGTCTCCCTCCAAATTTCATTTTGAATGTTGGCCCTTAGATCAGATTGCAAGTCAAGGTCCAACGTGTAATCCCACGGCTCTCCTTCATCGTCCTCCTTGGAAACCCTAGGTTTCAGAAAATCTCTCCCCCATGCACGCATCTTCATCACTTCTGTTCTCCCTCGATTCTCAACGAAACTCCATCATTCCAAAACCAAAAATGCTCTATTCTCTTCCCTCTACACAACCATGGCATTAGTTTTTTCTAAAGCTCAATCCACATCCAAACCCGATAGGTAGAGAATCCTGACTCCATCATTATACACTGCTAGCAATCTTGCCAATTCTTTCTAATTCTTACCCTAACACAATCTACACGCCATGCTGATTATCCTGAGCTATATATCTAAGATTATCATGCCATATTCTAGGTGTTCTAAGCCCTAACAGATTTGGTGCACCAATGGTAACCTCCATGAATTGCCTTCAAACTCAACAGAAATGATCATCTAACCAATCCTAACCATTCTAACCTAATAATTCTCTAACATGCTAACTAAATCATGCTAATTCGAAAGGAAAACTAACCTGGTGTAAATGATGAAAACAGGTGTAGAATTCTCTGGATCCAAGGCTTGCAATGTTTTGGACTTGCTCAATACACTCGATTCTTGGTTCTGTATGCAATATTTCTTGCTCAAATGCCTTAGATTCTTGTAACCACTTCTTCTTGCACTTTGGATGATGAAGATGGATAGCACGAATTCTGCCCCAATTGAGACAAATCTTGATGGAAGCTTGATCTTGAATGAAGGTAGATGATGATAGGATCAAGGATTTTGGAAATTGATGAAGGTTTGATAGAGTTTGAAGTGGTTTTGCAAAGTAGAAGAATGAGATGAAACTTGGTATTTTGATCAAAATGAATCACCAACCCTTGAATGAAGCTACTCAATCCAATATATAGATGAAATTAGAAAGCTCTAGAACTTTGTAGAAACTTCTTGTGCACACTTTCCTTGAGTTTTGGCATATGTTAACTTCATGCATAAGTAACCAATAGTATCTCTCAAACTTTGAAACAAACTCAAAAATCCACTTTTGCCAATGTTCTTAAAACATTTTTTCCAATCAAAATGACCTATAATTTCATCCCATTTGGCCATGTTATGAAAAATCTCAATTTTAGGTCACTTTTATTCATTAAATTCACTTTTAAATGACCAAATTTGAAACCTTGAGCTATGAGCCTTTCCAATCTTTCATGATCACTTTTCTAGACTCAAAATGTCATTTGGAGCAAGTTTTATGTTGTGAAGGTTTTCATTTGAAGCTTCCTTGTATGAGTTTTGGGCATAGGCTTGAAATGACCTGTAATTCTCAAATGACCAAAATACCCTTTGCTTGCCAAGACCATAAGTAGAGTTCCACACATCAGATGAAGGCATACCATACCTTTATAGAAATCTAAGACAATGAGGAACAACTCTTATGTTGACCATAAATTCATTTGAAATCGCCTTGAGGGGTAAAAGTTGCTTGGAAGAGAAGTAACTTTCACAGACAAAATTTCAGATACCTCAGATGACCTGTAACTTGCAAGGACCATAACTTGAGTTCTATAAATCTCCTTGATGTCTTCCACCACTCAAATTTAAGGTCTTGAGATCCTCTACAAGTTTCATGTTGGCCAAGGATCCATTTGAAGCTTGAATTTTGACTTATCTTGCTTGGAAGTTTGACCTAAATCAGGGGATTTTACACAGAAACCCTAATTTAGAAACTCCTCTTCTTCTTGATTTCTCTTGATCTATTCTTGGCACAACACCACATCCTTATCTACATGTCAAATGATGAATCCCACATCTCTCAAATATACCTTGATGCCCTTCAATCAGTCATTTGACCTAGGGTTGACCCAGATGAAACCCTAGTTGACTGTCTTCAACTGCAGCTCTTGTGATCACATCAATGACTTATCTCCTTCTCCAAATGACTTTATAGGTCCTCTATGATGTCTATATACCCTCCATGCTCAATTCACAGCTCACAACTTCTTTGATGATCTTCAAATACACCCAAGATAGGAGATAGATGCACTGCTTGATCCACTGACTTCTTAGCTTTCCAATTCTTTCTGATGACTTGGATATGCTTGAATTTGAATAATAACCTCTTGATAGGCTCATAGAGATAAGAATAGTGCTTGGTCCCCTGTTGGATGATTTGCTATGCTATGCTATGGAGATGATTATACTATGTGCATGACCTTGTATGCAAATGCTAATGCAATTGAAACATAAACCAAGTGAAAATAGGTTGAGCAAATTTTAGGGTGCAACAACCTCCCATACCCTATCTGCAAAGGCTAAAACAAACCAAGATCAATAACCAATTCCAGAAATTTATCAAAGTCATAGAGAAACTTCATGTGGAGATTCCTTTCACAGAAGCCATCACCCAAATACCGTCATTTGCAAAGTTCCTCAAAGACATCCTTACCAATAAACGTAAACTTGACGATCCAAAACCTTTAGAATGTAATTCCATTTCTGAAAATAAACTTGTCAAGAAGGAGAAAGACCCTGAGAATTTCTCCATACCTTGTATTTTGGGAAGTAATGTCATCAATAAAGCTTTCCTAGATTTAGGAGCTAGCGTAATCCTCACGCCTCTGGCAGTTTTTGAAAGGTTAAAACTAGGAGAATTGCAACCTACAAAGATGTCACTTCAATTAGCCGACAGATCCGTCAAGTATCCGGTTGGCATATTGGAAGACGTCCCCGTTAGGATCAGTCAGCTATTCATCCCGGCCGATTTTTTTGTCATGGACATTAAAGAAGATGATGTCATTTCAATCCTTCTAGGCAGACCATTCTTATCAACCACTGGAGCCATAATAGATGTTAAGAGAGGGAAGTTGACTTTTGAGGTAGGTGGCGAAAAGATAGAATTCATTCTATCGAAGTTTCTTATGGCACCAGTATTAGGAGATGCACGTTATACCATAGACATGATTGATGAATGCATTAGGGAGATAGAATTAGAGGAAACCATCAAACTGCCTTCAACCTTCATAAAGGAAGATGACAGATTCATAAAATCCTACATTGATGATAACCTGTACGGATGTTTATTCCTTACCCCAGATCCTACACCATGCCTTAAGAAACCATCTTTAGAACTTAAGGAACTACCTAAGAATCTAAGATACGAGTTCTTGGACGAAGAAATGAACCGTCCAGTTATAGTCAGTGCTACCTTAAACCAGGGGGAAACAGACCAACTCTTATTTGTCTTAAGTAAATATCCCTCTGCTTTAGGATATAACATCTTTGACCTAAAAGGTATAAGTCTATCTGTGTGCATGCACCGGATCACACTCGAGGAAGACTCAAAACCCTCTAGAGAACATCAGAGAAGGATAAACCCTATAATGAGTGATGTTGTAAAAAAGGAAGTCCTCAAGTTACTAGAAGCAGGTATAATTTAACAGATCTCAGATAGTAAGTGGGTAAGCCATGTGCATGTAGTACCTAAAAAGGGAGGCATCACGGTCGTGCAGAACGAAAAAGGAGAACATGTAGCAAAACGGATAGAAGGAGGATGGCATATGTGTATAGATTATAAGAAATTAAACAAAGCTACTAGGAAAGACCATTTTCCCTTACCATTTATAGACCAAATGCTGGAACGTTTGGCCAGACACTTCTATTTCTGCTACCTGGATAGATATTCAGGATTTTTCCAAATCCCCATACATCCAGAAGACCAAGAGAAAACTACCTTTACATGCCCTTATGGAACTTTCGCCTACAGACGAATGCCTTTCGGTCTCTGTAATGCACAAGCAACCTTCCAACGTTGCATGATGACAATCTTCGCTGATTACCTTAATGGAATTATGGAAGTATTCATGGATGAATTCTCGATGTGCGTATTTGATTTTAACAACTGTCTCGCTAACCTTGAGAAAATTCTGAAAAGATGTGTTGATGTTAACCTGGTATTGAACTGGGAGAAATGTCACTTTATGGTCACCAAAGGTATAGTTTTAGGACATATAGTCTCTGAGAGAGGTATCGAAGTAGATAAATCCAAAATAGAAGTGATTGAAAACCTTAAACCCTCTAACACTATTAGAGAAGTCCGGAGTTTTCTTGGACACGCTGGTTTCTATCGGCGTTTTATTAAAGATTTCTCTAAAATAACTAAACCTTTAACCGGCCTCCTAATGAAAGATGTTGAGTTTAACTTTGACGAAAAATGCCTTGAAGCATTTAACTTTCTAAAACAAGCCCTGATCTCGGCACCCATCATTCAACCTGCAGATTGGGACGAACCGTTTGAAATCATGTGTGACGCTAGCAACTATGCTGTAAGAGCTATTCTAGGGAAAAGAAATGATAAGAAATTACATATTATATACTATGCCAGTAGAACCTTGGACGCTACTCAGCTTAACTACGCTACCACGGAGAAAGAACTTTTTGCCGTAGTTTTTGCTATGGATAAGTTTTGATCCTATCTGGTAGGAGCCAAAATCATAGTTTATACAGATCATGCTGCCATCCGTTACTTATTGAGCAAGAAGGATGCCAAACCTAGGTTACTTTGATGGATCCTCCTGTTGCAGGAGTTCGATCTAGATATTAGAGACAAGAAAGGCACGGAAAATATAGTTGCCGACCACCTTTCTAGGCTTGAGTATCTAAAACCAGACCCACTCCCCATTAACGATGATTTTACCTATGACAGGTTAATCGCTAGGATAGAAACCATAGAAGAAAGCAACTTAGAACCTTCTAAGAACCCTGAGAGATCTCTAGCAGTAAGCAACGTACCTTGGTACGCAGATTTTGTGAATTACCTAGCTACAGATATTATACCTCTTGATCTTAACTACTAGTAGAGAAAGAAGTTCTTTAGCAATGTAAGACACTTCTATTGGGACGAACCGCTCCTTTTTAAAAGAGGCACGAACGGTATTTTCCGCCGTTGCGTCCTAGAAGAAGAAGTAAGAAAGATAATATAACACTGCCACTCTGCATCTTATGGAGGGCACTCTAGCACATCTAAAACTCACGCCAAGATTCTAAGAGCAGGCCTGTTTTGGCCAACAATATGGCGTGATATACACACCTATATAGCCAAATGCGCCCGGTGCTAGCATACTGGAAACATCTCAAGACGTGACGAAATGCCTTTAAGGAACATTCAAGAGGTAGAACTCTTTGATGTTTGGGGCATAGACTTTATGGGACCATTTCCATCTTCCTTAGGAAACAATACATCTTAGTTGCAGTCGATTACATGTCTAAATGGATCGAGGACATAACTTCTCCCACCAACGACACATGGGTAGTCATTAAGCTGTTTAAGAATTACATTTTCCCTAGATTCGAAACCCCCCGTCTTGTTATCAGCGACGGTGGATCGCATTTCATATTAAGAATCTTCAAAGCCTTTCTTAACTTACAAACAGTTCCAGCAACAACCTGTCCATTGTAACCAGGTGGCAACTCCATGTATATTTCTTCTTCAAGGTCTCCATGTAAAAAATCATTCTTCACATTAAATTGCTGCAGGTCCCAATCATGATTTGCTGTTAATGACAATATTACTCTGACTGTGTTCATCTTAGCAACCGGGGAAAAGGTCTCCAAGTAATCAATTCCATAGGTTTGAGTGAAGCCCTTTGGCCACTAATCTTGCCTTATAACATTCAATGGTCCCATCAGCCCTGTTGATCAGTGCATATTTATGCACATTCTCCTACATTTTTACTTAGACATTTATTTATTTTATTTTGCTTATTATTATATTTTATTATGTTTTCATGTTTTATTTTATTTTTGGTTTAATTTAATTTTCGCACTTATTTTTTAGCTTTAGCAGTCTGTACGGAAACAATCATAACTGGAGCTCCGGGAATCCGTTTGAGGCGTTCTAAAAATTACCGGAAAGCTAAGAGAGAGAGATACGACTTTCGTGTTGGAGTCGAAGTCAGATACGGAGCCCAAAATTCGATAATTCCGTTTGAAGTTATAGCATTAGAAATTTATTTCGTGTTGGGTCATGTTTTGGGCCTGGGTTATATTTTTGACCCAGTTGGGTTTTGAACCAGATCCATTATTTGTATTTTTAGAGTAAAACTCGTGTTACTGTTCACATTAGACACTATTCACGAAAAATATTGTTGAAGCTTTGTACGAATTATGGAGAACTAATTCCTTCACGTTAATCTGCTGTAATCGATTTCCGCCGACACTTTGAGGTTCTTTCAATTCTTCCAATAAAATCTATTTCCTTTCAATTCTTCTCTATGATATCTTGTTTGCTTAATTCGAATTATCTTAGGGATGATTGATTTATTTCGATGATTGCATGTTCTTATACTTTAATCGTGTTTGCTTAATCCGCGTATGTTTCTCTTGTTTGCTTAATTCACGGTTACTATATTTTATCCGTTTGCTTAATTCGGAAATTAGGAATATGTTTCGTATAATATCAATTGCGCTTGTTTGATTGTTACTATAATCGAAAAGGGGATAGAATCCGCTTAGGAATTGGGAATTATTAGGATCGATGATAAGTTGGGAAACTAAAACAGCAGATTAACCGTTTCAGCTTATTTTGATAATCACTTATTATCAGTTTTTTTTCTCTTAATCAAAAATCCAAACTGATCGCGACTTTCTATGTCTAATACAACTTAACTGCAAGTGCACAGTCTATCGCGTAGTAATAAAAGATATCGATCCCACTGGGACTCGTAATCAAACTAGTGTTCTCGGGAGTTACTATGTTTAGCTAGGTAGATAATGTTTAAGGGAATAATTTCTGTTACTAAAGGGAACTAAAACGTTACTTGAATTATAATTACGTGAATCGATATGCAGTAATTATGTTCTTCGGGGATTTGACAAGTTACCGGTATATGAAATATTTTTCAGAATTTATTTAAGCAGAAAATAGTGATCTGAAGACTTTCGTCTCACGATGGTTGTTGACGCTAGTCATAATTCTAAGGGCCGGATGTACGCTTTCGTGTCCCATTCGGGGTTTAAACTATTTTTTGGAAATCTCTAAGTTCTAATTCATTTTAAAGTGCTTTCGTTGTTATTAAAACAAATGACTAGTGTTTACTATCTGGTCTTACCGCAGCTGTCGCTTGTTGGTTCGTACCTTAATTAATTTCCCACTGTCGTGGCAAAACTACTTTTAAATAAGTTATCGCTTTCGCGACGAACGTTTATTCAGTAAATAAATTTAAACACTCAGACCATAAACAACTTTTGAAAAGGAAAGTTTTCAACCGGTTATTATCAAATCCCGTCTGAATTATTATTACATATCGATTACTCTGATTTAGCTAGACATGAATTTGGGAAAGGTAAAACATAAATAAAAACAGAAACTTAGAACATTCATATTACTGATAATAAAAGTTACAATTAACGAAATAATGAAAAAAAACCTGTAACGTATCCAATTGGCTTTTGGCCAAATCCCAACGATGTCGGCAGGATTATGTCTTCAAACCAATAGAGCGCACAGATGAATATTGTCGAAATGGAATACAGGAATAAGGAAAGGAAACAAAAAAATAGAAAGAAATAAAACTGAACTTTTGCTCTGGAAATAAAATTGGGCAGCACTTCGTTGTCTGAATGCGGCTCCCTTTCTCAGCTCCCCTCCTTCCCCTTTTATAGAAATAGAATTCTAACGGTTGTAATTTGAAGAAGGTGGACTTGGAGGCAGAAATATCAGGGAGTAGTGGTCCACTATTTGGGACTTGGAACTGCATTTTACACGTTCATTTGAAGTTGGGCGTTTTTGCCTGCATGACGGTCGTCACGGTGTGTGACGGTCGTCACCCGTGTGACGGTCGTCATGGAGGTGTGACGGTCGTCACAGCAGCAAAATATGCATTCTGCGTTTTTCATGTTGTTTTCATCTGGTTTTCGTCCATATTTCATATGTAATTGCTTCTTTTCTTCATATTGCCTTGTTTAGACATGATCATCAAATACCTGCAAAATATCAGACAAATAACATGGAAAGAACCCGAAATCGGATCAAAAACAATCAAACATCAGTTGAATTATGCATCAATATATATACGATTTCGTGTTATCAAACTCCCCTAAGCTTGAATCTTTGCTTGTCCTCAAGTAAAATAGGAAAAATTCGGCAAGCACGAGGCAACTTCCTCATTCACAAAGTTGGGAAAAACCGGGATTCTTAGTAGGAACAAAACGAGTACGGTGACGACACTGGACTACAAGTCTTCGGAGGTCTTCCTTCTTATGCAAATCGGTCCCAGTCATGCTACTGTAGCTTGGTGTCAAGGTTCTCGCGTCAAGTTCACCCTGTTTGTTCTAGCGCAATCACATTAAGCCCGTTGTCCATACACTTTCATGGCAAGTCGACCTGTTAGTGAATATGATCTCATTTCTATTTTGATCTTTTTCATTGCTCATAAGCTTATACCATTGATTTTTCAATGAGTTTTTGTACCGTTGGGTTAAATGCTCGGGTGAGGAGCACCTAACTTAGAGGGAACGCGTCTTTATATTTGGGCTAAATGGCTTTCTTTTCATGATTTTTCATCTTTTTGGAGATCATACACTTATTTGCATTGGTCTCTCGCTTAGAAGTGTTTTAGGATGGTGCTGACTGCTAGTATAAACTACTTGGGGCTGAGTTTGCATGGAAACTTGAAACTTTGGTACACGTAGGTAGTGAAACCGACTCGCATAAACCGGAGATCTAAGGTGTCAGGACGGTACTGGTTTTGTTAGAATTGTCGTCTCGGAGTTTCAAAACTTGGTTTGAACTTGGGCGCATTCTCGTGATGCTTTTGCTCTTGAGGAACGAACGAAAATTTTTTGTTTATGTCGAATAAAGCGGGGATGTTTGCGTAACGGAAAAAGATATATAAAAGAGCTTTTATTTGCTAAAACGTGAAAATGTTCGAATTGAAATTACGAAATTAAGAGTACAAGGGAATGGGAAATAAACGCTCCGCTCCCACACTATCTCAATCAGTGTCCCCACTGATTTGAAAGAATGCGAGAGGGAAATACAAGGAAAATGAAAATACAGGAAAGTGAAAATATAGTAAACAAATAAGGAAAGAAATAACTAATCACGGCCTCTGCCTCGGTCACGTCCTCTCTCGCGTCCTCTGGCTCTGACTTGGTCGCGACGAGCCTCAAGGTCCAGTGCTCTGGTGTGATAGACATAGTCGCGAAGTCCTTCGAACTGCAAGGTCATATTCGCCAAGTTCTCAGTAATGGTGTCTTGGCCGGTTTGGAGTTGTTGCATTTGGGTCCGATGCCAAGCTTCGAACTGCTCTGCTCGCTGATTCTGCTGCTGCATCATAGCGAGTATCTGGGCCTGCTGGTCGAGGGATCGACGGAGGTCTTCTTCGGAGTAGTCGGGCTCTGGACGATGGCGGCGGCGACGGTAGGATGTGCCTTCAAAAGGAAATAGTCGCGATGCATCCGGTTGCTCGGTTCTGACCAACTCGTCTTGGATTTCGTCATCAGAACCTTGGGTGTGGGTCTGAGTTGGAGCAGCGGCAGCAGCAGGGGCATTGAGGTCAAATAGCCAGTTGGCACGATCCTGTGGGTGCATCCGGGTGCGTGATGGCAGGATGATACTTCTGACGGTTTTGCCACGCACGACCAGGTGGTATTTGCCATCGGCCCTGGAACGGATGAGGTGAGAAGCTCTGCAGTGGTCGGTGTCGAGGAACACCGAGGGAATGGCATGGAGATGCTGGAGGCGGTCACCGAGGTTCAGCCCGAGTGCAATGGAAGTGACAATGCCGCCAAAGTAAAATGGCTTAGAGCCACGGTTACAGTTGGCTTGGATGTGGGCCAGGAGGAACGGAGCGGCGTTGATGGGCTCGTTGTTGAAGACACAGCGGAGAAAGAAGATCTCTTTCGAGTTCACCTTATGGTTGCTATCCCGGGCGAAGATGGTGTTGCTCAGTGCTCGGTGGAAATACCGGATGGTCGGGTTGTGGATGTGCGTTGCATGCAGAGAATCCCAACCATCGGCATTGATTCCGGTTAACTGGTACCAGAGCGCGAAGGCTTCATGCTGAAACTGTTCGGTGAGGCGGCGGTGAGCATTGTCGCTGCGAGGGAATTGGAAGATGGCGGCAATATGGTTCTAGTTCAGTTGATAGTTCGTGCCGAACATACGGAAGCATGCGGCACCGTAGTGTTGGCTGAGGTCGCCGCTGGAAGTGACGTAGGTGAACGAACTGAGGAACTCGAGGGTGAGTTGTTCGTACGTCGGCTGCAGATTTGTGCAGAGTTGCCAGATGCCGGCTCTTTGGAGCATCCAAGTGACGTCGTCAAGGAGTCCGAGCTCCGTGAGCGATGGGATATGCGGATAGTGGATCGGCTGTAGCGACCGTTGATGGAAGGCGATATAGTTGGCTCGCTGTTTGTCTCCGGAGTCGCCGTCGCTGAACACGATGTTACTGAGGTATGGGATTTCGTTGTTTCTCGCCATTGTTGGAGGATGCTGAGGAAATGTGGATTGAGTTGGTTCTGTGGAGTGAAAAAAACGTTACAGAAGTGGATTAGGAAGTTGAAATGGGAGTTGGAATATATGGAGCAAGGTGGGGAAAACAAAAATTGGAAGTGGGGTGTGAGTTTGTGATGATTGGAAGTTGAAAGGATGTGAGTGGGAGAGAAAACGCAACCCCTGTTATAGCAGATAGCAGTTTTGGGCTCGTGACGGTCGTCACGTATCTGTGATGGTCGTCACCCGTGTGACGAGCGTCAGGCTTCTGTGACGGTCGTCACACCAGCAAAATCTGCAGAACGCAGAATTTTGCTATGAGGGTGTTCTTGCAATGGTTTTGAGGCTTAGTATTGATATGGCAATGCTTTATATCGGCCAAGAAACATAAGATAACGTAAAAACATAATAAATGAATAAAGAATATAATTGAAATAACAAGTAATTAGAATGATTGTAATGTAATACATAAGGAAATTAACAATGCAAAAGTCAAAATAATTGAAAATGGACGGAAAGCAGAAAAACTAAACTAAACTAAATCTAATATCTCAGTCTTTTCGTGCCTTCAATTCGTCGAACTTCCGGGCGTAGTAGTCGAGCTGGTCACAGACTAAGTCCATGAAGACTACGAGTTCGCTGTGTATGCTTGTGATGTCTTCTTTTACGGTGGTCAGAGTTGCGTCAACGTTGTCTAATCGGTGCAGGACAGTATCCATTTTGTCAGTGGTTTCCTCAGGAATGGGCTCAGGATAGGTGTTGTAATGCGGAGGGGTCGTAGGGTCTACCTCAGTTTCGGATACAGCATCCTCATAGTACATATAATCATGTGCTTCAGAGATGTGATCACTGTCGTACATGTAATTTTGTGGTGTTGATTGAGGTGAAGGAGGTCCCATAGGCTCATCCAATTCATAAACCCAGTTGTCCTTGTTATGGATACTTGTCATCTGATGATTTGGCAATGTGAATAGCTGGACAGGTTTGTCATTGATGAGGTGCTCGTAAGGTCCAGGTCCCATAGTTCTTAAAATGCGCCTGTTAAAGCAGAACTGGATGTTCATGGGTCTAATGGTGCCAAAACTAGTGCTTGCATTTAAGTGGAATCTAAGGCCAAGCTCGTGGGCAATCATTGTCACAAGGCCTCCTATTAGAATAGGTGATTGTGGGTCCTGAGTGAGGCGTCAGAAGGATCTCATCATAAAAGGTACTGCATTCACTGTACGGCCCTGAGAAGCACAGAACATGATAAATAACTCTTCTTTAGATACTGTAGTAATATTTTTTCTTTTCCGAAAAGGCTGTGAGCTAGTATCTTATGAAAGTATCTGAAAGCTGGGTTATGAATCTCATCATTATACATGCTGTTTGGGTCAGGGTGATAGTCGCCTGTGATTCTACCCCAGAACTGGTTGAGTTCAAAATCAAGATCTTCATCTTCGGCACTGATGAACACATGTGGTCCGCTAGGAAATCCTAGGTGGTTAGATAAGGACATTCGGCTATGGGTTTGGTCCATTCCAAACATCCTAAAGGTAATCAGCTCTGAGTTGGATCCAAAACCATAGTTAGGTAAGTACCTGAAGGAACTAAGGAATTCGTAGGTGAGGTCCTTATAGGTAGCAAAACGGGTTTTCAAAGCAGTGTTCTCCCAGCCTAATTGATTAAATAGGTATTGAATGCTGTCAGTAATTCCTAGTTTCTCCATGGTAGACTTATCATAATACAGTGTTAAGGCTATGTCCCTCTCAGTTAATGCTTCAAATCTTGCCTTTTGAGCTAATCCTCGAAAATGAACCTTTGTGAAGTCGTACGCGGCCATACTCGCAGGTAAATCGGAGAAAAACAGGAGGAAGGTTTGAAGACTTTTAAAATCCTGAAAAGTTTAAAACAGAAATTTGAAGTCAGGATTTTTAAAAACGAAAGGCGGTAAAAACAAAAGATAAAAGAGAAAGATAAAATAAAATATGAAAATAAAAGAAAGTAAAAATAGTAGCAATTTTAAGTTTAGAATTTTTGTTAAGGTTTCAAAGTAGAATTTTAAATAAAAATGAGAATGAAATACAGTAACGAGGAAAATGCGGGAAAATTGGGTTGCCTCCCAGTAAGCGCTGTTTTTAACGTCTAAAGCCTGACGATAGCTTGGTGACAAGCTATTCGGGTGTTTGAGATGGAGGCTCAAGCAATGTTATACTGCAGACTTGAGGGCTGTTTTTGTTCTTATTATAATGTTTTAGACGTTGCCCGTTTACGATAAACGGTGCATTCGTCTTATCGGTAATTTCAACAGCTCCGCTCTGAAGTACTTTAGTCACTTCAAAAGGTCCAGACCACCTAGATTTTAGTTTACCTGGGAAGAGTTTTAATCTTGAATTAAATAGCAGTACGATGTCTCCCACACTGAATTGTTTCTTGACTGAACGTTTATCATGCCACTTTTTAGTTCGTTCTTTGTAGATACGGGCATTTTCGTAAGCGTCCAATCGAAGTTCTTCTAATTCGTGTAAGTTCAAGATTCGTTTTTCTCCTGCCTCGGTGTAGTTGAAATTAAGTGTTTTAATGGTCCAGAAGGCTTTATGCTCTAATTCTACAGGGAGATGACAGGATTTACCGTAAACTAATTTGTAGGGTGTAGTACCTATTGGTGTCTTAAAAGTGGTCCTATAAGCCCATAAAGCTTCATTTAGCTTTGATGACCAATCTTTCCTTGAGGTAGCGACAGTCTTTTCCAATATCTGTTTTATTTCCCTGTTCGAGACCTCTACTTGTCCGCTAGTTTGCGGATGATAGGGTGTAGCTACTCGGTGTCAGACTCCATATTTAGAAAGAAGTTTATCAAATATTCACGATATGAAGTGTGATCCGCCGTCACTAATGACGAGTCTGGGTACACCGAATCTAGGAAAGAT
This sequence comes from Lathyrus sativus, assembly GCA_963859935.3. Taxonomy (NCBI): domain Eukaryota; kingdom Viridiplantae; phylum Streptophyta; class Magnoliopsida; order Fabales; family Fabaceae; genus Lathyrus; species Lathyrus sativus. The sequence goes on from OZ012735.1 coordinate 876,797,324, forward strand.
TGTGTTTTTGAAGAGTTTGATTACTACTCGTGCGTCGTTTGTTGGAGCAGCAATGGCTTCTATCCATTTAGACACATAGTCTACAGCGACGAGTATGTAGTTATTACCAAAAGAAGGCGGGAATGGTCCCATGAAATCTATTCCCCATACGTCAAAGATTTCTACCTCTAAGATTCCTTTCTAAGGCATTTCATCGCGTCGTGAGATGTTGCCAGTTCGTTGGCATTGATCACATTTTAGCACAGCGATGTAAACGTCTTTCTAGAGGTTAGGCCAGAATAAGCCGGCTTGGAGAATCTTAGCGCACATCTTGGATGTACTAGCATGACCACCATATGGTGCTGAATGGCATTGGGAAATGATATTTTCTATTTCTTCCTCTGGGACACAGCGACGGTATATGTTGTCGGCCCCTCTCTTGAAGAGTAGAGGTTCGTCCCAATAATAGTGTTTCAGATCGTGGAAGAATTTCTTCTTTTGCTGATAAGTGAGATCCGGTGGAAGCCTGCCTGCAGCTAGGTAATTAACGATGTCAGCATACCAAGGTAATGTGACTTGGGCATAGACGGCTTCTACGGCTTTTTCGAGTTCTGGATCTTCCGAGATTAAGTTAGGCATGTCACTTTCTAATTTGGCTATCAGATGTTTGTACGGGAAATCGTCATTTATCGGTACTAGTTCATGTTTGATGCCTTCTATTCGGGATAAGTGATCTGCAACAACGTTCTCGGTTCCTTTCTTATCTTTGATTTCTAAGTCAAACTCTTGTAATAACAAGATCCATCTCAATAATCTTGGTTTGGCATCCTTTTTGCTTATTAGGTACCTAATGGCAGCGTGATCTGTGTATATGATAATTTTGGCCCCTACTAAGTAAGAACGGAATTTGTCAAGCGCAAATATAACTGCTAGAAGTTCCTTTTCTGTTGTAGCGTAGTTCATTTGGGCAGGATCTAAAGTTCTACTGGCATAGTAGATGGCATGAAGTTTCTTGTCCTTCCTTTGTCCTAGAACTACGCCTACGGCATAATCACTCGCATCGCACATGATTTCGAACGGTAGTCGCCAATCGGGTGGTTGCATAATCGGTGCGGTGATAAGGGCTGATTTTAATGTTTCGAATGCTTTTAGACAGTCGTCCTCAAAGACGAACTCAACATCTTTCATCAACAGGCCGGTCAAAGGTTTTGTGATTTTTGAAAAATCTTTTATAAATCTTCGGTAGAAACCGGCATGTCCTAGAAAACTCCGTATTTCTCGTACGGATTTTGGAGGTTGGAGGTCTTTTATAATCTCTATTTTAGCTTTGTCGACCTCAATTCCTTTATTTGATATGACATGTCCTAGAACTATTCCTTGTCGGACCATAAAATGGCATTTTTCCCAATTTAGGACGAGGTTCACTTTTACACAACGTTCTAATACCATTTCTAAGTTTTGTAGGCATCCTTCGAAACTTTGTCCACATACCGAGAAATCGTCCATAAATACTTCCATGATGTCGTCTATGAAATCTGCGAAGATTGCCATCATGCATCTTTGGAAGGTTGCTGGAGCATTACAAAGTCCGAACGACATTCAGCGGTAAGAAAAAGTACCATAAGGACAGGTGAATGTAGTCTTTTCTTGGTCATCAGGATGAATGGGAATTTGGAAAAATCCTGAATAGCCATCTAGATAGCAGAAATACGAATGTTTGGCTAATCTTTCCAACATTTGGTCTATGAAGGGTAACGGGAAGTGATCTTTTCGTGTGGCTTTGTTGAGCTTTCTATAATCAATGCACATTCTGCTTCCAGTCACGACTCTTTTTGTTATTGATTTGCCTTTTTCGTTCTTAACTAATGTTACTCCTCCTTTCTTTGGTACGACATGAACTGGGCTAACCCATTCACTATCGGAGATTGGGTAGATGATTCCTGCATCTAGCAATTTCTTTACTTCATCTCTGACTACAGTGCTTAGGATGGGGTTCAGTCTCCTCTGATGCTCTCTAGAGGTTTTACAGTCTTCCTCTATTGTAATTCGATGCATACAGATTGAAGGGCTTATACCTTTTAGATCGCTTATGTTATAGCCTAACGCGGTGGGGTACTTCTTTAGGACTTCTAATAGCTTTTCGGTTTCTAGTTGTCCTAAGTTGGCGTTGACTATCACTGGTCTTTTTAGTTCATCGTCTAGGAATTCATATCTAAGGTTTTTGGGTAGTGTTTTAAGTTCTAAAGATGGGTTCTTCGGACCTGGCATATGGTTTGGGGTCAGTGCTAAGCTTTCGCTTAGGCTGTCGTCTTTATACGGTTTACACCAATCATCGTCTTCAGAAATATCAGGTATTTGAATCTTTATTATTTCTGAATACGTGGTCTCTTCATTTTCAAGTTCTCTTATGCATTCGTCAATTACATCTACTAAATAGCAGGTATCGTCTATGGCTGGTGCTTGTAAGAACTTGGTGATGAAGGTGAGATAATACTTAGAAGGGGGGTTGAATAAGTATGAAAGATTAAGACTTTAAAAGTAATGACACAATTATTTTTATCCTGGTTCGTTTAAAACAACTACTCCGGTCCACCCTTCCTAGAGTGATTTGCCTTTCTCAACAAGGACTTAATCCACTATTAAATCAAACTGATTACAATAGTAACACCTAAGAACAACTGTTCTTAGTCTTCTCAAGAGCTACTGATTCCAACTGAATCCTCTTAAGGAAAAACCTTTATAATCAATGTAAATCAAATACAAGAGTATTAATGCTTCTATAAAGCTTTTATCACAACAGTGATTTTTCTCTTAAGTTTAAGTACAAGAAATTCTAAGAAGAATATGAAAGAATGAGAGCTTGAATAATATGATTTCTTTTCAGCAAATTGTGTAATTGAAGAATTTGGTGGAGTCCTCCTTTTATAGGCAGCTGATCCAAGGAAGCTGAGCGTTGAAAAGAGAGTCCCAAAAAGGTCTGAGCCTTTTTGTCTTCACATCAAGTGACCTTTCCTAGAAGTAGATAGCACAGAAAAATCCTTTTTGTCTGTGTTATTGTGTCTAGCACAAATGAGGAAAGAGACATTTGATATACTCCAACGGATATAATCTTTGAGTATTTCTTCTTCAGTTTTCAGCAAGTTCTTCAGAGTCTGATTGAGTCAGAGTCTTCTAATGATGTTCAGAACTTTGCTGTATCAGAGTCTTCTGCAGCAAGTGTGCTTTCAGCGTGTTGATCATCAGAGCATATTTGACACAGAGCTTCAGTACTTGGCAGCGTTAGTACTTTCAGAAACTTCTGTAGAATTATGCTTTGAGAAACTCTTCAAACAATATTCTTCTAAGCTTCAGATGCTTCTGACTAGCTTCGGAATCTTCTTGAGCTTCTTGCTTCAGATCCTTCTGGAGACTACGCTCAGGATCTTCTGTAAACAACAATCAGAATCTTCTGTAAGATGCATCTGGCGCTTCAGAGTCAGGATAACTTCTTGTATACAATACAGATTTGCTTCTAGAGAGTTAATTTCATTTCAATCTGCAGTAAAACTCTCAAACAAATTTTAGAGTATATAATTCTTAAATATAAAATTTCCTAACAGTTATCATCAAAACAAAGAGTTATTATTAAGAACCAATCTGTGTTCTAACAATCTCCCCCTTTTTGATGATGACAAAAAGTATCAGAAATTTTATTTAACTGAACATATAGAATTATAACTCCCCCTGAGATGATGAATCTCCCCCTGAGTTAAATATGAAAAAGGAATAGAAACTTCCCTTTTGTCTTGAGTAATCTTCAGAGTTAGATCTTGTTTGTTCTTATAACATTTGAAGGTCAGAATGCCTTGTAGATTTAAGATTCAGAGTTTGATAAGGGACAAATGATCTGAGAGACTCAGAGTTTCTTTTATATAGTGTACTTATCAAATGTTCTGAAATAGTCAAATTAAATGTTAGATAGAATAGATATGTCTGAAGATTCATTCTGGTGAAGTTATATTAAACAGTTCAGATCTATATTTTCTCCCCCTTTTTTGTCATAAGCAAAAAGTAAAAACTTTTAAAAAGACAAATAAAAGGAATAATAAATAAGATAATTCAATGGAGAAAACTTTGATTCATTCAAAAGATCAGATCAAGAGTTCATAGGCAAATATTAGAAGATATAGCAATAAGGTACAGATGCAAACAACAGATGCAAAAACATTAGAATGAAAACAAATATCTAAGAGTGTTTGGACAAAAGCATCTTCAATAGATCTGTAATCTCAGAGGATGATTGCTCTTGCTTGGACATCCACTTAGTCATAGTTTCATTCTTTTCATCTTGCTTTGACATCCATTCTGTCATATCCTCAAACTTCTTGTCCTGCTTAGCCATCCAGGATTTGATCTCTGACTGTCCAGCTTCCAGAGCAGCAATCTTATCTTCAAAATTTGGATGTTCTTTCTTTATCTCAGATGAAGAATTATGATGAGGTTCTGTAGCCTGAACAGAGTCAATTTCCATTGGTTCTGTAGATTCTGAGGAGGGGTCTACTAGAGTCATAACCAATGCATTATCAGTAGATTCTGTTGATGGTGGAGGAGCATCTAAACGAAGCATAGGTTCAGTTTTGTTGACAGTCCAGAATAGAGTCCTTTCAGCTCTGAGCTTTGCATCATCAGAACAGACGTTCTTCAGATTTGAAGCTACAGTGTTGAATCTGTTGATAAATCCGTTCCAGATGATGTCAGATTCTTTGGCATCCATTGTTTATGAGCATTTCTTCTGAACATTACCTAAATACATCTGTATTTCTTGCAAAAATGTTTGAAATAAATGATCAATATTAAGTCTGGGCAGTGGTCGTACCAAGGTTTCCAGAGTTATAGGTTTAGGTTGGGGAGTTGGTGGAAAAAGAGATTTTTGGATGGAAATCAGAGGAGGAGGATAGTATGGAAAGAAAGGAATTTCAGGTTTTTGAGGTAGGGATCTATTTAAAGCATTAAGCAAATGAGGTTTTGGTCTTCTGTGAGGGGTAACAACATCAAAAGGTTCATTTGAGTATGGTTTGAAAGCAGATTTTGGTGGTTCAGCAGATGCAACAGTGTTATCAGATGCAATTTGCAGAGCTGAACCAACAGCTTTACCAGATGTTGCAGATATGGTTGCTAAAGATCCTACATTTGACATTGATTCAATATATGAAACAAGCACAGATGGAATAACCACTGTGAGTTTTGGTTTCAGAGGTTTGAAGGGGTTAGATGGTTCAACCCTGTCATAAAAGTCTTTCAGTTTGAAACCATAAGACAGATTATGAAAAAGAGAAGAAACTTGTGCACAGGATATAGAAGATGTTGGATTGGAATTGGGGATTAATATCTCAGATGATGGTGCAGGTGGAGGAATAAGATCTGGAATGGGAGTTTTTGAAGGTATGGTAGATTCAGGTTGGTTTATCTCAGAGTATTTTTCAGATGGAGAGATTAGAAAATCTGGGTGAATTTCTGATTCTGAGGAGTTAGAGGATGTGGTTGGTGTACAAGAGGTAGAAGATACTTGAAACACTGTTTTTAGTGGTGTGACATCAAGAACTTTTGTCTCAGGGATGTGAGGTTCAGAAGTATTGGTAGGTTCTGAAGGAATTTCAGATGGTTTGGATGGTTGTTCTGAGATGGGTGAAACAGATGAAACAGATATTGGTTCTGATGAAACTGGATTAGAAGTTACTTTTGTAGGTTCAGAAGTAACAGGTGCAATGGGTTCAGAAGGTGGATTATTTGATTGTGGATTGTCAGAGGCTTTTTCTGGTTGAACTTCTTTTGGTTGGTTCTCTGGATGTTCAGATGATTTTTGTTGATCTGAAGGTTGTTGTTCTGATGGTTGTTGTTCTGATGGTTGAGGTCGTGGAACAAAGTGTTTGATATGAATTTTGGGTTGAAATGGTTTTGGTACAAAAACTGTTGGTGTTGTTATTTGTGTTGTGTTTGTTTTTGTGGGGAAATGTAACTGGGGGTAGTAACATAAGTGGTTTGTGTAGAAGGTGGTTCTGGAACAGACTTAACATTAGAATCATTAATAACAAGTTTTGCAGAAGATACAGAAGATTTAGTACCTTTTACTTTGATCCTCTTGGCAGGTACAGAAGCAGCTTCTTCAAAATCTTTTCTCTTCAAGAGCTTCTTGGGCTTCTCAGCAATCTTGATCTTCTTCTGAACAGGTTCAGATTCTTCTACAGGCTGAGTCCTTTGCCTCTGGGGCTGTGCTTCTTCTTCTCCTGCATCTGGTAGTGGTTGTCTAGCTAGCTGAATCACATTAGCAGGAACAGGTTTTCCTTCCTTCTTGCATTCATCAATATACATAACCACTATATGTCTGGGTTCTTCAGCAAAGAATAAAGGAAAGTCATCTACAGGAACCCTCTTATTCAATTCAGACATATTCAGCTTCTTGGGAGCTATTGTGAGTTCATCAACAATTTTGAGTCTCAGAAGACTTTTAGTATTCAGAGGCTTTCCCATTATAAATTCTAATTCCTCTGTAACTCCAGCAGTGTACAGAGCAGTTACCAAGCCATTCTCAGTAAGAAGATCTGAGAGCAACCTTCCAAAGGGGATCCAAGTTCTGATCTTCTGTCTTTTCTCTTTCACATATTCTCTAGATGCATTGATATGGTTCCACAGATGCATAAACAGAATATATGGAAGATCTACCTTGATGCTCTGACTAAGGCAATACATGAAATACAACTGTTCATTATTGACATAGTCTGGAGAATTGGTTGACTTCCTGTGGTGGATGCATCCCATGAAGATCTTGGCCCAGATCTTGTAATCAGGCTTCAAATCTTTGAATTTGTTAGAGGCTTGACCAACAGTCATTACTTCTTCATAAACCTCATCCATGTCCACACGCCCAGCTGGCAAGTGGAAAACACCATCTGTTTCTTCATAACCTATTAATTTTCTTATCAAATCTTCAGTGACAATAATTTCTTTTACCAGCACAGAAGATAAGATGAACTTGGGGTAAACTGATGCATGAATCCAGAATTCTTTCACAAGGAGAGGGTAAACTGGTCCAAAGAGCCTATCAAAATACTTAACCCATCCTTGAGCTCTAATTATGGAACGAAACTCAAACCCATTATCTGCTAGAGAATCAAACTCAACCATAGATTCACATAGAACTTCCAGTTTATCAACAGGCGTTAGAAGTGTTCTTTTGGGAGGAGAATATGGAGCAACACCCATGTTTTCTGAAGTTACAGCAGCCATAGAAGATTGGAATTGAGCAGCTGTTGATGATGAAGTTGCCATTGAAGAATGCTTTGTCAAACACTTAGGTTTTGGGTTTTTATGCAGAGAAAATAGGAGATGAAAACGCATGTAATTTCTGAGAATGTGAAAAGTGTGAAAGTGAATACAAGACATGTATTTATACTAAAACACTTAGGCAAATCAACAGTCAAAAATATGCACGTTTGAACAAGCATTAAATGAAGAGAATAATAATCATTTCAAAATATTAATTGCTTCTGACAATTTGGGGGGAAAACCAAGATTCTCACTATTCAAACTTCACCTCAAACGTCTTTTCAGTTGTGTACACGCCACCTCTTCAGATTTGGTGTGACACGTGTTTGCTTGCATGTTGTTCTGAATTCTCTTAAGAAATGAAACGTTAGCCAACGTTCAGATCTTCTAAAGATTGTTAGTTCAGAGTTTCACAAATGAAATATTGATCAGAATAAAATAAGCAATCAGAAGAAATACTTCAGAGCATTAAGCATTTTTGCATCTGTAACAATTTGCTTCTGATAAATATTATTCTGGACAAAAATCCATACCAATATTTTTCAGAATAAAATTGAATCTATCTTCAACAAGGGGTTTTGTAAAAATATCTGCCCATTGATGATCTGTATCAACAAAGGCTAAATTTATGATTCCCTTCTGAACATAGTCTCTGATGAAATGATGCTTAATTTCTATATGTTTTACCTTAGAATGCAAAATGGGATTCTTGGACAAACATATAGCAGAAGTATTATCACAAAAGGTAGAAATGTTACTTTCAAAAATTTGATAATCTTCTAGTTGACTCTTCATCCAGAGCATCTGCGTGCTACATCCAGCAGCAGCAATGTATTCAGCCTCTGTGGTTGAAAGTGCAATTGTGGGTTGCTTCTTGCTGTACCAGGAGATTAGATTTCTTCCTAGAAATTGACAACTTCCAGAAGTACTTTTTCTTTCCACTCTGTCTCCAGCGTAGTCAGCATCACAGAATCCAACTAATTTGAAATCATCAGATTTTCTGTAACACAAACCCACATTAGAAGTACCTTTCAGATACCTTAGAATCCTCTTGACAGCTGTCAAGTGTGATTCTCTAGGATCTGATTGGAATCTAGCACACAGACAAACACTGAAAAATATGTCAGGTCTAGAAGCAGTAAGATAAAGAAGAGAGCCAATCATACCTCTGTAGAGCTTCTGGTCTACTTTCTTACTTACCTCTTCCTTGCCAAGTGAGCTAGTTGGATGCATTGGAGTCTTTGCCAGCTTGCTGTCAGACATGTTGAATTTCTTCAGATGTTCTTTAACATACTTTGTCTGATGTATGTAGGTGCACTCTGGAGTTTGATTAACTTGGATTCCTAGAAAGAATCTGAGTTCTCCCATCATGCTCATTTCAAACTCTGCCTGCATACATGTAGCAAACTCCTTTCCAAGCATAATATTTGTTGATCCAAAAATAATATCATCTACATAAATTTGGCAAATTAGAAGATCTTTCTTAATTGTTTTACAAAAGAGTGTTGTATCCACTTTGCCTCTGATGAAATTCTTCTCCAGAAGAAAATTGCTCAATCTCTCATACCAAGCTCTGGGAGCTTGTTTTAATCCATATAGAGATTTCTTTAATTTGAAAACATGATCTGGAAATTTTTCATTTTCAAAACCAGGAGGTTGGTGGACATAAACTTCCTCTTCTATAATACCATTAAGAAATGCACTTTTAACATCCATCTGATACAGAGTGATGTTATTTTGTGCAGTAAAGGAAATAAGAAGACGTATAGATTCTAACCTTGCCACTAGAGCATATGTCTCAGTGTAATCAATACCTTCTTGCTGATTGTACCCTTGAGCAACCAGCCTTGCCTTGTTCCTCTCAACTTCTCCTTTCTCATTTAGCTTATTTCTGAAGACCCATTTTGTATCAATTATATTGAATCCTTGAGGTCTCTGAACTAGATCCCATACATCATTTCTGCTGAATTGATTTAGCTCTTCTTGCATGGCAATAATCCAATCATTGTCTTGCAGAGCTTCATCTACAGAAGATGGTTCAATTTCTGACACTAGTCCAAATAGTGATGCTTCAGATGATCTTAGAAAGGATCTTGTTCTGATGGGATCATCCTTCTTTCCAATAATGACATCCTCTGGATGAGAAGCTTTAATTCTGGATGATGATCCTCTAATAGTTGACTCTTCAGAAATGTTAAGATTATTCATCTGAGAAGTTAAAGGAGTAGCATCTGGAGTTGCTTCTGGTTCCTTCACTTGAATTTTGTCTGCTTCTGGAACTTCAGAGTCAATAAAGACTACTTCCCTATCTGCAGAGTTATCAAACTGCTTTGGCTTTTCAGAGCCAAGCTTATCATCAAATCTGACATGAATGGATTCTTCCACAATTTGTGTCTCAGTGTTGTATACTCTGTAGCCTTTAGAGCGTTCAGAATATCCAAGCATGAAACACTTCTGTGCTTTGGAATCAAACTTGCTCAAATTTTCCTTAGTGTTTAACATATAGCAAATACATCCAAAAGGATGAAAATAAGAAATGTTGGGCTTTTTGTTCTTCCACAGTTCATAAGGAGTCTTCTTCATAAGAGGTCTAGCAGACACTCTGTTCTGAATGTAACAAGCTGTATTGATTGCTTCTGCCCAAAAATGTTTTGCCAGATTTGTCTCATTGATCATGGTTCTGGCCATTTCTTGCAAAGTTCTGTTTTTCCTCTCTACAACCCCATTCTGTTGTGGAGTTCTAGGACAGAAAAAATCATGAGCAATGCCATTTTCAGAAAAATATTTTTCAAAATATTTATTTTCAAATTCACCACCATGATCACTTCTGACTTTTATAATTTTGAAATTCTTTTCATTCTGGACTTGCTTGCAGAAGTCAAAGAACACAGAATGTGACTCATCCTTGTGTTTTAAGAACTTTACCCATGTCCATCTACTAAAGTCATCAACAATGACTAATCCATACTTCTTGCCTCTGATGGATGCAGTTTTCACTGGTCCAAACAGATCAATATGAAGTAATTGTAGTGGTTTAGAAGTAGAAACAACATTTTTTGATTTGAAAGATGTTTTTGAAAACTTCCCTTTCTGGCATGCTTCACAAAGAGCATCTGAAGTGAACTTCAGATTAGGGAGTCCTCTGACAAGATTAAGTTTATTAATCTGAGATATACGTCTCATATTAATATGGCCCAATCTTCTGTGCCAGACCCATTGCTCTTCATTAACAGACAAGAGGCATTTAACATTTTAAACTTTAAGTTCTGAAAGATTTATTTTATAAATGTTGTTTTTCCTCTTACCACTAAATAGGATAGAGCCATCCTTTTGACTAATAGCTTTACAACATTTTTGATTAAAGGTAATATAATAACCATTGTCACTTAATTGACTTATGGACAATAAGTTATGCTTTAACCCTTCAACAAGTAAAACATTAGTAATAGAGGGAAGTTTACCATTTCCAATAGTGCCAGATCCAATGATTTTGCCCTTCTGGTTCCCTCCAAACTTCACGTCACCTCCAGATCTAAGTTCCAGGCTTTGGAACATAGAATTTTCTCCTGTCATGTGTCGTGAGCATCCAGAGTCCAGGTACCATGATTGGTGTCCTGACCTTGCTGCTAAGAACATCTGCAACAGGAATTATTTTGTTTTTAGGTACCCAGATCTTCTTGGGTCCTTTGGGGTTAGTTGGTTTGTAGGTTTGTCTAAACTTCTGTTTTTCAACATAATGTTTATTCTGACTTGCCTTGGGTTTAAACACATAAGTATTCTTCTCAGAGCTTGTGTGTTTAATGTCATTTAAGTGACCAAATTTAAATTGAGAATACAGAGGTGTCTTCTTGATGAAAAGTTTGTCAACAGGTTTTGGATTGCTTCCAGATGAAGATTCATATCCAATACCTCTTCTGTTGTTTCCACTAACACCATAGATCATAGAAGCCATCTTGCTTCTGTCTATGCTCTTAGTAAGAAATCTCTGAAAGCTAGAGTCATATTTTTCTAAAATGTTTTCACATGACTTAGCCTCAGATTCAGATTCTTGTTGAGTTATTTCAAAGTCATTTTTGATTTTCAGATTTATTTCTTTTTGCTCAACAAGTTTTGTTTTCAAAAGATCAATCTCAGATTCAAGATTGCTTTTCAGCTTCTTGTATTTGAGTTTGATATTGTTATAACTTTTAAGAACTTCTGTTAAAACTTTTGTAAGTTCTTCTTTGGTAAGTTTAGCCATTACCTCTTCTACATCATCATCAGATTCAGAATCTGATTCATATCCTGAGGTACCTTCCTCTTGATCTTCTGTGCTGGCCATCAGTGCAACATTAGCACATTCTTCTTCTGATTCAGAAGATGATTCAGATTCATCTGAGTCATCCCATGTTGCCATCAGAACCTTCTTCTTTTTGTTAAACTTCTTCTTGGGTTTTTCTTTCTGAAGTTTGGGGCAATCATTCTTGTAGTGCCCAGGTTCTTTGCACTCATAGCACACAACTTCTTTCTTGGCAGATCTTCTGTGTCCAGAAGATTCCTTTCTATTGTCAGATCTTCTGAAGTTGTTGAACTTCTTTCCCTTGTGCTTCCAGAGTCTGTTGATCCTTCTGGACAGCATGGATAACTCATCTTCTTCTTCAGAAGAAGATTCTTCAGAGCTTTCTTGAATGACTTGCAAAGCTTTAGCAGTTTTGTTAGATTTTAATGCAACAGATTTACCTTTTTCTTTCTTCTGAGGTTCATCTTCCTCAAGCTCAATCTCATGGCTCCTCAGTGAGCTGATGAGTTCTTCTAGAGAGATCTTGTTCAGATCTTTAGCCATCTTCAAGGCAGTCACCATTGGTCTCCATCTGGTAGGCAGACTTCTGATGATTTTCTTAACGTGATCTGATGTAGAGTATCCCTTGTCCAGAACTTTCAGCCCAGCAGTGAGTATCTGAAATATGGAGAACATGGTTTCAACAGATTCAGAGTCTTCCATTTTGAAGGCCTCATACTTCTGGATCAAAGCCAAAGCTTTTGTCTCCTTAACTTGAGAATTTCCCTCATGAGTCATTTTTAGGGATTCAAACATATCAAAAGCAGTTTCCCTGTTTGTAATTTTTTCATACTCAGTATGTGAAATTGCATCAATAATATAGTCCTGGCTTTGTGATGATTTCTAAAATCTTTCTTCTGAGCATCTGTCATAGATTTTCTGTCAATCTTCTTGCCATTCCCATCTGTGGGATGGACATATCCATCTATGACTAGATCCCATAGATCAGCATCATATCCTAGGAAAAAACTCTCAATTCTGTCTTTCCAGTAGTCAAATTTCTCCCCATCAAACATTGGGGGTTTGGTGCTGATCCTATCCCTTTCTTCATATTTATTGTTAATATTGGATATTGAATTATTAGCCATTGTAACAAATAAATATATATCAAAGTATTTCTCTCTGGATCTTTACTGACACTGTTAAGTGGTAGCACACACAGAACCGGAGCTCTGATGCCAACTGAAGGTGAGATAATACTTAGAAGGGGGGTTGAATAAGTATGAAAGATTAAGACTTTAAAAGTAATGACACAATTATTTTTATCCTGGTTCGTTTAAAACAACTACTCCAGTCCACCCTTCCTAGAGTGATTTGCCTTTCTCAACAAGGACTTAATCCACTATTAAATCAAACTGATTACAATAGTAACACCTAAGAACAATTGTTCTTAGTCTTCTCAAGAGCTACTGATTCCAACTGAATCCTCTTAAGGAAAAACCTTTACAATCAATGTAAATCAAATACAAGAGTATTAATGCTTCTATAAAGCTTTTATCACAACAATGATTTTTCTCTTAAGTTTAAGTACAAGAAATTCTAAGAAGAATATGAAAGAATGATAGCTTGAATAATATGATTTCTTTTCAGCAAATTGTGTAACTGAAGAATTTGGTGGAGTCCTCCTTTTATAGGCAGCTGATCCAAGGAAGCTGAGCGTTGAAAAGAGAGTCCCAAAAAGGTCTGAGCCTTTTTGTCTTCACATCAAGTGACCTTTCCTAGAAGTAGATAGCACAAAAAAATCCTTTTTGTCTGTGTTATTGTGTCTAGCACAAATGAGGAAAGAGACGTTTGATATACTCCAACGGATATAATCTTTGAGTATTTCTTCTTCAGTTTTCAGCAAGTTATTCAGAGTCTGATTGAGTCAGAGTCTTCTAATGATGTTCAGAACTTTGCTGTATCAGAGTCTTCTGCAGCAAGTGTGCTTTCAGCGTGTTGATCATCAGAGCATATTTGACACAGAGCTTCAGTACTTGGCAGCGTTAGTACTTTCAGAAACTTCTGTAGAATTATGCTTTGAGAAACTCTTCAAACAATATTCTTCTAAGCTTCAGATGCTTCTGACTAGCTTTAGAATCTTCTGGAGCTTCTTGCTTCAGATCCTTCTGGAGACTACGCTCAGGATCTTCTGTAAACAACAATCAGAATCTTCTGTAAGATGCATCTGGCGCTTCAGAGTCAGGATAACTTCTTGTATACAATACAGATTTGCTTCTAGAGAGTTAATTTCATTTCAATCTGCAGTAAAACTCTCAAACAAATTTTAGAGTATATAATTCTTAAATATAAAATTTCCTAACAGTTATCATCAAAACAAAGAGTTATTATTAAGAACCAATCTGTAATCTAACAGGTGAGAATGAACTCTATCTTTTCTTCTCCTACTTCGAATGTTAGCCTTCCTTTCTTCACGTCTATAACAGCTCCGGCTGTAGCTAGGAACGGTCTTCCTAGGATAATTGGGGTAACAGAGTCCTCTTTGATGTCCATGATTATGAAGTCGGTTGGGATGTAGAATTGTCCTATGCGTACTGGAACGTTTTCCAGTATTCCGACGGGGTATTTTACTGATCGGTCAGCTAATTGTACGAACATTTTTGTTGGTCTAAGGTCTCCCATATTCAGCTTTTTGCATATAGATAGAGGCATAACACTGATACTGGCTCCTAAATCGCATAGAGCTTTGTCTATTACGAACTTTCCTATGACGCAGGGTATGGAGAAACTACCTGGGTCTTTTAATTTAGGAGGCATGCGGTTTTGAATAATAGCGCTACACTCTGCAGTAAGTGTAACTGTTTCGTTATCCTCGATCTTTCTCTTATTTGATAGGATTTCTTTGAGAAATTTAGCGTATGACGGCATTTGAGTTATCGCTTCTGTAAAAGGAATAGTGATATTCAACTGTTTAAGGAGCTCTACAAATTTCTTAAACTGTCCTGAAGTTTTGGAGTTTATTAATCTTTGAGGATAAGGGATAGGTGGTTTATATGGCGCTGGAGGTGCTTGCGTTTTTTCACTTGCTGTATCCTCCTTCTCGTTGTCTTCCTTCTTCTCTAACTCGGATTCCTTTTCTGCTTGTACAGTTGGTTTTTGTTGCATGGCTGAGTTTTAGGTCCTCGGATCAATCGGTTCGTCCAATTCTTTTCCGCTTCTTAGTATTACAGCATTTGCTTGACCTTTTGGATTTTGTTCGGGTTGTCCAGGAAATGTGCCAGCGGGTGCGGCAGCAGAGGTTTGTTGTTGAGCCACTTGTGATATCTGTGTTTCTAACATTTTGTTGTGGGTGGCTAAAACGTTTACTTTTCCGGTCAGCTGTTTAATTTGCTCGCTAGTGTGTATGTTTTGATTCAGGAATTCTTTGTTTGTTTGAGCTTGAGTAGCTATGAATTTTTCCATCATCAACTCGAGGTTTGATTTCCTAGGTGCAGTTTGAGCAGCGGCTGGTTTCTGATATCCTGGCGGAGCAGTAGGCATTTGCAATGCATTATCGCTTTTGTAAGAAAAGTTTGGATGATTTCGCCAACCTGGGTTGTAAGTATTTGCGTAAGAATTTCCTTGAGCATAATTTACTTGGTCTGGTGGGATTCCGGCTAGCAATGGGCATTCGGGCGCATTATGAGTGGTGCATCCGCATAACTCGCAGTTTGGAGTTACGGCAGCGACGGTTGCAGTGGGGTTAACGGTCAGACTGTCAATCTTCTGTGCTAGAGCATCTACTTTAGCGTTGAACTTTTCGAGGCTGCTGATCTCGTACATCCCACCTTTCGCTGCTGATCTCGTACATCCCACCTTTCTCTGTTGGAGTGCGTTCACCTCCCCATTGGCAATGGTTTTGAGACATGTTTTCGATTAGTTGATAGGCTTCGTCGTATGGCTTATCCATAAGTGCACAGCCCGCGGCGGCGTCTACTGTTAGTCTGGTATTATATAAAAGCCCATTATAGAAAGTATGGATCGTCACCCAGTCTTCTAGACCGTGGTGAGGACATGTTCTCATCATATCTTTGAATCGTTCCCATGCTTCGTAAAGAGATTTTGTATCTTTTTGTCGAAATCCGTTGATTTGAGCTCTAAGCATAGCAGTTTTGCTTGGCGGAAAATATCTCGCTAAGAAGACGTTCTTCAACTGTTCCCACGTCGTAACGGAGTTGGATGGTAAGGATTGTAACCATGTCCACGCTCTGTCTCTAAGAGAGAAAGGGAAAAGACGAAGTCTTATTGCGTCTGGAGTTACTCCATTTGCTTTCACTGTGTCTGCGTATTGTACAAACTTCGTTAAATGTTCGTTTGGATCCTCAGTTGCGTTTCCTGAGAATGAGTTTTGTTGTACAGCTGACAGCAATGATGGTTTCAGCTCAAAATCGTTTCGAGTAATAGCTGGGGCAGCAATGCTACTTCTAGGCTCCATCTGAGAGGGTGTAGCGTATGCCTTCAGCGGTTTGTTTTGAGGTCCTTCAGCCATCTTTGATTCTTCTTCGGATTTGGGAATGGGAGTGAGAGGATCGGGAATGTTATGTTTTAGTTGGTACTCAATGATGCGACTTCTTAAATGTAAGAAGCGCTCTAGTTTTGCGACTGACGGTTTTAAGATATCGCCTTGTGGGCGATTACTTGGCATACAATCGACAGAACTAGTAAAGGAAAAATGAAATTGTTAACCTAGTCTATACGGCGTAACAGAAGGTTACACTATCGACTAAACGAGTCCCCGGCAACGGCGCCAAAAACTTGATCGTGACTTTCTATGTCTAATACAACTTAACTGCAAGTGCACAGTCTATCACATAGTAATAAAAGATATCGATCCCACAGGGACTCGTAATCAAACTAGTGTTCTCGGGAGTTACTATGTTTAGCTAGGTAGATAATGTTTAAGGGAATAATTTCTGTCACTAAAGGGAACTAAAACGTTACTTGAATTATAATTACGTGAATCAATATGCAGTAATTATGTTCTTCGGGGATTTGACAAGTTACCGGTATATGAAATATTTTTCAGAATTTATTTAAGCAGAAAATAGTGATCTGAAGACTTTCGTCTCACGATGGTTGTTGACGCTAGTCATAATTCTAAGGGCCGGATGTACGCTTTCGTGTCCCATTCGGGGTTAAAACTATTTTTTGGAAATCTCTAAGTTCTAATTCATTTTAAAGTGCTTTCGCTGTTATTAAAACAAATGACTAATGTTTACTATCTGGTCTTACCGCAGCTGTCGCTTGTTGGTTCGTACCTTAATTAATTTCCCACTGTCGTGGCAAAACTACTTTTAAATAAGTTCTCGCTTTCGCGACGAACGTTTATTCAGTAAATAAATTTAAACACTCAGACCATAAACAACTTTTGAAAAGGAAAGTTTTCAACCGGTTATTATCAAATCCCGTCTGAATTATTATTACATATCGATTACTCTGATTTAGCTAGACATGGATTTGGGAAAGGTAAAACATAAATAAAAACAGAAACTTAGAACATTCATATTACTGATAATAAAAGTTACAATTAACGAAATAATGAAAAAAAACCTGTAACGTATCCAATTGGCTTTTGGCCAAATCCCAACGATGTCGGCAGTATTATGTCTTCAAACCAATAGAGCGCATAAATGAATATTGTCGAAATGGAATACAGGAATAAGGAAAGGAAACAAAAAATAGAAAGAAATAAAACTGAACTTTTGCTCTGGAAATAAAATTGGGCAGCACTTCGTTGTCTGAATGCGGCTCTCTTTCTCAGCTCCCCTCCTTCCCCTTTTATAGAAATAGAATTCTAACGGTTGTAATTTGAAGAAGGTGGACTTGGAGGCAGAAATATCAGGGAGTAGTGGTCCACTATTTGGGACTTAGAACTGCATTTTGCACGTTCATTTGAAGTTGGGCGTTTTTGCCTGCATGACGGTCGTCACGGTGTGTGACGGTCGTCATGGAGGTGTGACGGTCGTCACAGCAACAAAATATGCATTCAACATTTTTCATGTTGTTTTCATCTGGTTTTCGTCCATATTTCATCTGTAATTGCTTCTTTTCTTCATATTGCCTTGTTTAGACATGATCATCAAATACCTGCAAAATATCAGACAAATAACATGGAAAGAACCCGAAATCGGATCGAAAACAGTCAAACATCAGTTGAATTATGCATCAATATATATATATATATATATATATATATATATATATATATATATATATATATATATATATATATATATATATATATACGATTTCGTGTTATCACAAACCCCCCATAATTGTTACTTTATTGGTCAATCACTACAAGAATCCTTGTGATATGACTCGAGTCATTATCGCTAAACTACCATTTTCCAAACTACTCGTTTTGATCTGCGCGCGACAGCAGATCACCTGTTTTTACTGTATATACCCACTTGCATCCTACTGGTTTTTTTCCAATTGGTAGGGTGACAAGTTCCTAGGTCCTATTCTTGCTTAACGCCTCCATTTCCACATTCATGGCTTGTTTCCATTTCCTGTCAGATAATGCTTCAGATACAGAGGAAGGTGTGTGTGTGGAGTTGAGGTTTGTGAGGAAGGTTTTATGGGTAGGTGAGAATTTTTCAAAGAATAAGAAATTTGACAGTGGGTAAAGTGGTTGTTGGGTGCATGTTCTAGTTCCCTTTCTAAGAGCAATGGGTAGGTCTAAATTTTGGTCCACCTGTGCTTCTAAATTTTCAGAAACAAACTCATTAGAATCATTATAGTTTATAGGACTTGAAAGTGTTACCTCATGCAGTGATGATGGGCTTGACTCTTGGACATTTCCAGACTCTAGAATGGCCTTTTCTCTTCTTGAATATACCAGATTTTCCCCAAATCTTCCGCCATTAAGTGCCGGTTCAGGTGCAGGTCTTGCTGTTGATTCAGGTTCAGGTGTAGGTCCTACCGTTGTTTCAAGTGCAGGTCCTGTTATTGTTTCAAGTACAAGTTCTGCTCTTCTCTCAATTTCAGGGACAACAATGTCGTTTGTCCCAATTTCAGGTCCAAATGTCATATTTGGAGGCATGAGAGTCTCATCTTCCTCTCTTACATTCTCCCCCTGAAGATGAGGTTTCTTGAAGTAACTCTCTTGTTCGTTAAGGTCACATCTCTCGACACATAGAATTTTTTTGATAGAGGGTGAAAACATTTGTATCCCTTTTGTGTGGTAGAGTACCCTAAGAATACACATTTGACAGCCCTAGGGTCTAATTTTCTCCTTTCATTACTATGAACATGCACAAAGGATACACACCCAAATATTCTATGTTGGAGTTTATTTGTAGGATCCAAGTGTGGGTAGAATGAGGATAGGAATTCCATGGGGCTTTTAGTGTCTAAGGTTTTAGTGGATAACCTATTGATTAAATAGGTGGCAGTAAGAAGGGCTTCCCCTCAAAATCTCTTAAGGACATGGTTTTGAAAAAGTAGAGCTCTAGTTTGATTTAATAGGTGCCCATTTTTCCTTTTTGCAGTCCCATTCTGTTGGGGTGTGTTCACACACGAGGACTCATGGATTATCCCTTCCTTTTGGCAAAAAGAGTTTAGTACAAGGTTAAAGTAGTCCTTGGATTATTAGACCTAACTCTTTTGATACTGACCCCTAATTGATTTTTAATCATTGTGACAAATTGAAAAAACACAGAGCTAACTTCAGATTTTTGTTTTAATAGAAAAACCCAAGTCACCCGGGTATAATCATCTATGAAGGTTAAAAACCATTTAGCACATGAGATATTAGGAACGTAAGCAGGACCCCATACATCAGTGTGAACAAGAAAAAAAGGGAAATGACTCATCTTATTGCTAATGGGAAAAGGTACACGCTTGTGTTTAGCAAGCTCACTCACATCACAATGGAGACTTTCCACATTTAAATTTTTAAACAAGAAAGGGAAAAGCACTTTCATAACTCGAAATGAAGGGTGTCCTAACTGACAATGGTATAGTTGCACTTTCTCTTTGTTGGTCATGATGGATTTAGATATGAGAGGGCAGCTCCTGGTAGGCAGATTAGGATCCTCCATGTAGTATAGGCCATTCCATTCTCTAGCATGTCCAATCGTCATCCCCGAGTTCTTGTCCTGCAGTATACAAGAGTTGTTATGAAAAACAACATTACATGAGAGATATTTTGTGAGTTTTTGTATAGAAATCAGATTGGTGGACAATTTAGGGACATGAAGGACATTTTTTAATGTTATGGATGGGTTTATTTGGACCTCTCCTTGTCCTGCTGCAGTCATAAGGGTTCTATATGCTGTGGAAATTTTCTTGTTGCTAGGACATGGGGAATATGTGGAGAAATATTTGGGGGTCATATGGTTAGTGGCTCCAGAGTCTAATATCCAATAATGTGTAAATGGTGTATCTGAAATATTAAGCCCAAAAGAAAGTGGAAACTTACCACAATATGTTAAGGAGCATGTAGCTGTGGGCTTCTCCAATTTACTAAGGAATGATCTTACTCGTTCTATCTCTTCATGATTCAGCTGGCCATATCATTTACTTTGTCCATGACTGATGTATGCTTGCCCTTGTCCTCCCTTTTTTGGAGGGCCTTCTTTCGGCCCCCATTCTCGGCTTGGGGTTTCCCATGTAATTTCCAGCATTTCTCCCTTGTGTGACGCGACTTGTTACAGTGTGTACACCAGATATCCTCATGTTTTTTCTCCATATTGGGAACCCCTCTTCTCCTTTGGTTAGCAACCATGATTGTTCCTCCTTCAGCTATCATTGCAGAACTTTCAGTTATTGAGGTCTTCAGCATCAGTCATATCCTGCTTTCTTCACTCCGGATAATGGCTACCACTTCATTAAGCCCTGGGACTTTCTCTTTTCCCAGGATTTGGATTCGAACCTTGTCATATTCAGGATTAAAACCTACCAAAAATCATAGACTCTATCTTGTTCAATATACTCCTTAAGGATTGCTGAGTCTTCCGAACATTTTGCTTTTATAACTCGATAGTGGTCCAATTCCATCCATAGAGACTTGAGTTGATTAGCATACTCTGTAACAAATTTGTTTCCCTGTTTGGCAGCCACGATTTTCACCAGCGGTTTGCGGTCTGCCCCCAGTTTCCAGAATAGGATCCACGATCTCAACCATGACCAGCTGCGATCAAGGTAGAGAGAGTTGCGCCGCAATGAAAGCTGCGACAAGGTTTAAAGGTAGCGCAACAATGAAGGCTGCAACTTAGGGTTTATAGGCACGGTCAGAGACTCCTAAGGATCGGGAGCTCTGATACCATTTTAACTTTAGAAGAAATAATATTCTTATTATATTTCTTATGAGGTCACAAGACCTATATATATATACATGAACCTGCAGTCTATTTTACGATGGCCTTGTCCGACCTCGTTTCAAGTAGCCTAGAGTCTTCCCACTCATTAAGGGGAAGGGGTGTTTGTGTGTGTTTTTAATCTCTTAGATATTGGAAGGCTAATATCTTCAGGATTTATATCTTTTGGTTTAGATGTCACTATGTTAAAATAGACTTGCCAATACATTTTTATAATTCAATGAAAAAGGAAAATCAACCCTTTAAAGCTAAGTAGTTGTCATTAGCATATAAATATTATTATAAATCATAATAGAAGATTGTTATTTATAAAGTAGTAACGAAAATACAATGATAAATTATGATTATAATATATGGGTGAATATTCTCGCACAAGATTAATTCTTAAAAAATAATTGATTTATTTTAAACTAGTAATTACTTGACAGCTTATTCCTAAATGCACCCTATATGCCACTACATAATTCCTCATGACATTTGTCATTCATTATTCTTCAATATATTGTGTGAGTTTTGATAGTAATAAAATTTACTTATAAGTATATTATTACATAGATATAATGCAAAAATAAATAAAATCCTTTTGAAGTTTGTAATGTATATTTAACTAGTAACTATAAGAAGAAAAAAAATAATATGATTTGTTTTATTTTCTAAATAATATTTGGGAAGATATTAAATTTAGTAGTCCATTTTCAAAAATAATAGTTTAAAATATTTAAAATACTATTTATAAATAAGAAATTCTAAAAAAAGAAAAAAGAGCGCATAATAAAAAAAAACACATGCAAATCTTCTAATAAAGAAAAACAAGGGAAATAGCTGTGTGAGATGGGATACTATTGGTTTCATCTGTTAAAACGATTGAATGATAAATAAAGAATTCTATCAAAACATAGCAACAAGTAGTCGTTGTAGTATAGTGGTGAGTATTCCCGCCTGTCACGCGGGTGACCCGGGTTCGATCCCCGGCAACGGCGCTTTTTATTCTTTATTTTGTTCATTTCGTATTACAACCATACTGGACCGGATTTTAAATAATTTTGGGCCCATTTAATGTTTCATTTCATTGCATAAAAATAAACCAGAGCATATTCGTGTAACCCCACACTAAACAAACTATACCCCTTCAAGTTCTTTGTTCATATGTTTCTACCTCTTTTGGTATTTATTTAAAAATTGTAATAATCAAATCATTTATATATTCAACATTAGATCAAAATTGTTAAAACTATTATAAACACCACTTTATTGGTTTTGTTATAGATTAAAAGAAACCGATTTTTATTTTTATGTTTAAATAAAATAAGTTTTTATGACATTTTTTACAAAAATAACAGTAGTTATTTTAAACTAATTTTTTATATATTAAAATAACCTTGGCTCATGAGATTAGATTATAATTTTATTGTTGAAATTAGATTATAATTTTATTTTAATATTTAATAAATCATGTATATTTGATAAATATTTCATCATAAATGTGCATCATCACTCTTATCCATGCATACACATGAATATTTTACGTTATGAGTAGGAAAAACATGTGCGCTCTAGGTGGCTATGGGGGAAGAAATTATCAAGGGATTATCACTCATAATTTCAACAAGAAAACACATTGTCCTTTGACATGAAAAACCATTTATCAATGCCGTAAGAGAAGACACATATTTGTGAAAGTAACATGAAAATCCAAATCAACACTTGGGTGAATTCTACAAGACTTGCGCAATAACATGTAGTCCACTCAGAGTTTCAGAAGATGCAAAGTAGTTAAGGATTTCAGGTTATAGCCCCAAAGGAAGAGAAAATGATTGGTTATATGCTTTAGCTTCAGAGCCATTGCCACTTGTAATGTGTTTAAAGAGAAAAAAGAAACGATCATATTTGCGCAAAAATATGTCGAGTCTCTCTATGATGCATGCATGCGAATGATTCAAGTTACTTTTGAAAAAGGTCATGACTATATGATTCAAATGAAGATATTTAATAAAGATTTTAAACCTCAAACTAGTTGAGAGCATGACCCGTAATAAATATAGAACACTTTGTGACGCTAAAAATAAGGGTCAAGTTAATTTGAAATAACATAAAGATATTGTGGCCAGACACAGGCTAATGAATGTGCAATTTATGAAGACGAGGCCACACCAATAGAGAATGTATCCCAATAGAAAAAGCTCAAGAAATATAATTTACGAGAAACTATCAAAATCAAGAGAGTATGTTTGCCAATACTTATAATTGTGGGTAGAAGAACCATCCTAGTCTCTTTTGGAGGAACCATGATATAGTGAATCACACTAAAGCAACCTCCCAGTATCAACAACCCAAAAAACCATCAGCTATGGAAACAAATCTCACTCAGTTCATGAAGATGACACATATTAACTTAAAAATCATTAACAAAAATGAATAGCCAAATACGTGTCTTCTCTTAAGGCATTGATAAATGGACATCTTCCCAAAAGTGATATTGCAACTAGCTGATAAATCCATCAAATATCCATATGCCCCTCGACAAGAGACATCTGAGTCTAATAAAATGGAAATAAGAACTTTAACTTCTAGCTCTCCCCCGCTGGTTGCCATGTCTGTTTCACGGCCATATGGTTTTTTCCTCCCCAGCTATCTCGATGATCCTTGATATTTCTCCTTGCGCAGCCCCTGGGAATCCTTTCCCAGTGCTATGGTCATCTCATACGGCGGGTACAACGAGCTCACAATAGGATCAGTGAAAAGGAAATTCGACCAGCTGATCGACTGCAGCCCAGACCAACTATCAACGCTCGAAAAGTTTCGAGGACACTCTCAACCCATCACCTTCTATTGGAAAGAGCTGCCTGAAGGTTCCCCCAACGTTAATGTTCCTCTACTCATAAGAGCCAGATTGATCAACATTGATGGTCACCGAATCCTTGTCTATCAGATGAGTTTGGTAGACATCGTGTTCACCAGCCTGTTCCACGTCGTCAAACTCGACCAAAAGAACCTGTCCTCTTATGTAGATTCAGACTTACAGTGGTTTAATGGGGCTACTGCTAGTCCCTGGGGACACGTAGAACTCCTAGTTATCTTCAGGGAGGGAGTGACTTCCAAGAAGATTAAGACTCAATTCTTAGTCATCAACTGTCCTTCTCTGTATCAGCGCCAATGGTTACAATCAAGTAAGCATGCATATTACAATAAGCAGATACTTCAAACAAACGCCAATGGTTACAACCGATAATCAAATATCTTAACAAAGATGGAAGCATAGTCTTAACAAAGATTGAAACACGATGAAGGTAACAACCATGTAAACAAATCACAATTTGAAAGTAAACATGTTATAAATTCAAAGTATAACAAATGTAACAACAATATGTATTGATGACAATCAAACACAAGTAAATTAGTTTAACCTCATAATTTAGGAGGAATATGATAACGCGAAATCGTATATATATATTGACATATAATTCAACTAATATTTGACTGGTTTCAATCTGATTTCGGGTTTTTCCATGTTATTTGTCTGATATTTTGCAGGTATTTGAAGATCATGTCCAAACAAAGCAATATGAAGAAAAGAAGCAATTACAAATGAAATATGGACGAAAACCAGATGAAAACAACATGAAAAACAGCAGATGCGAATTTTGCTGCTGTGACGACCGTCACACATCCATGACGATCGTCACACGGGTGACGACCGTCACACACCATGATGACCGTCATGCAGGCAAAAACGCAGAACTTCAGTAAACGTCCAAAAACCAGTTCCAAGTCCCAAAATAATGGACCACTACTTTCTATTTTCTCTGACCCCAAGTCCACCTTCTGCAAAATATAACCGTTAGTATTTCACCTCTATAAAAGGGGAAGGAGGGGAGCTGAGAAAGGGAGCCGCATTCAGATAACGAAGTGCTGCCCAAATATCTTCCAGAGCAAATTTAGTTTAAGTCTTGTTTTTGTTTTTCTTTCTTTTTCCTGTATTCTGTTACTACAATTTCCTTTGTACGCTCTATTGGCTTGAAGACACAATCCTGCCGACATCGTTGGGATTTGGCCAAAAGCCAATTGGATACTTTACAGGTTTTTATTATTTCGTTAATTGTAACTTTAATTCCCAGCAGTATGTATGTTCTAAATTTCTGCTTTTATTTACGCTTTACCTGTTCCAAATCCATGTCTAGCTAAGCCAGAGTAATCGGTATGTAATAATAATTCAGATGGGATTTGATAATAACCGGTTAAAACCTTTCTTTTTCAAAAGTTGTTTATGGCCTGAGTGTTTAAACTTATTTCCTGAATAAACGTTCGTCGCGACAGCGAGAACTTATTTAAAAGTAGTTTTGCCATGACAGTGGGAAATTAATTAAGGTACGAACCAACAAGCGACAACTGCGGCTAGGACCAGATAGTAAACACTAGGCATTTGTTTTAATAACAACGAAAGCACTTTAAAATAGATTAGAACTTAGAGATTTCCAAAAAGCAATTTTAACCCCGAACGGGATAGCGACAACATACGTTCCGCCTTAAAGTTGCGACTAGCGTCAACAACCATCGTGAGACGAAGGTCTTTAGATCACTATTTTCTTCTTAAATAAATTCTGAAAATATTTTGAATACCGGTAACTTGTCAAATCCCCGAAGAACATAATTATTGCATATCGATTCGCGTAATTATAATTTAAGTAACGTTTTTAGTTCCCTTTAGTAATAGCAATTATTCCCTTAAACATTATCTACCTAGCTAAACATAGTAACTCCCGAGAACACTAGTTTGATTACGAGTCCTTGTGGGATCGATATCTTTTATTACTACGCGATAGACTGTGCACTTGCAGTTAAGTTGTATTAGACATAGAAAGTCGCGATCATGTTTTTGGCGCCGTTGCCGGGGACCCGTTTAGTCAATAGTGTAATCCTTTGTTACATAGTATAAACTAGGTTAACAATTCTCTCTCCCTCTACTCGTTCTTCGATTGTATGCCAAGTACTCGCTCACAAGGCGAAATCTTACAACCTACAATCGCTGAACTAGAGCTCTTCTTACATCTAAGAAGGCGCATCGTCGAATATCAACGAAGATACAACATTCCTGATCTTCTAGCTCATCCTCCAGTTAAAGAAGAAAAGATGGCTGAAGGACCTCAAAACAAACCGCTGAAGGCATACGCTACACCCTCTCAGATGGAGCCTAGAAATAGCATAGCTGCCCCAGCTATTACTCGAAACGATTTTGAGCTAAAACCCTCATTGCTGTCAGCTGTACAACAAAATCAATTCTCAGGAAATGCAACTGAGGATCCAAATGAACACTTAACGAAGTTTGTACAATACGCAGACACAGTGAAAGCAAATGGAGTAACTCCAGATGCAATAAGACTTCGTCTTTTCCCTTTCTCTCTTAGAGATAAAGCTTGGACATGGTTACAATCCTTACCATCCAACTCCGTTACGACATGGGAACAGTTGAAGAACGTTTTCTTAGCGAGATATTTTCCGCCAAGCAAAACTGCTATGCTTAGAGCTCAAATCAACGGATTTCGACAAAAAGATACTGAATCTCTCTACGAAGCGTGGAAAAGGTTCAAAGATATGATGAAAACATGTCCTCACCACAGTCTAGAAGACTGGGTGACGATCCATACTTTCTATAATGGGATTTTATACAACACCAGATTAACGGTAGACGCCGCCGCGGGCGGTGCACTTATGGATAAGCCATACGACGAAGCCTATCAACTAATCGAAAACATGTCTCAGAACCACTGCCAATGGGGAGGTGAACGCATTCCAGCAGAGAAACCCGCAGCGAAAGGTGGGATGTACGAGATCAGCAGCCTTGAAAAGTTCAACGCTAAAGTAGATGCTCTGGCACAGAAAATCGACAGTCTGACCGTTAACCCCACTGCAACCGTCGCTGCTGTAACTCCAAACTGCGAGTTATGCGGAATCGCCACTCATAATGAGCCCGAGTGCCCATTGCTGGCTGGAATCCCACCAGACCAAGTAAATTACGCTCAAGGAAACCCCTATGCGAATACCTACAACCCAGGTTGGCGAAACCATCCAAACTTTTCTTACAAAAGCGATAATGCGTTGCAGATGCCTGCTGCTCCGCCAGGATATCAGAAACCAGCTGCTGCCCAGACTGCCCCTAGGAAATCAAACCTCGAGTTGATGATGGAAAAATTCATAGCTACTCAAGCTCAAACAAACAAAGAATTCCTAAATCAAAACATACACACTAGCGAGCAAATTAAACAGCTGACCGGAAAAGTAGACGCTTTAGTCACCCACAACAAAATGCTAGAAACACAGATATCACAAGTGGCCCAACAACAAGCCTCTGCTGCCGCACCCGCTGGCACATTTCCTGGACAACCCGAACAAAATCCAAAAGGTCAAGCAAATGCCGTAATACTAAGAAGTGGAAAAGAATTGGACGAACCGATCGATCCGAGAACCGAGAACTTAGCCATGCAACAAAAACCAACTGAACAAGCAGAAAAGGAATCCGAGTTAGAGAAGAAGGAAGACAACGAGAAGGAGGACACCGCAAGTGAAAAAACTCAAGCACCTCCAGCGCCATATAAACCACCTATCCCTTATCCTCAAAGATTAATAAACTCTAAAACTTCAGGACAATTTAAGAAATTTGTCGAACTTCTGAAACAACTAAACATTACTATTCCTTTCACAGAAGCGATAACTCAAATGCCGTCATACGCTAAATTTCTTAAAGAAATTCTATCTAATAAAAGGAAAATAGAGGATAACGAGACAGTAACACTTACTGCCGAATGTAGCGCAATCATTCAAAACCACATGCCTCCTAAATTAAAAGACCCAGGTAGTTTCTCCATACCCTGTGTCATTGGAAAATTCGTAATAGACAAAGCCCTGTGCGATTTAGGAGCCAGTATCAGTGTTATGCCTTTATCCATATGCAAAAAGCTAAATATGGGTGAACTAAGACCAACCAAAATGTCCGTACAATTGGCTGACCGATCAGTCAAACACCCTGTCGGAATACTGGAAAATATTCCGGTACGCATGGGACAATTCTATATCCCAACCGATTTCATAATCATGGACATCAAAGAGGACTCTGTTACCCCAATTATCCTAGGAAGACCGTTCCTAGCTACAACCGGAGCTATAATTGACGTAAAGAAAGGAAGGCTAACATTCGAAGTAGGAGAAGAAAAGATAGAGTTCATTCTCACCAAGTTCTTACAAGCACCAGCCATAGACGATACCTGCTATTTAGTAGATGTAATTGAAGAATGCATAAGAGAACTTGAAAATGAAGAGACCACGTATTCAGAGATAATAAAGATTCAAATACCCGATATTTCTGAAGACGATGATTGGCGTAAACCGTATAAAGACGACAGTCTAAGCGAAAGCTTAGCACTAACCCCAAACCATATGCCAGGTCCGAAGAACCCATCTTTAAAACTTAAAACACTACCCAAAAACCTTAGATATGAATTCCTAGACGATGAACTAAAAAGACCAGTGATAGTCAACGCCGACTTAGGACAACTAGAAACCGCAAAGCTATTAGAAGTCCTAAAGAAGTACCCCACCGTGTTAGGCTATAACATAAGCGATCTAAAAGGTATAAGCCCTTCGATCTGTATGCATCGAATTACAATAGAGGAAGACTGTAAAACCTCTAGAAAGCATCAGAGGAGACTGAACCCCATCCTAAGCACTGTAGTTAAAGACGAAGTAAAGAAATTGCTAGATGCAGGAATCATCTACCCAATCTCCGATAGTGAATGGGTCAGCCCAGTTCATGTCGTACCTAAGAAAGGAGGAGTCGCAGTAGTTAAGAACGAAAAAGGCGAATCAATAACAAAAAGAGTCGTGACTGGAAGCAGAATGTGCATTGACTATAGAAAGCTTAACAAAGCCACACGAAAAGATCACTTCCCCTTGCCCTTCATAGACCAAATGTTGGAAAGATTAGCCAAATATTCATATTTCTGCTATCTAGATGGTTATTCGGGATTTTTCCAAATTCCCATTCATCCTGATGACCAAGAAAAGACAACATTCACATGTCCTTATGGTACTTTTGCTTATCGTCGAATGCCGTTCGGACTTTGTAATGCTCCAGCAACCTTCCAAAGATGCATGATGGCAATCTTCGCAGATTTCATAGACGACATCATAGAAGTATTTATGGACGATTTCTCAGTATGTGGACAAAGTTTCGAAGGATGCCTACAAAACTTAGAAATGGTATTAGAACGTTGTGTAAAAGTGAACCTCGTCCTAAATTGGGAAAAATGCCATTTTATGGTCCGACAAGGAATAGTTCTAGGACATGTCATATCTAATAAAGGGATTGAGGTCGACAAAGCTAAAATAGAAATTATAAAAGACCTCCAACCTCCAAAATCCGTACGCGAAATACGGAGTTTTCTAGGACATGCCGGTTTCTACCGCAGATTTATAAAAGATTTTTCAAAAATCACAAAACCTCTGACCGGCCTGTTGATGAAAGATGTTGAGTTCGTCTTTGACGACGACTGTCTAAAAGCATTCGAAACATTAAAATCAGCCCTTATCACCGCACCAATTATGCAACCACCCGATTGGCGACTACCGTTTGAAATCATGTGCGATGCGAGTGATTATGCTGTAGGCGCAGTTCTAGGACAAAGGAAGGACAAGAAGCTTCATGCCATCTACTATGCCAGTAGAACCTTAGATCCTGCCCAAATGAACTACGCCACAACAGAAAAGGAACTTCTAGCAGTTATATTTGCGCTTGACAAATTCCGTTCTTACTTAGTAGGAGCAAAAATTATCATATACACAGACCACGATGCCATTAGGTACCTAATAAGCAAAAAGGATGCCAAACCAAGATTATTGAGACGGATCCTATTATTACAAGAGTTTGACTTAGAAATTAAAGATAAGAAAGGAACCGAGAACGTAGTTGCAGATCACTTATCCCGAATAGAAGGCATCAAACATGAACCAGTACCGATAAATGACGATTTTCCATACGAACATCTGATAGTCAAATTAGAAAGTGACATGCCTAACTTAATCTCGGAAGATCCAGAACTCGAAAAATCCGTAGAAGCCGTCTATGCCCAAGTCACATTACCTTGGTATGCCGACATCGTTAATTACCTAGCTGCAGGCGTGCTTCCACCGGATCTCACTTATCTGCAAAAGAAGAAATTCTTCCACGATATGAAACACTATTATTGGGACGAACCTCTACTCTTCAAGAGAGGGGCCGACAACATATATCGTCGTTGTGTCCCAGAGGAAGAAATAGAATACATCATTTCCCAATGCCATTCAGCACCATATGGTGGTCATGCCAGTACATCCAAGACGTGCGCTAAGATTCTCCAAGCCGGCCTATTCTGGCCTAACCTCTGGAAAGACGTTCACATCGCTGTGCTAAAATGTGATCGATTCCAACGAACTGGCAACATCTCACGATGCGATGAAATGCCTCAGAAAGGAATCTTAGAGGTAGAAATCTTTGACGTATGGGGAATAGATTTCATGGGACCCTTCCCGTCTTCTTTTGGGAATAACTACATACTCGTCGCTGTAGACTATGTGTCTAAATGGATAGAAGCCATTGCCGCTCCAATAAATGACTCACGAGTAGTAATCAAACTCTTAAAAAACACAATCTTTCCTAGATTCGGTGTACCCAGACTCGTCATTAGTGATGGCGGATCACAATTCATATCGCGAATTTTTGACAAACTTCTTTCTAAATATGGAGTCCGACACCGAGTAGCTACACCTTATCATCCGCAAACTAGCGGACAAGTAGAGGTTTCGAACAGGGAAATAAAACAAATATTGGAAAAGACTGTCGCTACCTCAAGGAAAGATTGGTCATCAAAGCTGAATGAAGCTTTATGGGCTTATAGGACCGCTTTTAAGACACCAATAGGTACTATGCCCTTCAAATTAGTTTACGGTAAATCCTGTCATCTCCCTGTAGAATTAGAGCATAAAGCCTTCTGGGCCATTAAGACACTTAATTTCAACTACACTGAGGCAGGAGAGAAACGAATCTTAAACTTACACGAATTAAAAGAACTTAGATTGGACGCTTACGAAAATGCCCGTATCTACAAAGAACGAACTAAGAAATGGCATGATAAACATTCAGTCCGGAAACAATTCAGTGTGGGAGACATCATACTTCTATTTAATTCAAGATTGAAACTTTTCCCAGGTAAACTAAAATCTAGGTGGTCTGGACCTTTTGAAGTGACTAAAGTACTTCAAAGTGGAGCTGTTGAAATTACCGATAAGACGAATGCACCGTTTATCGTAAACGGGCAACGTTTAAAACATTATAATAAGAACGAAAACATCCCTCAAGTCAGCAGTATAACATTGCTCGAGCTTCTTGCTCAAACCCCCGAATAGCTTGTCACCAAGCTATCGTCAGGCTTTTGACGTTAAAAAACAGCGCTTAATGGGAGGCAACCCAATTTTCCCGTATTTCCCTCTTTACTGTATTTCATTCTCATTTTTATTTGAAATCTTACTTTGAAATTTTAACAAAATTTTAAACTTAAATTGCTACTATTTCTATTTTTTGTTTCATTATTTTCTCTTTTATTTAAACTTTGTTTTTATTTCTACCACCTTTTGTTTCTAAAAATTCTGACTTAAAATTTCTGTTTTAAACTTTTCAGGATTTTAAAAGCCTTCATACCTTCCTCTTGTTTTTCTCCGACTAACCTGCGAGTATGGCCGAGTACGATTTCACAAAGGTTCATTTTCGAGGATTAGCTCAAAAGGCAAGATTTGAAGCATTAACTGAGAGAGACATAGCCTTAACACTGTATTATGATAAGTCTACCATGGAGAAGCTAGGAATTACTGATAGCATTCAATTCCTGTTTAATCAATTAGGCTGGGAGAACACCTCCTTGAAAACCCGTTTTGCTACCTATAAGGACCTCACCTACGAATTCCTTAGTTCCTCCAGGTACTTACCCAACTATGGTTTTGGATCAAACACATAGTTGATCACCTTTAGAATGTTTGGAATGGACCAAACCCATAGCCTTATGTCATTAGCTAACCTCCTAGGATTTCCTAGCGGACCACATGTGTTCATCAGTGCCGAAGATGACGATCTTGATTTTGAACTAAACCAGTTCTGGGGTAAAATCACAGGCGATTATCACCCTGACCCAAATGGCATGTATAACGATGAGATTCATAACCCCGCTTTCAGATACTTTCATAAGATCCTAGCTCACACCCTTTTCGGAAAGGAAGAAAACATTACTACAGTATCTAAAGAAGAGTTGTTTATCTTGTTCTGTGCTTCTCAGGGCCGTCCGGTGAATGTCGTGCCTTTTATGATGAGATCCTTCCTACGCCTCACTCAGGAACCACAATCACCCATTCTAACAGGAGGCCTCGTGACAATGATTGCCCACGAGCTTGGCCTTAGATTCCACCTAAATGCAAGCACTAGTTTTGGCACCGTCTGACCCATGAATATCCAGTTTTGCTTTAACAAGCGCATTTTAAGAACCATGGGACCTGGACCCTACGAGTACCTTATCAATGACAAACCTGTCCAGCTATTCACATTGCCAAATCATCAGATGACAAGTATCCATAACACAGACAATTGGGTTTATGAATTGGATGAGCCTATGGGACCTCCTTCACCTCAATCCACACCACAGGATTACATGTGCGACAGTGATCACATCTCTGAAGCACATGATTATATGTATTATGAGGATGTTGTATCCGAAGCTGAGGTAGACCCTGAGACCCCTCCACATTACAACACCTATCCTGAGCCCATTCCTGAAGAAAACACTGACAAAATGGATACTGTTTTGCACCGATTAGACACCTTCGACGCAACTCTGACCACCGCAAGAAATGAAATAACAAGCATCCACGCCGAATTATCAGTTTTCATGGACTTAGTTTGTGACCAGCTCGATTACTACGCCCGGAAGTTTGACGAATTGAAGGCACAAAAGGACTGAGATTTTCGCTTTAGTTTAGTTTATTTTTTTTCCTGTTTTTCTGTACGCTTTCCATTATTTCTATCTCCGCATTGTTTCATTTCACTTATGTATTACATTAAAAACAATCATTTCAATTAAATGTTATTTAAATTTTTTTCATTATTCCGTTATTCTGTTTTTTATGTTATCATATGCTTCTTGGCTGATTTATTACATTGAGGTATCAATTACAAGCCTTAAAAACATGTCAAAAGCACCCCTGTAGCAAAATTCTGCGTTCTGCAGAATTTGCTGGTGTGACGACCGTCACAGAACCATGACGACCGTCACAGATGTGTGACGACCGTCACGAGTCCAGAACCTGATATCTGCTATAACAGAGGTTACGTTTCTTCCCCCACTCCCATTTTATCAACTTCCCATCACCACACATCCAAACCCCATTTCAAAATTTCGTTTTCCCTCCTTACTACACATAATCCCAACTCCAATTTCATCTTCATTAACCACTCTTGTGCAATTTCTCATTCCGCAGAAACCACATTCTTCCCCCAATTCAACAGCATCATCCAACCATGGCAAGAAACAATGAAACCCCTGACCTTAGCAATATCAATTTCAGCGAAGGCGACTCCGGAGAGAAACAGAGAGCAAACTACGTAGCCTTCCATCAACAGTCGCTACAACCGACCCACTATCCCCACATACCATCTCTCACGGAGCTCGGCCTCCTTGACGGCGTCACTTGGATGCTCCAGAGAGCCGGCATTTGGCATCTGTGCACAAATCCGCAGCCCACTTACGAACAACTCACCCTTGAGTTCCTCAGTTCGTTCAGTTACTTCACCTCTAGCGGCGACCTTAGCCAACATTCCGGCGCCGCTTGCTTCCGCATGTTCGGCACGAACTACCAATTGAATCAAAATCAGATTGCCGACATCCTGCATTTCCCTCGCGGCGAAAATGCTCACCGCCGCATTACCGAACAATTTCAACATGAAGCTTTTGCGCTTTGGTCCTAATTGACCGGAATCAATGCCGACGGCTGGGATTCTCTGCATGCAACACACATCCACAACCCAACCATCTGGTATTTCCACATAGTGCTGAGCAATACCATCTTCGCAAGAGATAGCAACCACAAGGTGAACTCCAAAGAACTTTTCTTTCTCCGCTGCGTGTTCAATTCCGAACCCATCAACGCCGCTCTGTTCCTCCTGGCCCACATTCAGGCCAACTGCAACCGTGGCTCTAAGCCATTTTACTTTGGCGGGATTGTTACCTCCATTGCACTAGGCCTGAACCTCGGTAACCAACTCCAGAATCTCCATACAATTCCTTCGGTATTTCTCGACACCGACCATTGCAGAGCTTCTCACCTCATCCGCTCCAGGTCCGATGGAAAGTACCATCCGGTCGTGCGTGGCAAAACCATCAGAAGCATCATCATGCCGTCACGTACCCGGATGCACCCACAGGATCGTGCCAACTGGCTTTTTGACCTGAATTCCCCTGCTGCTACCGCTGCCTCAACTCAAACCAATACCCAAGGGTCTGTTGACGAAATGCAAGATGAGTTGGACAGAACTGAGCAACCTGAAACATCACAACCACTTCCTTTTGAAGGCACATCCTACCGTCGCCGCCGCCACCGTCCCGAGCCCGACTTCTCTGAAGAAGACCTCCGCCGATCCCTCGACCAACAAACACAGATACTCGCCATGATGCAGCAACAAAATCAGCGAGTAGAACAATTCGAAGCTTGGCAGAGAACCACGATGCAACAACTCCAAACTGGCCAGGAAGCCATTACTGAGAACTTGGCAAATATTACCTTGCAATTCGAAGGACTCCGAGATTATGTCTATCACACCGGAGCTCTGAACTTTGAGGCCCGAGTCGACCAAGCCAGAGGTAGAGGACGAGACAGAGGACGTGACCGAGGCAGAGGTCGTGACTAGTTCTTTCTTTCTTTATTTGTTTCCTGTATTTTTCCCTTTCCTGTATTTTCATTTTCTCTGTATCTCCATCTCGCATTCTTTCAAATCAATGAGGACACTGATTGAGATAGTGTGGGAGCGGAGTGTTTATTTCCCGTTTCCTTGTACTTTCAATTCAGTAATTTCAATTCAAACATTTTCCCACTTTAGCAAATAAAAGCTCATTTATATGTCTTTTTCCGTTACGCAAATTTCCCCACTTTATTCGACATAAACAAATTTTTTTTCAGTTGTTCCTCAAAAGCATCACGAGAATGCGCCAAAGTTCAAACCAAGTTTTGAAACTCCGAGACGAAAATTCTAACAAAACCAGTACCGCCCTGACACCTTAGACCTCCGGTTTATGCGAGTCAGTTTCACTACCTACTTGTACCAAAGTTTCAAGTTTCTACGCAAACTCAGCCCCAAGTAGTTTATACAAGCAGTCATCACCATCCTAAACACTTCTAAGCGAGCAACCAATGCAAATAAGTGTATGATCTCTAAAAGAATGAAAAATCATGAAAAGAAAGCTATACAGCCCGAGTATAGAGACATGTTCCCTCTAAGTTAGGTGCTCCTCACCCGAGCATTTAGCCCAACGGTACAAAAACTCATTGAAAAATCAATAGTATAAGCTTATGAGCAATGAAAAGATCAAAACAACAATGAGATCATATTCACTAACAGGTTGACTTGCCATGAAAGTGTATGGACAACGGGCTTAATGTGATTGCGCTAGAACAAACAGGGTAAACTTGACGCGAGAACCTTGATACCAAGCTGCAGTAGCATGATTGGGACCGATTTGCATAAAAAGGAGACCTCCAAGGACTTATAGTCCAGTGTCGTCACCGTACTCGTTTTGTTCCTATTTAAAATCCCGGTTTTTCCCCAACTTTCTGAACGAGGAAGCTGCCTCGTGCTGGCCGACTTTTATTCTTCCTGCTTTTACTTGAGAACAAGCAAAGATACAAGCTTAGGGGAGTTTGATAACGCGAAATCGTATATATATTGACATATAATTCAACTAATATTTGACTGGTTTCAATCCGATTTCGGGTTTTTCCATGTTATTTGTCTGATATTTTACAGGTATTTGAAGATCATGTCCAAACAAAGCAATATGAAGAAAAGAAGCAATTACAGATGAAATATGGACGAAAACCAGATGAAAACAACATGAAAAACAGCAGATGCGAATTTTGCTGCTGTGACGACCGTCACACATCCATGACGACCGTCACACGGGTGACGACCGTCATGCAGGCAAAAACGCAGAACTTCAGTAAACGTGCAAAAACCAGTTCCAAGTCCCAAAGTAATGGACCACTACTTCCTATTTTCTCTGACCCCAAGTCCACCTTCTGCAAAATATAACCGTTAGTATTTCACCTTTATAAAAGGGGAAGGAGGGGAGCTGAGAAAGGGAGCCGCATTCAGATAACGAAGTGCTGCCCAAATATCTTCCAGAGCAAATTTAGTTTAAGTCTTGTTTTTGTTTTCCTTTCTTTTTCCTGTATTCTGTTACTACAATTTCCTTTGTATGCTCTATTGGCTTGAAGACACAATCCTGCCGACATCGTTGGGATTTGGCCAAAAGCCAATTGGATACTTTACAGGTTTTTATTATTTCGTTAATTGTAACTTTAATTCCCAGCAGTATGTATGTTCTAAATTTCTGCTTTTATTTACGCTTTACCTGTTCCAAATCCATGTCTAGCTAAACTAGAGTAATCGGTATGTAATAATAATTCAGATGGGATTTGATAATAACCGGTTAAAACCTTTCTTTTTCAAAAGTTGTTTATGGCCTGAGTGTTTAAACTTATTTCCAGAATAAACGTTCGTCGCGACAGCGAGAACTTATTTAAAAGTAGTTTTGCCACGACAGTGGGAAATTAATTAAGGTACGAACCAACAAGCGACAACTGCGGCTAGGACCAGATAGTAAACACTAGGCATTTGTTTTAATAACAGCGAAAACACTTTAAAATAGATTAGAACTTAGAGATTTCCAAAAAGCGATTTTAACCCCGAACGGGATAGCGACAGCATACGTTCCGCCTTAAAGTTGCGACTAGCGTCAACAACCATTGTGAGACGAAGGTCTTTAGATCACTATTTTCTTCTTAAATAAATTATGAAAATATTTTGAATACCGGTAACTTGTCAAATCCCCGAAGAACATAATTATTGCATATCGATTCGCGTAATTATAATTTAAGTAACGTTTTTAGTTCCCTTTAGTAATAGCAATTACTCCCTTAAACATTATCTACCTAGCTAAACATAGTAACTCCCGAGAACACTAGTTTGGTTACGAGTCCTTGTGGGATCGATATCTTTCTTTACTACGCGATAGACTGTGCACTTGGAGTTAAGTTGTATTAGATCTAGAAAGTCGCGATCAGAATACATCATGGGATTATGGTGATAACCAAGGGAGAGTAAAGCCTAATATGTTAACTAACATGGGATGCAAGAAATCTCACAAGAAGAACAAGCACATTTAAAAAGAAATCACCTACAAGTAAGATAACGATCTCAAAAAAAGAACAAATTTCCATATAGGCAAAAGGTAACCCAATTAATAATAACAAGTAATATTTTTACACCACATGAAAATAGACACTAAAACAAATACATTGCAAAAAGAATGGACCAAAAAGGGTAAAAAATGAGAGAGTTATGATTTTTTGAAGCTTGGATGAATTAAATGTACAAAACATATTTAACAAGCAAATATAAAAAAGAAAATGCAAGGGGTGGGAGTTGAACCCACGCCCCTCAGCTCACACATGGCGTGCAAAAAAAAAATAAAAGAAGCAAAAAGGGTTGATCCTCAACAGGGATCGAACCCAGATCTAGGCATTGAAAGGCATGGTTATGAGTAAGTTGCTTACCACTGGGGTGGCTATACATCCGTTGATATAGCCACCCCCATAAACATATAAGGCGCGCTTTGTGAATTTTTTGGGCAAAACCAAAGAACCAAAACCAAGACATTTTTCAAAATGCGTTTTGATGCTAACTTACTCAAATCTTAATGGATTTCAGCAAACTTTAGATCAAACTTGGGTAGAATTGAACAAGGACCATGATGGTACAACTGGTTTTTGAAGATCACATATAGAAAATGAAACACGATGACAGTTGCAAATTTGGTGATTGAAATGCATTTTGATGATTACAAACTGAATCAGGGGTGAACAGGAGGATTAAACAGCATGAGCAAACCATAAAGGTGATATAAAAAGTGTTCTAACAAGAAACTAAAGCAAAACAGCCCTGGATTGAGAAATGACATATGAGTTGCAATTATAAGCATGATATGGACATGTACCAAGATGTTATGATCAAAATACATGAGTTTAAAACCAAAACTAATTTGCACATGTTTGAAATATAGCAAGGGATGAATTACAACAGAAAAGTTGCTCAACAAGTATATAGGCCACAAAATGGTATGTGAGTTGAAAAATGGAGCATGAGTTGAAAACAACCCACACCAGTTTATGACAGATCTCAAAATCAAACTAAGTTTCAATCAATACACATCCAAAACACTTCATAGAATTATCCCAAAGTAATTGATCTAACAAGAAAACTTATGGACAATGACAGGCTGATGGGAGCAATAATCTCATTTCAATCAGAGAAAAAAAAAACAAGGCAAACAGTTTATGGATTAAGGATCTAAGGCATAGTGTCATGTGATTACAATAATCAAAACTAGATGCTACCATCTACAACCACTAACAGCAAACTAAGACTCTGCCTCTCTTGGTAGTCAAGGTGATTTAACAGACCAAAATTCCTTGGCATAACAAAGACAGTCTACTAAGCACAATCATGTTGACACTAATGACAGGGTACACACTCTTCAATTTGCACACTTGAAAATTATTGAAAATATTGAACAGAAGAAAAATGCTACATAACCTGCTACAAAGTTGATGACAACAACAGTTAACAAGCCCAAAACAACCAATGGAAACCAGTATGATTTGCTATTATGAACATGAATAAACAAATGCAAGATGATAAAAAAAAAGAGTGAGCTACCATGAGTTGATAAACTCTAATTCAGAAACAGTTTCAATCAACAAGCAAGGAAAACTTTTAGCATGGAAACATGATTAAGTATGGTTTTGGCATGGTCATGAATTCAATGTGTGTATCATGGTGATCACAAGTTTTTGACAAAAAATGCAAGTTCAGACTTAGAGCAGGATTTTGATGAAATGATGCATATTCTCATGATGTTAAAGCAATGAGTGGACAATGTTCAACTTTACCATACCAAATGCAATAGGTCCATGAATTTCAATACCAAAATGCAAGCCTTAGTGTACAAGTCAAATGCTGGCAGTAAATGATGCAAGAAGACAATGCTAACATGGTATGTGGACAATCAGTTCAGGTGTAATATGATTATGAAAACAAGATGCACATATCACAAGTATGGAGATGGATGAAACTGAATGCAAAACTTGAGCATAGTTCAACTGAATCAAAATTGGCATTGTGAGTGCAAAGTGCAAGTTAGCTTTAGCATTGTGATGAGGCAGCAGGGTGATTTTCCAAACAGTAAGGTTTTACATCAAAACAAAAGCACACACACACATAGTACATGATGACAGATGAGTTTTAATTTAAGAATCTAACACCCTATGCCTAAAACAGAAATTGGCAAACTTTGGTAATGTGGAACTGTCTTGATGAGGGCAGTGGGTGAATTTTCAAAAGATGAGATTTCAAGCCAAAATGATGATCCACA
The DNA here is from genome assembly GCA_963859935.3 of Lathyrus sativus. Classification (NCBI taxonomy): domain Eukaryota; kingdom Viridiplantae; phylum Streptophyta; class Magnoliopsida; order Fabales; family Fabaceae; genus Lathyrus; species Lathyrus sativus. The sequence continues at coordinate 876,837,001 of OZ012735.1, forward strand.
CACATCATAAATATGATAAGGAAAGTAATCATGCATTGAAAACAAGCTCATAGCAGTTGGAACAAAGTTTGGTATATTTGTTGAAATGCAAAACAGTCTTAGTGAGCTAATGTAGCAGCAGGTGATTTCATGAGAGTTTGAGATAAATAGCATCACACACAAATTTCAAATCAATAGGGCAGTGATTCTATGCGCATAAATCATGTAGGAATTGACTGAAACAGAAAATGATGTGTTGGTGGTATCAATGATGTTTGAAATGCAAGTGAAGCAATGACAAGTCAGTTTGAACACTTAAGAAGATTTTGAGCATAAAAGCACCATACACATTCTCAAAATAAGTAAACCAATGAGTCTCTAATCATAAAGTCAAGCAAAAGTGCTCCAAGCCAAAAATGACATGTTGAACCAAATTGGATAGCAAAATCAAACAAATCTCACAAGACAGCCCTAATGACTAAGCTTCATACTTCTCACATCTCCACCAACACAAGCATCATGAACAAAATCAAACATTAACCAAAGACTTAGGATACAATAAATAGCAAGCATAACAACTCAATACCTAATTCATGATAATGGTAGGCAAGATGACACCAAAGTAACATAATAGCCAAAATAAGAGCCACATTGATTCAAACATGATCAAGGGCAGAGGGATCCTAGGAGTAACTTACAAGTTGAGTCAAACATCACTAATGAGCTAGGTCTAACAAGCCTAGGGCAAGCACATCATTATTTCAATATTGACCCCTAAAACCATCACATGACCAAAACTTCACAAACAAGTTAAGCATGAAATCTAATCACAAACTTGGTAATACAAAATCCTCATATGATTTACAAATGACAATATATTAATAAATTGCATTGTTCTCAATTCCTGGGTGACCACCTCAAATTGAATTCATACTTGATCCAATGTAGTGTCTTTGATTATGTGGAGACTTAGTTGAGGTTGAATCAATCCAATACGTTGATTGATCAGACCACTGAAATCTCGATTTTGACGGTACGAAACCCTAATTCATCTGCATCTTAACAAAGATAAATTTGAAATTGGTTAAGGTTAGTTAATCAAATAAATATGATCCTACAGTGGAGATGAGGATCTAAGGGGTCAAAATTTGGGGTGAAACAGATGCCCCTATTTAAATATCTTCACTAGATGATAATGAGAGATGACAATCCTCATAGAATCATAGTGAAAGGTATTTAAATATAGCAAACCAGAAATTTTGTCCCTTAGACCCGATGGTATGTAAAAGGACGAATGCAAATATGCCATGAATCTAAATGATGTTTTATGAGGCTTGAATGCAAGACAAATGCAGACACACGAGTAAATATAAAAGAACGACAATACAATGAGTAACCACTCACAGGGGACTCCACACACTGGGGAAAGATTCCAAGCGAAGTAAACAAGATAGTTCAGACATGACTAATGATGCATGTTCAAAGAAATCTTTCGCACAAGGGACACAAATTCCACCAGGGAAGACACATCTTCTTTGGGGAAAGGAGATACGAACCTCACTAGGGATAACCAGATGAGGAAGCCCACCGGGGAAGATGACAATTCTTCACTAGGGAAACGAAATAAAAGAAATGCAAACCACACTGGGGAAGAAACCCAATGGGGAAAACTTCGTTGGGGAAACAAATCCACTGGGGAAGCAAATCTTCACCGGGGAAAAGGCGGAACGAATACACGAATTTCACTGGGGATAACCAGATGAGAAAAATTCCTATAACGAAGAGTTCAAACGGGATCTTCAGGAAAAGGTTAGAAACAAAATCGGACACGCCAGGGAAATTAGTATCCACTAATTCTCCGAGACTCGACTGGAAAATCAAAAGTTTCAACTAGAGAGTCTGGTGACGACCAGAATAACAAATAGCTTCAAACGGTGCTAGTTTCCACTAGATTTACTGGGGGATATGGTGACGACCAAGTTAACAACGATTTCCAAGAAGTACTAAATATCATTAGACTTCCTGGGGATATGGTGACAACCAAATCGAAGTTCCAATTACAACTGGGGATTCCAAACAACATTGATAAAACACAGGACTTCGGCTGGGAAAGTTGGTAACAATCAACTTTCGGTATTAATAACGATTAGCCTTCAAGCACTGTCAGTAACCACTGGATTTAGAAAGGACTGGATTTTCAAAGAGTTTGGTGACGACCAAGAAGCACAAATATATCCCTCAATACCTTAGGAACAAAAGCTAATATCCTCAAAGCATTAGGATACAGAAGAGACACAACCCTTAATACATTAGGATATAGAAGAGACACAACCCTCAACACATTAGGATTGGACGAAGATCCTCAAAACATTAGGAACGAAAGCTGAACATCCTCAATACATTAGGATATGAAAGCTGAACATCCTCAATACATTAAGATATAGAAGAGACACAACCCTCAACACATTAGGATTGGACGAAGATCCTCAAAACATTAGGAATGGAAGCTGAACATCCTCAATACATTAGGATATAGAACACTTCATGCAAATGCAACCACCTTAGTCTCTGGGAATTTCTGAACTCGGGATTCAAAGTATACATCTCCAAAGGTACACAACCTGTGCTCGGGATGGCAACAAACAATCTACCAAAGGTACAAAACCTCTGCTTGGAATCCAACAATACATCTATCTCCAAAGGTACACAACCTGTGCTCGGGATAGAAACAAACCTCTTCCAAAGGTACAAAACCTGTGCTTGGAATCAAACAATACATCTCCAAAGGTACGAAACCTGAGCTTGGGATGGAAACCAATATCTATCTCCAGAGGTACGAAACCTGAGCTTAGGATAGAAACAAACTTCTTCCAAAGGTACGAAACTTGTGCTTGGAATCAAACAATACATCTCCAAAGGTACGAAACCTGAGCTTGGGATGGAAACCATCGTGACTTAGTTTGGATTGATACACAACCAAATTGTCAGTATTTGTTGTCCATGGATTTTCATAATGCTAGTTACCAACGGGCCTTTCTTGAAATATGATTGGCCACCACCAAATGACTTATACCAGTATCCACTGGATTTTCAAACAATGCTGGTTACAACCGTGCGTCGACTTTAAGATAAACTTCTTAAATGGGACTGCCACTTATTGCTGAAGACAATTAAACTTCTCCGAAGAGACTGCCATTTATCGCTGAGGACGATTAAACTTCTCCGAAGAGACTGCCATTTATCGCTGAGGACGATTAAACTTCTCCGAAGAGACTGCCATTTATCGTTGATGAAGGTTAAGCTTCTCCCAAGAGACTACCACTCACCTATTGATGACGATTAAACTTCTCCGAAGAGACTGTCATTTATCATTGATGGATACAATTAAACTTCTCCGAAGAGACTGCCATTTATCGTTGAGGACGATTAAACTTCTCCGAAGAGACTGCCATTTATCGTTGATGGATACGATTAAACTTCTCCGAAGAGACTGCCATTTATCGTTGAGGACGATTAAACTTCTCCGAAGAGACTGCCATTTATCGCTGATGACGATTAAACTTCTCTGAAGAAACTGCCATTTATCGTTGATGGATACGATTAAACTTCTCCGAAGAGACTGCCATTTATTGCTGAAGACGATTAAACTTCTCCGAAGAGACTGTCATTTATCGCTGAATAAGGTTAAGCTTCTCTATAGAGACTACCACTCACCTGTTGAAGACGATTAAACTTCTCTGAAGAGACTGCCATTTATCGCTGAAGACGATTAAACTTCTCTGAAGAGACTGCCATTTATCGCTGAAGACGATTAAACTTCTCTGAAGAGACTGCCATTTATCGTTGATGGATACGATTAAACTTCTCCGAAGAGACTGCCATTTATCATTGATGAAGGTTAAGCTTCTCCCAAGAGACTGCCACTCACCTGTTGAAGACGGTTAAACTTCTCCGAAGAGACTGCCATTTATCGTTGATGAAGGTTAAGCTTCTCCCAAGAGATTGCCACTCACCTGTTGATGACGTAAGATGTTCTTCTTGATAGATAGTGCAAAATAAATGCACGTCTAGGTAGGTTTGGCGACCGACAGGGACCAAAGTTCAATCTAGAAAGAAGCTAGAAAGAAAATGTAAAACAAGACTCCAACCATTGAGAAATGAACTCGAATGGGGACACATCTTATCCAAGATAACTGAAGCAACCATCATCCACAGGGATTAAACTCTGTGGGGAATTTGAGAAAGGAGGGACATTTTATGCTTAAGGGCTGACAACTCTATTAGAGAGAGACAACACACCCGACCACTGAGGGGGGAACCAAAGTGAAACAGGAACAAGTAACAACCAGAGATAGCAAAAATGCACAGATGCCATGCATATGTTTCATGCCATGCTTATGTTTATGCTGACGAAACAGACAAAACAAAACAGGAGATGAAATAAACATCTCGACACAGAGACCTAACCAACTTTACCAAAATTGGACATCAAAGGGATGATCATGAAGAATAACAATTCCACTTCAAGGTTACCACCTTCTTTGGGAGAGAGTAATATTCTTAGGCCAAAACATCATGACTTCACTTGGATTGCCATCATGAGCTTGAATTCTTTGCTAAAGGAAAATCACATCGAGAGATTCCCAGATCAACTGAAGTACCAACTTAACTGGAGAGCTGACAAAGGGTATCATGAGACCAAAATCCTTCTTCCCCATTGATAGTATAACAATCCTCTTCAGTGAGCAACGGCTCTTGCGACAAACAGTCTTCAACTCTTTCTGCCCCAGATTACATGGCCTGTGAGAAGAAGTCATAAGGATGCTTTTACAAAAGAATGACATAAAGATGCTTCAATGTCTTTAAACCTTTAGAGAGATTTACAAATCTCGACGTGATTGCCCCAGTTTAAAGGTGTTTTTACAACAAAGTCTTCAAACTGTGAAAGTAACGACTGGGGAACAAACTTGCCCCTGCTGGCTGGTAACTGCAAAAGATCTGCCCCAGCCTAAACTGTTCATTGAGAGCTTCATCTGGTCTCAACCTGGTTGGCTCTGATTAGCTGAACGTTGTAATAAATGATTAACAAATCCTTCAGATTGATTGCCCCAGGCTGAGCTTCCTTTATCAAGTCATATTCCCTAGCTGACAGCGCTTGCTGGGATTCCTTTGACATTGGATTGTTTTGCACGCAATGTTGTTCATAAAAAATTGGCAATTTTCAATGTAAAATTCATGCAATCTTTTGAAAACATTTTTTGATGAAACACACACGGTGGAGTGATCAAGTGATCAAAGTGAAAGTGATCCAATCATTTTACAAATGATGGATAAAGTGATGAACACACACAATTAACAAAGATCATTAGGAGTCAGGTTATCCAACCTTGCTGTAATATGCTTTCAAAACAACCTTACCTCAATTAGGTCTTTTAAGGGTTATAACGTGGCTTGGTTCATGGTTCATGAAACAAAGGATAAAGGCTCCAAGTTATTTGCCCCACCCACTCTCCATGATGAACTCCAATCCTACGCTTAGTTAACTCAAACTATACATTCAGGTTCTTACAGACTTAAGAATTGGACTGATGATAGTCGGTGATGGCTTACAAACCTAAGGTAGTCACGACTCCCTTACAGTATTTGATAGCTTTTTGCTAATTGAGGATAAGAGTGATAACTCTTACAGGATTCCTTTCTTTTGTTATCCCTAACTTTTATCTGAACTGCTTTATTCGAATAAACAGTCAATGGGAGGCCCCATTTTTTGCCTAAGTCTCCTTCATAGGTTTTGACCTAGTGGGATTTTCGATTTTCTTTTTTCTTCTTCTCCTTTTTTTTTCTTTCAAGAAAGGAGGTGACTACCCAGTTTAATGGCTACGGCGAACCATCATCATCTTTTATGCTGAAAAGCATCTTCCACACTTTCTTGCTGTGTACGAAGAAAAACCTGAGTGTACCACCTTTATATGCAAAGTGTCTTGTATGCACATATCTTCAAGTTAACTAAGAACTACCCGCCCCATGTTTGAGATTTAAGGTTTTGTTTTGTAAAGAAAGAAAAACTCCTACGCCTAGGCTCGAAGGGGTTAACGAGGGATTATCTTCCTTATTTCTCCAGTGTTTAGAGATTGAAACAATGCCTTACATCGTCGGCAAAGTTAAATTTGAAAGCATATCAACAACAGTTATGGATATAGTTTTCATCATCCTCCCTAATCTTTGTTTTAAACAATAGTTTAGTAAACAAAAGAAATTTTCTTGCATTTTTGGTATTTCATAACAATGAAAAAGAAAGAGTGAAACGAATGGACTTAATCAAAAGATGCACAAACATTTCATTAGATATTACCAAATTCAAATAAACAACAGTTTACAAGCAACACAAATGCAAAGAAAACACAACAAAATACTGAAACAGTCTACAACTGCCAGTCTTAGGGAATTAAAATTGTTTAACAAAACAAGGAAAGAGCGCTATCAAGGGCCTTCTTCCTTAGTCCACCCTATGCAGGGATGGGGTTGCTTCTTCGTCAAGCAGAAGGTTGATTTGTACTCGAGGTTCACATATCTTGAAAGATATGAATCCGGCTTCAATCATCTCTTTCACCTTATTCTTGAGGATGTAGCATTCCTCAATATCATGACCTGGCGCTCCATGATGGAAGGCGCAGAAAGCGTCAGCGGTGAAATAACTTTGGTGGCCCGGAGGAAGAACGGGTGGAAATTCCTTTTGGACTAAACCATTCTGCAAAAGTAGGGGGAGTGTCGCTACTGCGAAAATCGGCGCCGGCTGAACAGAAGAGTCGCCACCGTGCGTTATTTATCCCACGGGAGGGAAAGGAAACGCTCAGAGTAAACCTCACACAACACGGGAAAGGTATGGTCGTCGCAACCAAAACCTGGGTTCGGGAGTCGGTTACGCAAGGGGAAGGTATTAGCACCCCTCACGTCCGTCGTACTCGACGGGATCCACGCTTGTTTTCGGGTATGGATTGTTATTCTATCTAAACTATAGGTCAAGGGTTAAAAAGAAAATAAAATGAAAATAAAAATGACTCGGCAAAGTATCGCACTTTATGCCTACGTATTCCCGTCTGGAACGAGAAATCAGAGTCAACGTAGTTCGCCTACCTACGGGAAAGGAGGGGAAGGTTGCTCGCTAGGATATCGCATCCTATGCCTACGTACTTCCACACAGCATGGAAGATCAGAGTAAACGTAGTTCGGGCCACGTACGACACAAGCTTGTCTTGGTTGGTTTTATTCCTTCTGAAAAAGGTTTTCTTGATTAACAGTCCCGGCGGGCAAAAATGACGTCTTGATGAGTTCACATTCTTTTACGGAAGAAGTGTCTTTTATTGTGTTTGAAATCTTTATGGTGTTTTTCTGTTTGTTTTGAGGAAGAAGAGACAGAACTCTAACCTACGGTTGCGAAGGGAAACAAACTAACCTAATGTTATCATGCATGGGTTAAAACCTAATGTCTATCATGCTCCTCTCTTGCACAGAGAAAAACAGAGATCCTAAGGGATAGGCAGAAACAGAAACAATATCAGATATACACAGTAAAACAGTAAAATGCATGGATGCAACAGTACAAGCGAGGCAAGGGAGTCCCACTCAACCTCGAACCTGGAAAACAATAGGCAAAAGTGAACAGGCTTCACCTTCAACCCAACAGGGTAAACAGCAAACAATACAGTCCAGAAAACCAATCAATACATCAAGAAATGAAATACAACAAAAATAGACAGCCACAGCAGCTCTGCATCAACATCTGGCTTCAAGTAATCTCCAATCAGCTACAGGCTTCAACAAGCATCAATCTCCATCTTCATGACCTTCAGGCAAGGGCTTTGATCATCAGTCTTCTATCCGCAATGGCTTTTCTTCAAGCTCAAACCTCCAGGATGAGGGATTAGTCACAAGAGTGAATTGGGTGTTAAGCAATCAGTTGACTACCAAGGGTGGTGAACAGACTGCTTCTAACACAAAAGACATTTTCTCTCAAGAGTTCTATCTCTTAGACACTATCACCAAGCCTTCCAAAGGAAGGGGGTGAGTGTCTTAGAGAGACTCTGAATCACAGAGAAGAATGGATGCAGACAATGCAATCCATGTTTGAGAAACAAACTTTCTAACCTAGAGCTCTGCCTAGCTCCTAAACCCTAGTTCCTCAGCATCTGCTAGCAAGAATCTTCTCTTCAACTCTGGAAGTTGATCTTCAATCTCTGGATCTCCAATGGTCTTCATCTCCTCAAGTCTTCAGCTCTCCCAGGTCCCCAGACAAACCCAATACCCAAACAAGCAAGCAACAATCCCCAGAGGGCACACCACACCAGTCAATCAGATATACAGTAGAGTAATAGCAGTAGGGGAATCCTGACTTTTCTAAGGGGATCTAATAACTACCCATAGCCCCTATAGTCCCATAGCTAAACTATTCAAACCCTAAGTCCTAAGGGAAATGAATTGATTCTCATAAGTCATCACCTAAAACCCTAATTTTATCCATGTTATTCATACTTACACTAATCACCTAAAATTAATTTCTAAAAATGGGAACTAAAATGAATCTACAAGTTCAAAGTCTAAACTAAACAACCTAAAAAGAATGGACAAAAAATATTAAAGCATCTAATAGAACAAAAATTAACAAAATCATGTATGAAATGAAACTATTTAAAATGCTATTTATTTAGAAAATATGGGAAAAATATCAAATAAAAAATAAAATGCAATTTTTATTTTTTATAATTTTCTAGACATCCTAAAGAAAAATATGTAAAAAGAATGAATTAAAAATATGCAATTTTTGATTTATTATGAATTTTCAAAAATGAATGAAAATAAAAGGAAATTAAAAAAAGAAAATAGAAAGAAATAAAGGGAGGGGGTGAGAATAGTAAGAAAACCAGGTTAGGCGCGTTGGGCTTATGAAACTGGGGGGTGTGGATAGCGCTCTGAGCCCAATCCCCCCAACTTAATGAAACGGTGCGTTTGGGATTTCAAAATCTCCCACCAAAACTCAGATTAAATGAGGGCCGTTCGATCCCTGGTCAAGTCAAATTTTCCCTCCAGATCCAAGGGCGCGTGGTTCATCTTCTTCCTCCCTTCGTCTAGGGTTTCAGTCCCCATTTCCATGCATGAGAATTCCACTCAATCTTTCTCCATGATTTCTTGATGAAAACAAAAAATTCCAAGCCCTAAAATACTCTATGAAACTCCAGTAATCCATGCCTAGTCTTAGTTTTCCCTAACTCTCATTACACACTCCAAACAGAGAGCACGAAATTCAGAACACACCATGCTTGCCTGAGATCAAAGTTGCCAGAACTCAAACCTAATGATCAACAGATGTTCTACATGCTTGCCTCATTATTCTATGCCTCAACATATTGATTATAACTCAACATACAGCTTGTTATCGAAGCCAACAGAAATGGTAACCTGTTATTGATCTCCATGAATCTATCCCTAAACCTCAAGAATTGATCCCCTAGGGTTTCTAAACAACATTATCTTAGCCACATGATCTCTAACAGCCAGAACAGTGAGATTCGAAGAAATCTACATACCTTGCACTTGATGATGGTGATGGTAGCTAGACCTCAATTCAACCTTTGATACTTGCTAAAACCAATCTCCAATGGATGAATATGCTTCTGTTTGCAGTGATTTGTGCTGAAACCTTGTGAATTATGCTATTCCATCCTTCATGCAAGTTGGAGTGATGAAGTGGATATGTATGATCCTTGATCAATTCAGCCACTTCTTGGTGTGAATCCTAGGGTTTGAATGATGATGATGATGATTCAATTCAAAGATGTGAGAATTTTGAGAGGTTTGTGAGAGTTTGAGTATCTTGTGGAAGAATAAGAAAAATGGATGAAAATAGAGATTTTTGCCAAATGGGAGCACCAACTCTTGCATGATTCAGCTTGCATGAATATATAGGTTGCATTAGAACCTCCTAGAACATTGGAGAAATTTCCCTTTACACTTTCCCTTTCAATTTGGATTATGTTACTTTCAAATCAAGCAACCATGGATAACTCCCAAATTATGACCTAAACTCAAAATTCCACTTTAGCCAATGTTTTTAGAATGCCTTTTCCATTCAAAATGACCTATAATTTTGCATCATTTGGCCAAGATATGAAAAATACCATTTTTTAAGCCATTTTCCTTCATTAAATTCACCAATTTTGAAATCTTGTGCTATGGACATTTCTAATCTCTCATGGTCACTTTTCTAGACTCAAAATGTCATTTGGAGCAAGTTTTATGTTGTAAGTTTTTTCATTTGAGGCCTCCTTGTATGAGTTTTGGACATAGGTTAAAATGACCTGTAATTCACAAATGACCAAAATACCCTTTGCTTGCCAAGACCATAAATTGAGTTCCACACATCATATGAAGGCATACCATACCATTCTAGAAAGCTAAGACAATGAGGAACAATTCTTATGTTGACCAGAAATTCATTTGAAATCTCCTTGAGGGGTAAAAGTTGCTTGGAAGTCAAGTCACTTTCATAGACAAAATTTCAGATACCTCAGATGACCTGTAACTTGCAAGGACCATAACTTGAGTTCTATAAATCTCTTTAATGTCTTCCACCACTCAAATTAAAGGTCTTGAGATCCTCTACAAGTTCCATGTTGGCCAAGGATCCATTTGAACCTTGCATTTTGACTTATCTTGCTTGGAAATTTGACCTAAACTAGGGGATTTTACATAGAAACCCTAATTTAGAAACTCCTCTTCTCCTTGATTTCTCTTGAATTCTTCTTACCACAACAACATATCCTTATTCTCCATGTCAAATGATGAACCCCCCATCTCTCCAATAGCCCTTAATGCTTTTAAATCAATCAATTGACCTAGGGTTGACCTAGGGTTGACCCAGATGAAACCCTAGTTGACTGTCTTCAACTGTAATACTTGTGATCACATCAACAACTTGTCTTCTTCTCCAAATAACTTTCTAAGCCTCTCATGATATCTAGATGCTCTCCATGCCTTCAATTCACAATTCACAACCCCCTTGTTGACCCTCAGATGCCCTCAGATAGGTAATAGACTCAAGGCTTGATCTACTGAACTCTCTGCTCTCAAATTCTTTTCTGATGACTTGAATGAGATTGAATTAGGATAATAACCTCTGGATAGGCCTCTAGAGATGAGAATAATGCTTGATCCCCTGTTGAATGACTTGCCATGCTATGCTATGCAGATGATTAGTCTATGTACATATCTTTATATGCAAATGCTAATGATATTGAAACATAAACCAAGTGAATAAAGTTGAGCAAATTTTAGGGTGCAACAGCTGCCCCTATTCAAGCGACTTGGACCCGATTGGGTGAAGAGCGAACGGCCTTCAAACATTCGAGGTACGAGACGGTTGAATACTAAGAACCCGGAAATTTGCCAACCGCAGAAATAAACTGCACCACTGTCTGGGTAACGACATCCACTGCTTGGATCTGACTGTTTGCAGCTGCTCACTGATCTCGTAACGACCACGCTGGGGATAACAGATTGCTTGCTTGTCCACATTAGGACTCTGTCTGTCATCAATACGAAGAAATCTCAACTAGAACCTGTCCACGTTAGGACTCCACTTGCTGTTAACCCAGAAAAATCTCGGCAACTCCGCTGGGGGATATTCCAATAAATCGTCCACGTTAGGAATAGACTCTTCCACATTAGGAATAACACCTGTCCACGTTAGGAATCATCTCTTCTGTATCTGTCCACGTCAGGACTAAACCTTTCATCTTTCCACGTCAGGAAGCCATCCTCTTTCCACATAAGGAGAACTATATCAATCTGTCCACGTAAGGACTCCCGTACAACTCGATATGTCTGCGTCAGGACTCCAATCTTTCCGCGTAAGGAATACAACTTTGGTTCTGAACCTGTCCACATTAGGAATCACCTTTCCACGTAAGGAGTACATCATTCTTCCACATCAGGAATCAACTTTTCTTGAATCCGTCCACGTAAAGACCCCAATCTCTCCACGTAAGGAAACCAACTCTTTCCGATTTGTCCGCGTCATGACTACATTTTTCCACGTAAGGAATGCCATCTTAATCTGTCCACGTAAGGACTCCGCTCTTTCCACATAAGGAATCCTCCTCCTATGTGTCCGCGTAAGGACTCAATCTTTTCCACGTAAGGAACACGATCTCCTTTCCCCGTAAGGAACCATTTTTCTGATTTGTCCACGTAAGGACTCCCATCCTTCCACGTAAGGACCTGAAGTTTCTCTTTCTCTTCCACGTAAGGAACACGCCTTCTTTCCACGTTAGGCATACTTCTTCTTCTGAATCCGTCCACGTCAGGACTAAACTTTCCACGTAAGGAATCTATCTTCTTCTTCCACGTTAGGAATAACTTCTTTGATCTGTCCGCGTCAGGACTAAACTTTTCCACGTAAGGAATCAATCTATTTTCCACGTAAGGAATCACCATTTTTCCTCGTAAAGAATAAGACTTCGTCTGGATCTGTCCGCGTCAGGACTAAATCCTTCCACGTTAGGAATGCACTTGTTTCCCCGTAAGGAATCCATTTCGATATGTCCGCGTAAGGACTCAATCTTTCCACGTAAGGAATACCAACTTCTTTCCACGTAAGGAATGAATTTGTCTTTCCACGTAAGGAGAATATCGTCCACGTTAGGACCCATGTTTTTTCTTGATTTGTCCATGCAAGGACTACATCTTTTCTGTTGAGAAAATACATCTTGTCCCCGTCAGGACTCAGTTCTCCATTGATCCCAACTCACAAACTTCTTAGCACCGACGTGACAGCGACTTTGAGGCGGACTCTACTGGGGATATTTGGAAACCAAGCTATCGGACGTCTGTTCTGATAACCGGCGGTGGCCTCTGAAATTCTGATTCATGGAACCCCTGATGACAACTAACTCTGCCTGGGAATAAAGAGAAACTTATCCTGATAACTCTGTGGGGAATACGGCCGAAACTGACATTATCATTGGATGTCCCATGCCGAGATCTTGAATGATTGGTTGTTCATTTGAGCAAGAGTTCTCTCCACCTGAACTGCTAGAGTACAGAAACTGCTCCAGCAAAATAAATGCTGAAGATAATGCCGACTCCGCCGGGGATAGCCAGATGCTACAGAAATATTCCAGCAAAATAAATGCCGGAGGGGTGAAGTCAACCATGCTGGGAAGTTGGGAGCTTGAACCAAATACCCCTTTGAGGTAAACCCCTGCTGGGGAAAATGACTTTGCTGAGGAATAGCAGGTATGCCCAGTATGATCAGACTTTCTGCTGGAGAGTGAACTGATATTACACAATGTCCCTGACAAAATAAATGATAGGACCCGCCACCAACTCTGCTGGGGAGAGTCTTAATCTCCGGGTTCCATTGGGAGGAAAGAACGTTTGCTGAAAGGAGAGAACTCCGCTGGGGGACTACTCTCTCGGGGGAATCCACTGACTCCGCTGGGGGAGAGTGAATGACCCTGCGGGGAAAAATGAACCTGTCTGAATACAGCCTTACGATCTTGTAATCGTCGATCCTTTCTTTTTTTGCACAAGCTACGACTAGCTAGAGAGTTCGATCCTTCTCCAGGAAGAACCTGCATGACCTGCGTGAAGGCTGAGTCTTTCGTTATTGCAATCTTTCGATCATCTCCCTCGTACGGTTATGAAACCTGCAACAACACAAACAAGACAAGACAAGCCTATGCAACCAAATCAACTCAGGTTAGTGACGTTATTTTCAGTTAATTCAAAGCTTTAGCAACTGTTGGCAAGGGCCAGCGACGTTATACTCATGCTAGTTTCATCAAACTTAGGCGTTAATCATGCACAAAACAGTAAAGAACAGTGTCAAATACTGAATAACGTGTTTTATTGATCGGGCCCCTGAATGGGCGGAGTTTTGTACACGGGATGTAACTCCTGAAATGAGGAAGCTACACAAAGCAAATATACAAGTATACAAGTATGCACAAGAAGCATAAATATTGACAACTTAAATTTGTACACATGTCGGCAACGGGACGCAGATGAACACCACGAACTGATCCTCCCATGACTCGTCCGACTCTAATACTTTTCCGGTATCCCCACTTCTGAAGAGATTGTATCCGATAACTGGCTCCTCAAATATATTCTCCCGCATTGATGCTCATTGCAACTATCAAATTCGGACCGCAGTCATTTGCTTTTCAAATCCCTAACTTTTGCGTGAACCGCCCTTTACGGGTTTTCAGTTCACCGGGATACCCTTTTTTGCCGAAGCCGCCCAGTGTAGGTTTTCAACTTCGCGGGTGTACATTTTTCAATTTTATCCCTAACTTTTGCCCGAACCTTTCATTCTGTTTTTGGTTCGCCAGGATGCCCCATTTTTGCCTGGACTCTCTTTTTCTGTCCAGCGGGTCTATTTTAAGCAAAGTATTTTTTAACTGCGTCCGAATTCACAGGTGACGTGAAGTCTTCTCCGTCCATGGTGGACAACAACAACGCTCCTCCTGAAAAGACTTTACTGACGACGTATGGCCCTTCGTAGTTGGGGGTCCACTTGCCCCTGTGATCTGCTTGCGGCGGGAGGACCCTTTTCAGCACAAGGTCGCCCGTCTGAAAGCTTCGCGGATGTATCTTCTTGTCGTACGCTTTCTTCATTCGGCTCTGGTACAAACGACCGTATGCTAGAGAAGCTAGCCTCTTCTCATCCATTAAGCTCAGTTGATTCAATCTGTTTGTTACCCATTCTTCCTCGTCTAGCTGAACGTCTCGCAATACCCTCAGAGAAGGGATCTCAACTTCTAATGGTAATACCGCTTCCATTCCGTATACCAACGAGAACGGAGTTGCCCCGGTCGATGTGCGTACCGTCGTACGATAACCGTGCAAAGCAAAAGGTAGCATTTCATGCCAATCCTTATAGGTCACCACCATTTTCTGAACAATTTTCTTGATATTTTTATTGGCCGCCTCAACAGCGCCATTCATCTTGGGTCGGTAAGGAGAGGAGTTGTGATGTTCGATCTTGAAATTCTGACAGAGCTCCTTCATCATTTTGTTGTTCAGATTTGAACCATTATCCGTGATTATCCGCTCGGGAATCCCATATCGGCAAATGATATCTCTCTTGATGAATCTGGCCACCACTTGCTTCGTTACATTCGCGTAAGACGCCGCTTCCACCCACTTGGTGAAATAATCGATTGCTACTAGGATGAACCGATGCCCGTTAGAAGCTGTCGGCTCGATCTTTCCAATCATATCGATTCCCCACATCGAGAATGGCCATGGAGATGACATCACATTTAGAGGACTCGGAGGCACGTGTATCTTGTCAGCATAGATTTGGCACTTGTGGCACTTCCTCGCGAACTTGAAACAATCAGTTTCCATCGTCATCCAAAAGTAACCTGCCCTCAGCAGCTTTCTCGTCATAGCATGCCCACCAGCATGCGTACCAAAGGTACCTTCGTGAATTTCCTCCATGAGAAGCTTTGCCTCTTTCTCGTCTACACAACGTAACAACACCAAATCGTGGTTCCTTCTGTATAAGACGCCATCCGGGTTCAAATAGAAATTACCCGCTAATCTCCTGAGAGTCTTCTGATCTTGACTGGACGCCCCAGCCGGATACTCTTTATTCTTCAGGAAATTAAGGATATCGAAATACCATGGTTTGCCATCAGATGCTTCATCAATAGCAAATACATAAGCTGGCCTGTCTAGCCGAGAGATAATGATTCGGGGAGCTTCGTTCCAAAAATTTACCTTGTACATGGAAGACAAAGTGGCAAGGGCGTCAGCCATTTGATTTTCTGCCCGCGGTACGTGATGCAATTCAATTTTGTCGAAGAAAGGCAACAATCTCCTTGCATAATTCATGTAATGTATCAAATTGGGCTGTCGTGTCTCCCATTCCCCTTTTATCTGATTCACCACCAGAGCTGAGTCTCCGTATACGTCTAGATGTTTGATTCGCAAATCAATGGCTTCTTCAAGCCCCATTATACAAGCTTCGTATTCGGCCTCATTGTTGGTAACGACAAAGGTCAATCGGGCAGTAAACGGGATGTGCGACCCGTGTGGCGTGGTGATGATTGCCCCTATTCCGCTACCGTAAGCATTCACGGCTCCGTCAAATATCATCTTCCATTTGGACCCCAACTCTGGTCCCTCGTCTGGCAACGGCTCTTCACAATCTTTCATCTTTAGATACATGATATCCTCGTCAGGAAAATCAAACCTCATCGATTGGTACTCTTCAATAGGCTGCTCCGCCAGATACTCAGACAGCACACTCCCCTTTATAGCCTTTTGCGAGACGTATTGAATATCATATTCAGTCAAGACCATCTGCCAACGGGCAATTCTACCTGACAACGCCTGCTTTTCAAACACATATTTGATAGGATCCATCTTCGAGATGAGCATGGTTGTATGATTCAGCATGTACTGCCGCAAACGCTTGGCGGCCCAGGCTAGCGCGCAACAAGTTTTCTCAAGCATTGAGTATCGAGATTCACAATCTGTAAATTTCTTACTCAGGTAATAGATCGCATGCTCTTTCCTCCCCGTCTCGTCGTGTTGACCGAGAACACAACCCATGCTTCCCTCAAGAACCGTCAAATACATTATCAAGGGTCTACCTGCCACTGGGGGTATTAGAATAGGAGGCTCCTGCAAATATTGCTTTATTTTATCGAACGCCTTTTGACAATTTTCGTTCCACGTCACAGCTTGATCTTTCTTCAACAGCTTGAATAACGGTTCACACGTGGCCGTTAGGTGAGATATGAACCGGGCGATGTAGTTCAACCTCCCTAAAAACCCGCGCACCTCTTTCTCTGTTTTAGGCGTCGGCATCTCTTGAATCGCTTTTATTTTAGCAGGATCGACCTCTATTCCTCTTTCGCTTACGATAAACCCCAGGAGCTTACCCGATCTCACCCCGAAGGTGCATTTGTTAGGGTTCAGCCTCAGCCTGAACTTCCTAAGCCTTTTAAACAACTTCAGCAAATTCACCAGATGCTCTTCCTCCGTCTGGGATTTGGCAATCATATCGTCAACATAAACTTTGATCTCTTTATGCATCATGTCATGGAAAAGAGTCGTCATCGCGCGCTGATATGTTGCCCCAGCATTTTTCAAACCGAAGGGCATCACTTTGTAGCAAAATGTTCCCCAAGGCGTTATAAAAGTAGTCTTCTCCATATCCTCTGGCGCCATTTTAATCTGGTTATAGCCTGAAAAGCCATCCATGAAGGAGAATACGGAGTACTGAGCAGTATTATCAACTAACACGTCAATGTGAGGAAGTGGAAAATCGTCTTTTGGGCTTGCTTTATTCAAATCTCTATAATCTACGCACATTCGAACCTTGCCATCCTTCTTGGGCACTGGTACGATGTTGGCAACCCATGAAGGATACTTCGTCACAGCTAGGAAACCAGCGTCCCACTGTTTCTGAACCTCCTCTTTGATCTTCATTGCCATATCTGGTCGAGTTCTGCGAAGCTTTTGTTTGACCGGCGGGCAATCTTCTTTCAGTGGCAGGCGATGCACGACCATATCTGTATCGAGCCCTGGCATATCTTCATATGACCAAGCGAATACATCACTATACTCTTGGAGCATTTCAACCAGTCTTCGCTTGATATCACTCTGCAGTGCGGCTCCTATACGAATATTCTTCTCAACCCCTTCCGACCCCAAGTTGATAATTTCGATGACCTCGTCGTGAGGCAGAATGGCTCTTTCCTCTTGCTTTACTAACCAAGACAGTTCTTCAGGAACGTCGCTATCTTCGACCACCTCTTCTTCGGCCTGAAACACCGGGTGCTCAAAGTCGGGACGAGTCATAGGTGATTCAAGGATGTCATCTGAAAATGTTATCCTGCAACAGGAATGGTTAAGTGCTTCAAAATGCGTATAAAGCGAATAACCACGTTGCCATTTTATTGAAAACTATAAAACAAGAAAGACAGGGATTACAGTGTTTGCACATGAAAAAACGCCATTTATTTAATGATTAATACGCAATGTTTATAACAACACAGCCCTAAGCAAATCATGATGCCCCGGGCAAGACATCAGATTGTTCAACAATTAATAAAGCAAAGCATTACTGTTTAAAAGTCACAGGAACAAGCTCCTGAATAGACCAGTTGCACAGTCCTTGTCCTGGCGCGCTTGGCTGAATCCAGGCATCCATATCACAGTCGCTGTCCCCTTCGTCAGACTCCGAAGCAGCATTGACAGTTTCATGACACACCCCACTGGCAGAGATGGTGATTGGCTTTCTGAAACGGGGGGCCCCCACGGAAGGAGTTGATGACGACGGTTGGTATCCCAGCCCGAACCGGTCCATCTTCACAGGAATGTCCAGCACTTTGCCCCAGCCTTTGGCTTCTCCTGCTTCCACTAGAGCTTGAGCTTCTTTATACGATGAGACGGCTATCTCCGGCACTTTGCCCGGCCCGGGACCCTTGTCCTTGATGCGCAAACCTTCGAATGCCTGGCAGGGCGTCTCGTGGATTTCTCCGTCGACCTCCACATATTTAAATGACGACAGATGGCTGACCAGGATGTCCTCTTCTCCGCACACGGTGACTACGCTGTCTCCGACCATATATTTTAACTTCTGATGCAGGGTGGACGTGACTGCCCCTGCTCCATGAATCCAAGGTCTTCCAAGCAAGCAGCTGTACGCAGGCTGTATATCCATGATATAAAACTCCGTTGCAAACACTTCTGGCCCCACTTGCAGAGGCAAGGTAATCGATCCAAAGACTGTTCTCCGCGTGCCGTCAAATGCTCTGACTACCAAATCACTGGGTGTACACAAAATTCCTCTAACATCCAGCTTCATCATCGCCTTCTTGGGCAGCACATTCAAAGATGATCCGGTGTCAACCAATACGTGCGACATTACTGATCCTCTACACTCAACAGATACGTGCAGCGCCATATTATGATCTCTCCCTTTCGGAGTTAAGTCGAAATCAGTAAATCCCAGACTGTGGCCTGCGTTCACATGTGCCAACACTCCTTCTAGCTGATTTACGGAGACGTCTTGGGGTACGAAAGAAGTATCCAGGACTTTTAGCAACGCATTTCTGTGAGCTTCCGAACACAAAAGCAATGACAGGATAGATATCTTGGACGGTGTCTGCTGCAGATGCTCCACAATCTTATAATCACTTTTTCGAATCAAGCGCATGAACTCTTCTACACCCTTCGATGCTGCTTCTTTTTCACTTGCTTGCACCGGAACATTTTCAACCACTTTCCCTTTTCCTTTCGCTAGTCTTTCAGCCTCCACTTCAGGAGATATAAAGATCCGGCCACTCCTTGTCATGCCTCCTGAGCCGACAACATTATCCACCGTCTCGGCTGGCTGTTTATTAACATCAATTTTTATTCCGTCACAATATACTTCCAACCCATATGACCATGGGACTGCTTTCGTGCTTTCGTACGGGATCGGCCCGGCTTTAGTTATGGTGATCGGTGGGCGCTGAGCTGGTGCTGCAATAGTGATCGTCTTCCGAGGAATCGTCACAGTGGCCACATCATTCTGATCATCTGCTACTGCCCCCGCGGGTTCTTCAGTGGCTGCTTGATCAAACTGCAATACACCTTCATCAATTAAAGCCTGAATGCCCTTCTTCAAATCATCACACCCTCCAGGTAGGGTCCAACAGTCTAAGCAATATTCGTCACATCCCGGGTAAACACCCCCTTGCAACAATCGGCTCTTTATCTCGCCCAGCGGCGTCTTTAAATCTACAACATTCATAATCAGATTCAACCCTTCCTCAGTTAGAATGGCGTTAGCCCCATGATTAGGCATGGGCTTCTGTACTATATTCGGACCTGCCGTTCCGAAATTGATAGTCTTGTTGTCCAAAAGATCCTGCACAACATGCTTAAAAGCATGGCAACCTTCTATATCGTGACCCGGGGCTCCAGAATGAAACTCGCAGTGTCTGCTTGCATAGTAGCCAAACGGGGGAGCTCCCGTTATTGGCGCCAGAGTTCTTTTCTCTACCAGATTCAATCCCAACAATGTTTGCAACAAATCGGCGTAGGTTGAGGGAGGCTTCTCAAATACTCTTCTCGGTTTACTACCCTGGAATCTTCGCTGAGCCTGCTGTGCCCCCTGCTGAGGCTGCTGCTGCTGTTGCATTGGCTGTTGCTGAACCGGTTGTTGTTGCTGGATTGATTGCTGCTGGTATGGGATAGTAACACTCGCCACCTGCTGCGGCTGACGATATTGACCTCGTCCCCTGCCTCGGCCTCGGCCTCGGCCTCCAAATACTGCGCTTGCCTCGCCCTGACGGCGCCCACCATAAGCTTTCCTATTACTGCTGGATGCAGTTGATTCCTCGACTTGGAACTTTCCTTGCTTGATGTTACGTTCAATCTTTTCCCCCATCAGAATTAGGTCTGAAAAACTGGCCAGAGACGTGTGAAACAACATATCATGAAACAGACCTGTGAATGTGCCGACAAACATGTCATTCATTTCCTTATCTTCTACCGGAGGACGGACCCTGGCAGCCATATCGCGCCACCTTTGCGCGTACTCTTTAAAGCTCTCCCCCTTCTTTTGCGACAGCCCGGCCAACTGGACCCGATTGGGCGCCAAGTCGCTGTTATACTTGTAGTGGGCTACAAATGCCTCTGCTAATTGCTTCCACGTCTTGATATCAGTTGGCTCCAACCCCATGTACCACTCTAGGGAAGGGCCCGACAGACTATCCTGAAAGAAATGCATCAGCATTCTTTCATCAGTTGAGTATGCAGACATCTTTCTGTAATAAGCTCGTACATGCACTTTTGGACACGTATCTCCTTTATACTTGTCAAACGCAGGAGCTTTGAATTTAATTGGCACCCTTAAACCGGGTACCAAGCCCATTGTTGCCATGTCCAATCCTACAGCACTTTGGTTTAAGACTCCCCTCATCTGCTCTTCCAGCATTCTGATCTTCTGGGAATCATCCATCGGCCCTTCAAAACCTCCTCCGGAGAAGGCGTCTTCCTGCTGATCTTCTTGCCACATACCGTTTCCAGCCCCATACCCATCATATCCATTATTACGTCCTGCTCTGATCTGATTCATTCCCGGACCTCGGCCTCTGTTGTCGTACCCTTGAACACCTCCAGCAGGACCAAAAGCCATAAATCCAGTACCGTTTCCGTTTCCAAAGCCTCCGTAACCCTGATTGGTCGCGCCATAACCGTCTTGCCCAAAGCCTTGAGCATTAAAGCCGTACTTGCCAGTGTTATCGAATCCCTGATCTTTGAACCCGAATCCAGCATTGACAAAGCCGTTGCCTCCCATATTGTCACCCAAATTGACATCCCTCAGCCCAACGTTATGGACAGCAGTCTCATTTCCAACTCCGACGTTACCATTTACAGCAGCGGTGGCGTTGTTAACATTAGCAACAGGTGTATTGATTACAGGCGGAGCCACTGGCGTGGGAGTGCCGTCTCCGTGAACAGTATCGACCCGTGCAGACTGATGATCTTCATTACCATGACCAGCGTTTCGAGCCAACAGAGGCTGGACCATGGCCTGCAAATTCTCCTGCCCTTTCGCAATAGCTTCCATGGTCTGCATGAAGAGAGCGAGCTTCTCGCGCACATCTTGCATCTCGTTCTGCATTTGATCCATGATCCTTCGACAGTTGGTGCGGGTAGAATAGCGGTGCGGATGTTGATCTGCAATCCTGGAAAGTACCTGGTACAGAGCAGGACATAAGACACTTATTCGAAAATTACCTGTAATGCAATATGCGTATGAATGCAATGCAATGGGTCTGTGCATTAGGGTGATTCATTCCCCCAGTTCTAGTGTGAAGGTGCCAGTGCAGTGACAGTGTTGACAATAGGAATATCGGAGCTGAATCATAGAAAGCCTCATATATTGCAGGGAAAATTAATAAGCCCTGAGTACAATATTACTGAGAGTACAATAAGAAGGCATGACCTCAACCAACAATCCTGGTGATGGTCAGCACTATGCAAATAAAGCATACAAGTCACTATATGAAATGATCAAATCCTCCCAAAAGTCTGGTACTCTTCTATCAACTTCTTGGTCTCCGGATGGCTTGGTCGATCAAGCAGCCCTTCAACAAGCTGGTTTCTCCTCTTAAGGACACGGCGTACGTCTTCAGCAGTTTCTTCCCATGTGGCTTCCCCGAAGCAATCTTCTAGCTTTCGCTTCTGAGACACCGCTTCATCTCTGGATTTGATTGCCTTGTTCAGTGCATGCTGGACACTATACCGGGTCATTACTTCTTCCTCACACTTCTTGATGCTAGACTTCAACTTCTCTTCGAGGTCGGAGATTTGCTGCTTCAGCTTATCTTCTCTCATCTTATTGTTGGTGAGAGTAGCATTCCAAGTCTTATTGCAAGAGGAGATTTCTCGGTGTGCTGCGTCGAGCGCTTTCTTTTTGGCTTCCAGCATGTCATGGGAACTTCTGAACTCTTGCCCCAGACGTTCGCGCTTCTTCCTCTCCTCAGCCAACTCAGCCCCTAATCTGTTCATTAGCTCAATCTGCTGTTGGAAAGCATACACGGCCTTGTTTTTCTCACTGCGTATCTGGGCTAACTCTTGCTCTAACCCTTCATTAATCTTCACCAAGGCTTCCTTTTCCTTCACAACTTGCTCGTAGAATTCCCTAGAAACAGTGGTTGGCTCTGCTACCGGAATAGGATCAAGAATTGGTGCGTCTGGAAACGGCATCCTCAACTGACTAGCCCTCTCCTGAATCCAAACTCTATAAGGTGCATAGGCCTGACAGTCATTCTTTCCTAACAACGGCTTCCCTCTGCGGTTAATACGCGTCCAGGCATGTTGCAACTTGGCTAATAACTCCCCCTTCACGTCACCTATGAAGTACAGAGATTCCTGTACTTCTTCCTCCTGAGGCGGGTTCTTCAGCGCATATCCGAACTGACGGACCAACAGCGATGGGTTGTAGTTGATACACCCTTTTCTTCCAATCAGTGGGACATTAGGGTAACCAGAACAACTGAAGATAAGCTCGGATCCCAGTAGGTCTCTGTCAAACCACTCCATATCTTCCGACGATAGCCTCATCAGGCGCTCCGGCCAACCAACTGGGACTGTAGTCTCTGCAACCGATCTTCTCTTAGGAAGGTGACTCTCAAACCACATACTCAACAAGGGTACACAAAGATGAACATTCTTCCCTCTTCCCTTCTCATTCTTGTAATGCAGTGAGTGGTAGAGATCTCCGAGTAAGGTAGGTACAGGATTACCAGCGGCAAACAAGTAGAAGGCGTCGAAGTCCACAAAATCCGGTATGTTGGGAAACAAAACTATGCCATAAATGCACAAAGCCAACACAGCATTGAAAGCAACCCAGCACCCGCTCTTGGCGTACTCCTGGGCTTTACCAACTAAGAACTGAAGTGAGAAGCCTGGAACTCCACGGGAAACAGTAGTCACAAGTTCAGAAGCATCAATATGCAAGGCTTTTGCCAAATCCTCCGGCTTGGGCTTGGCGTCATAATGAATGAATGGAACCTGGTTCTGCACGGGCAGCTCAACATACTCAGCGTATTCCTCCAGGGTTGGTCCCATAATAAAGTCAGAGAACGTAAAGCACCTCAAAGCAGGGTCGTAGAATTGCATCAAAGCATACAGCCCTTCTAACTCTACCTCTGTAGGTTTGCACACCAATCTCAATAATCTACCATAGCTCATCCGGAAGCTCCTACGAACACCCTCATCAGCAAGAGAGATCAACCCAAGTAGAGGAACAATATCAGGCGTAGGCAATTTGTAAGCAACCGTTCTCCTTAAGCTAGTCATGATCAAACACTCAGAAGTCTGGGCACTAGAACTAGGGAAATGCAAATGCACCTGCAGCACAGACACACGTTAGTGAAATGCAAATGGTAATGGATATGCAGTGATGCAATGCAAGTATCATGCAACAGGGACCAAAGCTGTAGCTGAATAGCCTGAACCCAATCAAGAAAGGTCTCAGATAGACCATCCAGAAGTCCTCAAGCCCTGGTCTCAGATATACCTCAAACAAAGCTCCAATACTGGTCTCTGATAGACCCCATAATCATAACCTGAATGGTCTCTGGCAGACCTCAAAACATTTCTCCCACTGGTCTCTGATAGACCTCAGAACACATCTCCAAATAGTCTCTGACAGACCTCGGAACACACCAACTGGTCTTTGACAGACCTTAGAACACATCTCCACCTGGTCTCTGACAGACCTTAGAACCCTCCATAAATATCCAGGATCCTGATCAAGAAACAAACCGGTGGTCTGAAGGTCTAGTTACCTGCATAACCCTGAATCCCCTCACAGGTGGGTGGCCCTATAACTGGCACAAGGTACGGCATCCTATGCGGTCGTCGGCGTCACAGACTTTCAGGGTTGATGATACGATTCCCAGAAGGAGTGGCATCATCAATTCCTGAAGAGGCCTCACTTAGCCAACTTCCAAATGATCGGTCCCCAGAGTCGACAATCCAACTAACCAGCAACCCACGCCAACCAAAGGAAGGGGCAGGAGGCCAACCAGAGGAACCTCGTCTGAGTGTAGATTTCATGGGACACCAAAGCAAGCAAAGCAAGCGGGCGCCCACTAATTTCTACTCTAATTCTAGGTGCACTCAAGCCCAGGTTCGGCTTCTCACTCAATATCAGAACACCCGTCACACCCCAGATACAGCAATAATAATCAATATATAAAGCTGAAAAATAGAAGGTTAGAAATATAAAATAACTCCATACAAAATCCTCGACGGGAAAACAAGCGCTAGGATCGACTCTCTTAAGGGACGTTGGATCCCAAATGCATAAGAACCATCGCAGTCCTTAGCAGCCAGGGGACGTTGGATCCCCAGCAGAGTCGCCAGCTGTCGCTACTGCGAAAATCGGCGTCGGCTGAACAGAAGAGTCGCCACCGTGCGTTATTTATCCCACGGGAGGGAAAGGAAACGCTCAGAGTAAACCTCGCACAACACGGGAAAGGTATGGTCGTCGCAACCAAAACCTGGGTTCGGGAGTCGGTTACGCAAGGGGAAGGTATTAGCACCCCTCACGTCCGTCGTACTCGACGGGATCCACGCTTGTTTTTGGGTATGGATTGTTATTCTATCTAAACTATAGGTCAAGGGTTAAAAAGAAAATAAAATGAAAATAAAAATGACTCGGCAAAGTATCGCACTTTATGCCTACGTATTCCCGTCTGGAACGAGAAATCAGAGTCAACGTAGTTCGCCTACCTACGGGAAAGGAGGGGAAGGTTGCTCGCTAGGATATCGCATCCTATGCCTACGTACTTCCACACAGCATGGAAGATCAGAGCAAACGTAGTTCGGGCCACGTACGACACAAGCTTGTCTTGGTTGGTTTTATTCCTTCTGAAAAAGGTTTTCTTGATTAACAGTCCCGGCGGGCAAAAATGACGTCTTGATGAGTTCACATTCTTTTACGGAAGAAGTGTCTTTTATTGTGTTTGAAATCTTTATGGTGTTTTTCTGTTTGTTTTGAGGAAGAAGAGACAGAACTCTAACCTACGGTTGCGAAGGGAAACAAACTAACCTAATGTTATCATGCATGGGTTAAGACCTAATGTCTATCATGCTCCTCTCTTGCACAGAGAAAAACAGAGATCCTAAGGGATAGGCAGAAACAGAAACAATATCAGATATACACAGTAAAACAGTAAAATGCATGGATGCAACAGTACAAGCGAGGCAAGGGAGTCCCACTCAACCTCGAACCTGGAAAACAATAGGCAAAAGTGAACAGGATTCACCTTCAACCCAACAGGGTAAACAGCAAACAATACAGTCCAGAAAACCAATCAATACATCAAGAAATGAAATACAGCAAAAATAGACAGCCACAGCAGCTCTGCATCAACATCTGGCTTCAAGTAATCTCCAATCAGCTACAGGCTTCAACAAGCATCAATCTCCATCTTCATGACCTTCAGGCAAGGGCTTTGATCATCAGTCTTCTATCCGCAATGGCTTTTCTTCAAGCTCAAACCTCCAGGATGAGGGATTAGTCACAAGAGTGAATTGGGTGTTAAGCAATCAGTTGACTACCAAGGGTGGTGAACAGACTGCTTCTAACACAAAAGACATTTTCTCTCAAGAGTTCTATCTCTTAGACACTATCACCAAGCCTTCCAAAGGAAGGGGGTGAGTGTCTTAGAGAGACTCTGAATCACAGAGAAGAATGGATGCAGACAAGGCAATCCATGTTTGAGAAACAAACTTTCTAACCTAGAGCTCTGCCTAGCTCCTAAACCCTAGTTCCCCAGCATCTGCTAGCAAGAATCTTCTCTTCAACTCTGGAAGTTGATCTTCAATCTCTGGATCTCCAATGGTCTTCATCTCCTCAAGTCTTCAGCTCTCCCAGGTCCCCAGACAAACCCAATACCCAAACAAGCAAGCAACAATCCCCAGAGGGCACACCACACCAGTCAATCAGATATACAGTAGAGTAATAGCAGTAGGGGAATCCTGACTTTTCTAAGGGGATCTAATAACTACCCATAGCCCCTATAGTCCCATAGCTAAACTATTCAAACCCTAAGTCCTAAGGGAAATGAATTGATTCTCATAAGTCATCACCTAAAACCCTAATTTTATCCATGTTATTCATACTTACACTAATCACCTAAAATTAATTTCTAAAAATGGGAACTAAAATGAATCTACAAGTTCAAAGTCTAAACTAAACAACCTAAAAAGAATGGACAAAAAATATTAAAGAATCTAATAGAACAAAAATTAACAAAATCATGTATGAAATGAAACTATTTAAAATGCTATTTATTTAGAAAATATGGGAAAAATATCAAATAAAAAATAAAATGCAATTTTTATTTTTTATAATTTTCTAGACATCCTAAAGAAAAATATGTAAAAAGAATGAATTAAAAATATGCAATTTTTGATTTATTATGAATTTTCAAAAATGAATGAAAATAAAAGGAAATTAAAAAAAGAAAATAGAAAGAAATAAAGGGAGGGGGTGAGAATAGTAAGAAAACCAGGTTAGGCGCGTTGGGCTTATGAAACTGGGGGGTGTGGATAGCGCTCTGAGCCCAATCCCCCCAACTTAATGAAACGGTGCGTTTGGGATTTCAAAATCTCCCACCAAAACTCAGATTAAATGAGGGTCGTTCGATCCCTGGTCAAGTCAAATTTTCCCTCCAGATCCAAGGGCGCGTGGTTCATCTTCTTCCTCCCTTCGTCTAGGGTTTCAGTCCCCATTTCCATGCATGAGAATTCCACTCAATCTTTCTCCATGATTTCTTGATGAAAACAAAAAATTCCAAGCCCTAAAATACTCTATGAAACTCCAGTAATCCATGCCTAGTCTTAGTTTTCCCTAACTCTCATTACACACTCCAAACAGAGAGCACGAAATTCAGAACACACCATGCTTGCCTGAGATCAAAGTTGCCAGAACTCAAACCTAATGATCAACAGATGTTCTACATGCTTGCCTCATTATTCTATGCCTCAACATATTGATTATAACTCAACATACAGCTTGTTATCGAAGCCAACAGAAATGGTAACCTGTTATTGATCTCCATGAATCTATCCCTAAACCTCAAGAATTGATCCCCTAGGGTTTCTAAACAACATTATCTTAGCCACATGATCTCTAACAGCCAGAACAGTGAGATTCGAAGAAATCTACATACCTTGCACTTGATGATGGTGATGGTAGCTAGACCTCAATTCAACCTTTGATACTTGCTAAAAACAATCTCCAATGGATGAATATGCTTCTGTTTGCAGTGATTTGTGCTGAAACCTTGTGAATTATGCTATTCCATCCTTCATGCAAGTTGGAGTAATGAAGTGGATATGTATGATCCTTGATCAATTCAGCCACTTCTTGGTGTGAATCCTAGGGTTTGAATGATGATGATGATGATTCAATTCAAAGATGTGAGAATTTTGAGAGGTTTGTGAGAGTTTGAGTATCTTGTGGAAGAATAAGAAAAATGGATGAAAATAGAGATTTTTGCCAAATGGGAGCACCAACCCTTGCATGATTCAGCTTGCATGAATATATAGGTTGCATTAGAACCTCCTAGAACATTGGAGAAATTTCCCTTTACACTTTCCCTTTCAATTTGGATTATGTTACTTTCAAATCAAGCAACCATGGATAACTACCAAATTATGACCTAAACTCAAAATTCCACTTTAGCCAATGTTTTTAGAATGCCTTTTCCATTCAAAATGACCTATAATTTTGCATCATTTGGCCAAGATATGAAAAATACCATTTTTTAAGCCATTTTCCTTCATTAAATTCACCAATTTTGAAATCTTGTGCTATGGACATTTCCAATCTCTCATGGTCACTTTTCTAGACTCAAAATGTCATTTGGAGCAAGTTTGATGTTGTAAGTTTTTTCATTTGAGGCCTCCTTGTATGAGTTTTGGACATAGGTTAAAATGACCTGTAATTCACAAATGACCAAAATACCCTTTGCTTGCCAAGACCATAAATTGAGTTCCACACATCATATGAAGGCATACCATACCATTCTAGAAAGCTAAGACAATGAGGAACAATTCTTATGTTGACCAGAAATTCATTTGAAATCTCCTTGAGGGGTAAAAGTTGCTTGGAAGTCAAGTCACTTTCATAGACAAAATTTCAGATACCTCAGATGACCTGTAACTTGCAAGGACCATAACTTGAGTTCTATAAATCTATTTAATGTCTTCCACCACTCAAATTAAAGGTCTTGAGATCCTCTACAAGTTCCATGTTGGACAAGGATCCATTTGAACCTTGCATTTTGACTTATCTTGCTTGGAAATTTGACCTAAACTAGGGGATTTTACATAGAAACCCTAATTTAGAAACTCCTCTTCTCCTTGATTTCTCTTGAATTCTTCTTACCACAACAACATATCCTTATTCTCCATGTCAAATGATGAACCCCCCATCTCTCCAATAGCCCTTAATGCTTTTAAATCAATCAATTGACCTAGGGTTGACCTAGGGTTGACCCAGATGAAACCCTAGTTGACTGTCTTCAACTGTAATACTTGTGATCACATCAACAACTTGTCTTCTTCTCCAAATAACTTTCTAAGCCTCTCATGATATCTAGATGCTCTCCATGCCTTCAATTCACAATTCACAACCCCCTTGTTGACCCTCAGATGCCCTCAGATAGGTAATAGACTCAAGACTTGATCTACTGAACTCTCTGCTCTCAAATTCTTTTCTGATGACTTGAATGAGATTGAATTAGGATAATAACCTCTGGATAGGCCTCTAGAGATGAGAATAATGCTTGATCCCCTGTTGAATGACTTGCCATGCTATGCTATGCAGATGATTAGTCTATGTACATATCTCTATATGCAAATGCTAATGATATTGAAACATAAACCAAGTGAATAAAGTTGAGCAAATTTTAGGGTGCAACAGGGAGCAACCTTGCATAAGGTATAGGAATACTCAGAGACCCACCATATGGTTGATTGGTGGACGAAGCCGATCCTTCCTGTCGTTGGGACAAGATCAAATCTTTGATAAAATTTATCAGACTCCTCTTGGCACATTTTACCCTCTCTAGCTCGTCACTGGGCTTCTGGTTTTCTTGTTCTTGAGTATCCATTATATCCCTGACGGAAGTAGCGAAAGCTTCGATGTTACTCTTCAAACGAGCAACTTCTTCCCGGAGGGCTTGGTTTTCCTGTTCAAGGTGATCCATCCCTTTGAATGCTAGCTTTTGTGATATACTCTCTCCCTTTTTCTCTGATATCACCATAACACATAATGAACCAAAGGACTGACACAACGAAGAATGATATGCCAAATGCTGACGCAAATGTAAAAGCACAATTGGTTTTACAAAACTCAGAAGTTTGATTAGGTAAAAACCCTCATTTCATCCATTGTTGGAAAAGTTACAACTTTTAAAAATACCAGAGATCAGCTGAGTTTTACAAAACTAGTTGTGACATGATATGTTTATGGTGATATGATGAGATGAATGTAAGAATGCACAAACACGGGCAAATGCAAAGATCACACATATGCACAAAAACACAAGCTTAGGTTTAAAGGGCGAGTGTGGGTCCAAGGTCTACCCGTCCCCAAGGATTTGCACTATGGGTTAATTTGTACCTGCCTAATGGGTTCTACAAAGTTCCCAGAGTCAACAACCCATCTTTTAGATATTATCAACTTCCCAAATCACTTGGTAATCGATAATATTCTCAAGAGAGTCTCGTCCAAGTGTAGTATCGCGTATCAACTATTTCGGAAATACTTCCTTATAGTCATCGCACTACGTCCTAATAAGGCCAAAGTGGGGTATAATGTATTCTAAAAGTCCACAGTGTCATGGGCTCCTTCGTTGAAAGTAGCATTGTTTTCACGAATACTCGATCAACAATACTAAACTTTCAAGAGGGCCTACACTGAGCGGTGGTTTCTCAAGTTAGCTTGGTCGGGAATCAACTCCCTATAAGCCTTCTTGAATATACCACCATCCTATCATAAGTGCACTCGAGTCCAAGTATAGGACCGTCTCACCACTCAAAGCACCCAATATCCCACATACAAATATATTGACAAATATACATGTTTAAGCAAATATTTACAAATATAGCATGCAATTAAACAAAATAGGCTAAACCCTCAAATTAAGTCAGTTTTCCCAGTGAAGTCGCCATTTCTGTTGCGGTGAGAATCATGATACCAAGCTATTGATTAAATTGAATCTTAATTCTTAAATTCACAACCAGACTTTAATTTATCCAAAGGAAAGGTCTAAAGAAAGAAAGAACCTTTTGCGCGATGTAACAACAACTCTAAGAGATTCGGGGATCGGGGGTTGGTTATGCATAGGGTAGGTATTTCACATCCTAAACGTCTGTAATACTCTACAGGAACCTTTTGTTTATTTGCATGCTAAGTTGGTAAATGTTTGCTAAGGATTGGGATTGGGATTGGGTAAAAGGTGTAGGTTAAGACCTGAAGATAGTTTCTAAGTTTGCTCGCAAAGACATCGCGTCCTCTGCCTACGTATCCTAACTAGGATAGAATCAGAGCAATCGTAGTTCACCTCACAAGGGATGAAGAACACTTGATTATGATCAAGGTTCAAAGGGGAACAAACATATCCATGCTTGGGTAGAGTTTAAGAAAACTCTTTAGATCTATGTTGAACTCTCAAGAAAGGGGAGTAAGTAATCATATCCATGATTCTTACATAGAGTTAACCAAACTCTATCCTAAAGTTCTACGTTGTGAGACCGATTGGTTCTATCCAGACCAAAAGGTGGGAGAAAGGGGGAAGGTTGCTCGTCAAGATATCGCATCTTGTGCCTACGTATTCTCATTGTCCAATGAGAAATCAGAGTGGTCGTAGTTCGGGCACGAACTACAGAATAAGGGTCAATTGGTTCTTTCCAGACCAAAAGAGGGAGAAGGTTCTATCCAGACCTATGATGTTAATCCTATTGGTTCTATCCAGACCAAAAAGGGGGGGGAAAAGGTTCTATCCAGACCTATGAGTGGGAAAAGGTTCTATCCAGACCTATGAGTGTTGAGCTATCTATGACCCAAGGGTCAATAAACAGACTTTTCCTTTGGAAGGGAAAAAGAGGGGGCAACTGGGACGAGAACTAAAGAGTTCCATCACCTTGGGGAAATAATACTTAACAAAGTAAATGAAAAATTAAGCAAAGTAAATAAGATTACAATCAAGTAAGCATGCATATTACAATAAGCAGATACTTCAAACAAACGCCAATGGTTACAACCGATAATCAAATATCTTAACAAAGATGGAAGCATAGTCTTAACAAAGATTGAAACACGATGAAGGTAACAAACATGTAAACAAATCACAATTTGAAAGTAAACATGTTATAAATTCAAAGTATAACAAATGTAACAACAATATGTATTGATGACAATCAAAGACAAGTAAATTAGTTTAACCTCATAATTTAGGAGGAATACATCATGGGATTATGGTGATAACCAAGGGAGAGTAAAGCCTAATATGTTAACTAACATGGGATGCAAGAAATCTCACAAGAAGAACAAGCACATTTAAAAAGAAATCACCAACAAATAAGATAACGATCTCAAAAAAAGAACAAATTTCCACATAGGAAAAAGGTAACCCAATTAATAATAACAAGTAATATTTTTACACCACATGAAAATAGACACTAAAACAAATACATTGCAAAAAGAATGGACCAAAAAGGGTAAAAAATGAGAGAGTTATGATTTTTTGAAGCTTGGATGAATGAAATGTACAAAACATATTTAACAAGCAAATATAAAAAAGAAAATGCAAGCGGCGGGAGTTGAACCCACGCCCCTCAGCTCACACATGGCGCGCAAGAAAAAAAATAAAAGAAGCAAAAAGGGTTGAAAGGCATAGTTATGAGTAAGTTGCTTACCACTAGGGTGGCTATACATCCGTTGATATAGCCACCCCCATAAACATATAAGGCGCGCTTTGTGAATTTTCTGGGCAAAACCAAAGAACCAAAACCAAGACATTTTTCAAAATGCGTTTTGATGCTAACTTACTCAAATCTTAATGGATTTCAGCAAACTTTAGATTAAACTTGGGTAGAATTGAACAAGGATCATGATGGTACAACTGCTTTTTGAAGATCACACATAGAAAATGAAACACGATGACAGTTGCAAATTTGGTGATTGAAATGCATTTTGATGATTACAAACTGAATCAGGGGTGAACAGGAGGATTGAACAGCATGAGCAAACCATAAAGGTGATATAAAAAGTGTTCTAACAAGAAACTAAAGCAAAACAGCCCTGGATTGAGAAATGACATATGAGTTGCAATTATAAGCATGATATGGACATGTACCAAGATGTTATGATCAAAATACATGAGTTCAAAACCAAAACTAATTTGCACATGTTTGAAATATAGCAAGGGATGAATTACAACAGAAAAGTTGCTCAACAAGTATATAGGCCACAAAATGGTATGTGAGTTGAAAAATGGAGCATGAGTTGAAAACAGCCCACACCAGTTTATGACAGATCTCAAAATCAAACTAAGTTTCAATCAATACACATCCAAAACACTTCATAGAATTATCCCAAAGTAATTGATCTAACAAGAAAACTTATGGGCAATGACAGGCTAATGGGAGCAATAATCTCATTTCAATCAGAGAAAAAAAAACAAGGCAAACAGTTTATGGATTAAGGATCTAAGGCATAGTGTCATGTGATTACAATCATCAAAACTAGATGCTACCATCTACAGCCACTAACAGCAAACTAAGACTCTGCCTCTCTTGGTAGTCAAGTTGATTTAACACACTCTTCAATTTGCACACTTGAAAATTATTGACAATATTGAACAGAAAAAAATGCTACATAACCTGTTACAAAGTTGATGACAACAACAGTTGACAAGCCCAAAACAACCAATGGCAGCCAGTATGATTTGCTATTATGAACATGAATAAACAAATGCAAGATGATAAAAAAAAAGAGTGAGCTACCATGAGTTGATAAACTCTAATTCAGAAACAGTTTCAATCAACAAGCAAGGAAAACTTTTAGCATGGAAACATGATTAAGTATGGTTTTGGCATGGTCATGAATTCAATGTGTGTATCATGATGATCACAAGTTTTTGACAAAAAATGCAAGTTCAGACTTAGAGCAGGATTTTGATGAAATGATGCATATTCTCATGATGTTAAAGCAATGAGTGGACAATGTTCAACTTTACCATACCAAATGCAGTAGGTCCATGAATTTCAATACCAAAATGCAAGCCTTAGTGTACAAGTCAGATGCTGGCAGTAAATGATGCAAGAAGACAATGCTAACATGGTATGTGGACAATTAGTTCAGGTGTAATATGATTATGAAAACAAGATGCACATATCACAAGTATGGAGATGGATGAAACTGAATGCAAAACTTGAGCATAGTTCAACTAAATCAAAATTGGCATTGTGAGTGGAAAGTGCAAGTTAGCTTTAGCATTGTGATGAGGCAGCAAGGTGATTTTCCAAACAGTAAGGTTTTACATCAAAACAAAAGCACACACACACACATAGTACATGATGACAGATGAGTTTTAATTTAAGAATCTAACACCTTATGCCTAAAACATAAATTGGAAAACTTTGGTAATGTGGAATTATCTTGATGAGGGCAGTGGGTGAATTTTCAAAAGATGAGATTTCAAGCCAAAATGATGATCCACACACATCATAAATATGATAAGGAAAGTAATCATGCATTGAAAACAAGCTCATAGCAGTTGGAACAAAGTTTGGTATATTTGTTGAAATGTAAAACAGTCTTAGTGAGCTAATGTAGCAGCAGGTGATTTCATGACAGTTTGAGATAAATAGCATCACACACAAATTTCAAATCAATAGGGCAATGATTCTATGCACATAAATCATGTAGGAATTAACTGAAACAGAAAATGATGTGTTGGTGGTATCAATGATGTTTGAAATGCAAGTGAAGCAATGACAAGTCAGTTTGAACACTTAAGAAGATTTTGAGCATAAAAGCACCATACACATTCTCAAAATAAGTAAACCAATGAGTATCTAATCATAAAGTCAAGCAAAAGTGCTCCAAGCCAAAAATGACATGTTGAACCAAATTGGACAGCAAAATCAAACAAATCTCACAAGATAGCCCTAATGACTAAGCTTCATACTTCTCACATCTCCACCAACACAAACATCATAAACAAAATCAAACATTAACCAAAGACTTAGGATACAAGAAATAGCAAGCATAACAACTCAATACCTAATTCATGATAATGGTAGGCAAGATGACACCAAAGTAACATAATAGCCAAAACAAAAGCCACATTGATTCAAACATGATCAAGGGCAGGGGGATCCTATGAGTAACTTACAAGTTGAGTCAAACATCACTAATGAGCTAGGTCTAACAAGCCTAGGGCAAGCACATCATTATTTCAATATTGACCCCTAAAACCATCACATGACCAAAACTTCACAAACAAGTTAAGCATGAAATCTAATCACAAACTTGGTAATACAAAATCCTCATATCATTTACAAATGACAATATATTAACAAAACAAGCATCATGATCATGGAAACTAGAGTTCTTGACAAAGAACCTCAATGGGGCATCCATGGTATATTTTCACAAAAATCACCACAAAATGACAATACATGATAATGTATGATTAGTAGGGAGTTGGAATGTTACATACCTCTTGTAGACAAGCCTTGAGCAAGCTAAAAAGCTTAGAAACCCAGAGATCCTCCTTCCTTTGCAAAGAGATGAAGCTTGCTTCCTCTTGAAGCAACAAACCAACTTTCAAGACAGTTGGAGTTATGTGATTTCCAGGTGGTGTTTTATGGCTTAGACACTTGAGATATGATGTAT
Source organism: Lathyrus sativus (assembly GCA_963859935.3). Taxonomy (NCBI): domain Eukaryota; kingdom Viridiplantae; phylum Streptophyta; class Magnoliopsida; order Fabales; family Fabaceae; genus Lathyrus; species Lathyrus sativus. The sequence goes on from OZ012735.1 coordinate 876,872,486, forward strand.
AGGAAGTGTTAGGAGTTTTAGAATGGTAAGAAATGGTTTGAGTGAGGATTTAGCTTTCAAAGTGGAAGAAAGTCAAACTAATAGGGTGTGGAGGTTGACTTTTGTGAAAATGATATTTTTGAGAGGTTTGAATGTATGGAAACCTTATATACCATATTTAGGGATTGTGTGGATGATTTTGAGGGACTTGGAGATGGTAGAGCTGGTCTTGAGCAGAGTTTTGCTCAAGACAGCTTTTTGGTGAAAATGGAGATTTTGGAATTTTGAGGCTCTTAAGGAATGAGAGGAGAATGAGAGCTATTGTTTCTCTGGTTTTTTGAGATTTCTCTGGTGTGTCTAAACTCATGGAAGAGGCCTCTATTTATATCCAAAACAAGAGTGAGGGCAGCCTTGGTCTTTTACCACTTTTGGAGGGATTTTCATGAGATTTTTCAAGTGAATCTTGCAAAATCTTCTCACGTCAGCTCCATGGTTCAAAGGAGATCAGAAAAATCAAGTGGAGATGGACATGAAGTGACTGAGATGAGCTATGAAGGTAGGGTGAGTCAACTGCACAGTTTTAGCATGAAAAGTTTCTCTCTCCTTCTTACATTTGAATATTATATTGCACAAGTTGCAACTTGCCATCTCTCTCTCTCTCTCTCTCTCTCTCTCTCTCTCTCTCTCTCTCTCTCTCTCTCTCTCTCTCTCTCTCTCTCTCTCTCTCTCTCTCTCTCTCTCTCTCTCTCTCTCTCTCTCTCTCTCTCTCCAAACCTTACATTTTCTCCATTGCCTTTTCTCTACACATCTGAATATTATGTTGAATCATGATCCAAGGGCTGAGGAGATCTCAAGATGTGAAAAACTGATTTTTGGGAAGTGTTGGAGTATGGTCTCAAGTGTTGACAACCCCAACTTCCATAGTGCATAACTTCCTGCACACACATGTTATTGAGGAGTTATACCACAATTTGGAAAGCCCTTAAGTATCTCTATAACTTTCATGTTTTGGGAATTTCCAAATTCTTGATGGAACTAGGTTGAAAAACCCTTCCAAGTTGCTGAAAAATCACTTAAAGGTGCTAAATAACTTAGAATTTTTCTAAGTTATTTTCCTTCCTAAAATGGATCTTGTCATAACTCCAATTCTATGCATTTTTTGATCATGGACCACTTTGAGACTTTTGTAGGATTTGTCAAGAGCTTTCCAATGAGCTTTTGACCACTTCATTTGAATGTGTGGTTGAGGAGTTATGGTCTTGCCCCTTTCGAAACCCTAATTCCTGATTTTTGCAATTACTTCTTAACCCTTGATCCAATGGTCATGAAATTTTATGGGGAGGTGTAATATGAGATAAGGAACATTTTTTATTCACACCTTGAAGTCAAATTCCTTATTTTTGAAAAGTTGACTTTTCGGTCAACTGTTCGATCAATCGGTGGCTACCGAGTCGATTGTCGGTGATCCGGACATTCTGAGGACTTGAAACTCTTTGGATGGACTTTACTAAGCCACAGGAACTTAATGGACCAAAATCCCACCATTGAAACACTCTTTAAACGAAAACTCAAACTACAGTTGACTTTTTCTCGGCGAAAACCCTAATCGGGTATCTTAAATTGCACTGTTCTCAATTCCCAGGTGACCACCTCAAATTGAATTCATATTTGATCCAATCTGGTGTCTTTGATGATGTGGATACTTAGTTGAGGTTGAATCAATCCAATACGTTGACTGATCAGACCACTGAAATCTCGATTTTGACGGTACGAAACCCTAATTCATCTGCATCTTAACAAAGATAAACTTGAAATTGGTTAAGGTTATTTAATCAAATAAATATGATCCTACAATGGATATGAGGATCTAAGGGGTCAAAATTTGGGGTGCAACACCTTCACATGCTCGTTTCCCTCCCAAAAGGAGTTGGGGGCATTCTTGTACTTACCTGTACTTTCCTACCACTATAAATAGAGGAGTTCTGTTTCATTTCTAATCATCCAAGCTTAGTTACAGAACTCAAGCCATAAATTTCACCTATTATAAAGTGATAAACTTCTCACATCGAGGGGTTATCACACTGTTTAATTGAGTCTGTAATCGAGTTTGGAGCACTTGGGTAGAAGTTAATCCGGCCACCATTTTATTTCAGTCTTTTTACTCCCAGTTGTATAAGATTTTAAAGCCACTCGTTTAGAGCAGGTTTCTGTCTATTTATCGCTTTTTATTTATCCGCTTTTATTTATTACACCGCTTTTATTTCTCGCACCGTTTATTTACCGCACCTTTTACCGCACTTTATTTATTTACCCGCACCATGTTTATTTACTTTACCATGTCCGAATAAATCTTAAAGGCTAGGATGCAAGGATTGTAGTTATAATAGTATTCCATACGGTTGCCGATAGAATTATTTAGGGGTTATTTTAACTTTTAACACTTATTTTCTGTACTTAAAATTTGTTGGGTAAGATCGAAAGCCGTCCAACCTTTAGATAAATTTGGTTAGTTTTAACTGTTCCAAGGAAGCGAAAGCGCTTGGCTCAGTTAATTAGGAATCTTTAATGTTCAAGAAAACCGATTTTAAAACTGTTTTCGGACGCGTTTATGGAATTAAAGTCTGGTTTGCAAGAACCTCTTTTTGTTAAGAATTCCAGGTCAAAATACTTTTCAACTAAGTTAAGAAACTATATTTCTTAAAAATAGGTTTATTAATACTAACGCAATACACGCCTTTTTATAAGTGACAATAAGAGGGATCAATTAGGGATAAACTCGATTCTGATTACGCGAAAGCGACAATTCCCGTTAAATTAGTTCTTTTCATGAGTGGAAAACATTACCCCATAAGGCATCCTATCTGTACACATTTGGAATACTACGTAGCTATATGAATTGCATCTATGCCTGTTATTTCATTATTGAATTTATTTCCGCACTTTACTTTTATTTCGCACAATCCAACCTTCTATTTGACTTGCCTTAGATAAACATTGTAACACTAGCGAACGATAGATTTACGTTTGGTCTTTGTGAGATCGATAATCTTTTGTATTACTTTGACGCTATTCATGCACTTGCGAATCGCCCATCAATTTTTTGGCGCCGTTGCCGGGGACCAATTACATCAAAATTTCGTACCCTATTGTTACACCGTCTAGACTAAGGCTATACCCACCGGTCAATGCGAAGAACTCGCAGCACCAGTACCCTTATAGATCCTTTATAGGAACCTGAACGTTACACTCGCGCACATATCTTATTTCGTAGAATTAAGAAAGCTATGGATGAAGACCGTAACCAAAGACCCCTTAAGGATTTCGCCCAACCATCTAATGACGAACCTAGTTCTAGTATTATGAACCCCAATATCCCTGCTCATAATTTCGAGCTAAAACCATCCCTATCACAATTAATGCAGCAAAACTAGTTTGCAGGACTTGCTACCGAGAACCCGAACCAACATTTAAAAACCTTTATTCAACTAGCTAACACTTTTAAAACCAATGGTGCTACCCCTGAGGCGATTAGGTTAAGATTATTCCCTTTTTCCCTTAGAGACAAAGCCCCCACTTGGTTAGATTCCCTTCCAGCAAATTCTATAACAACGTGGGAAGACCTTAGGAAAGTTTTCCTCGCTAGATATTTTTCCCCGAGCAAAACAACTGTTCTTAGAAACCAAATAACCAGATTTACCTAAAACCAAGGTGAATCACTCTTCGAGGCTTGGGAAAGATATAAAGACCTGTTGAGAATATATCCACACCATGGCCTGGAATCATGGCTGATCATTCATACCTTCTATAATGGACTTCACTATAACACAAAAATGACCATCGATGCCGCCGTAGGTGGCGCTCTGATGAATAAACCTTACCCTGAAGCTTGTGCTCTCATCGAGGATATGGCTCAAAACCATTGTCAATGGGGGATAGAGCAAGCAACGATGGAAAAGAAAGAAGCCCAAGAAGGAATGCATGAGATAAATTTTATAGACATGATGCAAGCCAAAATGGACGCCTTGGCCCTTAAGGTCGAACATATGTACGCAAACCCAGTAGCTGCGGCAGTAGTCTCAACTGAGTGCGAATTATGTGGAGTCAAAGGACATTAATCGGCAGAATGTAATCTGCTGAACGAAACTCATTCAGGAGAGGTCAACTATACCCAAGGGAACCCATTTTCGAACACTTATAACCCTGAATGGAAGAATCACCCTAACTTTTCCTACAAAAATAATAACCCTATCCAAAATCCTGCACCCCCGAGACCATTCGGTTTTCAAGCTCAAAGACAAAACCCGCCTATGCAAGCTGTGCAACCTAAGTCGAACCTTGGGAAAATCATGGAGAACTTTATCACGGCTCAGACCCAGGAAAACAAAGAATTCCTAAACCAGAACATTCATGTAAATGAACTAATTACCCAGTTAGGAACCAAAGTAGACCAAATAGTCATCCACAATAAGATGCTTGAAACCCAGATATCTCAAATAGCTTTAAAACAAGCTCCTGAGACTACACCCGGAGGGCAGTTCCCTGGTCAACCTCAACAGAACCCCCGGGGGCAAGCCAATGCAATCACCTTATGAAGTGGGACTGCTTACGATGAACCGTTAATCCGAAATTGAGCAAACCCAAAACTCATGAGGAAAACATGGTACCCACGAGTGAAGTAGAGGAACCAATGGGATCTGAAAAGCAGAAGGATAAGGACAAAACCAACGAACCACCGCCACCATATAAACCTCCCATACCCTATCTGCAAAGGCTAAAACAAACCAAGATTAATAACCAATACCAGAAATTTATCAAAGTCATAGAGAAACTTCATGTGGAGATTCCTTTCACAGAAGTCATCACCCAAATACCGTCATTTGCAAAGTTCCTCAAAGACATCCTTACCAATAAACGTAGACTTGACGATCCAAAACCTTTAGAATGTAATTCCATTTCCGAAAATAAACTTGTCAAGAAGGAGAAAGACCCTGGGAATTTCTCCATACTGTTGCACCCCAAAATTTGACAAACAATTATTTATCCATCTAGTGTTTGAGAGTTGATACCTTCATCAGGAAGTTCAAGAGATCCTCAGAGGAAGTGGATTGAAACCAGGGTTGTGTGCTTCATAGCTTGAGAGTTGTGGGTACCCCTCAGATGATTCTGAGACTTTGAGAATGAACTGGATGTCTTGAGAAAGCCTATGAGATGTCTTGATAGCCATCATGAAGCCCAGAGAAGTCACTATGCAGGAGTTCAGAAGATTCAACCATGAATGGTAGAATTAGGGTTTTGACTGAGTCAACCCTAGATAACTGAAGATTTGGAGAAGGTTGAGACCTAATCCAAGGTCTATGAGATCATGGAATGATGCATAAAGATGTTATAAAGATGATTCCTAGACCAACTCATCATGATTGAGGGGTTTGAGAAGTTTTGAGTTAGGGTTTCCAAGGATTGTCAGTGAAAAACCCTAATTTGATCCCTATCTTCCAGGCAGTTTTAGCTCTAGATGTGATTGATATCTCATCTTCCCCACAACATGAATGTTGTAGAGCTTGTTCTTAGCTTTAATTTGAGTGGTAGAAGTCCTTGATAGGAGTTACAGAGCTCAAGTTATGGTTTTGACAAATTACAGGTCAGCTGAGGTGTGTGAATCTGGATCCTTGAAAGTCACCCAACTTGCAAACAACTTTTGCCCTAGTAGGATGATTCCTATGATTTCTTGGTCAACATGAATGTTGGAGGGCATCTTCTTAGCTTTAATTTGAGTGGTAGAAGTCCTTGATAGTATTTGAGGAACTCAACTTATGGTTGGAACAAGACAGGGGTATTTTGGTCATTTGTCAGTTATAGGTCATTTTAGCCAATGCCTAAAACTCCTATTTCCAAGCCTCAAATGGAAAAACTCAAAACATGAAAGTTGTTCAAAATGTGATTTAAGTTTAGAAAGAAGGTCACAAATTGTTGGAAAAGCTCATAGCATGGATTTGCATGATTGGTCAAAAATGAACTAAAATGGCTTATAAGTTTAAAAAGTTGAAAATGAAAATTGGTTTGGAAGATCTAGGAATCCAAAATAGGTCATCCAATATATCATTTTGATTGGAAACATCATTTTGAGAACATTGGTTTAAATAGAATTTTGATTTGAAGCTTTAAAATGGGACATGCTTTGGAAAATTGAAACTTGCATATTAAGGCACCTTTGGAAATCATAGCACAAGGCAAGGAAAGGCATGATTTTCACTCATTCCTTCTCAATATCTCACATAAGGAGAATTTCACACCAATTTTGCAAGGTTTAAGGCATGATGCATGAGATTTTCAACTTACCATCACATGAGATTCCAAGACTTTTCTAGATGATTCTAGAATGATCTAGTTGTTTCCATCCATCATTATAAAAAGAGTGAATCACAAGGAGGAAAAGGTTGGTGAAAGTTGCTGAGTTTAGTGGAGAGAGTGAGAGAGAAAGTGCCATTGTTGGATTTCTTCAAGATCAAGCAAGGTTCAATTCCTTCTTCTACAAGCTTCATCCACCTCAACTCTTGCAAACAGAAAGGTGTTCATTATTGGAGGAAGATTTGGAGAAGGTTTCAAGTGCTGAATCAAGTCCTAACACCCCTCACCATTGAAGCTTAACAGGTTGGTATCTTGATCTGTAGGTCCTTAATTATGCACATTCTGTTAGAATCTAGGGTGTAAGATCAACATGCTAGGTTAGAGGAAGATTTTCTGAGAATTAGAGGAAGATTCATGAGGTTTCGTGGCAGGGTACCATTTCTTGCAAGATTGTTAATAAGCTGTGTAAGATGGATTAATGGATATGAAGTGGTTTAGAATGGCTAGGATAACATGTGGAACAGATTTATATCATTAGATTGAAGTTTGGTTAAGGTTGATAGCAGAGAATCATGGTGGAACCCAAGCATTCGTGTGTTCTGTTAGGATGATTTAAGAAGTTTCAGAGAAAGATATTTGTATGGTTGTGTTCGTGGTAATCAATAGTGCATTTTTGCTTTTGGAATTTCTTGATTTCATCCAGCCATCATTGAGAACGATCGAGTGGAAATTCTGGCATGGGATTAGGGTTTTCTGAAAACCCTAGGGTTTATTTGGGGACGATGCACTCTCACTGTTGGATGGCCCCAGATCTTTGACTTCTTCGCATGATCGCACGGCTCCCATTCAATTTCAAAACGGAGGGAAATTTCCAGGTCAAAACGCTGCGTTCAATTAAGTTGTAAACCCTGGGCTGAAGACAGGTCTTGCTATGCACACCACCACAATGGGCCCAATCCAAAAATACACTAAAAAATACTGCTATTTGCACCGTGTCCATAATCAATTTTCTGATGATTTTTCAAGTGATTTTTTGAGCGCGTGGGCTTGATATTCACACCCCCAGGATCTTGGCCCATTATGAAAACAACTGAGGCGCATTACTTTTGATACCCCCTCCCCTTTAATTCAATTCATTTTATTTTCTCATTTTTATATTTTCTTGCATATTCAAAAATTCATATAAAATTCAAAAATTAACATTTTTCATTTCTTCTTTTTTTCACATATTCATGATTTTGTCTAGAAAATTAATAAAAAATAAATTCCATTTTATTTTAGTTTAATATTTTTTTAGCATATTTTCTTGTAAATGGTACATTTAATTAATTTTAGTTGATACTTGATTTTGTCCAATTTGTTTTAGGACTTTCCCTTAGGGTTTTGGAGCCATTCTTTTTGGCATAGTTAGGTATTGGACCCTAGTTTCATGTAGGATTTATCCCTTGATTTTAGAAATTAAAATTGATGTAGTTTGATTGTTAGACATTTAGGTGCTCTAATTAGGGTTTTAAGTTGTATAGGTAGACTTCAACATTTTATTTTTGGGGTTTATAGGCCAAATTAGTGTATGGGGAATATATGGGTTAAGGGTAAGTATGTATAGAATCCCCTAGAATTTTACTAGAATATTGCATGGTGTTTTAGTATTTTTCATTGATTTTTGAATGTATGGATAGTATGTGTGTTGCTTAAAGGCATAAGTTGTATTGTTGTGTTTTCTTTCCTTCTCCTTTGAGTGTGTGAGCTTGGAAGATTGAGTTGAAGACCTTGTGGATCATCATGGAAGCTTTGAAGACCTTGCAGAGGAGTTTAGCATAGCTTTTGTTGTTTTGTTTATAGGTTGATAGGTGCATAGGCAGAGCCCTAGATAGAATATTTTGTTCAATAAACAAGGAGTGCCTTGTTCACCTCCTTTCTTCTCTGTGACATAGAGTCCCTTAAGGGTATTCACCTCTCTCCTTTGGAGGGATTAGTGACCTTGCCCTATAAGGTAGAACTTTGAGAGAGCCTCTCCTTTGATGTTAAGTTCTCAATGGCATCCTTTGGAAGTCAGTGAGTACTGTGACATCCTCACCTCATCTTGTTGACTGAATCTTGTTTGCTGGAGCATTTGAGCCATTGAAGACAGAAGCTGAAGCTTTGAATAGGATGATTCCTTGAAGATTATTGAAGTCTGAAGACTCTGTGAAGATCAAGTTGATGCCTGAAGATCCCTGAAGATAGTGAAGCCTGAAGGTGGAGCTGATCAAAGGAGCTGAAGCTCAAGGGAGAAGATGAGTTGATACTCATGTTGTAGGGTTGATACCTGGAAAGCAAGTGATCTATGAAGTCTGAAGACTGGGTTGCTGCTGGAGGAGCTGAGGCTTTCTTCTGTCTTCTTTGATGTATTGTGTGTTTTGTCTGATTTGTCTGTTGCATTAGACTAAGCCCATTTAGAATAAGTTCAGTCTAAGAGCATGAGTGCATCTGATTGTATTGTTATTGCTTGGCTTTGCTTGCGGGTATTCGGTAGAGCCCAGCTCCCTTGCCCATGTGTTTATTTTGCTTGATAGCATTTCATTTCTCCTGTCTGTATGATTACAGTTTATTGTTTTTGCTTGATAGCATGTTGTTTATTTCAGTATGATTACTGTTATTTCATGACTGGCTTGAGGTCGAGACGAGCTTGTGGAGGCTGAAGCCCCACACACATTTCCTCCCTCACTTGCATTGCATGCATTTTACTGTTAAAGCTGATGCTTTTGTCTGTTTTGGTGTATCATTGACATGATCCCTTAGGACTCTCATTTCCTCTGATGAGGATTTGATGATAGACTTTTAGGTTGAAACCTATGCATGACAACATCTAGGGGTTCCCTGTTCAAACCTCAACCATAGGATGAATCCATGGCATGATAACAGTAGGACTTGATAGTCTCCCTCCTAGTTGGGCCTGTTCTCTTCTCATCTCAAAGCAGTTTAAGATACAGTAATCATGAATGATTTCTTTCGTACGTTACGAGCCTTAAGCTATCTGAGAAAGGATTGTGGGAGAGTTTCTTTTCCACAGTCTGGATGTTTAGTATGGTACCCTTTGGGTGACATGCGACGCATTCACTCTCAGGTCATAGCCTCTAGTGCGGTTGAAATCGCAAACACAATAAAAAACACTTCTTTTAGGAGATAACCCGTAGTTTCCCGAACTACGTTTGCTCTGATCTTTCATACCAGATGAAAGTACGTAGGCATAGGACGCGACGTCCTAGCGAGCAACCTTTCCCCCATAACCCGTAGTTAGCCGAACTACGTTGACTCTGATTTCTCGTTCCAGACGGGAATACGTAGGCATAAAGCGCGACGCTTTTCCGAGTCATTTTTCTTTTCTTTTTCAGCCAGCCTTGATAGGTAGATAGATTATAACCAACCCGTCCAAGTAAACAAACAAGCGAGGATCCCGTCGAGTACGACGGACGTGAGGGGTGCTAATACCTTCCCCTTGCGTAACCGACTCCCGAATCCGGACAATGGTTGCGATGACCTTGTCTTACCCTTTTTCGTCAGGTTTTTCCGATCGTTTCCTTTCCTGCTCTGAGGGATAAATAACGAAAGGTGGCGACTCTTCTGTCATGCCGACACCTTATTTTCGCGCAAGCGACACATACCTTGTATTTTGGGAAGTCATGTCATCAATAAAGCTTTCCTAGATTTAGGAGCTAGCGTAAGCCTCACGCCTCTGGCAGTTTTTGAAAGGTTAAAACTAGGAGAATTGCAAGATGTCACTTCAATTAGCCGACAGATCCGTCAAGTATCCGGTTGGCATATTGGAAGACGTCCCCGTTAGGATCGGTCAACTATTCATCCCGGCCGATTTTTTTGTCATGGACATTAAAGAAGATGATGACATTCCAATCCTTCTAGGCAGACCATTCTTATCAACCACTGGAGCCATAATAGATGTTAAGAGAGGGAAGTTGACTTTTGAGGTAGGTGGCGAAAAGATAGAATTCATTCTATCAAAGTTTCTTATGGCACCAATATTAAAAGATGCAGGTTATACCATAGACATCATCGATGAATGCATTAGGGAGCTAAATTAGAGGAAACCATCAAACTGCCTTCAACCTTCATAAAGGAAGATGACGGATTCATAGAACGCTACATTGATGATAACCTGTACGAATGTTTATCCCTTACCCCATATCCTACACCATGCCTTAAGAAACCAACTTTAGAACTTAAGGAACTACCTAAGAATCTAAGATATGAGTTCTTGGACGAAGAATTGAATCGTCCAGTTATAGTCAATGCTACCTTAAACCAGGGAGAAACAGACCAACTTTTATTTGTCTTAAGTAAATATCCCTCTGCCTTAGGATATAACATCTTTGACCTAAAAGGTATAAGTCCATCCGTGTGCATGCACCGCCACACTCGAGGAAGACTCAAAACCCTCTAGAGAACATCAGAGAAGGATAAACCCTATAATGTGTGATGTTGTAAAAAAGGAAGTCCTCAAGTTACTAGAAGCAGGTATAATTTAACAGATCTCAGATAGTAAGTGGGTAAGCCATGTGCATGTAGTACCTAAAAAGGGAGGCATCACGGTCGTGCAGAACAAAAAAGGAGAACATGTAGCAAAACGGATAGAAGGAGGATGGCATATGTGTATAGATTATAAGAAATTAAACAAAGCTACTAGGAAAGACCATTTTCCCTTACCATTTTTAGACCAAATGCTGGAACGTTTGGCCAGACACTTCTATTTCTGCTACCTGGATGGATATTCAGGATTTTTCCAAATCCCCATACATCCAGAAGACCAAGAGAAAACTACCTTTACATGCCCTTATGGAACTTTCGCCTACAGACGAATGCCTTTCAGTCTCTGTAATGCACAAGCAACCTTCCAACGTTGCATGATGGCAATCTTCGCTGATTACCTTGATGGAATTATGGAAGTATTCATGGATGACTTCTCGGTGTGCAGATTTGATTTTAACAATTGTCTCGCTAACCTTGAGAAAATCTTGAAAAGATGTGTTGATGTTAACCTGGTATTGAATTGGGAGAAATGTCACTTTATGGTCACCGAAGGTATAGTTTTAGGATATATAGTCTCTGAGAGAGGTATCGGAGTAGATAAAGCCAAAATAGAAGTGATTGAAAACCTTAAACCCCCTAACACTGTCAGAGAAGTACGGAGTTTTCTTGGACACGCTGGTTTCTATCGGCATTTTATTAAAGATTTCTCTAAAATAACTAAACCTTTAACCGGCCTCCTAATGAAAGATGTCGAGTTTAACTTTGACGAAAAATGCCTTGAAGCATTTAACTTTCTAAAACAAGCCCTGATCTCGGCACCCATCATTCAACCTGCAGATTGGGACGAACCGTTTGAAATCATGTGTGACGCTAGCAACTATGTTGTAGGAGCTATTCTAGGGAAAAGAAAGGATAAGAAATTACATGTTATATACTATGCCAGTAGAACCTTGGACGCTACTCAGCTTAACTACGCTACCACGGAGAAATAACTTTTTACCGTAGTTTTTGCTATGGATAAGTTTCGATCCTATCTGGTAGGAGCCAAAATCATAGTTTATATAGATCATGCTGCCATACGTTACTTATTGAGCAAGAAGGATGCCAAACCTAGGTTACTTCGATAGATCCTTCTGTTGCAGGAGTTCGATCTGGATATTAGAGACAACAAAGGCACAGAAAATATAGCTGTCGACCACCTTTCTAGGCTTGAGTATCTAAAACCAGACCCACTCCCCAATAACGATGATTTTACCTATGACAGGTTAATCGCTAGGATAGAAACCATAGAAGAAAGTAACCTAGAACCTTCTAAGAACCCTGAGAGATCTCTAGCAGTAAGCAACGTACCTTGGTACGCAGATTTTGTGAATTACCTAGCTACATATTTTATACCTCCTGATCTTAACTACCAGCAGAGAAAGAAGTTCTTTAGCAATGTAAGACACCTCTATTGGGACGAACAACTCCTTTTTAAAAGAGGCACGGACAGTATTTTCCGTCGTTGCGTCCCAGAAGAAGAAGTAAGAAAGATAATAGAACACTGCCACTCTGCACCTTATGGAGGGCACTCTAGCACGTCTAAAACTCACGCCAAGATTCTAAGAGCAGGCCTGTTTTGGCCAACAATGTGGCGTGATATACACACCTATATAGCCAAATGCGATCGGTGCCAGCGTACTGGAAACATCTCAAGACGTGACGAAATGCCTTTAAGGAACATTCAAGAGGTAGAACTCTTTGATGTTTGGGGCATAGACTTTATGGGACCATTTTCGTCTTCCTTAGGAAACAAATATATCTTAGTTGCAATCGATTACATGTCTAAATGGATCAAGGACATAGCTTCTCCCACCAACGACACACGAGTAGTCATTAAGCTGTTTAAGAATTACATTTTCCCTAGATTCGAAACCCCCCATCTTGTTATCAGTGACGGTGGATCGCATTTCATATCAAGAATCTTCAAAGCCTTTCTTAACTTACAAACAATTCCAGCAGCAATCTGTCCATTGTAACCAGGTGGCAACTCCATGTATATTTCTTCTTCAAGGTCTCCATGTAAAAAAATCATTCTTCACATCAAATTGTTGCAGGTCCCAATCATGATTTGCTGCTAATGACAATATTACTCTGACCGTGTTCATCTTAGCAACCGAGGAAAAGGTCTCCAAGTAATCAATTCCATAGGTTTGAGTGAAGCCCTTTGGCCACTAATCTTGCCTTATAACATTCAATGGTCCCATCAGCCCTGTACTTTACTGTATATACCCACTTGCATCCTACTAGTTTTTTTTCAATTGGTAGGGTGACAAGTTCCTAGGTCCTATTCTTGCTTAACGCCTCCATTTCCACATCTATGGCTTGTTTCCATTTCCTGTCAGATAATGCTTCAAATACAGAGGAAGGTGTGTGTGTGGAGTTGAGGTTTGTGAGGAAGGTTTTATGGGTAGGTGAGAATTTTTCAAAGGATAAGAAATTTGACAGTGGGTAAAGTGGTTGTTGGGTGCATGTTCTAGTTCCCTTTCTAAGAGCAATGGGTAGGTCTAAATTTTGGTCCATCTGTGCTTCTAAATTTTCAGAAACAAACTCATTAGAATCATTAGAGTTTATAGGATTTGAAAGTGTTACCTCATGCAATGATGATGGGTTGGACTCTTGGACATTTTCAGACTCTAGAATGGCATTTTCTCTCCTTGAATATACCAGATTTTTCCCAAATCTTCCACCATTAAGTGTCGGTTCAGGTGCAGGTCTTGTTGTTGATTCAGGTTCAGGTGCAGGTCTTGTTGTTGATTCAGGTTCAGGTGTAGGTTCTACCGTTGTTTCAAGTGCAGGTCCTGCTATTGTTTCAAGTACAAGTTCTGCTCTTCTCTCAATTTCAGGGACAGCAATGTCGTTTGTCCCAATTTCAGGTCCAGATGTCATATTTGGAGGCATGAGAGTCTCATCTTCCTCTCTTACATTCTCCCCCTGAAGATGAGGTTTCTTGAAGTAACTCTCTTGTTCGTTGAAGGTTACATCTCTCGACACATAGACTTTTTTTTATAGAGGGTGAAAACATTTGTATCTCTTTTGTGTGGTAGAGTACCCTAAGAATACACATTTGACAGCCCTAGGGTCTAATTTTCTCCTTTCATTACTATGAACATGCACAAAGGATACACACCCAAATATTCTAGGTTGGAGTTTATTTGTAGGATCCAAGTGTGGATAGAATGAGGATAGGACTTCCATGGGGCTTTTAGTGTCTAAGGTTTTAGTGGATAACCTATTGATTAAATAGGTGGCAGTAAGAAGGGCTTTCCCCCAAAATCTCTTAGGGACATGGTTTTGAAAAAGTAGAGCTCTAGTTTGATTTAATAGGTGCCCATTTTTCCTTTTTGCAGTCCCATTCTGTTGGGGTGTGTTCACACATGAGGACTCATGTATTATCCCTTCCTTTTGGCAAAAAGAGTTTAGTACAAGGTTAAAGTAGTCCTTGGCATTATTAGACCTAACTCTTTTGATAATGACCCCTAATTGATTTTTAATCATTGTGACAAATTGAAAAAATACAGAGCTAACTTCAGATTTTTGTTTTAATAGAAAAACCCAAGTCACCCGGGTATAATCATCTATGAAGGTTAAAAACCATTTAGCACATGAGATATTAGGAAAGTAAGCAGGACCCCATACATCAGTGTGAACAAGAAAAAAAGGGAAATGACTCATCTTATTGCTAATGGGAAATGACTCATCTTATTGCTAATGGGAAAAGGTGCACGCTTGTGTTTAGCAAGCTCACACACATCACAATGGAGACTTTCCACATTTAAATTTTTAAACAAGAAAGGGAAAAGCACTTTCATAACTCGAAATGAAGGGTATCCTAGCCGACAATGGTATAGTTGCACTTTCTCTTTGTTGGTCATGATGGATTCAGATATGAGAGGGCAGCTCCTGGTAGGCAGATTAGGATCCTCCATGTAGTATAGGCCATTCCATTCTCTAGCATGTCCAATCGTCCTCCCCGAGTTCTTGTCCTGCAGTATACAAGAGTTGTTATGAAAAACAACATTACATGAGAGATATTTTGTGATTTTTTGTATAGAAATCAGATTGGTAGACAATTTAGGGACATGAAGGACATTTTTTAATGTTATGGATGGGTTTATTTGGACCTCTCTTTGTCCTGCTGCAGTCATAAGGGTTCTATCTGCTGTGGAAATTTTCTTGTTGCTAGGACATGGGGAATATGTGGAGAAATATTTGGGTAGAGGGGTCATATGGTCAGTGGCTCCAGAGTCTAATATCCAGTAATGTGTAAATGGTGTATCTGAAATATTAAGCCCAAAAGAAAGTGGAAACTTACCGGAATATGTTAAGGAGCATGTAGCTGTGGGCTTCTCCAATTTACTAAGGAATGATCTTACTCGTTCTATCTCTTCATGATTCAGCTGTCCATATCCTTTACTTTGTCCATGACTGATGTATGCTTGCCCTTGTCCTCCCTTTTTTGGAGGGCCTCCTTTCGGCCCCCATTCTCGGCTTGGGGTTTCCCATGTAATTTCCAGCATTTCTCCCTTGTGTGACGCGACTTGTTACAGTGGGTACACCAGATATCCTCATGTTTTTTCTCCATATTGGGAACCCCTCTTCTCCTTTGGTTAGCAACCATGATTGTTTCTCCTTCAGCTATCATTGCAGAACTTTCAGTTATTGAGGTCTTCAACATCAGTCATATCCTGCTTTCTTCACTCCGGATAATGGCTACCACTTCATTAAGCCCTGGGACTTTCTCTTTTCCCAGGATTTGGATTCGAACCTTGTCATATTCAGGATTAAAACCTACCAAAAATCATAGACTCTATCTTGTTCAATATACTCCTTAAGGATTGCTGAGTCTTCCGAACATTTTGCTTTTATAACTCGATAGTGGTCCAATTCCATCCATAGAGACTTGAGTTGATTAGCATACTCTGTAACAGATTTGTTTCCCTGTTTGGCAGCCACGGTTTTCACCTTTACATCATAAATTTGAGCAACATTGTTGGTCTTATAATAAGTTTGTTCTACTGCCTCCTAAATTTCCTTTGTTGATTTAAGGAACATGCAGGTATCACTAATTTCTGGGACCATTGAATTCCACAGTCGCGCCATGATCATGGAGTCTTTTTCATCCCATGATTTAAACTTGGGATCTGTTTCAGCAGGTGGACTATCAGTCAGGTGACTGATCTCTCCTTTTCCTTTCAAGATGGTCTTAATGAGTTGAGACCATTTGAGATAATTCTTCCCATTTAACCGATAAGTAGAATGAACATTTTTCAACTCTCCAGCGGTTTGCGGTCTGCCCCCAGTTTCCAGAATATGATCCACGATCTCAACCATGACCAGCTGCGATCAAGGTAGAGAGAGTTGCGCCGCAATGAAAGCTGCGACAAGGTTTAAAGGTAGCGCAACAATGAAGGCTGCAACTTAGGGTTTATAGGCACGGTCAGAGACTCCTAAGGATCGGGAGCTCTGATACCATTTTAACTTTAGAAGAAATAATATTCTTATTATATTTCTTATGAGGTCACAAGACCTATATATATATACATGAACCTGCAGTCTATTTTACGATGGCCTTGTCCGACCTCGTTTCAAGTAGCCTAGAGTCTTCCCACTCATTAAGGGGAAGGGGTGTTTGTGTGTGTTTTTAATCTCTTAGATATTGGAAGGCTAATATCTTCAGGATTTATATCTTTTGGTTTAGATGTCACTATGTTAAAATAGACTTGCCAATACATTTTTATAATTCAATGAAAAAGGAAAATCAACCCTTTAAAGCTAAGTAGTTGTCATTAGCATATAAATATTATTATAAATCATAATAGAAGATTGTTATTTATAAAGTAGTAACGAAAATACAATGATAAATTATGATTATAATATATGGGTGAATATTCTCGCACAAGATTAATTCTTAAAAAATAATTGATTTATTTTAAACTAGTAATTACTTGACAGCTTATTCCTAAATGCACCCTATATGCCACTACATAATTCCTCATGACATTTGTCATTCATTATTCTTCAATATATTGTGTGAGTTTTGATAGTAATAAAATTTACTTATAAGTATATTATTACATAGATATAATGCAAAAATAAATAAAATCCTTTTGAAGTTTGTAATGTATATTTAACTAGTAACTATAAGAAGAAAAAAAATAATATGATTTGTTTTATTTTCTAAATAATATTTGGGAAGATATTAAATTTAGTAGTCCATTTTCAAAAATAATAGTTTAAAATATTTAAAATACTATTTATAAATAAGAAATTCTAAAAAAAGAAAAAAGAGCGCATAATAAAAAAAAACACATGCAAATCTTCTAATAAAGAAAAACAAGGGAAATAGCTGTGTGAGATGGGATACTATTGGTTTCATCTGTTAAAACGATTGAATGATAAATAAAGAATTCTATCAAAACATAGCAACAAGTAGTCGTTGTAGTATAGTGGTGAGTATTCCCGCCTGTCACGCGGGTGACCCGGGTTCGATCCCCGGCAACGGCGCTTTTTATTCTTTATTTTGTTCATTTCGTATTACAACCATACTGGACCGGATTTTAAATAATTTTGGGCCCATTTAATGTTTCATTTCATTGCATAAAAATAAACCAGAGCATATTCGTGTAACCCCACACTAAACAAACTATACCCCTTCAAGTTCTTTGTTCATATGTTTCTACCTCTTTTGGTATTTATTTAAAAATTGTAATAATCAAATCATTTATATATTCAACATTAGATCAAAATTGTTAAAACTATTATAAACACCACTTTATTGGTTTTGTTATAGATTAAAAGAAACCGATTTTTATTTTTATGTTTAAATAAAATAAGTTTTTATGACATTTTTTACAAAAATAACAGTAGTTATTTTAAACTAATTTTTTATATATTAAAATAACCTTGGCTCATGAGGTGCAAACGTTTTAAACTTCAATTAATAAAATTTCCCATATTTCAATTAATAAATGTATATTATTAAAATTATAATATATATTATAGTATTATACTCTTTCCGTTTTATTTCGTGTTTTTATAAAAATATGTTAAAATATTTATTTTATTAATAAATAAAATATCATACAATTTTAATAGTTTTTGTTCTTTATTGTTGAAATTAGATTATAATTTTATTTTAATACTTAATAAATCATGTATATTTGATAAATATTTCATCATAAATGTGCATCATCACTCTTATCCATGCATACACATGAATATTTTAGGTTATGAGTAGGAAAAACATGTGCGCTCTAGGTGGCTATGGGGGAAGAAATTATCAAGGGATTATTAATTTCAACAAGAAAACACATTGTCCTTTGACATGAATGATTTCTTTCGTACGTTACGAGCCTTAAGCTATCTAAGAAAGGATTGTGGGAGAGTTTCTTTTCCACAGTCTGGATGTTTAGTATGGTACCCTTTGGGTGACATGCGACGCATTCACTCTCAGGTCATAGCCTCTAGTGCGGTTGAAATCGCAAACACAATAAAAAACACTTCTTTTAGGAGATAACCCGTAGTTTCCCGAACTACGTTTGCTCTGATCTTTCATACCAGATGAAAGTACGTAGGCATAGGACGCGACGTCCTAGCGAGAAACCTTTCCCCCATAACCCGTAGTTAGCCGAACTACGTTGACTCTGATTTCTCGTTCCAGACGGGAATACGTAGGCATAAAGCGCGACGCTTTGCCGAGTCATTTTTCTTTTCTTTTTCAGCCAGCCTTGATAGGTAGATAGATTATAACCAACCCGTCCAAGTAAACAAACAAGCGAGGATCCCGTCGAGTACGACTGACGTGAGGGGTGCTAATACCTTCCCCTTGCGTAACCGACTCCCGAATCCGGACAATGGTTGCGATGACCTTGTCTTACCCTTTTTCGTCAGGTTTTTCCGATCGTTTCCTTTCCCGCTCTGAGGGATAAATAACGAAAGGTGGCGACTCTTCTGTCATGCCGGCACCTTATTTTCGCGCAAGCGACAGCTGGCGACTCTGCTGGGGACTTGATAGTTTCCTAGGGATCCAACGTCCCGAAAGCGAGTCAATTTTGGGATCCAACGTCCCTTAAGAGAGTCAATCCTATCGTTTGTGTGTTTGCTTGTTGGGTTGCGTTTATTTATCGCATTTTTACTTCTCGCACTTTATTTCCCGCATTTTATAAAAATATGATTATTTGTGCTGTTGTGGGATGGGAGTTCTGATTGAGTGAGAAGCCAGACCCAGGCTTGAGTGCACCATAGACTTAGAGTGGAAATTAGTGGGCGCGTGCTTGCTTTGCAGGCACTAGTGTCTCATGAAATCCACGCTCAGACGAGGTGCATCCGGTTGGCTTCACTTTCAACCCTTTGGGTTGAGACGGTTGCTGGTTTGGTGGATTGTCGACTCTGGGGACCGATCATTTGTGATTCAGCTAAGTGAGGCCTCTTCAGGACTTGATGATGCCACTCCTTCTGGGAATCGTATCATCAGTTTTGAAAGTCTGTGACGCTGATGAACGCATAGGATGCCATACCTTGAGTCAGTCTAGGTCCATACCTGTGAGCGGGACTGGGTTTATTGCAGGAAACTTAGACCTTCAGACTACCTGGTTTTCTTGACAGTGAATCAGTTATGTTGGGTTCTCAGTTGCAGACATGTTCTTGATAGAGTAAGAGGTTTTTGATCAGAGGATCTTGTCGCCGGATGTTTGTCTGTTCTTGATAGAGCAGGTTTTGATCAATATGTTATCATCAGTGGTTTGTTCTGGACGGAGCAGATTTTGAGTGAGGTCTGAAGACTTCATCGGCAGATGTTATTTGTTCTTGATAGGGCAGGTATTGAGTGAGGTCTGAAGATCTCATCGGCAGTTGTGTGTTTGTTCTTGATAGGGCAGATTTTGATTTGGGGTCTGAAGACTTCAACAGATGTTCCTTGATCTTGCACCCGGGGTCCTTATTATCAGTCATTTACTCTTGCCAGAACAGAATTTTGATCTCGGTCCCATCAGATGGTTATTCTCAGCAAATCAGATTAGTGGTCTTACACCGGGGTTTCCTTCTCATCAGTGACTGTTGATACCGAATCTCCACAGCAGCCACCTGGATATATTATTGCATGCCTGCATTTTTGCATTAGTTTACGCATTCACCTGCATTCCATTAACGTGTGTCTGTGTTGCAGGTACCGTTTCCCCGATCCAGGATTTCTCGCCTTCTGCTGTTATTATGGCCTCTCTCAGGAAGACTGTTGCGTACAAGTTCCCGACCCCCGATGTGTCGAAGCTGACTGGTTTGGTAACCCTGGCAGGGGATTCTGTGAAGGATAGGTTCAGGAAGTCCTATGGCAAGTTGTTTAGTCTGGTTTGCAAACCTTCTACGTCCGAGTTGAATGGGTTACATGCTCTTCTGCAGTTTTATGACCCTCCCTTGAGGTGTTTCACTTTTCATGACTTCGTTCTCGCGCCGACATTGGAAGAGTATGCTGATATGCTGGGTGTGTCTATCAAAAGGCAGATGCCTTTTGTCCACATGGATGCCGAGCCTGATCTGGTTAGCTTGGCTTCCTCACTCCATTTGAGCGCTTCTGAGTTAGTAGTGACGAGCTGGAACAAGGTCCCAGGGTTCTCTCTGCAGTTTCTGATAGCTAAGGCTCAGCAGTGTGCTAAGGACAAATGTTGGGACGCCTTCAACGCCATCCTTGCTTTATGCATATATGGCATCATCCTATTTCCCAACATGCCTGATTTCGTGGATTTTGATGCATTCCATATCTTCGCCTCAGGGAATCCAGTCCCTACTCTGATCGGAGACGTTTACCACTCAGTGCATTACAAGAATGAGAACCGGAGAGGGAAGAATGTTTCATGCTGCGTACCGTTGTTGTACAAGTGGTTTGATAGTCATTTGCCCAAGAGGGGTTCTTCTGTCTTGTCTGCAGCCACAGCTGAGTGGCCTGAGCGTCTGATGAGCTTGTCGGCAGAAGACATTGTTTGGTTCGTTGACAGAGGCAGGTTAGGCACCGAGATGATCTTCAGTTGTAGTGGGTTTCCTAACGTACCTCTGATAGGTAGGAAGGGTTGCGTCAACTATAACCCATCATTGCTAGTTCGTCAGTTTGCATATGCTTTGAGGACTCCACCGAAGGAAGAAGAGGTACAGGAATCTCTGTACCTCACGGGTATTCTCGAGGGGGATTTGTTGTCCAAGCTTCAGTATGCGTGGAACAATATCAACACGAGAGGAAAGCCTTTGTTGGGGAAGAGCAACAACCAAGCTTACCCTCCTTATTCAGATTGGATCAGAGCCAGAGCCAGCACTATAGGGATGCCATTCCCTCATATCAGACCGGAGAGTCCTCCACCAGTCGAAGAGCCTACCGCTGTGCCCATTCATCAGCACAACCAGGTATTAGCCGAGCGGGAGGAACTAAAGCGGGTGAATGCAGAATTAGAGAAGGAGTTAGCTCAGCTTCGAAGCGAGAGGAACGAAGCCGTGCATGCTCTCAAAAAGCAAACAGAGTCGGTGAGCCAGCTGAGTGCAGACTTGGCAAAGCAGATTGCTGATCGGGAACGCTTAGGTCAAGACTTCAGAGCTGCTAATGATGTGCTGGCTACGAAGAAGCAGCATTTGGAGGAAGCATACCGAAGAATATCTAAGTTCGACCAGCATTGGAAGACTTCTATGGCCACCAGGAAGGAGCGAGAAGACAAGCTGATGCTGCAGATTTCTAAGCTAGAGACCGAAGTGAAGGACAGTGAGTGGAGGTTTGATGAAGAGACCGCCCGTAGGTACTCCGCTGAAGCCCGTCTCAACAAAGCCATTGCTAGCCTGAAGGAGCACAAGCTGATGTTTGAGTCTAAGAAGCGGAAGCTGGAAGATTGCTTTGGCGAAGGCGCTTGGGAGAGTTCAGTTCAGGGGCTTCAGCATACTATCAGGCAAAGGGAACTACTCGTTGAGGGGTTGCTCACTTCGCCAGATCATTCGGAGACAAAGGAGTTATTAGCAGAGTATCGCGCCCGTGGCCGTGCTTGACTGGTTATATCCCTGTTATTTTTGATCTTTGATGTATGTTGACCATCACCAGGCTTGTTGGCTGAGGTCATGTTGTTGATTTGTACTCACTGATACTGTGTACTGCCTCGACAGGCCTTTCCATATATGTATGAGATTGATGTTTCCATGATTGGGCTCAGATTTCTTCTTCCTCTTGTTATTATCAGCACCGTCACTAAGGCACTAGGATCGGGGAAAAATCTCCCACGCGCACAGACACACGCATGCATCTGCATGAAGCATATTTGCATGGTGTATATCTTATTGCTTTTCCTAACCTTTATTATTGACAGGTTTTTCAGGTTCCGAGCTGCTTTCGATCTCCAGGATTGATCAAAGACTCATCCACCGCTACTCAACTCGCGCTAATCAGACGAGAATCATGGACCAGGTACAGTCAGATGTTCAAGAGCTCCGTGAGCGGATGGATCGTTTTATGGAGCTGATGCAGGTGGTCGCAAATGGTCAAGATCAGCTTCGTACTCTGGTTCAACCTCTGATCTCCAGGGTTGACAGTAATGGCATACTTCATGGAGGGGCCGTGCCTACTCCTCCCCCGGGGGAGACTCCACAGAACGTTGTTCCTGCTGCCGGGGGCAACGGCAGTGCTAACGGCAATCTGATGACTAATCTCGGACTCAACGCGGCCGGCGCCGTAAATGGTAGTTTGGGAGCCAATGTTACCATGGGGCCGGTCAACGGCAATGCTGGTGCAGGAAATCTGGTGGTGCCTCAACCGTGGCTGGAGGACCATCAGGATGACATATTCTCTCAGAGAGGCGTAGAGGCAGAGTTGAATGCCGAAGCTCGACTCAGGTTTAAGGCGCTGGAAGACAAGATGAGAAGCATAGAAAATCAGAACACATTGGGCGTTGACATGTCCAACCTCGGGTTGATTGCTGACTTTAAAGTACCCCACAAGTTCAAGGTGCCCACCTTTGAGAAGTATAAGGGCACTACTTGCCCCCGGGTCCACCTTCGATCTTATTATAGAAAGATGTCCGCTTATTCTGACGATGAGAAGCTGCTGATGCACTTCTTTCAGGATAGTCTTTCTGGCCCATCACTCGAGTGGTATATGGGTTTGGAGCCCGCTACGGTGCGCACCTGGAAAGATCTTGCAGAAGCGTTTGTTCTCCACTATCAATATAACAGCGACTTGGCTCCCAACCGAGTTCAGCTCCAGAATCTCTTACAACGGAACAATGAAAGCTTCAAAGAATACGCCCAGCGGTGGCGTGAATTGGCTGCTCGGGTTCAACCGCCGATGGTTGAGCGCGAGTTGGTACAAATGTTCGTGGCTACCCTTCCTGGAATCTATTATGAAAAGCTGGTCAGTGGCATGCCGGGAACATTCTCGGCTCTCATCACTTTGGGCGAGCATGTTGAGAACGGTATAAAGATCGGAAAAATTCAGGGCGAATCATCCTCAGCTGGAGGAGGTAGCAAGAAACCCTATACTGACAAGCGTCGAGAGGGAGATGCCAGTGCTGTTACTAATGCTAGGAGAAAGGGCAAGGGCCCTCAGCCTCAGATTGCTAGCATAAACATTCCAGCTGCTCCACCGCAGCCGCAGCAGCAGCAACCTCAGCAGCAGAATAATCAGGGGTATAAAAGATACCAGAATCGGGCTCCCCTGTCAAGCCGTCAGTTTGATACCCCACCTATGTCATATGCACAGCTTTTGCAAACGTTGCTCCAGCTCCAATTAGTTCAAAAGAGGACAATGGCTCCCTTAACAGGGGCACCACCACCGGGGTATGATGCCAGTGCTACTTGTGAATTCCATACTGGGGCACCTGGCCATACGATTGAGAATTCTAAAGCTTTTAAGCACAAAGTCCAGGACCTGGTGGACGCCAAGGTTATCAACTTTTCTGACAACGTGCCCAACGTCACCAAAAATCCAATGCCTCATCATAAAGGGGGCGGAGTGAATGCTGTTATCACTGAGGAGAGTTCAGACTTGCTGACTGATGTCAGGGATTTGAAAACGCCGTTGAGTTTTGTCAAGGCTAAATTGCTAAAGAAGGGCTTTTTCCCTGGATGCGGAGAATTATGTATGGCTTGTGTTACACTTCCTGACGGATGTGAGCAGCTGATCGAAGGTATCCAGAGTCTGATGTCCGAGGGTATTTTGCAATTCAGCCGGAGCGTTGAGAGTGCATCAGGGGAAGTTGTGCTGAAGCAGGCAGGCGAAGTTGCTACCATTACCATTCCTCGCCACCCTATTACCATTTCTGCGCCTCGTCCGCCTACCATCACCATCACCAGGGCCGGACCAATCCCATTCGAGAGTAACAATGCCGTTCCATGGCATTATGGCGCCGAAGTTTATTGTAATGGTCAGAAGATAGAGCTTGAGCCGTTCGGGTCAGCTATGCAGAATCTTACTGAAGTCAGTGGTATCACTAGAAGCGGAAGGGTGTTTGCGCCAGCAGAGGTTGCAGCAGAGAAAGTGGTCCGGGCTGATGCTATGGATAAGGGTAAAGGTAAAGCTGTTGAAGAGGTCCCTGCAGGGGCAGAGAAGGACTTGTTGGTTAAAGATGCTGAAGAGTTCATGCGGCTAATCAAGAAAAGTGACTACAAGATTGTAGATCATCTTCATCAGACTCCGTCAAAGATCTCGATTCTTAACTTGTTGCTGTGCTCTGAGGCGCACCGCAATGCATTGCTGAAGGTATTGAATGTTGCGTACGTGCCGCAGGAGATATCAGTAAATCAACTCGAGGAAGTAGTGGCCCATGTTAATGCTGGTAATGGGCTGGGATTTACAGATCTAGAGCTGACTTCTAAGGGAAGAGATCACAACAGCGCCTTGCACGTCTCAATAGAGTGCAGAGGCACGATTATGTCACATGTCCTGGTGGATACGGGTTCCTCGCTTAACGTGCTTCCGAAGAAGGCACTGATGAAGTTGGATACCCGTGGACTGCTGTGCACGCCCAGTGATCTGGTCGTGAAAGCCTTTGACGGAACCAAGCGCCACGTCTTCGGAGAACTGACCCTGCCAATTCAAGTTGGTCCAGAGACGTTCAATGCGGTTTTCTACATCATGGATATCATGCCCGCCTATAGTTGCCTCTTAGGTCGGCCATGGATCCATTCTGCTGGTGCCGTGACGTCCACGCTGCATCAGAAGCTTAAATATGCTGTTGGGGGCAGCATAGTGACAGTCTGTAGAGAAGAGGACATCATGGTAAGCCACCTGTCGTCCTTTAAATACGTGGAAATGGATGGTGAGATCCATGAGACTCTTTGCCAGGCATTTGAAACCGTCAGGGCGAAGGAGGTGGCTCCTGTCGTCGCAGAGAAGCAAGAGTTGAATCTCTCCTCGTTTAAAGAAGCTCGGGCCGTTGTCGAAGCCGGCTCCACCCCAGGCTGGGGGCATATCTTGGATATACCAATCAAACAGGATAAGTTTGGATTGGGATATTCTCTGGAAGCTGAAGCTTCATCCTCTTCTGGCAACTCGTCTCGTGGGAAAGGGCCGATCCTATTCACCAAGGGGGGAGTAATTTTCAAAAGTATCAACGCTGCGTCAGAGGACAGCGGTGACAGCGATTGCGATCTTGACGCCTGGATTCAACCGAGCAAGTCGGGCGAGCGCCTCCACAATTGGACCATCAAGGAGATTATCAAGCTGACAAGTGAAGAGTAATGATTTGCTTTTTACAATCTTTGTACAACCCTATGTCCTGCCCGGGGCATAGTGGTTTTACTGCCAGGGCCTTGTTGGATTATGTATATGCATTTTGTTAATAAATGAAAGGCGTTTTCTTCGTAATCAAATATTGTGTTCTCTGTTATTCCTATTTTATGTTTATTTCGAAAAACAGCAAAATGGCAATGAGGTTCGTGCTGACCTGCATATTCCTGCTTTAAACTTAACCCTTGTTATTGCAGGATCCACGTAACAGATGACATCGACTCTGGACCCTCTACGGCTCACTACGACTTTGATTGCCCGATCTATCGAGCCGAGGATGAGATTGATGAAGACGAAGACCTTCCGGAAGAATTGGCCCGCTTGTTGAGACAAGAGGAGAAGGTTATTCTGCCTCACGAGGAGGATATTGAGATCATAAATCTGGGTTCTGAGGAGCTCGTCAGAAATGTCAGAGTGGGGGCTGCGCTGCAGAATGATGTCAAGCATAGACTGGTCGAGATACTTCGAGAGTATAGGGACGTCTTTGCTTGGTCATATGAGGATATTCCCGGACTTGACACTGATATCGTGGTTCATCGCCTGCCGTTGCGAGAAAATTGCCCTCCAGTCAAGCAGAAACTCAGGAGGACGAGACCAGACATGGCTGTAAAAATCAAAGAAGAGGTCCAGAAGCAGTTGGACGCAGGATTTCTAGCCGTTACCACTTACCCTCCGTGGGTCGCCAACATAGTGCCTGTACCGAAGAAGGACGGTAAGGTACGCATGTGCGTCGATTATCGGGATTTGAATAGGGCGAGCCCTAAGGATGATTTCCCGTTGCCTCATATCGATGTGTTGGTCGACAATACAGCCCAGTTTTCCGTGTTTTCGTTCATGGATGGCTTCTCCGGTTACAATCAGATTAAGATGGCACCGGAGGACATGGAGAAAACGACGTTCATCACCCCCTGGGGCACATTCTGCTATAAGGTAATGCCCTTCGGTCTGAAGAACGCAGGGGCCACTTACCAGCGGGCAATGATAACTTTGTTTCATGATATGATTCATCATGAGATCGAGGTCTATGTTGATGCCATGATTGCAAAGTCCCAAACGGAGGAAGAGCATCTGGTCAACTTGTTGAAACTTTTTCAGAGGCTTAGGAAATTCAGGCTGAGGCTGAATCCTAACAAATGCATTTTTGGAGTGCGGTCCGGAAAGTTATTGGGGTTTATCGTTAGCGAACGAGGTATTGAAGCTGATCCTGCGAAAATAAAAGCTATCCAAGAAATGCCAGCGCCGAAAACAGAAAAAGAAGTTCGTGGTTTCCTGGGCCGAATAAACTACATTGCAAGGTTTATCTCTCAGCTCACGGCCACTTGTGAACCGATGTTCAAGCTTTTAAAGAAAGATCAGGCGATTACTTGGAATGAGGATTGCCAGAAGGCATTCGATAAAATAAAGCAGTATCTTCAAGAACCTCCAATCTTGATACCCCCAGTGGCTGGACGGCCATTAATCATGTACCTGACGGTTCTGGAGAATAGTATGGGGTGTGTTCTCGGTCAGCATGACGAGACGGGCAGAAAAGAGCATGCCATTTATTATTTGAGTAAAAAGTTCACTAAGTGTGAATCTCGATACTCGATGCTGGAGAAGACGTGTTGTGCATTAGCTTGGGCTGCCAAACGTCTACGACAATATATGCTCAATCACACCACTATGCTAATTTCAAAGATGGATCCGATCAAGTACGTCTTCGAGAAGCAGGCTCTTTCGGGCAGGATTGCCAGATGGCAAATGGTGTTAACAGAATATGATATTCAGTACGTCTCTCAGAAAGCCATTAAGGGAAGCGTATTGTCTGATTACCTTGCCGAACAGCCAATCGAAGACTACCAGCCAATGAAATTCGAATTCCCTGACGAGGACATCATGTTTCTCAAAGCAAAGGACTGCGATGAGCCATTGGCCGATGAAGGGCCAGATAGGAAATCTCAGTGGAAGTTGATATTCGATGGAGCGGTCAATTCCTACGGAAGTGGCATCGGGGCTATCATTACGACTCCTCACGGATCCCACATCCCGTTTACTGCGAGACTGACGTTTCCAGTTACCAATAATGAAGCCGAGTATGAAGCATGTATTATGGGTCTAGAAGAGGCAATTGATTTGAGAATCAAGAATCTAGACATATATGGTGACTCAGCGCTTGTAATCAATCAGATTAAAGGGGAGTGGGAAACTCGTCAAGCGAATCTAGTGCCGTACATGAATTATGCCAGGAGGCTGCTTCCGTTCTTCGATCGAGTGGAACTTCATCATGTACCCAGGGCTGAAAATCAGATGGCTGATGCCTTAGCCACGTTGGCTTCAATGTATAAAGTCAATTATTGGAATGAGGCTCCAAGAATTGTACTTTCGCGTCTTGATAGACCAGCATTTGTCTTCGCAATCGAGGATGCCACCGACGGCAAGCCATGGTTCCACGACATCCAGACCTTCCTTATGACTAAGGAGTATCCCGCGGGTGCGTCGATCCAGGATAAGAAGACTCTGAGGAGGCTATCTGGAAACTTTTATCTCAATCCTGATGGAGTGCTGTATAAGAGAAACCACGATCTCGTGCTACTCAGATGTGTGGATGAAAAAGAGGCGAGTATGCTCATGGAAGAAGTCCATGAGGGCACATTTGGTACGCACGCCGGCGGGCATGCCATGACGAGAAAGATCCTGAGAGCAGGGTATTACTGGCTGACTATGGAGTCAGATTGCTTCAGATTCGCGAAGAAATGTCACAAATGCCAGGTTTATGCTGATAAAGTTCATGTGCCGCCGTGCCCATTGAATGTCATGTCTTCCCCTTGGCCGTTCTCCATGTGGGGCATCGACATGATAGGAAAGATCGAGCCCACCGCGTCCAATGGTCATCGTTTCATTCTGGTAGCTATCGACTACTTCACCAAGTGGGTGGAGGCAGCCTCGTACGCTAACGTGACCAAGCAGGTGGTGGCTAAGTTCATAAAGAGGGACATCATCTGTCGCTATGGAATTCCCGAGCGAATCATTACTGATAATGGTTCGAATTTGAACAACAAGATGATGAAGGAGCTGTGCCAGAGCTTCAAGATTGAACACCACAACTCATCTCCTTACCGGCCGAAGATGAATGGCGCTGTTGAAGCGGCCAACAAGAACATCAAGAAGATTGTTCAGAAGATGGTTGTAACGTACAAAGATTGGCACGAGATGTTGCCGTTCGCCCTGCACGGTTATCGTACGACGGTGCGTACATCGACCGGGGCAACTCCTTTCTCCTTGGTGTACGGTATGGAAGTTGTCCTACTGCTAGAAGTGGAGATTCCCTCTTTGCGAGTTTTGGTTGATGTGAAGCTCGATGAGGCAGAATGGGTTACGAATCGTTTGAACCAACTCAGCCTGATGGACGAGAAGAGGTTAGCATCGATTGCATTTTGTCGTCTGTACCAAAGCCGAATGAAGAAAGCTTATGATAAGAAGGTGCGTCCTAGAAGCTTTCAGACGGGTGATCTCGTCCTGAAGAAAATTCTTCCGCCACACTCCGATCACCGAGGCAAGTGGACTCCGAATTACGAAGGGCCGTATGTCGTCAGCAAGGTCTTCTCAGGAGGAGCTTTGTTGTTATCCACGATGGATGGTGAAGATTTTGCATCCCCGGTGAACGCGGACGCAGTTAAAAAATACTTTGCTTGAAAGAGACCCGCTGGACAAAAAAGAAAGAGTCCAGGAAAAAAAGGGGCATCCCGGCGAACCAAAAACAGAATAAAAGGTTCGGGCAAAAATTAGGGATATATTAAAAAATGTACACCCGCGAAGTCGAAAACCCACACTGGGCGGCTTCGGCAAAAAAGGGTATCCCGGTGAACTGAAAACCCGAAAGGGCGGTTCACGCAAAAGTTAGGGATTTGAATAAGCAAATGACTGCGTTCCGCGTGTGGACTTTCATTGTTTGGTGGTTTGGAGGACCTGAGGGCCGTTTATCTGAATCAATCTCTCCCAAAGCTGAATCATCGGAGAAGTATCGAAGTCGAGTGGGTCTTAGAGGGATCAACTCATGGTGTTCGTCTACGCCTCGATTGCCAACATTTGTATATACTGATGTATATTTATGTTTTCTTTTTTGTGCGGCTTCCTCATCCCAGGAGTTTGCCTCTGTTGTAAAACATTTTTGCCCGTTCAGGGGTTCATCGTCAATAAAATGCACATTATTCAGCAATTCTGTTTGACTGTTTAGCATTTATCTGTTTTATTTGCGAATGAAAACGCCGATGTTTTTTTGATAAAATGCGCATACATAAACTTGCGGGCCTAGGCCCATTGATTGTTGAAACAATTAATTAATTGAATATTGTCACGGGATAATAACCTGGATAGGCCCCTTTGAGGAGGGTATCTTGTCTGTTTGTTTGTGTGGTTGCAGGTGTAAGATGTGTCGTGCGCATCCCCGAAGCAGGACGAGTCCTCCTTCCCCAGCAGAGCTCAGTAGTCTCTCCTCCGCAGAGTCAGAATCAGAATAGTGAGCATTGATATGTCTCCCCAGGCAGAGAGGATTCTCGTCCCCAAGCCGACGCATCCTGAAGGAACGTCACCTCACCAGCTGAGTCAAGCACCGAAGAACGATGTCTGCCCCAGCACCGGGTCACAAGTGCAGGATTCGCAGGAAGTTATTCTTATGCCGAAGTATGCAGTAGCTAATGGTGCCAGACTGAAGTCTCCAGCGGAATTAAGATTCCCCACCAGAGTTGTATTCTCTCCTGAAGTTGGATGATTCCCTCTTCCCCCAGTAGAGTGTTGGAACAGCTGATGTTGTATTCCCCTGTAGAGTCGCACTCTCCCCCGAAGTCAGATGATTCTTTCTTCCCCGTCGAAATTAAAATTCCTCATCAGAGTCGTACCCTCCCGTTGAAGTAGAATGATTTCTCTCTCCGGCTGAGTCCGCAGAAAAGCAGAATCCTTGGAAGTAGTTGGGACCATGAATGGATGTTCCCTAGCAGATGTTGAACAGCTGATGCTGTATTTCCCCAGAGTCGCGCCCTTTGGCGAAGCAGAATGACTTCTCCTTCCTCAGCCGAGTTTGTAGATGTCCAAGAGAGCCGAGTCCTTGGAAGTTGATTAGATCATGATTGGTTTTTCCCCAGCGGAGTATGGAGCAACTGAAGTTGTTTCCCCGCAGAGTTATCCTCCCCAGAAGAGCAGCCGAGACGGCCACGCAGTTCACTCCCGCAATTGACATCGCTTTCCTTCAGCAGGTTCGGGTTCTCGTAGAGCTTCGTCCCCCGCAGCAGATCAACTGAAGTTGTTTTCCCTGCAGCAGTCAATGGAAGATCAATCCCCCAGACAGAGCCCGATTGACATTGGCGTGTCCACGTTCTCCTCAGCAGGATGATTCCTCTACCGGAGTAGTGCTTGTATCCTTGACAGAAGGATTTCCTCCTCCCATCATTTATTTTGCTGACGGGATTGCATCATTGTGCACGACTGCATAGCATTTAACATTGCATAGCATTGTGCATGATTGCATGGCATTTAGCATAAACGCATATCATTCCCACCGTGTGGGGCATAGCGCAGAAGCATATGCATCATAAGCATGATCTAGGTCATTATTATTCTTGCCTTACGGGTGTTCGGCCGAAGGATCGGTTGCTCAGGATGATTCCTGATATTCTCTCCAACAAGGTCGCTTTCTTAAGATGGTTCTTAAGACCCCGGTGTAATCCCCACTGTCGCTCGCTCAAGATGATTTTTGAGATCCCCAGCAAAGTCTTCAGTTCAAGACGATTCTTGAATTCCTCAGCAGGGCCGTGTGCTTAAGATGATTCTTAAGACCTCAGCGCAGGTTCCCGAGTTGCTTGTTTAGGATGATTCTTGAGCTCATCAGTAGCGTCCCCAGCAAAAATTGCCCAGGAAGATTCCTGGAATACCCAGCAGAATAAAGTCTCCAGAATGGTTATCGGTTCAAGATGATTCTTGAAGGTGCCTGACGAATTTGTTTGTTCAAGATGATTCTTGAAGTCCTTAGCAGCGTGATATGTCTGCTCCAACAGTGTTGTCTAATCTGAAGATTGACTGCGTAAACGCCTGAAGGCGGTATCAGAAGGTTCCTGTGAGCTCAGATGTCCTTGTTGATGAATCAACGTGTGGCTGAAGACAAGGTTCCAAAGATTGTAGATATACCAAGATGATCCGTGTTGGTCTGAAGACCAAGTCAGTTGCCCTGAGGTGATGATTGATTGCGATCAAGTGAATGATATTTTTCTTCTGACCGAAGTCGAAGATGTTTCTCCAGCTGAAGCGGAATTTTGCCTGAAGGCAAAGCGTTTGAATCCCCGTAGAGTCATGAATGGCTCAGGATACCATTTCTCTGACTGAAGTCACAGATTTCCAAAGCTGAGGCGAAGGTGCCTAAGGGCAAGGTTATCCCCAAGGTCATGAATGACCTAGGATTCATTTTTCGGATTGAAGGCCGAAGTATATCCCTGACTGAAGTCTCGGATGCTCTATAGCAGAGGCGGAGTTGCCCGAAGGCATATCCATGTATCCTTGAAGGTCAAGGACCATTGCTTTAGACTGAAGTCGAAGGTGCCTCCTGCAGAGTTGCCGACGGGCAAAGTTTACATCCTTGAAGGCCAAGGATGTTCTTTCTAGCTGAAGCTGGAATGGCCAGGGGCCAGGGTTCCATCTATATTCGGAAATACTTGAATATTTTTTCCAGCGGATCTGGAGTGGCCAGGGGCCAGGGTTTCATATATCTTTAATGTTGAAGTTCTACGGCGGGCAGCGTGCAGCAGTATTCCGATGTTCGTTACGGTTCTGAGGGTGACCCCCAGATCAGAGTGTGCTCGGTTAAGCCTCTCAGCCCCAGCGGAGTAGTTCCAAATACGCAAGTGTACGTTACCAGGGGTGAACCCCAGGTCAGAGGTTGAACGTTTGGATTTGGCGGCGAGGACAGATCATCAGTTGTCCGGCGGCGAGGTCAGATTCTGTAAATCCCCAGCAGAGATGATGTTTGTACGACGACGATGTCGAGTGTCTCTCAGAGCGATGTTTTTTTCCGACGGCGATGTCAGATTCAGTTTTCCAGCGGCGATGTTGGGCATGTCAAGTTGATCCAGTCTTCTGACGGCGATGTTAGGTGATGCAGATCCTTTAGTTCTCCAGCAGCGATGCAGGGTATTTTGTTCAGTGTTGTATTTTCTCCAGCGGAGAGGCGAGGTGTGTTAGTCAATTCAGTTCTCCAGCGGTGATGTTGGATGGTTCGTTCTCCAGCGGCGATGTTGGATATTTTGGTAATTCAAGTTTAGGTCTCCCGACGGCGATGTCAGATCGGTATTTCCCCAGATAGTTGTCGTGCAGCTATCGTTCCAGCGTTCGACAAGTTGAGCAGTTGGCAAATTTTCGGGTTTACCGATATTCAACCGTCTTGCACCTTGATTGGTTGAGAGTCGTTCGCTTCTCACCCAGTCAGGTTCAAGCCGTTTGAATAGGGGCAGCTGTTGCACCCCAAAATTTGACCAACAATTATTTATCCATCTAGTGTTTGAGAGTTGATACCTTCATCAGGAAGTTCAAGAGATCCTCAGAGGAAGTGGATTGAAACCAGGGTTGTGTGCTTCATAGCTTGAGAGTTGTGGGTACCCCTCAGATGATTCTGAGACTTTGAGAATGAACTGGATGTCTTGAGAAAGCCTATGAGATGTCTTGATAGCCATCATGAAGCCCAGAGAAGTCACTATGCAGGAGTTCAGAAGATTCAACCATGAATGGTAGAATTAGGGTTTTGACTGAGTCAACCCTAGATAACTGAAGATTTGGAGAAGGTTGAGACCTAATCCAAGGGCTATGAGATCATGGAATGATGCATAAAGATGTTATAAAGATGATTCCTAGACCAACTCATCATGATTGAGGGGTTTGAGAAGTTTTGAGTTAGGGTTTCCAAGGATTGTCAGTGAAAAACCCTAATTTGATCCCTATCTTCCAGGCAGTTTTAGCTCTAGATGTGATTGATATCTCATCTTCCCCACAACATGAATGTTGTAGAGCTTGTTCTTAGCTTTAATTTGAGTGGTAGAAGTCCTTGATAGGAGTTACAGAGCTCAAGTTATGGTTTTGACAAATTACAGGTCAGCTGAGGTGTGTGAATCTGGATCCTTGAAAGTCACCCAACTTGCAAACAACTTTTGCCCTAGTAGGATGATTCCTATGATTTCTTGGTCAACATGAATGTTGGAGGGCATCTTCTTAGCTTTAATTTGAGTGGTAGAAGTCCTTGATAGTATTTGAGGAACTCAACTTATGGTTGGAACAAGACAGGGGTATTTTGGTCATTTGTCAGTTATAGGTCATTTTAGCCAATGCCTAAAACTCCTATTTCCAAGCCTCAAATGGAAAAACTCAAAACATGAAAGTTGTTCAAAATGTGATTTAAGTTTAGAAAGAAGGTCACAAATTGTTGGAAAAGCTCATAGCATGGATTTGCATGATTGGTCAAAAATGAACTAAAATGGCTTATAAGTTTAAAAAGTTGAAAATGAAAATTGGTTTGGAAGATCTAGGAATCCAAAATAGGTCATCCAATATATCATTTTGATTGGAAACATCATTTTGAGAACATTGGTTTAAATAGAATTTTGATTTGAAGCTTTAAAATGGGATATGCTTTGGAAAATTGAAACTTGCATATTAAGGCACCTTTGGAAATCATAGCACAAGGCAAGGAAAGGCATGATTTTCACTCATTCCTTCTCAATATCTCACATAAGGAGAATTTCACACCAATTTTGCAAGGTTTAAGGCATGATGCATGAGATTTTCAACTTACCATCACATGAGATTCCAAGACTTTTCTAGATGATTCTAGAATGATCTAGTTGTTTCCATCCATCATTATAAAAAGAGTGAATCACAAGGAGGAAAAGGTTGGTGAAAGTTGCTGAGTTTAGTGGAGAGAGTGAGAGAGAAAGTGCCATTGTTGGATTTCTTCAAGATCAAGCAAGGTTCAATTCCTTCTTCTACAAGCTTCATCCACCTCAACTCTTGCAAACAGAAAGGTGTTCATTATTGGAGGAAGATTTGGAGAAGGTTTCAAGTGCTGAATCAAGTCCTAACACCCCTCACCATTGAAGCTTAACAGGTTGGTATCTTGATCTGTAGGTCCTTAATTATGCACATTCTGTTAGAATCTAGGGTGTAAGATCAACATGCTAGGTTAGAGGAAGATTTTCTGAGAATTAGAGGAAGATTCATGAGGTTTCGTGGCAGGGTACCATTTCTTGCAAGATTGTTAATAAGCTGTGTAAGATGGATTAATGGATATGAAGTGGTTTAGAATGGCTAGGATAACATGTGGAACAGATTTATATCATTAGATTGAAGTTTGGTTAAGGTTGATAGCAGAGAATCATGGTGGAACCCAAGCATTCGTGTGTTCTGTTAGGATGATTTAAGAAGTTTCAGAGAAAGATATTTGTATGGTTGTGTTCGTGGTAATCAATAGTGCATTTTTGCTTTTGGAATTTCTTGATTTCATCCAGCCATCATTGAGAACGATCGAGTGGAAATTCTGGCATGGGATTAGGGTTTTCTGAAAACCCTAGGGTTTATTTGGGGACGATGCACTCTCACTGTTGGATGGCCCCAGATCTTTGACTTCTTCGCATGATCGCACGGCTCCCATTCAATTTCAAAACGGAGGGAAATTTCCAGGTCAAAACGCTGCGTTCAATTAAGTTGTAAACCCTGGGCTGAAGACAGGTCTTGCTATGCACACCACCACAATGGGCCCAATCCAAAAATACACTAAAAAATACTGCTATTTGCACCGTGTCCATAATCAATTTTCTGATGATTTTTCAAGTGATTTTTTGAGCGCGTGGGCTTGATATTCACACCCCCAGGATCTTGGCCCATTATGAAAACAACTGAGGCGCATTACTTTTGATACCCCCTCCCCTTTAATTCAATTCATTTTATTTTCTCATTTTTATATTTTCTTGCATATTCAAAAATTCATATAAAATTCAAAAATTAACATTTTTCATTTCTTCTTTTTTTCACATATTCATGATTTTGTCTAGAAAATTAATAAAAAATAAATTCCATTTTATTTTAGTTTAATATTTTTTTAGCATATTTTCTTGTAAATGGTACATTTAATTAATTTTAGTTGATACTTGATTTTGTCCAATTTGTTTTAGGACTTTCCCTTAGGGTTTTGGAGCCATTCTTTTTGGCATAGTTAGGTATTGGACCCTAGTTTCATGTAGGATTTATCCCTTGATTTTAGAAATTAAAATTGATGTAGTTTGATTGTTAGACATTTAGGTGCTCTAATTAGGGTTTTAAGTTGTATAGGTAGACTTCAACATTTTATTTTTGGGGTTTATAGGCCAAATTAGTGTATGGGGAATATATGGGTTAAGGGTAAGTATGTATAGAATCCCCTAGAATTTTACTAGAATATTGCATGGTGTTTTAGTATTTTTCATTGATTTTTGAATGTATGGATAGTATGTGTGTTGCTTAAAGGCATAAGTTGTATTGTTGTGTTTTCTTTCCTTCTCCTTTGAGTGTGTGAGCTTGGAAGATTGAGTTGAAGACCTTGTGGATCATCATGGAAGCTTTGAAGACCTTGCAGAGGAGTTTAGCATAGCTTTTGTTGTTTTGTTTATAGGTTGATAGGTGCATAGGCAGAGCCCTAGATAGAATATTTTGTTCAATAAACAAGGAGTGCCTTGTTCACCTCCTTTCTTCTCTGTGACATAGAGTCCCTTAAGGGTATTCACCTCTCTCCTTTGGAGGGATTAGTGACCTTGCCCTATAAGGTAGAACTTTGAGAGAGCCTCTCCTTTGATGTTAAGTTCTCAATGGCATCCTTTGGAAGTCAGTGAGTACTGTGACATCCTCACCTCATCTTGTTGACTGAATCTTGTTTGCTGGAGCATTTGAGCCATTGAAGACAGAAGCTGAAGCTTTGAATAGGATGATTCCTTGAAGATTATTGAAGTCTGAAGACTCTGTGAAGATCAAGTTGATGCCTGAAGATCCCTGAAGATAGTGAAGCCTGAAGGTGGAGCTGATCAAAGGAGCTGAAGCTCAAGGGAGAAGATGAGTTGATACTCATGTTGTAGGGTTGATACCTGGAAAGCAAGTGATCTATGAAGTCTGAAGACTGGGTTGCTGCTGGAGGAGCTGAGGCTTTCTTCTGTCTTCTTTGATGTATTGTGTGTTTTGTCTGATTTGTCTGTTGCATTAGACTAAGCCCATTTAGAATAAGTTCAGTCTAAGAGCATGAGTGCATCTGATTGTATTGTTATTGCTTGGCTTTGCTTGCGGGTATTCGGTAGAGCCCAGCTCCCTTGCCCATGTGTTTATTTTGCTTGATAGCATTTCATTTCTCCTGTCTGTATGATTACAGTTTATTGTTTTTGCTTGATAGCATGTTGTTTATTTCAGTATGATTACTGTTATTTCATGACTGGCTTGAGGTCGAGACGAGCTTGTGGAGGCTGAAGCCCCACACACATTTCCTCCCTCACTTGCATTGCATGCATTTTACTGTTAAAGCTGATGCTTTTGTCTGTTTTGGTGTATCATTGACATGATCCCTTAGGACTCTCATTTCCTCTGATGAGGATTTGATGATAGACTTTTAGGTTGAAACCTATGCATGACAACATCTAGGGGTTCCCTGTTCAAACCTCAACCATAGGATGAATCCATGGCATGATAACAGTAGGACTTGATAGTCTCCCTCCTAGTTGGGCCTGTTCTCTTCTCATCTCAAAGCAGTTTAAGATACAGTAATCATGAATGATTTCTTTCGTACGTTACGAGCCTTAAGCTATCTGAGAAAGGATTGTGGGAGAGTTTCTTTTCCACAGTCTGGATGTTTAGTATGGTACCCTTTGGGTGACATGCGACGCATTCACTCTCAGGTCATAGCCTCTAGTGCGGTTGAAATCGCAAACACAATAAAAAACACTTCTTTTAGGAGATAACCCGTAGTTTCCCGAACTACGTTTGCTCTGATCTTTCATACCAGATGAAAGTACGTAGGCATAGGACGCGACGTCCTAGCGAGCAACCTTTCCCCCATAACCCGTAGTTAGCCGAACTACGTTGACTCTGATTTCTCGTTCCAGACGGGAATACGTAGGCATAAAGCGCGACGCTTTTCCGAGTCATTTTTCTTTTCTTTTTCAGCCAGCCTTGATAGGTAGATAGATTATAACCAACCCGTCCAAGTAAACAAACAAGCGAGGATCCCGTCGAGTACGACGGACGTGAGGGGTGCTAATACCTTCCCCTTGCGTAACCGACTCCCGAATCCGGACAATGGTTGCGATGACCTTGTCTTACCCTTTTTCGTCAGGTTTTTCCGATCGTTTCCTTTCCTGCTCTGAGGGATAAATAACGAAAGGTGGCGACTCTTCTGTCATGCCGACACCTTATTTTCGCGCAAGCGACACATACCTTGTATTTTGGGAAGTCATGTCATCAATAAAGCTTTCCTAGATTTAGGAGCTAGCGTAAGCCTCACGCCTCTGGCAGTTTTTGAAAGGTTAAAACTAGGAGAATTGCAAGATGTCACTTCAATTAGCCGACAGATCCGTCAAGTATCCAGTTGGCATATTGGAAGACGTCCCCGTTAGGATCGGTCAACTATTCATCCCGGCCGATTTTTTTGTCATGGACATTAAAGAAGATGATGACATTCCAATCCTTCTAGGCAGACCATTCTTATCAACCACTGGAGCCATAATAGATGTTAAGAGAGGGAAGTTGACTTTTGAGGTAGGTGGCGAAAAGATAGAATTCATTCTATCAAAGTTTCTTATGGCACCAATATTAAAAGATGCAGGTTATACCATAGACATCATCGATGAATGCATTAGGGAGCTAAATTAGAGGAAACCATCAAACTGCCTTCAACCTTCATAAAGGAAGATGACGGATTCATAGAACGCTACATTGATGATAACCTGTACGAATGTTTATCCCTTACCCCATATCCTACACCATGCCTTAAGAAACCAACTTTAGAACTTAAGGAACTACCTAAGAATCTAAGATATGAGTTCTTGGACGAAGAATTGAATCGTCCAGTTATAGTCAATGCTACCTTAAACCAGGGAGAAACAGACCAACTTTTATTTGTCTTAAGTAAATATCCCTCTGCCTTAGGATATAACATCTTTGACCTAAAAGGTATAAGTCCATCCGTGTGCATGCACCGCCACACTCGAGGAAGACTCAAAACCCTCTAGAGAACATCAGAGAAGGATAAACCCTATAATGTGTGATGTTGTAAAAAAGGAAGTCCTCAAGTTACTAGAAGCAGGTATAATTTAACAGATCTCAGATAGTAAGTGGGTAAGCCATGTGCATGTAGTACCTAAAAAGGGAGGCATCACGGTCGTGCAGAACAAAAAAGGAGAACATGTAGCAAAACGGATAGAAGGAGGATGGCATATGTGTATAGATTATAAGAAATTAAACAAAGCTACTAGGAAAGACCATTTTCCCTTACCATTTTTAGACCAAATGCTGGAACGTTTGGCCAGACACTTCTATTTCTGCTACCTGGATGGATATTCAGGATTTTTCCAAATCCCCATACATCCAGAAGACCAAGAGAAAACTACCTTTACATGCCCTTATGGAACTTTCGCCTACAGACGAATGCCTTTCAGTCTCTGTAATGCACAAGCAACCTTCCAACGTTGCATGATGGCAATCTTCGCTGATTACCTTGATGGAATTATGGAAGTATTCATGGATGACTTCTCGGTGTGCAGATTTGATTTTAACAATTGTCTCGCTAACCTTGAGAAAATCTTGAAAAGATGTGTTGATGTTAACCTGGTATTGAATTGGGAGAAATGTCACTTTATGGTCACCGAAGGTATAGTTTTAGGATATATAGTCTCTGAGAGAGGTATCGGAGTAGATAAAGCCAAAATAGAAGTGATTGAAAACCTTAAACCCCCTAACACTGTCAGAGAAGTACGGAGTTTTCTTGGACACGCTGGTTTCTATCGGCATTTTATTAAAGATTTCTCTAAAATAACTAAACCTTTAACCGGCCTCCTAATGAAAGATGTCGAGTTTAACTTTGACGAAAAATGCCTTGAAGCATTTAACTTTCTAAAACAAGCCCTGATCTCGGCACCCATCATTCAACCTGCAGATTGGGACGAACCGTTTGAAATCATGTGTGACGCTAGCAACTATGTTGTAGGAGCTATTCTAGGGAAAAGAAAGGATAAGAAATTACATGTTATATACTATGCCAGTAGAACCTTGGACGCTACTCAGCTTAACTACGCTACCACGGAGAAATAACTTTTTACCGTAGTTTTTGCTATGGATAAGTTTCGATCCTATCTGGTAGGAGCCAAAATCATAGTTTATATAGATCATGCTGCCATACGTTACTTATTGAGCAAGAAGGATGCCAAACCTAGGTTACTTCGATAGATCCTTCTGTTGCAGGAGTTCGATCTGGATATTAGAGACAACAAAGGCACAGAAAATATAGCTGTCGACCACCTTTCTAGGCTTGAGTATCTAAAACCAGACCCACTCCCCAATAACGATGATTTTACCTATGACAGGTTAATCGCTAGGATAGAAACCATAGAAGAAAGTAACCTAGAACCTTCTAAGAACCCTGAGAGATCTCTAGCAGTAAGCAACGTACCTTGGTACGCAGATTTTGTGAATTACCTAGCTACATATTTTATACCTCCTGATCTTAACTACCAGCAGAGAAAGAAGTTCTTTAGCAATGTAAGACACCTCTATTGGGACGAACAACTCCTTTTTAAAAGAGGCACGGACAGTATTTTCCGTCGTTGCGTCCCAGAAGAAGAAGTAAGAAAGATAATAGAACACTGCCACTCTGCACCTTATGGAGGGCACTCTAGCACGTCTAAAACTCACGCCAAGATTCTAAGAGCAGGCCTGTTTTGGCCAACAATGTGGCGTGATATACACACCTATATAGCCAAATGCGATCGGTGCCAGCGTACTGGAAACATCTCAAGACGTGACGAAATGCCTTTAAGGAACATTCAAGAGGTAGAACTCTTTGATGTTTGGGGCATAGACTTTATGGGACCATTTTCGTCTTCCTTAGGAAACAAATATATCTTAGTTGCAATCGATTACATGTCTAAATGGATCAAGGACATAGCTTCTCCCACCAACGACACACGAGTAGTCATTAAGCTGTTTAAGAATTACATTTTCCCTAGATTCGAAACCCCCCATCTTGTTATCAGTGACGGTGGATCGCATTTCATATCAAGAATCTTCAAAGCCTTTCTTAACTTACAAACAATTCCAGCAGCAATCTGTCCATTGTAACCAGGTGGCAACTCCATGTATATTTCTTCTTCAAGGTCTCCATGTAAAAAAATCATTCTTCACATCAAATTGTTGCAGGTCCCAATCATGATTTGCTGCTAATGACAATATTACTCTGACCGTGTTCATCTTAGCAACCGAGGAAAAGGTCTCCAAGTAATCAATTCCATAGGTTTGAGTGAAGCCCTTTGGCCACTAATCTTGCCTTATAACATTCAATGGTCCCATCAGCCCTGTACTTTACTGTATATACCCACTTGCATCCTACTAGTTTTTTTTCAATTGGTAGGGTGACAAGTTCCTAGGTCCTATTCTTGCTTAACGCCTCCATTTCCACATCTATGGCTTGTTTCCATTTCCTGTCAGATAATGCTTCAAATACAGAGGAAGGTGTGTGTGTGGAGTTGAGGTTTGTGAGGAAGGTTTTATGGGTAGGTGAGAATTTTTCAAAGGATAAGAAATTTGACAGTGGGTAAAGTGGTTGTTGGGTGCATGTTCTAGTTCCCTTTCTAAGAGCAATGGGTAGGTCTAAATTTTGGTCCATCTGTGCTTCTAAATTTTCAGAAACAAACTCATTAGAATCATTAGAGTTTATAGGATTTGAAAGTGTTACCTCATGCAATGATGATGGGTTGGACTCTTGGACATTTTCAGACTCTAGAATGGCATTTTCTCTCCTTGAATATACCAGATTTTTCCCAAATCTTCCACCATTAAGTGTCGGTTCAGGTGCAGGTCTTGTTGTTGATTCAGGTTCAGGTGCAGGTCTTGTTGTTGATTCAGGTTCAGGTGTAGGTTCTACCGTTGTTTCAAGTGCAGGTCCTGCTATTGTTTCAAGTACAAGTTCTGCTCTTCTCTCAATTTCAGGGACAGCAATGTCGTTTGTCCCAATTTCAGGTCCAGATGTCATATTTGGAGGCATGAGAGTCTCATCTTCCTCTCTTACATTCTCCCCCTGAAGATGAGGTTTCTTGAAGTAACTCTCTTGTTCGTTGAAGGTTACATCTCTCGACACATAGACTTTTTTTTATAGAGGGTGAAAACATTTGTATCTCTTTTGTGTGGTAGAGTACCCTAAGAATACACATTTGACAGCCCTAGGGTCTAATTTTCTCCTTTCATTACTATGAACATGCACAAAGGATACACACCCAAATATTCTAGGTTGGAGTTTATTTGTAGGATCCAAGTGTGGATAGAATGAGGATAGGACTTCCATGGGGCTTTTAGTGTCTAAGGTTTTAGTGGATAACCTATTGATTAAATAGGTGGCAGTAAGAAGGGCTTTCCCCCAAAATCTCTTAGGGACATGGTTTTGAAAAAGTAGAGCTCTAGTTTGATTTAATAGGTGCCCATTTTTCCTTTTTGCAGTCCCATTCTGTTGGGGTGTGTTCACACATGAGGACTCATGTATTATCCCTTCCTTTTGGCAAAAAGAGTTTAGTACAAGGTTAAAGTAGTCCTTGGCATTATTAGACCTAACTCTTTTGATAATGACCCCTAATTGATTTTTAATCATTGTGACAAATTGAAAAAATACAGAGCTAACTTCAGATTTTTGTTTTAATAGAAAAACCCAAGTCACCCGGGTATAATCATCTATGAAGGTTAAAAACCATTTAGCACATGAGATATTAGGAAAGTAAGCAGGACCCCATACATCAGTGTGAACAAGAAAAAAAGGGAAATGACTCATCTTATTGCTAATGGGAAATGACTCATCTTATTGCTAATGGGAAAAGGTGCACGCTTGTGTTTAGCAAGCTCACACACATCACAATGGAGACTTTCCACATTTAAATTTTTAAACAAGAAAGGGAAAAGCACTTTCATAACTCGAAATGAAGGGTATCCTAGCCGACAATGGTATAGTTGCACTTTCTCTTTGTTGGTCATGATGGATTCAAATATGAGAGGGCAGCTCCTGGTAGGCAGATTAGGATCCTCCATGTAGTATAGGCCATTCCATTCTCTAGCATGTCCAATCGTCCTCCCCGAGTTCTTGTCCTGCAGTATACAAGAGTTGTTATGAAAAACAACATTACATGAGAGATATTTTGTGATTTTTTGTATAGAAATCAGATTGGTAGACAATTTAGGGACATGAAGGACATTTTTTAATGTTATGGATGGGTTTATTTGGACCTCTCTTTGTCCTGCTGCAGTCATAAGGGTTCTATCTGCTGTGGAAATTTTCTTGTTGCTAGGACATGGGGAATATGTGGAGAAATATTTGGGTAGAGGGGTCATATGGTCAGTGGCTCCAGAGTCTAATATCCAGTAATGTGTAAATGGTGTATCTGAAATATTAAGCCCAAAAGAAAGTGGAAACTTACCGGAATATGTTAAGGAGCATGTAGCTGTGGGCTTCTCCAATTTACTAAGGAATGATCTTACTCGTTCTATCTCTTCATGATTCAGCTGTCCATATCCTTTACTTTGTCCATGACTGATGTATGCTTGCCCTTGTCCTCCCTTTTTTGGAGGGCCTCCTTTCGGCCCCCATTCTCGGCTTGGGGTTTCCCATGTAATTTCCAGCATTTCTCCCTTGTGTGACGCGACTTGTTACAGTGGGTACACCAGATATCCTCATGTTTTTTCTCCATATTGGGAACCCCTCTTCTCCTTTGGTTAGCAACCATGATTGTTTCTCCTTCAGCTATCATTGCAGAACTTTCAGTTATTGAGGTCTTCAACATCAGTCATATCCTGCTTTCTTCACTCCGGATAATGGCTACCACTTCATTAAGCCCTGGGACTTTCTCTTTTCCCAGGATTTGGATTCGAACCTTGTCATATTCAGGATTAAAACCTACCAAAAATCATAGACTCTATCTTGTTCAATATACTCCTTAAGGATTGCTGAGTCTTCCGAACATTTTGCTTTTATAACTCGATAGTGGTCCAATT
The DNA here is from genome assembly GCA_963859935.3 of Lathyrus sativus. Classification (NCBI taxonomy): domain Eukaryota; kingdom Viridiplantae; phylum Streptophyta; class Magnoliopsida; order Fabales; family Fabaceae; genus Lathyrus; species Lathyrus sativus. Next base: position 876,916,383 of record OZ012735.1, read on the forward strand.
CCATCCATAGAGACTTGAGTTGATTAGCATACTCTGTAACAGATTTGTTTCCCTGTTTGGCAGCCACGGTTTTCACCTTTACATCATAAATTTGAGCAACATTGTTGGTCTTATAATAAGTTTGTTCTACTGCCTCCTAAATTTCCTTTGTTGATTTAAGGAACATGCAGGTATCACTAATTTCTGGGACCATTGAATTCCACAGTCGCGCCATGATCATGGAGTCTTTTTCATCCCATGATTTAAACTTGGGATCTGTTTCAGCAGGTGGACTATCAGTCAGGTGACTGATCTCTCCTTTTCCTTTCAAGATGGTCTTAATGAGTTGAGACCATTTGAGATAATTCTTCCCATTTAACCGATAAGTAGAATGAACATTTTTCAACTCTCCAGCGGTTTGCGGTCTGCCCCCAGTTTCCAGAATATGATCCACGATCTCAACCATGACCAGCTGCGATCAAGGTAGAGAGAGTTGCGCCGCAATGAAAGCTGCGACAAGGTTTAAAGGTAGCGCAACAATGAAGGCTGCAACTTAGGGTTTATAGGCACGGTCAGAGACTCCTAAGGATCGGGAGCTCTGATACCATTTTAACTTTAGAAGAAATAATATTCTTATTATATTTCTTATGAGGTCACAAGACCTATATATATATACATGAACCTGCAGTCTATTTTACGATGGCCTTGTCCGACCTCGTTTCAAGTAGCCTAGAGTCTTCCCACTCATTAAGGGGAAGGGGTGTTTGTGTGTGTTTTTAATCTCTTAGATATTGGAAGGCTAATATCTTCAGGATTTATATCTTTTGGTTTAGATGTCACTATGTTAAAATAGACTTGCCAATACATTTTTATAATTCAATGAAAAAGGAAAATCAACCCTTTAAAGCTAAGTAGTTGTCATTAGCATATAAATATTATTATAAATCATAATAGAAGATTGTTATTTATAAAGTAGTAACGAAAATACAATGATAAATTATGATTATAATATATGGGTGAATATTCTCGCACAAGATTAATTCTTAAAAAATAATTGATTTATTTTAAACTAGTAATTACTTGACAGCTTATTCCTAAATGCACCCTATATGCCACTACATAATTCCTCATGACATTTGTCATTCATTATTCTTCAATATATTGTGTGAGTTTTGATAGTAATAAAATTTACTTATAAGTATATTATTACATAGATATAATGCAAAAATAAATAAAATCCTTTTGAAGTTTGTAATGTATATTTAACTAGTAACTATAAGAAGAAAAAAAATAATATGATTTGTTTTATTTTCTAAATAATATTTGGGAAGATATTAAATTTAGTAGTCCATTTTCAAAAATAATAGTTTAAAATATTTAAAATACTATTTATAAATAAGAAATTCTAAAAAAAGAAAAAAGAGCGCATAATAAAAAAAAACACATGCAAATCTTCTAATAAAGAAAAACAAGGGAAATAGCTGTGTGAGATGGGATACTATTGGTTTCATCTGTTAAAACGATTGAATGATAAATAAAGAATTCTATCAAAACATAGCAACAAGTAGTCGTTGTAGTATAGTGGTGAGTATTCCCGCCTGTCACGCGGGTGACCCGGGTTCGATCCCCGGCAACGGCGCTTTTTATTCTTTATTTTGTTCATTTCGTATTACAACCATACTGGACCGGATTTTAAATAATTTTGGGCCCATTTAATGTTTCATTTCATTGCATAAAAATAAACCAGAGCATATTCGTGTAACCCCACACTAAACAAACTATACCCCTTCAAGTTCTTTGTTCATATGTTTCTACCTCTTTTGGTATTTATTTAAAAATTGTAATAATCAAATCATTTATATATTCAACATTAGATCAAAATTGTTAAAACTATTATAAACACCACTTTATTGGTTTTGTTATAGATTAAAAGAAACCGATTTTTATTTTTATGTTTAAATAAAATAAGTTTTTATGACATTTTTTACAAAAATAACAGTAGTTATTTTAAACTAATTTTTTATATATTAAAATAACCTTGGCTCATGAGGTGCAAACGTTTTAAACTTCAATTAATAAAATTTCCCATATTTCAATTAATAAATGTATATTATTAAAATTATAATATATATTATAGTATTATACTCTTTCCGTTTTATTTCGTGTTTTTATAAAAATATGTTAAAATATTTATTTTATTAATAAATAAAATATCATACAATTTTAATAGTTTTTGTTCTTTATTGTTGAAATTAGATTATAATTTTATTTTAATACTTAATAAATCATGTATATTTGATAAATATTTCATCATAAATGTGCATCATCACTCTTATCCATGCATACACATGAATATTTTAGGTTATGAGTAGGAAAAACATGTGCGCTCTAGGTGGCTATGGGGGAAGAAATTATCAAGGGATTATTAATTTCAACAAGAAAACACATTGTCCTTTGACATGAAAAACCATTTATCAATGCCGTAAGAGAAGACACATATTTGTGAAAGTAACATGAAGATCCAAATCAACACTTGGGTGAATTCTACGAGACTTGCGCAATAACATGTAGTCCACTCAGAGTTCCAGAAGATGCAAAGTAGTTAAGGATTTCAGGTTATAGCCTCAAAGGAAGAGAAAATGATTGGTTATATGCTTTACCTTCAGAGCCATTGCCACTTGTAATGTGTTTAAAGAGAAAAAAGAAACGATCATATTTGCGCAAAAATATGTCGAGTCTCTCTATGATGCATGCATGCGAATGATTCAAGTTACTTTTGAAAAAGATCATGACTATATGATTCAAATGAAGATATTTAATAAAGATTTTAAACCTCAAACTAGTTGAGAGCATGACCCGTAATAAATATAGAACACTTTGTGACGCTAAAAATAAGGGTCAAGTTAATTTGGAATAACATAAAGATATTGTGGCCAGACACAGGCTAATGAATGTGCAATTTATGAAGACAAGACCACACCAATAAAGAATGTACCCCAATAGAAAAAGCTCAAGAAATATAATTCACGAGAAACTATCAAAATCAAGAGAATATGTTTGCCAATACTTATAGTAGTGGGTAGAAGAACCATCCTAGTCTCTTTTGGAGGAACCATGATATAATGAATCGCACTAAAGCAACCTCCTAGTATCAACAACCCAAAAAACCACCAGCTATGGAAACAAATCTCACTCAGTTCATGAAGATGACACATATTAACTTAAAAATCATTAACAAAAATGAATAGCCAAATACGTGTCTTCTCTTAAGGCATTGATAAATGGACATCTTCCCAAAAGTGATATTTCAACTAGCTGATAAATCCATCAAATATCCATATGGAGTCCTTGAAAATTTGTTTGTCAAGGTTGAAAAGTTTTTTCTAGAGTGTTGTCAAAATGATGCCGGAATAACAAAGTATAATCGGTTTTTTGATTGGCAAGAAACCCACAAAGGTAGAAAATAGGGAAGCAAGAAGAACACAATGAAATTAGTTATAAACTGATATTCTTTACTTTCTCTTTGAAACAAGATTACAAGTGTTACAGAATAGCAAATAACCTCTCTCACCCTAATTAGGATTTGCATTATGCAATAAAGAGATACTAATATGCTATTTATAAGAAAACTAACACACTAAACTAATGGGCTTTTACACACAGGTCCATTACACAAGCTAACTTAGAGAACAAGCTAATTTAAGCAATTGGGCATAACAAATAGGTCAAATTCGACATGCTAACAATCCTAGTATACTTTGACTACTGCATACTTTAGCATATTCTGACTACAGCATTGCAGGGCTTCGACTATCATATGCGAACATACTTCGACAACATGCTAAGATCCTGTTGAATTTTCGAACCAAGAATCCACCCTTCGACCATGCTAGAGTTCGATCCAATATCTCACATAGAGGATTTCATATTTCTAGACATGAAAGAAGACATTGAATCCTCTAACCTCTTTGGAGTATCATCCTTTATAACATGTGAAGCTATGATAGACGTGGAGTTAGGCAAACTTATGTTGAGATTTCAAAATGAATAAGTAACTTTCAATCTTTTTGAGGTTATGTGTTACTAAAGAGAGAATCCTCAATTATTCAAAATTAATGTGCTTGAAGACTTGATGGAATATATAATGCAACAAGAATCACCAATTCCACTACTTAAAAGGGTGGTTTCCAACTTCATTGCAAATAAAAAAGAGAAATTTGAGATACATGTATAAGCATGTGTTCTATAATTAGATGTCTCATTAGTAGAAACTAGCCAAAATAGGGTAAAAGAGCTTAAAAATGAAGTAGTGCAAAAAAAAACACGCCTGAGGTAAAGAAGCCCCTTTTGTATTAAGTATGTGTTCTTGGGAGAAGATTATATGAAACCAAACATCATTAGAAATTTATTATCAAGTGATGAATAGGAAAAATTTATTGTTGTAGTGAGAATTGGATATCAATCTATTGATTAAATTTGAATCACAAATCAATTAAAGATTCACCACCGAGCTTTGATTTATCCAAGGGAAAAAGTAAAGATCGTAGAAAATCCTAAGCTTGCAATGTAACAACAATTTTAAGAGATTGTGGGGGTTCAGGGGTTGGTTTTATCCAGGGAAGGTGTTAGCATCCTAAGCATTTATAGTACTCTATAGAAACGTCTTGCTAGTACTTGAGATTATATGCTTATTATTTTGTGTTTGGGTTTTATGGTGAAAGATAGGAACTTAAGGGTTTAGTCACTAATTATGCTCGCCAAAACTTTGCGGTCTTGTGCCCACATATCCTTACAAGGATGGAATCAGACCACTTGTAGTTCACCTTACTAGGGATGAATAAACACTTGATTATGATCAAGGTTCAAAAGGGGTGGTAAGTATTAAATCCTTAACACTTACATGACTTAACAAAGTTAAAAGAGTTGTAAATTCTACCCTAAATTAAAGTTGAAAGACCTAATGACACTAACAAGGTCAAGAGGGAAGGATATGCTAAGCACATCCATTCTACCATAAACAAACAAATGCTTAAGTCTCTCATGTGCGAGCATACAAGTAACGTTTAACTGCTACACGCGAACGTTAACCTTGCCCACCAAATCAACAAACCTTCTCTCTCCCTCGTATGATCGATACCAATAACCTATGGTCCCTCAAACTACAGACACTCTGATTCTTCATTCGTCAATGAAGATACGTAGGCATAAGATTGCGAGATCTTTGCGAGCAACCCCCCCCCCCCCCCCCCCCCACCAATTCACCCGTAGTCTTTCGAACTATGATGACTCTAACTTTCCCATTGCACAAGGGAATACGTAGGTATAAGATTGCAAGATTCTATCGATTCCCCTTTTTATTTTCAACCCATCATGTTCCTTTGGCAAGTAAACCTTAGATAAGGACACCCATTCTTGCGTAGACTACTTAGATGGTTCCCATCGAGTATGATGGATGTGAGGGGGTGCTAATACTTTTTCCTTGCATAACCTACTTCTGATCCCATATCTTGGCCGCAAGACCATATTTTTCCCTAAGTTTTCTCAATGTTTTCCTCCCCCCATTGAGATAAATAATGTTCGATGGTGACTTCTCTAATTTTTCGCGTATCGACACAACGTGCTATTATTGTGCTACTTTTTGTAACCTAATATTATTGACAACAAACAATGTCAAGATGTCCTAGTCATTTGATTTTGTTTATGTTAAGCTTATGCTCCAAAACTTATTGTAACATCATGTGATTTGAATGACTCTATCATTAAAGTGTAAGACAATTTGTTATGATATTTTTTAATGAAATCCTATAATGGTTCTTTTATGGTATTAGATTCTATACTAACTAATAATACGGTTTATATTATGTATGTTCAATGCAAAATATAGTAACAGACACTCAACTCACAATGAACCAATTAAATGTCATGGTTCTAGTATATTGATGTTTTAAACATGGGTTATGAACTTCAAACATCAACTGTTAAATGTCAAATAATGTTGATGTTTTTGTTATAATTATCTACATGTTCTTTCCCAAATAATGTTTCCATTTTAAGGGACACTACATATTATTTTTTAGTTATTATCATGTAGTGCTAGATCTCAAATGGTTTCTAAAATATAAGTATAATAGAAAGGAATACATTGCAATCTGAAATGGTGGAATGGAAAGTTGTTCTCACTATTACAATTGGTATAATTAAATATGGAATGAAATGTGATATCAATTGCATTCCGTATGTTACTTCTATTTTTTATTTCTTATAATTTAGATTGTATGGAATGATATGAGATTGTTTATTGATGTATGAGTTTGGTACATATGAAATGTATTCAACTCAGTAGCCCGAGACACTGTTTTATTTTCATGCCATGCTTAACATTGACGAACAAAAATAGGTTATATGACTATGTGTTGGATAAATTTCGAAACTTTCACATCATTTGACAATATCCAAACATCTATTGTAATGCATATTTTCCTACTGGACCCACATATGAATTCAAATGCTTCACATGATAACATTAAATCATAACTATGAATCTGCAATACAATTACACCTATTAGCGATAGTTGAAAACATTTGAAGACAAAAGTTGTCTTTTAGCTTATATGATTGTAAAAGCATCCTTGCATCATAGCTAGGATTGTAATTATTTTGATTGAAATATTACTTGCCTTGAATGAAATAAAATAGTGTCCGCTTATTTTTCTACTAAACTGCAAAACTTGTACATAAATGCTTATGGATAAAGTATATGTTTTAGCTTTATTGTCTGACATATAAGGATTTGATTTTTTAATGTATTGTGAGCGATGGAGCTGTTGTGAAACATTTAAATATGTAATGTAAGATCAATATTAAAGCCATGATCCATTGGTTTTAAGAGTACAATACACTGGGAACTAATCCAATCCACTACCCTCATATCAGTAACAAGCTGCTATGAGTTGACTCCTTTCCTTTTTCAGCTAAATGTTGCATGCTTGTTGCACTAATTTTTACTACTCTTCTGCATAAGACATGTTTGGATTATAATATTATGCGTGTTTTCATACATGTTTATCTTGGAACTCTACAACACCTGCCACTGCAAAACAAATGGTTTCATCTTAATTTTTTCAAACAAACTACTAATTCATTTTCAACTAGATCGGTTTGTATGTAGTTCCTACTTTTTGGAGGAAATTCAAATCAAAACTAGAGCCTCTTTGATATTGACTTTTTTGTTCTGCAGAAAAGTCAACTTTACCATCATTGTCTGTTACAACCTCAACACGACATTTTTAGTCTTCATCCTTTGAGTGCAGCATAGAATAACGACTATTTCCACAATAAGGTAAAGTAAATGCAAAATTTCAACTATCCAAGCATCATATACTCATATGCACCATTATTTTTCAATTTCTTTTTCATGATACTTTAGATTCTTAGATATGGAGAGTATTATTTGTAGAATAGTGAACCATAAGAGAAGGGTCATTGGTCATATGATTATGGAATAACAGTTTCACTAGTAGACACTGATGTAATTAGGAACAAATGAGCATAACCCTAAACATAGAACATGGCTATGACATAATGATGTTAGAACAACCAAGAGTTTTTTTGTGACTATTGGGGCATGCAACAAGTATAGAGACTTAGACTTATGAACTAACCAAACGAGGGTAAGGAATTGATGATTGTCAAGCCTTATACTATTACCATAGTGTAAACTAGGATATATATATATATATATATATATATATATATATATATATATATATATATATATATATATATATATATATATATATATATATATATATATATATATATATATATATATATATATATATATATATATATATATATATATATATATATATATATATATATATATATATATATGTCGTGATTATTAATATCCCTACATGCCATTTATTGGGGAGAGCAAAGTTAGTAATTAAAAATAATCATTTATGGTCTGAATCCTGTGCATTTATAAATCTTAACTATTTATAAGTTTATTAACTACGAATCTCGACCACAGAGAAACATCATATACACCATTAGTTTTCAATTTCTTTTTCATAATACTTTAGATTCTTAGTTATGGAGAGTAGTATTTGTAGAATAGTGAACCATAAGAGAAGGGTCATTGGTCATATGATTGTGAGGAATAACAATTTGCCTAACTTTTGATGATGCTTATGAATAACTTCAATGGTTTTTATAATCACTTGATATGTAATTTAGATGGGTGTTCAAAAACCAGTATGTTGTGAAATTAGATTTTGTGTGAGTTCTGCAAACATGACTCATACATGAAGCTTATTGGAATTATTTTGTATTGGTTTTGGGTGATACATATTGTCACAATTACTAGCCTATTTTATGAAGATGAAAAAGTTACTAAAAGCTTGAGCTTTTTCCCCCCACATTACGTGACAAAAAATTACTTATTGATTAGTGAAATGGTTATATAATATTGATAAGTATTGATAGATATTTAACTGTAATAGAAAAATGTTATGTAGAACGGAAGAGAAATGGTTAGATTCGTCAATCATTATCGAATACTCCAATGACTAATGTTGCATATACAATAGTTTGTAGCTCTGCATCAAGTTATTTCAATTCCCCCATATCCTGCTATATGTTTATCAAATTAATACTAACTTTTTCTTGCCCGGTGCTTCTAATTTTAATGAATAATTCTTATATATGACCAGACTTATGAATCATCAAGACTTCAAATCCCAACCAATTAGGTATATTTCATCATCAATATGATTTTTCAGTTTTATCTTTTCAAGATCTAACTAACATTATATATGTTATAGGCCATTTACACACTCGTTGCCTAAGTTAGATGAATACTCCCAGCGGAAAAGTTGCACCAAACGAGCTAGAATGCAGAGATTTACTTTGCTAAAAGCTAAATGGGCAAAACAAAGACGAAATACTACAAATCACCCTCATACTCACGTGCTTCCCCATGCAACAACTATTTCCATTCCCAATTATAGAATCCCACTTTTCGATGTCACTCCACTCGTTTCCAACAATCAACAAATTGACAAGATTGTTATTGATGGTAAGAAAATGAATGCTATATTAAATAGGACTATGCCATCACCATCAACACATATATGGCGTACACTGCACAAAGTATTTAATGTTCAAAACTTGGGTACAAACCTTATGTCAAGGTTTTTTAAATCCAGTGGAATGTCGCAAAAGGAGAATGTATTTGTAGAAACTAGTGCACTAATCCAAAACTCTTCAAATATTTGTCGATAAGTATTATTTTGTATTTTATAAATCCAAAAGCTATGTTTTATCTAATGAAGTACACTTAACTGGAATGATACCAGATGCACTCCTCAATCTGTCAAACATTGTCGTCGTCGTTCAAAAAAATTTATTGGGGTCCTAGATTTGGTGAAATCTTATACATAATGATATAAACAAATCCATCACGCCACACCTTCATATTACCAAGGAAGCATCAATGAATCATGTGTAAGTTCGTCCCCCATGCGTATTACTCTCTTATTTACTTTGAATGTTGTTACAATAGTACATAAAGTATTACATCACCATCCATCAAAGTTTATAACCGGTGCAAAGATCCAATAATAGCCATTGCAAGTTCACAAACAAGTTGTGCTATTTCTAAATCATATCTTAATAGCTACACCAGTCAATCATGTATCCATGCGTAAGTGTATTTATTTTAAATTTAGAACTAAGTTACTTTATGATGTTATATTGAACAATGTTGTTTCATATAAATCTTTATCCATGCTTACAACAACAATCAAATGAATGCAACACGACCTTTACGATTTCATGAATTAAGTGGAGTAACAAATATAATTGATGAGGAAAGGAATACAACTGCTACTATCTTTACACCTACAGCTAATGATGATTTTGAAGTGATGATATTGGAGACGACTCCGACTATGATCCGTTAACATGTATATCCCTTAGTTGTACATAGTGCTGATTTTGGTTAGATCTATATTGTTTCCTGAAATTGTATCCAACAGTTGTTGGTTTCCATGCATTGATCTATATTTTCATTTATTAATCTCCATTTTCGTGATGTTGATTTTAATGCATTGATACCTGACACAAATTTAATGAGTTTGTTATTAATTTTATGATAGCATATCAATCCGAGGATGACTCAAGCCTTGATGATGAACATAATTTCCCATCCTTTTCTACCACGAACCAACCAAACCTACATAACGAAGGTAACCAAGGAAGTTATATATTTATTTGAATTTGTGATTTATACTTATATTAGATTGATTGATTACTTCTAAACATTATTGAACATGCATATATTTTTACATGTTTGGTTGAACTTACTTTTACATTAAACTTATATGAGAAGCACACTTATATGAGCAGCAATACGATGATTTTACATTGCCCTACTGTTGGATATTGTTACACGAACTATGTTGGCTCTTTAAATCTGCTTCACTGAGTTTGTTATTGATTAGTTTTTATGTTTAGTATAAAATAACTACACTCATACTAGAGGTTAAAGAAAATCATTAAAGCCTATTGTATTTCCAGTAACATAATTGTTTAATGGTTGTCCTTTAAGAATAAATACACAAGACAACTTTTAAACACTTTAATACTCTAAGCATATACATTTAACTAGAATCCAAACTGATGATAAATTATTAATGGCTGAAGAGAGTTGTGGTGAGTTAATTTAATGTATTAATAACACTTAAATGTGATAACTTGTTTTGTAACAATTTTTATATTTGGGCCATCAGTATTCTCTTTACATGCTTGATAAGTTTTGAAAAGGAAAATATAGTAGTAGGTATGGTGACTGAAAGGTCTCCATTAGTGTTTCATTTAGGGTAACTTGTTGACTCTCTAATTTTTCTTCACTTAGTGTGTTAGTGGCCTGCTGTTACTTTGAAAAGAAATAAGTTTTTTATTCATGTTATCAATGTTTTACTACCCAATTGCGTTTGGAATTATTATTACATTTTGGATTGAAGTTTTTTTCCCCACTTATCTCTTATGAGCATTAATTCCTATCTTTCAAAAGGGGTTTATTGTTGAATATTGTTGACTGTTCTGGTTTGGATATATTAAATAAACCTTGACTATGTTTTTTTATTGTTTGTTGTCAGTTTGAATAAGACATTACATCATTTGAAAAATTAATGACTTCTAAATATAACTTTCCTACTATGTACAATATACTTTTATTTGGGAGACCTTTTGATTGAGTGTAGGTATTGTAAGACCATGATCTGGTATCAAGAAAGGATGCACAAACTCAAACATTCTACAAATCTCAATTTTTTTTATGTTGTGGAAATGGTAAAGTTGAACTTCCATTCTTAAATCGTCCTCCACAACCTTTAGCACATCTTCTGTTTGATGGCAATGCCATGGATAGTAAGAATTTTCAATCACACATAAGGACATACAACATGATGTTTGCTTTCACTTCCCCTGGAGCTAATTTGGACAACAAATTTAATAATGGTCAATGGTGCACCTACAATAAGAATCCAAGGACAAGCTTGTCACCGTATTGGAAGTTTACTGCCATCTGAAGGCCAACCACCCAAATTGTCCTAACTACAGATATATGACACCGAGAATGAAGTTACAAATAAAACGAACACTCTTAAACATTGTTTCTCTTTACATCAACCATTTCTTATTGTCATAATAATTACTAACTTATATATTATGTTTTTGTAGAGACAAAAACAACATTTATCCTGATATAATCCAAAACTTGTTAGATATGATGTAAAAACATAACACACATACAAAACATTTCTTAGTGGCCAGACAATGGCTGAATCAAGGCAATGTTCACAACTTAAAACTCAAATTAATATCCACGAGATCTAATGATGGAAGATTGTATAATCAACCAACTGTTTCAGAAGTAGCAACTTTAATTGTTGGTGACATAAACACTGGTGAGGAAAGAGACATTAAAATGCAGGCCAAAAGGAGGACAACTGTAACGTATTGATGAGTTTCATCCAAGTTATTTAGCATTCCAGTATCCTTTGATTTTTCCTTATGGAGAGGATGGCTATAGAAATAACATTGCACATAGAGATCTTGATACTTTTGATGACTCTCAAAGGAACCGACTTACTATTCGAGAATGGCTAGCATTTTGAATACAAAGTAGGAGTCATGAGGCAAAAACTTTGTTATCATCTAGGAAATTATTCCAAAAGTTTTTGGATGATGGTTACACAATGCTTGAAGGAGAGATATTGAATTGGATCAGAAAAAATCAATCCAAGCAAAGAGTGTCAAAATATACAAGTATTAAGCATAGGAAAAATAGTGGTTTTACCATCATCTTATGTTGGAAGTAGGAGATTTATGGACCAGTTGTATTATGATGGCATGGCTATTTGTAGTAAGGTGGGATTTTCGGATCTTTTCATTACTTTCACATGCAACCCAAATTGACCTAAAATTCAAAGATTGCTTGGTCCTCTAAATTTGAAGCCACAAGATAGACCTGATATCATTGCAAGAGTTTTTAAGTGAAGTTTGATAACTTTCTAGCATATGTAACTAAAAAAGGAGTCTTAGGTAAAGTTCTTGCATGTAAGTTTACTATTTATATTTACTATCGATTAATTTTCATATCAATTGCTTTAATTTACTATCCTTTAATGGCATCTAATTATCTTATAAATGTTCTTATTTCTAGATATGTACACAATTGAGTTCTAAAAGAGAGGTCTTTTGTATGCACGCATTCTTACTTTCTTGCATCCATCAAATAAATATCATGCTCTTGAAGACATAGATAAAATCATTTTTGCTGAAGTTCCTGATCCTTTGAATCAACAAAAACTGTATAATCTGGTCAAAACTCACATGGTGCGTGGACCCTGTGGTTAACAAACCCTAGATGTTCTTGCATGAAAGATGGTAAGTTTTCCAAGTATTATCCTAAAAAGTTTTAAGATGTCACAATTGTTGATCAAGATGGATATCCTGTTTATAGAAGGAGAGATCAAGGTAATACAATTGAAAAGAATGAAGTCACTCTACATAGTGGCCATGTTGTACCCTACAACCCAAGTTTGCTGATGAAATATGAGGCACACATTAATATGGAGTGGTGCAATTAAAGTAATTCAATTAAATACCTCTTCAAGTACATTAACAAGGGTTCTAATAGGATCTTAATAGTTATGGTTCCAAATAACACTCGAATCGATGGAAATATTGATGAAATCAAACAATACCTTGATTGTCGATATATCTCACCAAGCGAAGCATTCTGGAGAATCTTCTCTTATTCAATTCATGGCAAGAAACCAGCTGTTGAAAGGTTGTTTTTTCACATGGAAAGAGAGAATTTTGTATACTACAAAGATTTTAAACAAATTGGAACTCTCCTTCCTAAAACAAGTATTACAAAATCAATGTTTACTTCTTATTTTATGGCAAATACTCAGTATGAAGAAGCAAAGTTATTAACATATGGTCAATTTGTGTCAAAATTTGTTTATGACAAGAAGAAAATGTGTTGGAAACCACGTAAAAGAGGTAACATAATTGGCCGGCTCATATGGGTCCTGCCAACAACTGGAGAATTGTATTAACTGTGAAGGAAAGCCTGATATGTTATGATGATTTTAAGATAATTGATGGTTTCAAACACAAAAGTATTAGAGAAGCATGTTTTGTATTGGACTTCCTACAAGATGACAAAGAGTTCATTGTCGAAATTAAATAGGCTTATAACTGGGGTTCTGGAGTATTTTTGCACAAACTTTTTGTTACAATGTTATTATCAGCTTCAATGAATCAACCATAACATATTTGGTTAAATACTTGGATATACCTATCATATGGGATTCTATATGAACATAATATTGTCACAAAATACAGGTTTGGTTAATACATATTTTCTTTATCTTTGTCACAACATCTTTTCTGTTATCCCCTTCATCTTATTGTTTAGAACTATGTTAGTCACAACATTTTTATCATCTTTACATTTTCATTTTAAGAACTTATCAATACTTACTTAACTTTTACCTTTATTTGTAGAATTGAATTTTTCTGATGAAGATATGCAACAACTCACTTTGATGGAAATTAAGAAGCAACTACAGAAAAATAGAAGAAGTTTGAAAGAATTTAAGCCTATGCCATATCCAAATGATTACGTCCTTGACTTTCTTGAAAATAGATTGATATATGATGAAAGACAATATGATCCCTCGGCTCAAGAAGATATTTTCCAAACTATGTTTCAATCATTAACCGATATTGATTTTATAATTTTACCTGCACATTATTTATTGTAACAATATCTGACATTTTGTGAATACGCTATGTTTCTTCATAATATTATGCTTTTCTTTTATGTTTTGAGATTATCCTTATAAGAAAGTCTATAATTATTTTCATAGAACTGCATAAAGCATTGTCAATTATTTTTTTATATGTTAGAATTATTTTCTATTAAACATGATATGATATGATTTTCTTGATAGAGCTTATGCATATTTATTTTTATTGAGAAAATAATGATCCCTCTTTAATATGATTCACTCATTATGTAAACATTGTGTTTTGACAACATCATTAAAAAGTCTCATACATTTATATAATGGAGTCAATTATATTATTTTAATTATCATCTCTACATTAATTCACTCAACAAACACATTTATATTCCTTTAATTCTTCTAACTCAGCGAAGCTGATTTCCTATTTGACTCAGTTGCCTACTTTGCTAATTTTAACAAGAATGGATCTTTATTCATTGTTATGCTACATGTTCAACTTTATTTGGAAACTGTTATGTCTATTTATTTCTATAAATGCTAATAACATTGCTATGGTCACTGTTGTCGTGATGTTCATAAGATTTGAAAATTTCACACTTTTGCTTATTTAAGTTGTGCTCATGCTGCAACTTTGATAGTGTTTTGTTTTTCTTAATGTAGACAAACAAATTAACATTTTTAAAGAAGTTATGGATGCTTTCAAAAATCAAAATGGTGGAGTTTTTTCCTATATGGTTATGGTGACACTGGAAAGACTTTCATGTGGAACACACTGTCTTCTGCTATGCGTTGTAAAGAAGATATTGTGTTAAATGTAGCATCTAGCGAAACCAGGAGGAAGAACTGCACATTCCAAATTCAAGATTCCAGTTCCATGTTTGGAATCTTCTATTTGTAACATTGAGAAAAAATCAGATATTACAAATCTCTTGAAGGCAACAAAACTTATAATATGGGATGAGACATCAATAGAAAATGAATTTTGTTTTGAAGCTCTTGACAAGTCATTGAAGGATATTATGAGTAACGATGGTGTTGAATGTCAGCAAATTTTTGGAGGAAAAGTTGTAATTTTTTGTGGAGATTTCAAACAGATTCTACTAGTTGTTCCAAGAGGCACTAGATCAGATATTGTATATGCAACAATAAATGCCTCCTATATTTTGGATCATTGCAAAGTTCTGAATCTAACAAAAAATATGCGTTTACAAAGTGGTTCTAATTTAGGCAATTCAGAAGAAATTAGACTCTTTTCAGATTAGATTTTACAAGTTGGTAACGGAAAATTCTCAGAACCCAATGATGGATATGCTAAAATTGATATTCCTAAAGAGTTACTTATAAGAGAATTTATGGACCCCATTGAAGCATTTGTTTCAAGTACCTATCCAAATCTGCTTCAAAATTACACAAATCCGAATTTCCTTCAATGTAGAGCTATTCTAGCATCAACTATTGAAATAGTTTATAAGATAAATGACTTCATAACTAATCTTCTTTCGGGTATACTTTATTTTTTATTACTACTATATTTTCATGAATTTACATATTTTTTCATACAATGACTCTTTGAATTTACATATGCATATATTATTTTGATATATACATACTAATTATTTTACACGTACCTATATTATTTTGATATAGACATACTACTATATTATTTTTTTCATACTATTTTTTATACGCACCTGCTATTCTGTTTTATATATATATATATATATATATATATATATATATATATATATATATATATATATATATATATATATATATATATATATATATATATATATATATATATATATATATATATATATATATATATATATATATATATATATATATATATATATATATATATATATATATATATATATATATATATATATATATATATATATGAAAATGCTAACGAGTGCCCTCAGGGCATTGGTTAAGAGATTAAAATGGTAAGTTGGACATTATTTAAGAGATTGAAAATTTATTTTTTTTCTAAATATATGTGTATTCAATGCCCTAAAAAGAGAAATAATCAGACTTTTTAAAGAATATTGTGTGTATTGAGTGAACTAAATATAACATATTTTCCTTATTTGGAATTCTTAACTAGTGCCCTGAGGGCACTGGTTAGCATGACCCATATATATATATATATATATATATATATATATATATATATATATATATATATATATATATATATATATATATATATATATATATATATATATATATATATATATATATATATATATATATATATATATATATATATATATATATATATATATATATATATATATATATATATATATATATATATATATATATATATATATATATATATATATATATATATATATATATATATATATATATATATATATATATATATATATATATATATATATATATATATATATATATATATAGACACTTATTTTTTTCTTCATATAGGTTAATCTAAAGAACATTTGAGTTGTGATTCTATTGATAGATCGGAAGCTAATGACAATTATGCTTTTGAGCATTTGACACCAAAATTTTTAAGTTGTCTGAAAATTTCTGATTTGTCTAACCACTCATTGAAATTGAAGGTTGGTACAACCATCTTGTTGATAAAGAATTTGGATCAATCTGAAGGTCTTTGTAATGGTACAAGGTTGGCGGTTACGAAATTAGACAATCATGTCATTGAAGCAAAAATAATTTTAGGTACAAATATTGAAAATATTATTTATATCCCAAGATTGTTTTTGTCTCTTTTTCAATCTCCATGGTTATTTAAACTTATCAGAAGACAATTCTCAATTATAGTGTCATTTGCTATGACAATCAACAAATCTCAAGGTCAATTATTGGACTATGTTGGATTATATTTGCGAAATAATGTTTTCAGTCATGGACAACTTTATGTCGCATTTTCAAGAGTTAAGAGCAATTTGGATTGAAAGTTTTAATACACGACAAAGACAACAACTCCTTAACTCAAACAACAAATATTGTCTTCAAAGAAGTTTTCCACAATGTCATATAGGCAAAACTTTACTTTTTCATTTTAGCTACTTCGGTTTTTACTAACATTATTTTTACTTACTATCATTACTAAAATCTTCATTTCTATATTTATCTTTCAAGCAAAAAAAAAATTGATACTCAAATATATATTTCACTTCATGCTTATATAATTTATTCTTTCAACATCTCATATTTTCCTTTATAACTAATATTTTACTAATTATCGATTTTATTTCATGTTTGTAGGAATTGTGATTCCCACAATTGCTTCATACAAGTCTTACTATATCATTTCAATCTACAACCTTATTTGAACTTTAATTTTAAATTCTCTTTGTTGGACATACTATACGTCTATTATTAAAAGTTACTGTACTTTTATGAAATTGAATATATCCACTCTTATGAATTAAGATTGTTGACACTTGTATCTTATGATGAATCCTTTCATAATAATTCAAATAATGAATGTTGATTTTTGTTATTGATCGTACCTGATCAAAGAGATCGTTGGGCTGCCACACGTCTGAGCTGTCGAACGGTAGACTTGACGGACAAAGGAGGGGTGTACCTGAAACACACTCTGATGTCAAAGTAAGCGACGAGCAAACTGATAACAAGTACAGAGAAAATGAGTGAGAATTGGATTACCTGACCCTCTATTGGAAGAGGGCATTTATAATGACTCCCCAGCGCATGGCCAACGGTTACCATGCGTTGGGCTGGGCTGCCAGGCCCATCGTTGGTAACTGCTAGGGCTGACGTGGCGTCGTGAAGACCAGCACGTGATCTTCGCCCTAGTGTAATTGTTCCGTGTTATCCGGGAGGTGGAGGACCGAATCATCAGGACACGGATAGTTACTTGATGACGTGTCTCCGTGTAGGGGACACGTAGAGGACGTGGGGAGGCCTGAGGAGCTTCCCGGGCTGGCTGGGCCCTGCCCGACCGTGGGGCAGAAGAAGGTTGGTCGGACGACTATGAAGGTTCTGCCCGACGGCGCTTGGTCTGTGTACAACGGGAGAAGATGTCCTGCTCGACGGACCTTCTACTGTTGGTCGATGAGGTCTTATTAAGCCTCCCAACCCGGTGGAGCTTGGGTCTGCTCGACTATGGGTCAGGTGTCGGTCCAGTCTAGAACAGTTATGCATCTTAATACTATCAAAGTTGTTTTTTTATAACATTTTTCTATAAAAAGTTATATTATGAAATTTAAAAATGAACTTATCTGTGCATACACACGAGTCTTCTATTAATTAATATTGAAAAAAATTGAGACATTAGTCATTTACTTTTTTTAAAATTTTTTAATAGTGTAAATTTATGTAAAAAAAGACAATTTAAATAGTTTAGTAGTTAACTTTAATAGATAAATAATTGATTTAATTGTTATTATATAGAAAATATATCAAAATTCGCTTATATTGCAGGAATAAAGTGTAGTTAATCTTATAATATATGAATAATTTATTATATTTGCTTGTATTGTTTAAATACTCAAGAGAATAATGTGAAACTCATCCAGTCCTATTAAAATAGAAATAAATATTGAAAATAAAGCACATGACACAGAAAGAAGAATATAAAAGCAACATGTAAGCAATCACGCTTCTGTGCTCCCTTCCATCACGTTTGACGTTTAAGTGAACAAATAGAAAAGAAACTGTGAGCACCAAATGCCAAAATTTTGTTTTGTTTTTCTTCATGAAAATTAGTCCAATAAAGAATTAGAACAGAAATCTTAGATATAGATGAATATTCATGCATGCACTTAGTAAATTGAGCTCAATACATTGAATAAATTTGTATACACTTGTCAAAGACATATATACTTTTATGCTAGCGTGTCATTTGGTGGCAATCTAAGAGCTGAGATATTAGGAATTTCGTCTTTATTAAACTAGCATAGACACAAAAATAAATAGTACTCCTTCTCTAGTAAAAATGTTTTATTTATCTTTTTTTTTTTACTCTATTTCAAAATAATTGTTGTTTTATCATTTATTAATTATTAAATTATATTTAATTTAAAGCTTATTATTTAGAATAAGTTAAAAAAATTTACTTAAAATAAGTTGAACTCATTCATTTTCTAAAATTAGAGTATATCTTTATTTATAAATTTCCACTCTATTCAACCATTCTACTTACTACAATTAATAGAAATATTTAATTTTATCATTAAAACTAACATATTTAATATTTAAAAAAACATACATTATCCAAAATAAACTACAAACAAATTTTTTAATATATTCTTTATTTTTTTAAAATTGTACTAACAAAAAAGCATATTTATAATTACACATGTTAAAAAATTGAATCTACCTCCTTTTGTCACCTCATTCATTTTTCACTCTTTTTTTTTTTTTAATTCAAATTTCAAATTTCCCCCACATTTCTTTTTCTTATACTTTCTCATTTTCATTTTATTTTTTCTCTTTCTCCATTTTCTTTATTTTATTTTATTTTTTTAAGTATAAATAATAAAATTTAAACTTCTTTTTTATTTAATGAAGAAGAACACACACAAAATGATGAATTTTTTTAAAATAAATTTTGTCTAAAATAATAACATAATTATTTTATAATTATTATATATAAAAAATATTCATAAATTATATTATTATTATTGATTTTATAATTAGGTATCACATTTGAAATTGACATTAGTATCTAAATATATTTTATTCTGTATCAAATTAGATAACACTCAATAATAGTACACACAACTAATTTTCTATTTTATGAGCCACTATCAAGACAATATCTATTTTATTTTAATCAACAATTGTCTTTATTTGAAAGACAAAAATTTTATTTTCAAATGTGAATTTTTTTCTTTGTCCATCTCACATGTCTCTTTTTTATATCATTATTTAATATAATTGAATTTATATAATCATTGTTCATTTTACAATTAAATAAGACATTATAAATTGACACTAAAAATATTTTATATTGTATCAAACGAATATCACTCAATAATGATGTACACATTAACTTTCATTTCACAGGTCACTAACAGAATAATATTTATTTTATTTTAACAAACAATTATCTTTAATTGAGAGATGAACTCTTTATTTTCAGAGGTAAAATTTTTTTTCCTTCAAATTCTTTTTTTCATTTCAAATTTACACATATATTTAAATATATTTTATGTTGTATTAAATGAATTTACTTGTGCGGACGCACAAGTATCTTGCTAGTTACGTTTTAAAGACTTTTACTATAATCTTATTAAAAAACTGAACATTAAATTTTATATTTATCTTTCTGTTTTTTTAAATTTTTTAAATCGAAGGTTGTTAAATTAAACAATTCTCGTGTTGCCACATTTAATTGATTTTCATTATTAATTCACATTATTAAAATTTTAACGTGTTTGAACTTTAAATTATTACTTCATCCTAGGGTGAGAATATGTCAGGTCAATTAACAGAGACTTACGACCTAGCCTACATAGGCCAATGTCAGGTCAGATTTTTTTTAATTAGAAAATGCCTAAACTTTTTATAAGTCTATTTAGTTAAATAGGTCAGGCCACGGGCCATAAAAAAGTCTTTTAAATCTATTATACAGGCCTATTTTAATAAATATAAATAAATATTTTATTTTTTATATTTTATTTTGTAGTTTATAATAAAATAAAAAAAGTAAAGTTTAGTTATCTTAAAAAACTTGTGAAAATAAGTTGAAAAATCTTTATGAATAATGTCATAATTTGTTTTCACAAGTTCTCCTAAACAAATAAAAATTTATGCTTCTATGTAAACAAAGATTTAGTCTTATTATACTTTTAATTCTCTAATATATTTAAACATTAGTTGAATTGCTTATTTATATATGTTCAAATGATATAGGTTTTTAAATAGACTAATAGACTAATCAAACATTCGAAAAGGGCAGACTCAGGCCGGAAAAATGAGCCTATGATAGGTCAGACTTAGGCTTTTATTTTTTTAGTAGGTCAGACTCAGGCTTGGAAAAGTCTAACTCGGCCCAGTCTATTTCCACCCCTTACTCCATTCGGTCTTAAATATAAATAATTTTATAAAAAAATTACTCTTTAAAAAAAATGATTAAAAATATGAGAATGTGAAAAAAAATAAAAATATAATTATTGAGATTTTCTTGTTGTTGTTTATATTTAAAACCGGAGGAAATGTTATTTTTCACAACTCAATAAAAGAAATATAAGTAGATTTAAGATGTGTAAAAAAAATAGATTTGAGCAAAATAAAAGTTATTTTAGAATGTCTACTCCTAAAAAAAGAAAAAGAAAATTGATTTAAAAAAGAAAAGCTTAAACACGAATTTGGTCACCGTATATTCATTTTTGATAATTTTTAAGTTAAAAAAAAAAATCAGTTTTATGATCCTTTATTATCAAATTTTATGTTTTTTGAGTGGTCTCCAATGACAAAATAGTCTCATTTGCATACTTAACATTAGAATCTATGTGATGAGTTTTTTTTTTTTACTATTGCCATGTAACTGAAATATTTAAAATTTAAAAAATTCATTTTTTTTTACTATTACCACGTTATTAAATTTTTTTAAAAATAACAAAATTTTAAATTTTTAACTATTTTAGGTGGCAATAATAAAAAAAAATGTCACCCATAGATTTCAATGGCATATGTGCAAATAAGACTGTTTAATTATGGGAGACCACAAAAAATATATGAAATTTGATACTAAGGAACTATAAAGCTATATTTTTTTTAAATGGGGACTAAAAATTTAACAAAATAGATATAGAGAGACCAAAACTGCATTTAAACCTTTAAAAAAATCATATCTTTAAATATTTATTTCAAATAATTTTGGACAAAGGTGCTTGAAGCTTTATTAAATTTTAAGAATAATATAATTGTTAGAACATAAATTCAAGAAGTTTAATATGAGAGAGCATTTTTATATTCATTTGAGTTTTTCCTGTATGAGCAACACACCATGTGAGAACACATAATCACTTAAAATCTTAAGGTGATAAGTGTGTAAGTTATCTCACTTGTAACCACTCAAGTCTCCTCTTTTCTAAACAATGTGTGACTTTCCCCCACTTTGTTTCTCAAAGTTTCAAACTCACACTTGTTATTCTCAACACTCTTCCCTCAAGTGCGAGTCTATTCACAATGCTCCCCCTCAAGCAAAAACTCTTTTATCCACATACACTTATACCGCCGTTGACACTCTTCAACGGGACACCTCCTATCTACCACCTGTAGGGAGTACTTTTGATACAAGGAAGTCAATCATCCACTCAAACCAAAGGCTCTTGATACCATTGATCTTTGAATCTTTCTTCTTCTTTTATGGTGACCATCAACAACACTTCACATTCTTTTTATTTTGCAAGTCTTACATACATCGACTTGCATAATTTTCATGACAGTTTCAACACCGAATATTCCTTTTATAAGGTTTTCTTTCACCACTTCTTCCTCTACCTGCACCACCACCTCTATAATTGATTTGCATTAAGGATTGTGTCTGATTTGATGAACCGCCTTCTTGTTGGTTTTCTCTACCAGTTGAATTGTTATAGCTTTCTCTACCTTTATTTTCATTCAATTTTTCTTTGTCTTTCTTATTTTTAGTTAACGATGCTTGCGGAGCCACATCACTCTTTGTCTTGCTTGCATATCTTTCATTCATTATTTGTTCATGAAATTCAAGCGTCTCTTGAAGTTTTTCTTTTGTCATGCTTGACAAATTCTTCGATTCTTTTATGGCTACTACCACATGATCGAACTTTGGAAGTAATGACCTCAATACCTTTGCAACTATTGATATTGATGTCAACACTTCTCCATACATCTTTATTTGATTCATCTGTCTTATTACTCTAGTGAAGACATTAGTAACATTTTCATTTTCTTCCATTTAAAGTAATTCATACATTCTTTTGTGAGTTTGTTGAAAGTGAGAAAATACTTAGAAGGGGGGGGGGGGGGGGGGTTGAATAAGGATTTTGAAAATATTATGGCAATAAAAACACAAAGATTTTTATCCTGGTTCGTTGAACTCAAGTACTCCAGTCCACCCTATCTAGAGTGATTTGCCTTTCTCCTCAAGGACTTAATCCATTATAATCAACTGATTACAATATCAACCACTAAGAACAACTGTCTTAGTCTTCTCAAGAACTACTGACCACAACTTGGTCTTCTCAAGGAACCTTTTACAATCAAATGTAAACTAAACAAGTGTTTAAATGCTTCTAAGAAAGCTGTATCACAACTGTGATTTACACTTAAGTTTAAGAACTTATGAAACTATTCAATCAAAGAATAAATAATTTGTATGAGAGCTTTGAGAGAGTTTTCAATGAATTGTTCAATTTTCGTCAATGTTCGTCAACTCAAGAAAGTTGTTGAAGGCTTGCTTTTATAGACTTAGAAGTCCAAGGCATTGCAAGCTTGAAGACCGTGTACTGCAAAGTAACTGTAGCCTTTTGTCTTCACATCACTTGACCTTTCTTAGAAGTAGAACGTTCAGAGAAATCCTTTTTGCCTGAGTTCTTGTGTCTAGCATAAAAGAGGAAAGAGTCGTTTGGCATAACCAACAGATATAACTTTGAATAATCTTCTTCAACAAGTTTATAATTCACAGTAATTAACATAAGAGCCTTGAGTGATCAGAGTCTTGATGTCTTCAGAGTTTGTTGTATCAGAGTATTGCAGCAAGTGTGCTTTAGCGTGAGATTAATCAGAGCAGAGTTTGGAGATCAGATCCTCAATACTTGCAGCGAACAGTACTATCAGAGTCTTCTGAAAAACAGTGCTTGAAACTCTTCATACAAAAACTCCAGTCTACGCTTCAGATGCTTCTGTAGCTTCTGCTTCAGATCCTTCTGTAGGCAGCGCTCAGAGTCTTCTATAGGCAGCGCTCAGAGTCTTCTAAGAGATGCTTCTGACGCTTCAGAGCCTTGTGTAGTTCAACATTCAGATCCATTTTTGCTTTCAGAAGGATATTTCATTTAATATCTGCAGCAAAAATACTTGAACAAATTTAGAGTATATAATTTCTTAATACAAAATTTTATAAGTGTTATCATCAAAACATAGAGATATAACTAAGAACCAATCTGTGTTCTAACAATCTCTCCCTTTTTGATGATGTCAAAAACATAGGAAATTTTGTTCAATAAAAGGTAAATATAACTCCCTCTGAGATTATGAATCTCCCGCTGAATTGAATACTAAGAAAGAATAAAAACTTCCCTTTTTGTATGAGTATTCTCTTCAGAATCAGAGCCTGAATGTTCAGAATTAGAGCTTGATTTGGATGAACATTTCAGAATCAGAGCCTGATTGGTTAAAGCTTGATCTGGGGATCTCAGAGTTACTTTAAAGAATTTTTTCAGATTTATCATTAAGTTCTGAAATACTAAAAATTCATGTTAGTTATAATTTGATATGTCTGAATTCCATTCAGCTAAAGTTTATTTGAACAGTCAGAATTTCATTTTCTCCCCCTTTTTGTCATAATCAAAAAGAAAAACTTTTAAAGACAAAATAAAAGGAAACAGAGAGAAAAGATACAATCAGATAGAGAAAACATTCAGATTCATTCATTCAAATAGTCAGATAAAACAGACAAAACATCATATGAGAAATTCAAAACAAGTGCTCAAACATCAGATAAAGAAAACATAATTCTAGGATTGTTTGGAAAGAAGCATCTTCAGAAGGTGGGTGATCTCAGATGAAGATTGTTCTTGTTTGGACATCCATTTCTCAATGTTCTCAGTCTTTTGATCTTGCCTTGCCATCCAGGACTTGATCTCAGATTGACCAGCTTCCAGCACAGCAATCTTATCTTCTAAGTCTGGGTTTTCTTTCTTAATCTCAGAAGAAGTAGACGGAGCAGATTCTGATGCAGGAGTAGGAGCAGAGTCAATTTCCATTGCAACTGCAGAGTCTGGAGCCACAGATTCAGAGGGTTTATCCATAGTTGTCAGAGCCAAAGGATTTTCTTCCAAAATGACTTCAGAAGCAGATCCTTCAATAATCTCAGAAGTAGCAGACACTCCAGAGGTTGAAGGTGCATCTTCAAGAAGCAAAGTTGGAGATCATCTCAAGTTCCATAGCATGGTTCTGGCAGTCTCAGCAAATCTGATCTTCGCATCATTAGAGCAAACACTCTTCAGATTTGAAGCAACGGTGTTGAATCTGGACATGAAGCTATTCCAAATAGCATCAGATTCATCTGAGTTCATAGTTGACAGGCATCTCTTCTTCACAGAGTCTAAATTCATCCTTATTTCTTTCATAAAATTAGCAAATAAAATATCAACATTTAGCCTTGGTTTAGGTTTAAGAAAGGCTTCTAGAATGGATGATTTGGATTGAACTGGTGGGGGTGGTATGGTAAATGTTGGGATGATGAACAGAGGACGAGGATAAGGTGGTGTCTTCTGAGCAGGTATGAGATGAAAGAAGGGTTTTATTCTGCGTATGGATGGAATGGCAGCTCTTGGATTATCAAAATATGGAACAAAAGCTGATGGTTTTGGTTTAGGTTCTGGAGTGGGTGTAGGAATGATAGCATCAAATGAAGTAGATGTATCTGGTTGTTTTGGTTCATATCCTCTAAGAAAGGGGGTGAGCTTACTTCTGGGTGAACACCAGATTCAGATGAATCAGATGAGGTAGATGAGGGACAGGATGTGGAAGATACATCAAACATAATTTTGAGGGGTTGGATATCCAGAACCTCAGAATCAGATATATATGATTCAGTAGGTTTGGGTTGTTCTGGGTGAGGATTAGGTTGTGGATTGGAGGGTATAAATTTTGGTGGTTCAGAGTGTTAGATAGTTTCTGGTTCAGGAATATTAGATTGAGGAATTTCTGGCTGAGGTTCTTGTTGTTGTTCTGGTTGTTGTGGAGTTGGGTCTACTGGTGGTGCTTGAACGTGAGGTTCAGATTGTTTTGGTTCAGAGTGTTTTGGTTGTTCAGATTTTCCAGAAGTTAGTGGTTCAGATGATTGTAATGGTGTTGTGTCAGATGCAGTTTGTTTTGAGGATGGAGGTGGTTGTTCAGATGATTTAGATGGTGCAGAAGTGGTTTGAGTTTGAGAAGAAGGGGGTTCAGGGATAGAGCTAACTGTTGATAATTCTACTGCAATTTCAGAAATAGTAGGTAAGGATTTTTTAGTACCTCTTATCTTGATGCGTTTGATAGGTGCAGAAGGAGCTTCTCCAGAAGCTTTTCTTTTCTTCTTCTTCTGAGGTTCTTCAGAAGTTTTCTGTTTCTTCTGAGGTTCTTCAGAGATTTCTTCCTTCATCTAAGGTTCTTCAGAAGTTTTCTACTTCTTCTGAGGTGAGCCTGCAGTTTCTTATTTTTCTAACTCTTGTTTTCTCTGCCTCTTATGTTCTTCGTAGAGATCTGGCATTGGTTCACGGTTTATAAATCCTTCTCGAAGTGGAATTCCTTGTTCCATACATGATCCAACAAATTTGATCAGAACTTCCTTTGGTTCTTCTGCATAAAACGTTGGAAAGTTTTCTACCAGAATTCTCCGTTTGCTTACTTCTTCAGTATTTAGTTTGTCAGGAGCAAAGGCAAGTTCATCAATAACTTTCAGCCTTTGTAAACTTTTAGCGTTCATAACTTTTCCCAGAATGGATGTAAGTTCCTCTTTCAATCCAGCCACATGCAGATGCTCCACCAGACTATTCTCTGTCAGAATGTCTGAAATCAACCTTCCACAAGGGATCCAATTTCTACCCTTTGTATGTTTTATCTTCATGTCTTCTCTGGATGCCTTGACATGATTCCAAAGATGAGAGAAGAGCAGATGAGGCAGATCTACCTTTTTGCTCTGACTGAGGCAGAACATGAAGTAAAGTTGATCATTGTTGACATAATCTGGTGAATTTGTAGACTTTCTGTGGTGAATGCAACCCATGAAGATTTTAGCCCAGATCTTGTAATTGGGTTTCAGATCTTTGAACTTGTTAGAGGGTTCTCCAGAAGCAATCACCTCTTCATACACAACATTCATGTTGACACGTCCAGTCTGATGAGAAACTCCATCAGTTTCCTCATATCCAATGAGTTTCCTTATAAGATCTTCTGTAATCACTATTTCTTTTCCTAGAACAGATGACACTATGAACTTGGGATAAGCATGAGCATGAATCCAGAACTCTTTCACTAACACTGGATAAACTGACCCAAACAGTCTATCAAAGTACTTTGTCCATCCTTGAGCATCAATGATGGAACGCAGATTAAATCCATTTGCAGCCAGAGGTGCAAAATCCACCAAAGATTCACATAACACTTCCAGTTTCTCATCAGGTGTGAGATTCGTTCTAACAGGTTCCTTGAAAGAAACTGCACCCAGATTAGAAGAAGATACAACTGCCATTGTTGATTGAAACTGTGCTGAGGTTGAAGATGAAGTAGCCATTGATGAAGATGTTGAAGGTTTAGGGTTACGAGCAGATTTGGGTTTTGGGTTTAGATGAAGACAGAAGAGCAAGCAAAAACGCATATAAGTGTTTGTGAGAGTGAAAAGTGTGAAATGTTGAGATTTGCGGAATTTATAGAGAAAATTAGGGCACACAAACGGTCACACATTTAACACGTTCTCATTTAAAATTTAATAGCATTTAATGAAAAGAAAATAATCATTTCAAGGCATTAATGATTCTGACAATTGGGGGAAAAACGAGAAACCAACTATTCAAACGTTACCTCAAATGTCTCTTCAGTATTGTGCACGCCATCTTTTCAGATTCTAGAGTGACACGTGTTTGCTTGCATGTGCTTCTAAAATCTCTTTGAGAAATGAAACGTTAGCCAACGTTCAGATCCTCTGAGACTTGTTAGTTCAGATACACACATAAATAATAATTCAAGAAATTAAATGATTGACAGGTGAAATACTTCAGAGTTTTAAACATTTTGCATCTGAGAAATTTGCTTCTGATAAATATTATTCTGGACAAAATTCCATACCAATATTTTTCATAATAAACTTAAATCTATCTTCAGCAAGGGGTTTTGTGAAAATATCAGCCCATTGATGATCTGTATCAATAAAGTCTAATTTTATAATACCCTTCTGAACATAGTCTCTGATGAAGTGATATTTAATTTCTATATGCTTAGCTTTAGAGTGTAAAATTGGATTTTTAGATAAGCATATAACATAAGTATTATCACAGAATATAGAAATATTACTCTCAAAGATCTGATAGTCTTCAAGCTGACTTTTCATCCAGAGCATCTGTGTGCTACATCCAGCAGCAACAATATATTCTGCTTCTGTACTTGACAGCGCAATTGTAGGCTGTTTCTTGTTGTACCAGGAGATTAAATTACTTCCAAGAAATTGACAACTTCCAAAAGTACTTTTTCTTTCAACTCTGTCTCCAGCGTAATCAGCATCACAGAATCCAACTAGTTTAAACTCATCATATTTTCTGTAACACAAACCCACATTAGAAGTACCTTTCAGATGCCTTAGAATCCTCTTAACATCTATTAAGTGTGATTCTCTAGGATCTGATTGGAATCTTGCACACAAGCATACACTGAATAAAATGTCAGGTCTAGAAGTAGTTAAATATAAAAGAGATCCAATCATACCTCGGTAGAGTTTCTGATCTACTTTCTTACTTACCTCTTCCTTACCAAGAGTACTTGTTGGATGCATAGGAGTCTTTGTCATCTTACTATCAGTCATGTTGAACTTCTTCAGAATCTCTTTTACATATTTGGTCTAATGAATGTAAGTGCAATCTGGAGTCTGGTTGACTTGAATTCCCAGAAAGAATCTCAATTCTTCCATCATGCTCATCTCAAATTCAGCCTGCATACATTGAGCAAACTCCTTTCCCAGCATAACATTGGTAGATCCAAATATAATATCATCTACATATATTTGACAAATTAACATATATTTCTTAAATGTTTTACAGAAGAGAGTCGTGTCTACTTTTCCTCTAATAAATTTTTTCTCCAGAAGAAAATTACTTAATCTCTCATACCAAGCTCTGGGAGCTTGTTTTAAACTATAAAGAGATTTCTTAAGTTTAAAAACATGTTCTGGAAATTTATCACTTTCAAAACCAGGAGGTTGGTGAACATAGACTTCCTCTTCTATAATCCCATTTAAGAAGGCACTCTTAACATCCATCTGATATAGAGTGATGTTATTTTGTGCAGCAAAAGAAATGAGTAAACGAATAGACTCTAACCTGGCCATATGAGCATAAGTCTCTGTGTAATCAATTCCTTCTTGCTGGCTATAACCTTGAGCAACAAGCCTTACTTTGTTTCTTTTAACTTCTCCTTTTTCATTCAACTTGTTTCTGAAGACCCATTTAGTTCCAATTATATTGAATCCTTTTGGTCTTGGAACCAAATCCCAAACGTCATTTCTTGTGAACTGATTGAGCTCTTGTTGCATGGAAATTATCCAGTCATTGTCTTGCAGAGCTTCATCCACAGAAGTTGGTTCAATAACTGACATCAAACCAAATAATGACGCTTCAGATGATCTGAGGTAGGATCTTGTTCTTATAGGGTCATCCTTCTTTCCAATGATCACATCCTCTGGGTGAGAGGCCTTGATTCTGGAAGATGATCCTCTAACATTTGATTCTTCAGAAATATTCAAGTTGTTCATTTGAGAAGCTAAAGGAGTTGCATCTGACGTTGTTTCTGGCTCTTTCACTTGAACCTTTTCTGCCTCTGAGCCTTCAGAGTCTGTGAGAATTACTTCTCTATCTGCATAACTTTCAAACTGATTTGGCTTTTGAATGCCAAGTTTATCATCAAATCTAATATGTATAGATTCCTCCACAATCTGTGTTTCAGTATTGTATACTCTGTAGCCTTTAGAGCGTTCAGAATAGTCAAGCATGAAACACTTATGTGCTTTAGAATCAAACTTATTTAGATTCTCTTTAGTGTTCAACATATAACATATACATCCAAAAGGGTGAAAATAAGAAATGTTGGGTTTTTTGTTACTCCACAATTCATAGGGAGTCTTTTCCAGAAGAGGTCTTATAGACACTTTGTTATGAATATAACAAGCTTTGTTTATTGCTTCTGCCCAAAAATGCTTTGCCAGATTAGTCTCGTTGATCATGGTTCTGGCCATTTCTTGCAAAGTTCTATTTTTCCTCTCTACAACTCCATTCTATTGTG
Source organism: Lathyrus sativus (assembly GCA_963859935.3). NCBI lineage: Eukaryota > Viridiplantae > Streptophyta > Magnoliopsida > Fabales > Fabaceae > Lathyrus > Lathyrus sativus. Next base: position 876,946,901 of record OZ012735.1, read on the forward strand.
GAGTTCTAGGGCAGGAGAAATCATGAGCAATGCCATTTTCATTAAAATATTTTTCAAAATATTTGTTTTCAAATTCACCACCATGATCACTTCTGACTTTAACAATTTTAAAATCTTTTTCATTCTGGACTTGTTTGCAGAAGTCAAAGAACACAGAATGTGACTCATCCTTGTGTTTTAGGAATTTCACCCATGTCCATCTACTATAGTCATCAACAATGACTAATCCATACTTCTTTCCTCTGATGGATGCAGTTTTCACTGGTCCAAACAGATCAATGTGAAGTAACTCTAATGGTCTTGAAGTTGAAACAACATTTTTAGTTTTAAAAGAAGATTTTGAAATTTTTCCTTTTTGACATGCTTCACAAAGAGCATCTGAGTTGAACTTCAGCTTAGGAAGTCCTCTGACCAGATTGAGTTTATTAATCTGAGATATACGTCTCATATTAATATGCCCCAATCTTCTGTGTCAGACCCATTGCTCATCATTAACAGACATAAGACATTTTACATTTTGAACCTTAAGTTCTGAAAGATTGATTTTTTAAATGTTGTTCTTCCTCTTTCCATTAAATAGGATTGAGCCATCCTTCTGACTAACAGCCTTGCAACATTTTTGATCAAAGATTATGTCATAACCATTGTAACTTAATTGACTTATGGACAATAGATTATGCTTTAATCCTTCTACAAGTAAAACATTAGATATAGAGGGAAGGTTACCATTGCCAATAGTACCAGAGCCAATAATCTTTCCCTTCTGATTCCCTCCAAACTTGATGTCTCCTCCAGATTTAAGCTCCAGGCTTTGGAACATAAACCTTTCTCCCGTCATGTGACGTGAGCAGTCAGAGTCCAGGTACCATTACTGACGTCTTGACTTTGCTGCTAAATACATCTGCAACAGGTATTATCTTATCCTTAGGTACCCAGATATTTTTGGGTCCTTTTGGGTTAGTTGCCTTAAAAGTTTGTCTGAACTTCTGTCTTTTTACAACAGGTTTGTTCTGACTAACTTTTGGTTTAAACACAGGAATGTTCTGATCAGAACGTGTGTGTTTAATATCATTCAGATGACCAAACTTAAAATGAGAGTATAAGGGAGTCTTCTTAATGATAATTTTATCAACAGGTATTGGATTTAAATCCTTTCCAGAGGAAGATTCATATCCAATTCCTTTCCTGTTATTTCTGCTAACTCCATAGATCATTGAAGTTATTTTACTTCTATCTATGCTTTTAGTCAGAAACTTCTGAAAACTATAGTCATATTCTTCTAAAATATTTTTGCATTTTGACTTAGTTTCAGATTTAGAGTCTTGTTGAGCCTTTTCAAAATTGTTTTTCATTTTCAATTTGTTTTCTTTGAGCTCAGCAACTTCGGACTTTAACAGACTATTCTCAGATTCAAGATTGCATTTAAGCTTCTTGCATTTGAGCTTAATCTGGTTGTAGTTATTCAGGACTTCTGATAAAACTTTAATAAGTTCTTCCCTAGAGAGATCAGAAAGTACCTCTTCTGAGTCAGATTCAGAATCAGATTCAGATCCAGATGATCCTTCATCCTGATCTTCCACATCAGCCATCGGTGCCATGTTGGCACATTCTTCTTCTGACTCTGATGAAGATTCAGATGCATCTGAATCATCCCATGTAGCCATCAGAACTTTCTTTTTATGCTCAGGCTTTCTTCTTGACTTCTCCTTCTGAAGCTTTGGACATTCATTCTTGTAATGACCAGGTTCTTTGCATTCATAGCAAACAACCTCCTTCTTTCTAGATCTTTTGTGTCCAGAGGACTCTTTGCGTTGATCTGCCTTCTTGAAGTTCTTGAACTTCCTCTGTTTGTGCTTCCAGAGTTTGTTGATCCTTCTAGACAACAAGGACAATTCATCTTCTTCTTCAGAAGAAAACTCTTCAAAACTTTCTTCTAACACCTGCAATGCTTTAACAGATTTGTTAGATTTTAAAGCAATTGACTTACCTTTCTTTCGAGGCTCTTCTTCCTCAAGTTCAATCTCATGGCTCCTCAGAGAGTTGATTAGTTCCTCCAATGTGATCTTGTTCAGATCCTTAGCTAGCTTCAGAGCAGTGACCATTGGTCTCCATCTGATGGGCAAGCTTCTGATGATCTTCTTCACATGATCAACAGTTGAATAGCCTTTGTCCAAAACTTTTAATCCAGTTGTGAGGATCTGGAATCTAGAGAACATAGCTTCTATAGATTCAGATTCTTCCATTTTAAAGGCTTCATATTTCTGGATCAGCGCTAGAGCCTTGGTCTCTTTAACTTGTGAGTTCCCTTCATGAGTCATCTTCAAAGACTCAAACAAATCAAATGCTGTTTCTCTGTTGGTAATCTTCTCATACTTAGTATGAGATATAGCATTTAATAAGATTGTTCTAGCTTTGTGATGATTTCTGAACTCCTTCTTTTGAGCTTCAGTCATAGATTTTCTATCAATTTTCTTGCCATCCCCATCAGTGGGGTGAGCATAACCATCAATGACAAAGTCCCAAAGATCAACATCATAACCAAGGAAGAAACTCTCTATTTTTTCCTTCCAATAGTAAAACTTCTCCCCCATCAAACATAGGGGTTTTTGTGTTGATTCTATCCCTTTCTTCATATCTGTTGTTGTTGTTGGATGTTGAAGCTTCAGCCATAATATCAACCAAGAAATATCAAGAGTTTTCTCACTGGATCTTTTTTGTTCACGGTGAAGTGATAGCACACACAGAACCGGAGCTCTGATGTCAACTAAAGGTGAGAAAATACTTAAAAGGGGGGGGGGGGGGTTGAATAAGGATTTTGAAAATATTATGGCAATAAAAACACAAAGATTTTTATCCTGGTTCATTGAACTCAAATACTCCAGTCCACTCTATCAAGAGTGATTTGCCTTTCTCCTCCAGTACTTAATCCCCTATAATCAACTGATTACAATATCAACCACTAAGAACAACTGTCTTAGTCTTCTCAAGAACTACTGACCACAACTTGGTCTTCTCAAGGAACCTTTTACAATCAAATGTAAACTAAACAAGTGTTTAAATGCTTCTAAGAAAGCTGTATCACAACTGTGATTTACACTTAAGTTTAAGAACTTATGAAACTATTCAATCAAAGAATAAATAATTTGTATGAGAGCTTTGAGAGAGTTTTCAATGAATTGTTCAATTTTCGTCAATGTTCGTCAACTCAAGAAAGTTGTTGAAGGCTTGCTTTTATAGACTTAGAAGTCTAAGGCGTTGCAAGCTTGAAGACCGTGTACTGCAAAGTAACTGTAGTCTTTTGTCTTCACATCACTTGACCTTTCCTAGAAGTAGAACGTTCAGAGAAATCCTTTTTGCCTGAGTTCTTGTGTCTAGCATAAAAGAGGAAAGAGTCGTTTGGCATAACCAACGAATATAACTTTGAATAATCTTCTTCAACAAGTTTCTAATTCACAGTAATTAACATCAAAGCCTTGAGTGATCAGAGTCTTGATGTCTTCAGAGTTTGCTGTATCAGAGTATTGCAGTAAGTGTGCTTCAGCGTGAGATTAATCAGAGCAGAGTTTGGAGATTAGATCCTCAGTACTTGCAGCAAACAATACTATCAGAGTCTTCTGAAAAACAGTGCTTGAAACTCTTCATACAAAAACTCCAGTCTATGCTTCAGATGCTTCTGTAGCTTCTGCTTCAGATCCTTCTATAGGCAACGCTCAGAGTCTTCTGTAGGCAGCACTCAGAGTCTTCAAAGAGATGCTTCTGACGCTTCAAAGCCTTGCGTAGTTCAACGTTCATATCCATTTTTGCTTTCAGAAGGATATTTCATTTAATATCTGCAACAAAAATACTTGAACAAATTTAGAGTATATAATTTCTTAATACAAAATTTCATAAGTGTTATCATCAAAACATAAAGATATAACTAAGAACCAATATGTGTTCTAACATTTGTAACCTCACATCTTTCACCTTGCCAATACCTCCAAACGATTTTTTTTAGAATGTCTCATACTTCCTTTGATGAGTATACATCACTAACTTTCTCAAAGTTGTATGGATAAACACATTGATGGATTAAAAAGAGAGCTTTATAATATTTCTTCCATAAATCCTTATGTACAACCTTTTGTTCATCTGTAGCATTCTCATCAATTGGTGTTACTCATTCTTCACAAGATCCCAGACATCTTGATAGCAAAAAATGACCTTCACCTGCTTGCACTAATTATCATAATTCTTACCATTCAAGATGGAAAGATTGGCTGAAAAATATTGTCCATTCAGATTATTCAACTTGACTCAACGTGTCCAAAGAATCACAACCAGACTCTAATACCACTATTGAAACATAATTCAGGAGCATTTTTGCATTCATTGGGGATTTTCTCTATGAGCAACACATATTGTGAGATACATACTACATACTCAGCCAAAATTAAGATAATAGGTGTTGGATTCTCTTACATATAAATGGTCAAGTCTTCACTTTTCTAATCAATATAGGACTTTGCCACACCTTGTTTCTCAAAAATTTTAACTCACACTTTTTATTCCCAACAGTAATAAAATATTTATTATTGAAACCTATTACATAGTAGACAAAAAAAAAATAACATTAATATTGAATGATTTAAAAAATAATGATATTATGAGTAGTCTTAATTACTTAAATATTTCTCATCTTGTCATATTTTTTTTTGGTTGTCTAAGTCAATTCATACATTTTTCTTATCATCTTTATTTAACATCAAATCTTTATATTATAACTCACAATTTAAAACAAATCGCTCAATGTTATCTATTCTTTTTTTCGTATGGGGTGTTTGTTTTAAGTTATAAAACAACATTCTTGAGAATATAATATTACAAATGCAATAATTTCACATTTACTTTAAAATTTTAATAATTATTTTTCGAGTATTTTTTATTTTCAAAATTTTATTTTATACATAGTTTTCCCTTAGTTATTCCCATATTAAAGGTGGAATCCAATATTTCTATGAAAAAAATTCGAGTAACACTAACTTCTCATTAATACTCATATTTTTATTTATTTTTATGTTTTTATAATATTTAACTAAACTAAATTTGTAAATATTCCCTTAAAATCTAATTTTTAGCTAAACATCTAAAATTAATAATTCAGAAAATATGATTCCAAAAAATACTATTTCATAACCTCAAACAAACACACACTATAATATCTCCTAAAGTGAGTGCTTGCACCGATGCATATTGGGCAATGGTGAACAATTTTCATGACAAACAAGTACTAGTACATGGTAAGATATGGAAAAGTGGTATATTATGTCATGTTTCCTATCCTTTTAAAATCACTTTATGCTATCATTATAAGTGACATCCAAATAATCACAAATTCAATTTTTTTTTTTTGTAAATATAAAAAAATTATTAAAATTGATTATCATTCATTTTTGCTAATATTATATTTTATTATATATTTTTTATTAATTAAATTATATGAGCTCTATATATTTTTTTTAAAGTAATCACTTTTTTTTAAAAAAGAATCTTCGAATAACAATTAAAAAAAAATCAAACTAAACGACTTTTCAAATAATAAAAATCGTCCAAAGAGGATGTGGCACTCATTTTTTAGCATAAGGCACCAATGTTTGTGTCACATGTCTTTGTGTGTAGCCAATGTATGTGGTGCATGCATGCAACCTTTAGAAGCATGCGACATTGCTTGTGGCGCATACATGCAATCTTCAGATGTCTTTGAAGATAAAGTTCATCGATTCTATGAGATTTGTTGTTATGTGCTCCCATTGTTGACCATTGTCGAATGCTCTGATCCACTTTTCCACCGGAATATTATCGATCCACCTTACTACATTTGCATTTGTCAATCTGATCTCTTCGCTGTAATGTTTGAATGAAGGTTTCGTTAATGCATACCACGCGTTCACAACATTCTTCCGAAACGTATTGTCTTTGATCTCTTGCATGAAACTTTGAGCGATATGTCTAATGCAGAAGACATGCGTAGAAGGAGGATCTTATCGACCATTATCAAGGTTTTTGTATGCAGGATGATATACTAACTCGAAATTATATGAATTGGTATAGGTCGGTTACAACGACACAATTTGTGTCTGACCCGAGGTGCTTGATCGATCCGCACCAACGAGTTTCGTCATCACACGCCTAGTAACCAACCTCCGCCCAACAACCAACCCAATAACATTGGCAACCCACCCAAACCCAACAATCAACCCCACAACATCACCATACCAGATACACCCAACAACCAATTAAACATGATTACAAACTCACATACACTCAATCCTATAACCAATTCATGCCACACATCAAAACACAAAACCAAAAGCATGACTCATACCACCAATAACCATATGCCACCACCACATCTTACTATAGCCCTGATGAGGCATATGATTCCACCCCATTCTACCATAGCACCCAACCAATGTACACCCAAATATCACACCACCAAAGCATGCCTTTCAAATACCACAAGAACTATTACTTCGTTTCCAAAACGATTTCAACCAACCAGCCCACCCACACGTAACCCAACCAATAGGAACTACGACAACATGGGCATCAAACTTAACTATGGCAACACTGACTACTACTAGGGAGATTTGATCGAAGATTTGTTAGATAACAATAATATTTCAGGAACCTCGCACCAACCACCTTTGGCTCAGGTGAATATTAAGAAACCTCAAACACCTTATAGAAATCGTGGGAGAGCTCGAAGGCAAGCAAATGGACCAGGGTGTGGAATCAGTGGACGTTACGATCCAGCGGGTCATTAAATTTCTCTCAAATCGTTGTGTAATTCTATTTGATGGAATAATATTTTAATTTATTTTTCATTAAATATTTTATTTATAATTATTTTTTGTTAAAATAATAAATAAATAAATAAACAAAACAACTGACAATGATGCATGCTTCTAAAGGTTGCATGCATACGCCACAGGCATTGACACCTTAAACTAAAAAATAAGTACATGTGACACATCCTCTTAGGAGATTTTTTTTGAAAGGTGATTACTTTAGTATTTTTATTAAATGTGATTATTTAAGATTTTTTTAAATAATTATTTTTTAAAAAAATCGCTCTATTCTAACATGCGTGCCTCAAATTTGGTGGAACACACTTTAGTCACACAAAAAAAAGTTTAAGAAAACCCTCTAGGATTGATCTAGTGATGGAGGCCTGGATCTTGAGAGTATATTTATTTCAAGATATTGAATTCGAATCCTACTAAATATTAACGATATTTGTGTTGGATCAATCCATATAAGATTTTAAAAAATATAAGCATTGTTCTTTCCCTATATAGTGCCTATTTAGTTTGGCTTTTCAACCACCAAACGCATGTTCACGTGTTTTCCTGTCGTGATTTAGAGAAGCTACAAAAGGTAGTTTTTTTTTGGAATAAAAATACTTTATTAACCAAAAATAGAATACAACCAAGCGATCTCTAAACGAGATCCAGCTAAAACAAGAAGATAAAACAACACAAAAACAAGCCCAAGGCATTAATAAAATACCAATTGTTTTCCTCAACTTGGTTCCCATTCTATTGAATATGGCATCTATAATTTTGGAACCAACATAGTGACAATTGCTAGCTACTTCAAAATAATAATTTTCTAACTCTCCATAGCTCATATATTGTTTCAGACAGGGCACACTTAAGGATCTTATACTTAGGAGTCTTGGACTTACTACTATCAATAACCCAATTGAGCTCAGCATCCCAACTTCCAAGATTGTGCATAATCTAGATCCAGTTCAGGACTTCAATCCAAATGTTTCTTAGATTATTACATTGGAAGAACAAATGATCCATACTTTCTGTTTCACTGCAAAAGCAACAACTATCATCATTGTGCAAGCCAAATTTTTTGAGTCTTTCCTTGGTTGCCAATCTTCTATGACAAGTCATCCATAAGGTAAATTGAGCTATTGGCCTAGCTGGATTGTTGTAGAAGACAATCCTCTATCCCATAACTTGATGGGTGTCATTCAACTCAGCATATATCTTACTAGTCTGAAACTTATTCACCTGCATACAGTTGTTCCAATTATTCAACACACCAACAATGGGCATTATCTTTAAAATGGATTTGAGAATCCAAGATGTGTTGCTCTTGATGTCCATTGTCATTATGTTTTGGTATTTAATGTAATAGCAGTGGATCAATCAAATCCACATACTATCCGCTTTCATATTGATATTCCACAAGAGCTTAGCAAGGCAAGCCTTGTCCCAGTTGCTGAGATCAATGATATTCAAACCCCCTTGCTTCTTAGGAGTGCAGGTTCTCTTCCAAGCTATGAGAGACTTTCTAGTTATCTTGTCTGTACCAGACCACAGGAAAGACCTGCAAGCTCTATCTATCTTAGAGAGTACCTTCTTTGGCAGAGGCATGCATTAGAGTCAATAATTAGAAAGAGAAAAAATCACATTGTTAATCAGTTGCGTTCTGCCAGCCAGGGAATAGAGTCTAGAGCTCCAGTGGTTGACTTTAGCCAAGATTTTGTCAATCAAAGGTAAGTAGTGGTTGATGCTTAACTTCTTGCTGGTTAAGGGAATCCCAAGGTACTTAAATGGAAGCTGGCCCTCTGAAAACTTAGTTATGTCTTGGATGCGATGTCTGACCCTTTCATCTACATTACCAAAGAAAAACGTGCATTTATCAGGATTTATTCTCAAACCTGTGGATTTGGAGAACTCTTAAAAACCTCCATCAACAATTCCACAAATTTAAAATCGCTTATAGAAAAAAATAATAAATCATCAGCAAAACTGAGATTTATAATGTTCATCTTCTCACACTTATAATGATAGTTGAAATTGGGTTTATCTTGAAGCTTCTGAAGAAGGCTATGAAGATACTCCATGACAATCACAAACAACAAGGGGGATAAAGGATCCCCTTGTCTAAGGCCTCTTTTAGCTTCCACCACTTGAGTGTAGTACCCATTCAATTGAAACTTGCAGGAGACTGTTATCACTGTAATCAAATCCACTTGATGAATTAGTGAGGAAAATTAAGCTCCTTCAAGATAGATTCCAAAGCAATCCACTCAATTGTATCATAAGCTTTTTGCAAATCTATTTGAAGCATGCACTTAGGAGCACCATTTCTAGTACTATAGCCTCTAATAAACTCATAGGAAATAAGAATGTGATTATAAATTTTCTTACCAGGCACAAAAGCAGCTTGACTACTATGGATGATACTAATTAAAGCAGCTTGACTGCTATGGAAGATCCTTGTACTCTTTCTCTGTCACCATATTACCCTTATTTTGTCTTGTGCTCTCAAGACATTGTTGTAGTTCCCAATAAGAAACCAAGCACCTGTGATACTTCCCTGAATGTTGGTTATCTCTTTCCAAAGATTCTTCCTTTGCTCTATAGAATTAGAGGAATATATTCTAGTTAACCAATGTTTCCTACTACCGTTGATGTAAGACACACTACAATGGATGAATTGAGTAGAAATGGTGAGTTGTAACCTTTATTCTAGCATCATCCCACAATATCCAAATCCTACCATTATTATGCTTGGAGTAATTGTCAATAATCTTCCATTTCTTACCAAATTTATTCCTAACTTTAACAACATCTTGAGCTTTAACTCTAGTTTCAACCAGAACAACTATCTCAGGATCCAAATGATTGAGGCGGGAGACAACCTCATGGCACTTTGCTGAGTTATTAATCCCTCTCACATTCCAAGATATCATCATGTAACTTCTAGTTGGTGCCTTTGAGGAATTCCAATCCTTAAGGCCTCAAACTCATTTTGACATTCAATAAATTCTTGATTGTTATGCCTCATGACAACTTTTCCTTTGTTTCTGGCACTGTTTCTGACATTCTCCCAGTCTAGATTCTCCTGAACCTTGTCAACAACTGGTTCTTTATGACTAGGGGGTTAACATGTTCTCCACTTCCCTCTCCTAGGTTCTCTTGCTGAATTTTGGCCTCTTGAGGGGGCTTTGGCTGCCATTGCTTCTTAGCTTTAGGTTTCCATTGGTGCCCCACTTTTTGACAGGTTTCACAAAATATAGGTTTCCACTCATACTTGACAATCTGTCTTTTTTTATTATCCTCCATGTCCTTGATTATAATGTATTTATTATGTTTTTGGGAGATATCTATCTCAACCATAACTCTAGCATAACAAACCTTCAATTTATTGGCAGTGCATTCATCAGTAAAAAAAGGGACACCCAAAGCACTACCTATTTTCCCCAAGCTCCTAATACCCCCATAAATGTAATGGAAGGTTTAGGAGTTTTATCCACACAGGGAGGGTATGCAACATGTCTCTTTTAAAGTCATAGTTGAGAGTCCAATCTTTAAGGACCATGGACATGTTTTAGATTATATAGGGCCCCCTCATCACAACTAAATCCTTATCTTGGTGGGATTTGAATTTCAGCATAAAATAGCCCTCCTCATTGTTGCACCCCAAAATTTTCCCTCCTTTTTTCTAACCTTAATTGGCTTTTGCTTTGCGTTCATCTGCATCATCATTAGGTTGTAATTCATGATCATACTTTTCATGGGATCAGGAGTTTCTGTGAGTCAAACCCTCAGGTATCAGATTTAACCTCTTCAAGATTTTTTCAGATATCAAGAGCCAAAGATTTTCACCATTAGCTTTTCATGTCCCACTTTCATCATATCATACACCGTTCTATTGCATGTCGAGCATGTGGGTTCACAAGATTCCTTCAAGGAGAAGTTACTTGAAGAATATTAGGATATTCAAGATCAATATTCCTAATGAACATGAAGTGCAAGGCTTAATTCAATATTTATTCATCTAATTTTGTTTCAAATTCTATGTTCAAGTGGAACTCAAAAGATCACAAATTCATAATTCAAGACTTCATTCATTTCAAATTCAATGGCATAAGGGAGATCCATCATTCCAAATTCAAGATTCATGAATTCAAAATTAGATTACAAAGAGATTTTTCATGACATTACAAGAATGTCACATTTGTTACAAAGTTTCTAACTCTAAGTAATGCTTAGAAAATTAAGCTATTTCTAATCTTAATTCAAGTTTCTAATCAATTTCATGCTATGGTACCCTTCATATCCCATCAAGTCCACATGTTCCTCATTATGCTTACAAACCTCCAAGGAGAATATTTAAGAGGTAACTTACCATTGGAACATTTCAAGATCAAGACTATGCATGCTTAGTCATGGGCAATTTCAATATGATCTAAAACAGTCTCATGCAAGAAGTGACAATTTGCCTCATAGCCAAATAATTCATGTCACAAAACCAAAGCGATAAACTCATGGTGAAGCATCTACACATCAAATATCAGAATTTTAAAAATTCTGTCAAAGGTAGTAACATTGACCACAAGGGCAGTCCAAGCACAAGCCAACAAATGGGTACAAGATTTGAGAGCAATGCAAATTGCAGTAGAAAAAAGACAACCTAGGCAAAGTGCAGCAGCAAAATACGACATAACAACACACATGAAAATGGAAAGAAAGATAGTGACATCAAGAAAATGGCATTGGACATTTCCATGTAAAAATCTGAAGTTTTGAAAGGAGGGAAAACCCTAATGTTTTGGGGATAAGAAGGACAATAACAGTAGAAAGAGGGGATATATTAACACATTAACACATAGAGAGATTGAGAGCAAGAGGCATTGAGAAAAAAACAGAAAAAGGCATTGATAAAAAAAACAAAAAAAGGAGAGAAACATTGAGAGCATTCACTAACCAATGAGAGAACAAGAGAGGGATAGAAAACCATAAGAAGGAGGTAGATCATAGAGCGCATCCAACAAAGGTCATTGGTGAAGGAAGATAGTAGCTCTTGGGTATCCTTCCTCTCAAACTCTTATCTCTTTATATTTTACATGCTTTATTTGTATGTTGTAATATAGTCTCAAGAGTAACCAAGAAATGTTGTAGAAAACAAATAAAGAAATGAAAAATATAGTGTAGTTTTCATAGTGAGGTGAGTTGAAAAATACTCACTTTCACTGTCATGTTCGCACTGCGAACATCCCCTTCGCCTAGCGAACAAGACTTTGTGGTACTAAAAATGCCATTAAACAGCCTGTTTTCCCTTGTTTTTAGCCAGCGAGTTGTTCGCTAGCACCTTCGCACTGCGAACTTTGGCTTCTTTTGCCTCTGTTTACGTTCACTAGGAAGTTCGCACAACGAACTTCTTGCTGTTTTTTATGGGCAGCTTCGTTGCAAGGTTTACACAGCGAACTTTAGTGCCTTTCGCTTCTGTTTGTGAATAGTGCACGTTCGCTGGGAAGTCTGCACATTAAATTTCTTGTTGTTTTCTAGGTAGCTTCACTACAAGGTTTGCACAACGAACTTCCCTTATTTTTGTTAGTTTTTTCCAATTTTTTTTTCATGTTTTGTGTTTTTTCAAGCCGACTAACCCGATGTGGTTGTATGGCCTTTGTATGTGGGTATTGTTACAGTCATTTTTTACTTTCAGTTCCAAAAACTATTTAAAAAAATAAACTCTCGATTTTATCGAGCCATTTTCACCCTTGTAAGTCGATTGCCTTGTGCGTCGCCATCGACCTTGTTCGCCTCCCTTCAAATATTTTTTTACAAACAATAAAATCCTTGATCCAACATCAAGTGGTACTTTTCTCATAAAAAACCCAAAATACAATAAAGATACAATTAGGGTTATACACTATGAGCTTTAAAGTGGTGGAGAATGAATGAGAATGGAACCCTCCTACACTCGTTCCGAATGTTTTGAATACAAGGCGCTCGACTTGGTTATTCGAAACATTTATCTCTATCCAAAGTTTCTAGTGTGATCCTAATCAAAAACAATTTCTTCTCAAAAACCTAAGAATAACATCAACTCATCAAGTTTCTTTTTGCCTTAGGGCATAAATTCGAAATTCCTTTTTCAAGGTATAAAATCAACTAACAAACAACTATTTCACAAGTCCACGAACTACGTTGCTCTGATTTCTCATACCAGATGAGAATATATATGCACGAGACAACGATGTCTTGGCGAGAACTCTAATAAAAAACAACCCCTCTTTTCTTTTAAGCAAGCAAACTTTTAGATTAAAAACACTCATTCAATCCAAACAACTTAGAAGACTCCCATCTAGATGCGAGGGGTGCTAATACCTTCCCCTCGTATAACCGACTCCCGAACCCTAAAAATTGGTTGCGATGACCATGCTCTTGTCCTAAAGGTTTTATCGTTATTTCCCCTTCCCTCATTGGGATAAATAAAATCCGGTGGCGACTCTGTGTCATTTTTTGCGTAGCGACACTCATGGTAATACAAATCTGGTAGTGTCACGTAATTCCAAAATTTAATCATGTACTGCTTTATTGCATTCATACTAAGATCTTTTCTAGTGACATACATAATCAAAGTTGAGTCCCAAAATCTTACCTCAAATTTACTGTTAGCTTCTTTGATGTCAACTTCAACTTCTCCTTCCAGTATGTTAGGTGCGATAAACTCTATTGCAACTCCATTTGAAGGGTTTCTATTTCCACTTATAATATCGCCCCAGAGCTTGGGTGATGGCTCCTCACTATTTTCTTTTGCTTCCACTTAATGTTCTCCACCACGGGAGTAACAGGGTTTCATAGGAGTTCCTTTTTCTCATCGCAACTCTTCTCTGAGTTGGACTCAGTACCACCTGTAGATCCTCTTTCAGATTCATTTTTTCTAATACTTTGTTGTAAGATTGTGGTTAAGATCGACGAAGACGACGCCTTATTCCTCTTAGGCCTTCCCTTCCTACGACCCATATCCTACCAAAACCTCGTTACAAGACCTTTTCAAAAAAGTCTCTGACATCTAGGTCTGGTACCGTAACGGTAACCATTAGACCTTTTCAGAAAAATCTCTGGCATCTAGGTCTGGTACCATAACGGTAACCACTGCTTGGTCACTTGGTACCATAACGGTAACCATTTGTTGCATAATTCATCTAATACGTAAATTCTATTCTTAAGGTTGGAATTTCAACCTAACAAAAATTAACAATTCACATAAAAGAATCTATTTCAAATTTAATTGTTGTCTTTCTCCACCTTTTTTGGAAGATTCTTTAGGCATATAAAAGCAAAGATATTTGTATCTTCCACTTTTCTTCCTTTCAAGAATATATAACCCATCTTCTCCAATTTTCCATCTGCACCCACCTTTTCTACCCTTTATTGCTCATGTTTTGTTGTACTCTTCTTTGAGACATGGAGGCTGTTCTTCAGTCAAAAGGGTTTCTCTCACTTCCCATAAACCCCAAAAACAGATTCTTAAACCCATCACATGGCTTAAAGCATAGATTTTTCTCACCAAACCCAAAAATACTTGGTGGGGTTTCTCTAACTAATAATGGGTTGCATAAACTCAATAGCTCTATCTTAAAAGTTAATACCTTTGATCAAAAAGTCAAAAATTTGTTCATATGCAAAGCTGAAGCTGCTGCTTCTGCTGGTGGTGATGGGGAAGCAGTTTTTGATGAATCAGAAACTGAGAAACCAAACTTTTTGGGTGTTGAAGTTACCACACTCAAGAAGATTATACCTCTTGGGATGATGTTCTTTTGTATCCTATTCAATTACACAATTCTAAGAGACACAAAAGATGTTCTTGTTGTTACTGCTAGAGGCAGTAGTGCTGAGATTATACCTTTTTTGAAAACTTGGGTGAATCTTCCTATGGCTATTGGTTTCATGTTGTTGTACACAAAAATGGCTAATGTTTTGTCAAAACAAGCACTTTTTTATTCTGTTATTGTTCCTTTTATTGCATTCTTTGGTGCTTTTGGGTTTGTTTTGTATCCTCTTAGCAACTATATTCACCCTGAGGCATTTGCTGATCACCTTCTTAACATCCTTGGACCGCGGTTTCTTGGTCCACTTGCAATTATGAGAATTTGGAGTTTTTGTTTGTTCTATGTCATGGCTGAATTGTGGGGGAGTGTTGTGATTTCTGTCTTGTTTTGGGGGCTTGCCAATCAGGTAATTTCATCTTTTTGGCTTTGATATTTTGTTGCTATTTCTTCATTTTTGGATTGGTTCGGTTCTGTTATAATCTGTCATATGATCGTTTTTTGTTCTGGTATCCTAAACTAATCGTGTCATCTTATTATTATTCTCGTTAAGGCGTTTATCGGAACTAGATCATTATGAAGTACTTAGTGTTTGTCAAGGAGAAACGAGAGTACTAAACTCTTTTCCTGCAGATAACTACGGTTGATGAAGCAAAGCGATTCTATCCATTGTTTGGACTTGGGGCCAATGTAGCCCTTGTATTCTCCGGGAGGACGGTGAAGTACTTTTCTAATCTGAGGAAAACTTTAGGTCCTGGTGTTGATGGTTGGGCCGTCTCTCTAAAAGCAATGATGAGTATTGTTGTTGGTATGGGATTTGTTATTTGTGTTCTCTATTGGTGGGTGAACAATTACGTTCCTCTTCCTGCTCGTAGCAAGAAGAAAAAGGTACTCTTTTGGAAGAAAAGTAATAATACAGCATTCCTCAATATTTTTTGATTTCTAATTTTGCCTTTCTTGATAAATTGTATAGGAATTATGTTTTGCCCCTTGAAATCTGGCTTTTAATCTAGTATTTAGATAAGGTTTCATTTTTATGGAATGTTTGGCTCAAGTGTGTGTATATGACATCGAGAAAAGCTATAATATGCGTGCAACAGCAGAGACTAATTCTTCGAGGTAATTGAAACGACAGACATTTGACATCGGCATGCATTGTTTCAGGAGAAGCCTAAAATGGGAACAATGGAGAGCTTGAAGTTCTTGATGTCTTCAAGATATATAAGGGATCTTGCAACTTTAGTGGTTGCATATGGAATAAGCATTAATCTTGTTGAAGTTACATGGAAATCAAAGCTCAAAGCTCAAGTAATATGTAACTTTTTTCAGTTTAAATTTTCTTGCCATTTTGTTGTGTCCCTCTTTTTTCCCCTCATACTCACCTTTGCGAATTGTGAAGTTTCCTAGCCCGAATGAATACTCATCCTTTATGGGCGACTTCTCAACTGCAACCGGAATCGCTACCTTCACGATGATGCTTGTGAGCCAATTTATCTTCGACAAATATGGATGGGGAGTTGCTGCGAAGATCACACCTACCGTACTGCTTATGACTGGAGTTGGTTTCTTTTCTCTCATATTATTCGGTGATCCACTCGCACCCGTTATTGGAAAGCTTGGATTGACTCCACTGCTAGCTGCTGTATATGTTGGTGCCTTGCAAAACATATTCAGCAAAAGTGCAAAGTACAGCTTATTTGATCCATGCAAAGAAATGGCCTACATACCCTTGGATGAAGATACCAAGGTTCGGGAATCTAAAATTACGCGGATTTAAAAATTCGAGCCTTAATAAACACATGTTAAACTTCTTGTTGTAGGTGAAAGGGAAGGCAGCCATTGATGTTGTGTGCAATCCATTAGGAAAATCTGGCGGTGCTCTAATTCAGCAGTTCATGATCCTAACTTTTGGTTCACTAGCTAATTCAACTCCATACTTGGGAGGTGTTCTTCTTGTGATTGTTCTTGCATGGTTATCAGCAGCCAAGTCACTTGACACTCAGTTTACCGCGTTGCGTCGTGAAGAAGAACTCGAGAAAGAGATGGAAAGAGCAGGTTCTGTTAAGATACCAGAAGTGGGGGCTCAGAATGAAGATGGAACTGGTAGGTAGAAAGAATAGGCAACAATCATGAAAGAAGTTAGGTGAAACTGTAAGTTGTAGGTTTTATCTGTATATATAGAATAAGTTTGCTTTTCACTTTTTTTAAAGTCCTGTTATAATCAATTGTCTTAGATAATGCAACAATGAATAAGTTGTTACCTTCTATTTGTGTAAAAAAAATTGCCTTTATATCTTTCTATGATGTCATTAGTCTTGTAATTTACCTTGAAAACTCATTCACATTCGATGAGTTTGTTACTACAAGGAAGGTAGTGAGGACCTAAGTATTCCTCTGTTTAGTGCATCCAGTTCAGAATTTTTAGTTGTGACCCAACATGGATGTCGAGAAACTTCTTATAAAGGTTATAGGTTCTTTAAGCGATGGAATAAGAGCAATAAATACATATTATGTGTACAAGTGTGCTTTAAAATCTTAACTGATGAAAAGAAAGAAAAACATACTTTGAGATTGTCAGAAATCAGAATGTCATACAAAAAAGAGCAAAAAAGTCGACAGGGCAGTCGGCTGGCTTGAACTGCTCCCAGCTGCTAGTTAGAGCTGGGAGCAGCTGGATGGAGCCGAACCGATAATTTGATGGAGTCGAGTCAGTGGCTGCTGGAGTCGGGCGGGGCGACTGACTGAAGCTGCACGACTGTAGATGACAGCAAGTCCAGTCGGACGGAGGCGGCGGTCTTCGGCCATCGGGTCTGGTTTGGACGGTTCATGGGTATCGGGATATATATATATATATATATATATATATATATATATATATATATATATATATATATATATATATATATATATATATATATATATATATATATATATATATATATATATTATTCTTGCTATCACAACCTTCTAAATACTTTTGAATTAAAGATAGAGAGAAATTTTTATTATTGTGTTCTTGGAATGTGAGAAACTTTTGAAGGTATATAAAAGGATTAGGAAATACTTTTAAATACTTTGAACTTGTGTGATTCTTATAAATAGAATCGGAGAGATTGAGAAACACTTAGATAGAAAATTGAGTTTGTCCTTGGAAACTTAGATGAGTATTTTTCTATAATACTTTTGTAAACTCATGTAATAATTTTTAAAATTATAGTGAATTGAGGAGCTTCTCTCTCTCGGAATAGATCGTTTTGATTGAATTGGATAAGAAATTTCTTTGTGTATGCCTCGTTTATCTTCCACTTGTTTGCTAGGAATTTTCTTAAATTGTTTGGCAGGTTGATTTGATTGCTTGAATCCATTTGTTTCAGTTTTTATTGTTATTTGTCTCACACATATTTATCTTTGAAGAATTTAATATTAAGATTAAATTTCAATGAGAGTTTGATGTGTATGAACCTATAAACAAAATCACTATTATTGCTGGAGTTTTCACAACAAATGGCGTCCGTCGTAGTGAAAAAGGGTTTTGTTTAAAAGTGAAAACCTTAGATACTAAATGGAATATCGAGAAATTTTTTGGATCAGAAGACAATGATTTTGGTTTGTAGAAACGGAAGAAACAAGTAAGCCTAACGCAAAGAAGTGTATAAAAGAATTTAATGGTGGGACATGATGCTTGCAGGCATAACACAAGAAGAGAAAACTGAGATTGTGGATAAGGTCAGAATTGCTATTATCTTTTGACTCAAGAATAATTTACTACGGAAGTCTGCAAAGAGAAGACCACAACTTTGATGTGGACAAATATCAAATCATTGTATATAACCAAATCTTTGTCTCACAAGTTGTGTTTGAAACAACAATTATATTCATTCCTAATGGTAGAGAACAAATCCATAGTGAAACAGTTAACAAAATTTCACCAGATCGTTGATGATATGGAGAATATTAAGGCGGAGATTGATGATGATGATAAGACTATATTCTTGTTGAGTTCATTCCTATCTTTTGAATACTTTAAAGATGCGCTATTTTATGGTAAATAATTTACTATTTCTTTGGATGAAACTTAGACAATATTTGTGACCACTTAGAGTGTTTTAAAAAGGAGGAAGTGGGTGTAGAGGGATGTCTAAATCCAGGAGATTTGGTAAGTCTAAGTTAAAATGTTTTATTTGTCATAAAATCGGTCACTTTATGAAAGATTGTCCTAAGAGGGAGGAGAATGAACATTCAACTCAGATTAGTTTTTCCTTAGACGAGGATAGTTATGAGAATGTTTTGCACTAGTGGTGTCAAGTTTAGAGACTTAAAAGAGTTGGTTCATTGACTCAGATTGTTCTTATTGATACACCGCAAGTATATGACAATATCGAAGTAGTAATATGAGTTATCATCCACAGAGACTAAATGGACTTCAGTTGGTCTCTCCAAGTATCTGGCCGCCAAACATACTGAATAAGCAAGACCAGGCCTAGTCGTAAGCATGTACATTAAGCTTCCCACCATATGCTTTAACTTGTGGCATCAAATGGCTTACCATTCTCATCCTTTGTCAATCAATAACCTAGAACAACAGGATTGCATACCTTATTGCATTGATACATGCTAAATATTGTGAGAATCTCATTAGATACTTTTGTTGGTATATGAAGATTCCCATGTTTTCTTGCGTTACTTCCAACCCTAGAAAATATCTCATCTTCCCATATCTGTCATAACAAACATCCTTCTTATTGGTTCTCTAAATCCTTCAAACATTTGCTCATTGTTGCATGTGTATATTAGATCATCTACTTACAAACTGATTATCAAAATCCTTCCCCCACTATGCTTCACAAACAATGTATGTTAATGAGGTATTTTTTCCAAGTTCTCATGATTGAAGTATGCTTCTATCTTGTTATACCAGGCCCTTGGTGCCCGCTTAAGGCCATAAAGGGCCTTCCTTAGCTTGTAGAACTTTTATCTTCCTTCTTTCTCATAACCTATAATTTGATCCACATAAACATATATCATTAACTCACAATGAAGGAAATCACTCTTGATATCAAGTTGATACACCTGCCAATTGTTGCATACTGCAAGTGCTAGAAAACCCATATAGTATCTCATCTTGCCATAAGAGCAAGAACTTCATTGTAATATATGTCATATTGTTGTGTGTACCCTTTGGCCATAATTTTTCCTTTGTGCTTCTCCACCTCCCCTTTTTTATTTCATTTTGTCTTGTAGATCAACTTGAAACCAATCCTCTTGGCTCCTAGTGGCAGGTTGACTAGGTTCTAAGTTTCATTCTTTTCAATGGATTGAATCTCTAAATCCATAAATTTTCTCCATTTCTCATGTTTGACTACTTCGTCATAATTGAGGGGATCATTGTTATTACAAAAAACTTTTAAGTTGTACAATTGTGATTCTTCTTCTTCTTTTTCTTCACTTTCTATGTTTATTACATAATCATCTAAGTAACTTGGTTTTCCCTGTTGTCTTGCTGCAGGTTTCTCTTGCTTTTGTCATTGAGGAATGATTCCTTCTTCAATTGCGCTATCCTCGCTTACATTCTCTACATCGTTTTCTTCATGTTGAGAATAATCATTTCCAATGTGCATTTCACCATCAAATTCTCCAACTTCATCGTCATTTTCCATGTCTTCTTCCGCACCATCAACATTGCTAGTTGACTAGTTCCTCTCTTCTTTATCATTCTTGCTCAATTCCCAACCTTTGGAATCTTCAAATATACATACCTACTTATCATAATCTTGTTCTCAGTGGGATCATAAAGTTTGTAAGCCTTGGATTCTTCCCTTAATCCCAAGTGAACACACTTTGTACTTTTGACATCCAACTTTTTTCTATGCACATCAGGAATGTGCACATAAGCTACACATCCAAAAACTTTGAAGTGACGTACTGAGGGATTTACACCACTCCATGGTTATTTTAGAGTCATGTTATTCATAGATAATATGGAACTTTTATTGAGTACATATGTTGCCCATTTAGCTTCTTCAATCCAAAAACTCTTAGGAATTTTTCTACTTGTCCTCATGCATTTGATCATATTCATCAAAGTTTTGTTCCTTCTTTCAGATACTCCATTTTTGTGTGAAGTATAGGTAGTTGTCAATTGCCTTTTATGCCACGGAGACTGCAGAAATCAAAAAAAGAACAGTGACCTGACTCTTTTTCAACCAATGCCTAGAATTGTTTGAAAACTTTAAAAGCACCAGCCTTCTCATGCAGAAAGTAAATACAAGTTTTCCTACTAAAGTCATATGTGAATGTAATAAAGTATCTGTTTCCACCATTTGATGCATGTTTGATAGGTCACACACATCTGAGTAGATTAGTTCAAGCTTCTCTTTGGTTGTCCATGAGGCATTCTTTGGCATGGCTTCCCTATGTTAGTTCCCCATCAAGCAATATGAACATGTCTTATCCATGTCCTTCAAACTAGACATGCCCTTCACCATATCCTTCTTGATGAGTGTGTCAAGTCCTTTAAAGCTCAAATGACCATATCCGCAATGCAACAAGTGCATGACATTATTTTTAATAACCTTCATGCACATGGGAGGAATCACAGGCTCAAAAACTACAAACATCTTATTGGAAGATATTTTTATGCTCATAATCAAACCTTTATCATCATGAAGTACTTTGCAGTCTCCATCCTTGAACACTATTGTTAGATATTTTTGTATTAGTTGACCAACGCTCAAAAGATTTTTCTTCATACCTGCCAAATAATACACATCTATAATCACTTGAGTGATACCATTCATGTGAAGCTTCAAGTTTCCCTTTCCCATTACATGCATCTTGGATTCATCTAGTAGCTTGACATATTCTAGAAATATTTCATCAAAATTGAATAGATATTCTTTTGTTCCCCACCAAGTGATTGTTACATCTTGAATAAAGAAACCAAACTTGATTGTTGGTTTTTGTGACTTCTTGTTGTGCCATAAGAAGTAGCTTCTCACTTTCATCGAATTCAGCAAAGTTGGCATCATTCTCTTGCCAATTTGGATACTCACTTTGATAGTGTCCTACCTTGTGGCACTTGTAGCATTGAATATGATCTCTGCTTAACCTTCCTTTACCACGACCACAAAAGCCACCACACCCCCTACTTCGATTGTTGCTACCACTAAGACCATAGTTTGCAATCTGTAATACATGCTCTTTTTCTTTCACTTGATTAATCTTCTTCCTTTGCTCGTGCATAAGAAGGATACTTTGAAGCTCATCAATGGTTGTAACATCATTTGATTCTTTTATGGAGCACATCACATAATTTAATTTTATGGCTATAGATCTCAACGCTTTCTAAAAAATTGTGGTTTGCGCCAGTTTTTCACCTTGTGCAGTCATCTTGTTTGCAATTGTCAGGGTCCTTGCAAAATATTCACTAATCATTTTGATATCCTTCATGCAAAGCACTTCAAATTCACGATGCAAGGCCGACAATTGAGCCATTTTCACCTTCGTAGAACCTTGATACTTCATGCGCATAAAATCTCATATATCGTTTGTTGTATCATGAATCAAGATTGTTTTAAGAATTGTCTAATCATCTGCTTGAAACAAGTAATTCTTTGTTTTAAGAGTTTTGAGCTTGCTCTCTTCTGCGAGTTTTCTTTGTTCTGGTGTTGCATCTGGTGGTGCAACAAGTATGCCATGCTCAACCAATTCCCAATAATCTTTGGATCGTAGAAGATTTTCCATGAACATAGTCGAATGATCATATAATCCATCGAATTTGGGAATTGTTAGAGTCAAGAACTTTGAGGAATCATCCACGGAAGGAACTCAGAAGGTGAGACATGGAGAGGAAGAAGATTATATAACTGAATCAACTGCTTTTCTTGCCTTAAATCATAAATGAATTTTTGGATTGAAGGAATCTCACCAAGATCAAAAACCAGTGTTCTGGATACCACTTGTTAGTATGTGGGAAAAAGCTCTCATGTGATATTATCAAGTAATAATCTTATATACAAAGAGAAGGATAACTTTCATAGCAAGCAATCACAGTATGCTAACCATACAATACTTTCCTACCAAAAAGATCAATTTTAAAATTTATATGATTTAAGAAAAATATGTATGATGTATTAAGCAAACTCATTCATTTATATGCTTTGGTTATTCAAATCAAAATAGACTAAGTTGGTCGACTCATTTAACATGCTTAACTCTAGTGTTACAATTTTTATTGTTGTTGAGAAATTTGACATTGCAATTGGGATGAGATTAGATTCAGCTGAGTTATACTTTGTCAAACTTAGGTTTAGTCTTTAGTATGTCATAAATTTATTTTTAGATTTGAGTCTGTCATTTTCGAAGGTTATATTGACCTGCTAGCATCTTTAAAAGTCTATTATATTTGAACATATGTAAATAAACAATTTAATTAATATTTAAATAGTCTAAAAAATTAAAAAATCAATGACACTAAAAATTTATTTGCATTGACTTATTTGAACTTATCTAAAAGCATTCATTTTGTGAAATTATTTATTTAATAAAATTTATAAAAATAACTTATAACAATGTTCATAATATATCTTCAACCTATTTTCTTAAATTCTTAATTAAATTTTATTTTTATATTTTAATTCAAATTAAAATATATAATATAATAATAATAATATTCATATTTATATAAATTAAAATATATATATTTTAATTAAATAGACTTACAAAAAAAATAATTTTTTTATTTAAAAAAAACTTTGATCACCTAGACCTGTATAGCTAGGACCAAGTTTTTGTAAGAAACCCCTACTTAATCAATGTAACCCTAAGAAAAATAATATTTAGCTAACAATAAATAAAAATTGAAGTGGATCCATTATAGTTAGAATTTCATATTTTTGTTTGAAAAGGAACAAACGAAAATAAGGGGTTCACGAGCTTATCATGTGTGACATGTTTGGGATGCAAAACATAAATAAAGTTTGTCATTTACATGTAGGGTAGGAGAACCTTCATCTCTCTAGGTTTCCATTCCTTCACCTCCTTCCACTTTCCACCATTATATACCAAGTGTCAATTATCAATATAACTTCAATCAAACCTATGCAAACAATAGTATACATGTGATGTGACATTGTTAACAAAAATCCAAACCAGTAATATATTGGATTCCTTCATATGGTGTTCACCTCTTGTTAACAAAAACAATAACAAATCCTTCACGCAATACATAAAATATTTAGAGAAAACAAATGAGTCTCTTTCACGTTTGAAGGTGTTACAGATTATGTTTCTTTTTTCAATGATGTATCTAAGGATGTGAACAATTTGGTCTGTATCATAGGGGTCCTATTTCTTTGTCAACACCTTTTTTTTCTTGATTCTCTCTCACCAAAAAGCTTAAATATTTGGAAACTAGAAATTGAACTAATTAAATTTGAATAAAATTGAAATTGTGAGAGTTTAAAATAGAATAAAACTTCACTAGCAATTTTCAATTAAGCTTATCATATACTTGTAATTAACCAAATCATGGTTTTACTATGTGTTTTTCATATACCAACAAAACAAATTATTACTGTTATTTATGTGATGGAAACTGCTAACCAAATCACTTTTTTCATTTTTTTAAATAAATTTTATCACATTTCTTATTATTTAGCTTTTAAAATAATTCTGCAAATTCTAAAAAATCACATATGTACTCTTTTTCTCTAAATTTTGTTGTGATATATATATATATATATATATATATATATATATATATATATATATATATATATATATATATATATATATATATATATATATATATATATATATATATATATATATATATATATATATATATATATATATATATATATATATATATATATATATATATATATATATATATATATATATATATATATATATATATATATATATATATATATATGTTCCGGTATGGACCCGACCTCGGCAGGCCCAATACCACGTACGGCCCAACAGGCGAATCGGGCACGCCGGGCACGTGCGTCCCGCAAGACGAGCAGAGCACGCCACTGGACACAAGCAGCGCGTCCAACAGCATCTCGTCGTCCCCTCTTACCAGACGAACAGAACAGACCCCGACGCATCAAAGCACGGCCTTGGTTCCTCCCCTCCGCGGGGAGAACAACGCGCTCCGGGGTACCTCCCGAGCTCCCCTCCGCGGGGAGAACAACGTGCCCCTGCGCACGTTCTCCACGTGCTCCCCTCCGCGGGGACACGTCACCAACCAACTGCCCACCTCCGAAAGAGCAGGTCAAACCCACTTTCCGGAGATCACAGGACAGTTGGACTAGGGCGAAGACCGCGTTCTGGTCTTCACTACGCCACGTAAGCCCTAGCAGTCACCTGGATTGGGCCTGGCAATCCAGCCCAACGCAAGTGACCGTTGGCCCAGCGCTGGGGTCTCTCTATAAATACCCTCTTCCTCAAGAGGGTCAGGTAACACACTTCTTACCCCTCTTTCTGTACTTTGCTCTCGCTCTGCCCAATTCCTTACTTTGGCATCAGAGTGTTTTGCAGGTACACCCCCCTTCTCCTCCTCACCACCGGTGAACACGTAGCAGTCCGATAGAGTGTGGCCGGCCCGTGATCCCCTCCTGATCAGTTCAGATCAGTGGCGCCGTCTGTGGGAATCTGAAACTTCCCCGTTACTCCGAGCAGAAAACCAAAAGTTTCACCAAACCTCCACGATCATGGCTAGTCCACACCGCGACGGCACTCCGCATGACCTCGTGCTCAACGTCGCCACCAACGGGAACAAGCAGACAGGAACGACGCGTCCGGCGGAAACCGACGAAAGGGACGGCCAAACTGCTTCGCCGTCATCCGCGGAGCGGCCCCTTCAGGTCGACCACCGGCCCCCGAGCCCGCCAGCATTCCACCCCGTTCCCATCCCGGCGGGAGCGGACCCAACGGTGGCCGCCCTCTTTACGGCCATCAACCAGACGAACCAGCTGTTGTTCCAACAAAACGCGAGAATTGGAGCATTAGAACGCATCGGTCCTCCGAGGTACCCCCCGCGGGAAGACCAGAACGGAGGTTCGAGGAGCCCCTCACCTCGACCCAGAAACCGTCGGCCGCGGCTGGAGAGGCACCGCACACAGGTGGCACGAGAACGCACCAGATCCCCCGCAAGGCACGTTCGCGAGAGGAACCAGAGCACTGCGGCGATCCCGACCGGGGATCCTCGAGGCGACAACCCAGGCAGGAGGACGAGAACCCGAAACCAGGGGCCTGATTTGAACGGCTCATCTCCCCATCGATCCCCGGCACCCAGCGACGAGGACGACTACCGCACCCCGCTGTCCCGAGAAATCATGGCTGCCCCCATACCCCAAGGGATGGAGAAGCCCCCGACGTTGTCGACGTACGACGGCACGACCGACCCGGACGATCACCTAGAGGATATCGAGGCCATGCTCGATTACCGAAACGTCCGGGGAGCCATCAAGTGCAGACTCTTCCCGACGACTCTGAAGAAGGGCGCTATGACCTGGTATAAAAGTCTGGAGCCCGAATCAGTTACGTCATGGAGGGTCTTGAAGGACCTGTTCTCCAAACACTTTACGGCGTCCCGACGCCACCCGAAGACGGAAGCAGTCCTCGGGGCGATCATCCAGGGCCCCGACGAACCTCTCCGGAAGTACATCGAGAGATTCACTCGAGAAGCAGTGCAGGTGACGACGTCAGACGAGATGAAACGCTACTTAATGGAGCAAGGTCTGCGCCACGACTCCAAGTTCTACGAGGCCGTAGGCATACACCGACCAACATCACTCCAAGACTTCCTCGACAGGGCCGCGCACTATATCCGATTCGAAGAAACGCAAGCGGCCAACTCCGCTCGAGACACCCGAGACCGGGAGGCCCCCGCGGGCACCGAGACGATGGAGCCTCGAGCCATCGACGGGGGGGAGACCGCCGTCACGAAGACCGCCCCCGCGAGCCCCGCGAACAACGTGAACCGCGTGGCCCTGCCGGCCGATTCACGGAATACACGGCCTTAGTCGCTTCCCGCGAGCGCAT
Organism: Lathyrus sativus; assembly: GCA_963859935.3. NCBI lineage: Eukaryota > Viridiplantae > Streptophyta > Magnoliopsida > Fabales > Fabaceae > Lathyrus > Lathyrus sativus. The sequence goes on from OZ012735.1 coordinate 876,973,584, forward strand.
ACTGGCCGAATGCGCCAAAACAGAATTCGTACAGGGAGGTGTCCGTTTCCCGCGACCGACACCCCCCAAACCGAACGTGGACAAATCGAAATATTTCCGATTTCATAGGAGCCACGGGCACGTAACAGAAGACTGCATCCATCTCAAGGATGCGATCGAAATTCTGATCAAAGACGGTCACCTAAAGAGATACACCCGAGGAGGCGAACCACCTAGGCAAGAGGCTCCAGAATCCAAGAAAGTCGAGGAACTTCCCTCTCCAGAGGATAACAGCAGGCTCCAGGTCGCGTTGTGTGTCAGCCGCCCCGAGGATTGGTTCGCGGGCAGAGAATTCGGTCTCCCCGAAGGGCCCGACCTAATCGACGAGCTAATCCGACCAACCAGCCGGTGGGAATACTTCCCCAGAGCCATGGTCATCTCTGATGGAGCCACGAGGAGTCTGTCCATCGGATCCGTGAAAAGAAAATTCGACGAACTCATCGCGAACAACTCCGGCAAAATGAGCACGCTCGACAAATTCCGAGGCCGCTCCAACCCGATCACATTTTACCTCGAGGAACTCCCCGGGGGATCCCCCAATTCCAACATACCCCTGCTCATACGTGCCCGGATGGCAAACTTCGACGTCAGGCGCCTCCTCGTCGACGGCGGGAGCTCGGTTGACATCATGTACTCACACCTGTTCACAACTCTCCAGCTCGACGAATCCAACCTTTCCCCTATGTAGACTCCGACCTTCAGGGGTTCAACGGGACGACGACGAGACCTTGGGGATACGTGGAATTGAAAGTCACCTTCGGAGAAGAGGAAACAGCTAGGGACATCAACATCCGTTTCTTAGTCATCGAATGCCCATCCCTCTATAACTGCATCCTGGGCAGGACGACGATAGCAGAACTCACCGCGGTACCCTCCACCGTCCACCTGAAGATGAAATACTACACAAGAAGGGGGGCCGTGGTGACCCTCAACGGAGACATCGAGGCCGCCCGAAGATGTTTTGAAGTCGCGCTGAAAGGCCTAGACTCCATCGCTCCAGCGACCAAGAAGAAAACTTCAAACACAACGCCAAAGGGCGAACCAACGGAGCTGGTCGGATCCGTTGAACTCGACAGTCGCTTCACCGGCGAGCTCGACCACGAAACAAAGACCAGCGAAGTCAACGGGCAGCCCTCACACCCAGCGCGCCCCATCCCGGACGGAGAATTCGAACTCGTCCCCTTCGGGGAAGACACGAGCAGAACCGTGAGGATAGGCGCCGGACTCCCAGACCTCGCGAAACGACAGCTCCAAGCCTGCCTCCGCGAGAACGCCGACCTCTTCGCCTGGAGCGCCGCGGAAATGCCAGGACTCGACCCCGAGGTCGCCTGCCACCAGCTGTCCATCAACCCGACCGCAAAGGCCGTTGTACAACGTCGGCGTCGCCAATCCCCCGAAAAATCGGCAGCGGCCGAACAAGCTGTAAAAGACCTCTTAGAGGCAAATTTTATTTCGGAAGCCCGATATTTAACCTGGCTGTCCAATGTTGTACTCGTTAAAAAGAATAATGGAAAATGGCGTATGTGTGTTGACTATACTGATCTCAATCGGGCATGTCCTAAGGACATCTACCCCCTCCCCAACATCGACAAGCTCGTCGACAACTCCGCGGGCTTCAAGCTCTTGTCCTTCATGGACGCGTACTCGGGATACAATCAGATCCCGATGGCCGAACACGATAAACAAGCCACGACCTTCATGACGGCGTCGGGCAATTACTATTATAACGTGATGCCCTTCGGCCTCAAAAACGCCGGGGCCACATACCAGCGGATGATGAACCGTGTCTTCCACGACGAAATCGGAGACATGCTCGAAGTATACATGGACGACATGATCGTCAAATCTGGCACGGAGGATGACCACGCGGCACACCTCCGGAAGGTCTTCGAGACCGCAAGGTCGTGCCGCATGCGTTTAAACCCGGAGAAGTGCACCTTCGGCGTCTGCGCCGGTAAATTCCTCGACTACTACTTGACCGAACGGGGGATTGAAGCCAATCCGGAAAAATGCCACGCCTTCTCCAATATCACCACGCCTACCATGAAGAAGGCCATCCAGTCCCTCAACGACGTGCTTGCCTCCCTCTCACGATTCATTGCCAAGTTGGCCCAACACGCCCTCCCATTTTTCAAACTGCTCAGGAAGGAGACCAAATTCGAATGGACGGACGAATGTGAGAAAGCCCTTTGCCACCTCAAACGCGTCTTATCTGAACCACCAGTGCTGACGCGCCCCGCGACGGGCGAAACCCTATACTTATATCTGGCCGTAGCCAACGAAGCCGTCAGCGCCGTCCTCGTCAGCGAATCCGGGGAGGGCCAAAAGCCCATCTACTTTACTAGCAAAGCTCTCCACGGCCCAGAAGTCCGATACCAGCTGATCGAGAAGGTCGCCCTGGCCCTCATAACAGCAGCAAGCCGACTCCGGCATTATTTTCTCGCACACGCCATCGTGCTCCGCATCGATCATCCCATCCGCCAGCTCCTCGGCCGCCCCGACATGGCCGGACGCATGCTGAAATGGTCGCTAGAACTCTCCGAGTTCGACATCACCTACGAGGGCCGGCACGCCATCAAGGCTCAAGCCTTGGCCGATTTCGTCGCCGAGATGACCCCACCGCCCGACCCCACCGCCAGGAACCACCTCTGGACCATTTTTGTGGATGGCTCCTTCAACTCCACGGGAAGCGGCGCCGACATCGTCCTCGACAACGACGAGGGTACGGTCATCGAAGTCTCCCTCACACTGGCCTTCCCGACGACCAACAACCAGGCCGAGTACGAAGCGTTTCTGGCCGGCTTTCGCCTGGCATCCGACCTGGGAGCCAGGGACATCCGAATCTACACGGACTCCCAGCTAGTCGCTTCACAAGTCCGAGGCGAATATCAAGCAAAAAACGGCACCCTCGCCGAATACCTCGCGCTCATCACCGAAAAACTGCGAGGTTTCGACACAGCAGAGATTCAGCACGTCCCTCGCGAGCAGAACCCCCGCGCCGACATCCTCTCCAAACTGGCAAGCACCAAAAAGCGAGGCGGCCACAAGTCGGTCATTCAAGAGATCTTATCGCAACCAAGTACCAGCGCGACCACCACCCCCTCGACATCAACGTCGTCGGGGATACTGACTGCTGGATGACTCCGCTCCACACCTATCTCAGCACCGGCCACCTTCCGGCCAACCCTGGAGAGGCTAGCGCAACCAGACGACGCGCCTGCTCGTACGTTCTCCTCGAAGGACGACTGTACCGCCGAGGCTTCGCAATCCCACTCCTCAAATGCATAGATAAGTCCCAGAGCGCAGCCGTTCTAGAGGAAATCCACGAAGGCATCAACACGCAGCACCTCGGCGGAAGATCCCTAGCACGAAAGGCCCTACGCGCAGGCTATTACTGGCCATCAATGCAATTCGACGCGAAGGAACACGTCAAACGATGTGATAAATGTCAACGACACGGGGACATGCACCTCGCCCCCCCAACCGACCTCACGCCCCTCTCATCTCCATGGCCATTCGCCTGGTGGGGGCTGGACATCCTCGGGCCCTTCCCCCTAGGTTCCTACCAGAACAAGTACCTCATCGTGGGAGTTGACTACTTCACCAAATGGATCGAGGCCGAAGCTCTGGCCAAAATCACCGCCCACAACATACTCCGATTCTACAAACGCAACATCCTCTCCAGATTCGGGGTCCCACTCGCCATCGTCACCAAACTCGGAACCAAACACCACTTCGCCTCGGTCGAACACCCTCAGACAAACGGCCAGGCGGAATCGGCGAACAGAGTCATACTCAGGGGACTCAGACGACGACTCAGCGACGCCAAACGAGCATGGGTCGAAGAGCTTCACAGCGTCCTCTGGGCATACCGCACCACTCCCCACTCAACCACGGGGGAAACCCTATTTCGCCTCACGTACGGAACCGAGGCCGTGATACCGGTCGAAATTCACGAACCATCCCGACGAACGGAAGCTCCCCTGGGCACCGACGACAACGACGACGCCCTCCGAGAAGAGCTCGACCTCGTCGAAGAAATCCGCTCAGGGGAAGCCCTCCGTGAAGCCCGACTGAAGCAACAAGTCACACTTCGCCACAACAACAAAGTCCTAAAACGCGACTTTCAAACAGGCGACTTAGTTCTACGCAGAAACCAGAAAGACTCCCACGAGGGAAAACTGGCTGCAAACTGGGAAGGCCCTTACCGAGTCCGAGACAAAACGGAGCACGGGGCCTATTACCTCAAAAACCTGCACGGTGAACAACTAGCTCGACCATGGAACGCCGCGAAGCTTAAGCGGTACTACAGTTAGAACATTGCCCGCGACGACCCATCATCCCGACCACTGGGGGGGCGACACGGTACCACCGCACACCCCCGCGTCCACTAGCGACCAAAGAAAAGCAAGCCCTGCCTCTCGTGTGCGCGGGCAGACGGCCTTGCTCGGCAAGGAACACCTCGACCGAGATCCCCCGCCGCCGTACCAAAATCGGCAGGACACCCAGCTCGCGATGGGACGTCCATGCCCCGGGGAGAACTACCCCCGAAACGGCCTGGCTACGTCGCCGGCCAAACCGGCCGGTTCCCTTCACCACCGGTAACAAGTCGTTGAGCTAACACCCGAACAAACCCAGGGCATATCGAGACATGCACGTCAAAAGCATTCAAATAAACAAATAAATACGAAAAATGAGCATAAACATCATGCAAATACCGAGCGCACACTTAGAAAATTCACAAAAAATATATTAAGCAAAAAGCGGGCACCAGCCCAATAGTTAATGTTACAAAAACAGAGCACGCAGGCCAAAAGAAAGATAAGTCACAAATGTCGGCACGCAGACCATAAAAACAACGAGCACGCAGGCCCGACAACTCATGCTACCTCATCCGCCTGATCAGCAGCCGCGGGATCCTCCTCAGGAACAACAAGATAGGGATCGACCACCTTCCCGTCAACGATCTCGTGATACGGCCCGATCCCATCCACGACCAGCGCAACGCCGGGGTTGGCGACCTGAATCTGCTCGACAGCGTTCTTAAATCCGACCTCGACAGCCTCCAAACAGTCACCTTCCAGCACCCGGATACGGGCAATCAGGTCAGCACGAGTGATTAACCGTTGATCTCCATCTGTCTCGTCCTCGGCCGGACGAACTGCACTGTCCAAGACTTCCGTACGAACCTTCAGTGCCTGCACCTCGGCCGTCGCCTCCCCCAACTTCTCCTCCAGCGAGGTCACCTTCCCCTCAGCGCCCTCTGCCCGTTTTCGCTGTTCAGCAACATCCTTCTGACTCTTCTCCAATTCCTCAGTAAGCTTGGCCAACCGCGACTGCATAAAGGTAAGCTCCCCCTGCAGTTTAGACAGCTCGGCAGCGGAACAGCCCTCCTCGTTCAGCACAAGAGCCATCGTGAACGTCCGCATCATTGCAGCCAAGTCCTCCGCCAGGACACGTCGACGAGACTCTCGATCGACCTGGCGGACAACCTTCACCTCCCCAACGGAGACGGTAGGAGAACGAGCACCATGAAAATAGCCCGGATGCTGATGGCAGGGCGGGATGACATAACCTTCCTCGGCTGAACTGACCGTCAGATCTACCAAACCTCGGGGCTCCTCGGACCTCTGCCTTTTCGATGCTCCTTGAGACGTAGGAGACTGACTCCCTTGAGGCGAAGAAGACGAACTCCGCCCTCCCGGCGTCGCGACCTCCTGTCCGACCAGTTGACTCACCCGCGTCCTCGGGACCGCGACATTCCTGGTAGCGCGCAACTGCTTTACCCGCTCCTCGACAGAAGACATGTTCGCTGCAAAAACAAAGAAAGAATTAGCAACGGCCAGAGCACCCGAACACGTGGAGGAAAGAAAACATCCCTACCTAGATAATCCAAAGCGGCCGCCCCGGTGGCGCAACCGAGCAGGGTCTTAGTATTAATCAGCCTCTTTTTGGTTTGCACGTTCCCCTGCGCGTCGAGGATGTACCGACCATTGGGCGTCACCAGCTTCGACGGAGGAAGGGCCCGCACAAAGGCGACTATTTTCAAATAAGCGGCCATATCTCTCTCATCGAGGGTCCCCACCCGTACGATATACCTATCCGTTCCTCGGTTGAAATGCTCCGCGGTCCACAATAGATGTATCTTAGGAAGCCACGCGAGGAACCGCTGGCCATCTACCATTCGCTCGCCCTCGTCGAAGAGAGTATCCGAGCCCTGCTGCGTGATCGGTTTAACGAGGAAGAACCGGCTTTTGAAATCCTTGACGGAATCACTATACGCCTTGAAGAGCTTGGTCGACTGTTTAAATGAGACCCATCTGTGGCGGCCATTCACCGTCTGCCGCTGTAAGTGGAAGATACGGAAAAACAACGGTACCGTCGGCTCCACCTCGAGGTAGAAGCACACCACCTCGAAGGCGCGGATGAAAGCCAAGGCGTTGGGGTGCAGTTGGGACGGGGCCAAGCGCAACCAATCAAAGAGCCCCAGATGAAAGGCGGAGAACGGTAACCAGAGCCGAGCCTCTTTAAAGTAGAACTCGTGAATGGGGAACATCCGCCGCCCATATCGCGAGCAGATGCGATGATGCTCTTTCGGTCGGTACACTTGCCAATGTTGCGGCTCCCCGATAGGCGTATCCTCGACGGTGGCGTACATGTCGGACGCATCGGCCACAAAACAAGACGGGGTAGACAGTGGCTCCTCAGCCGCCCATTCTTCGGACGGGGCGATGCGCTTGTCATCAAAGTCCGGGACCTCGGGTTCGTTGTCTTCGACCATTATCCCCGGTACCAAAGCCGACATCTACACCTGAAAAGCAGAGGACAACGGTGAATTCGATAGCCAGGATCAAATCCACCCTTCCACCGCAGGTCAAGTGAAAGGGCGACAAAGGCCAGAGAACGGCGAGCAAACACGCGCTCCCGTCAACCCTCCTCGGGGCGTCTAAAGCCGACCCGCCATCCCTCCGCAGGACGGTCACCGGAAAAAGCGCGCCTCCCCAGGGCATTCACCGGAAAAAGCGCGCATCCCCGGGGCGTTCATCAGACAAAGCACTCGTCCCCGGGGAATTCATCGGAGAAAGCCCTCGTCCTCGGGACATTCATCGGAACAACCGATTCTCCCCGGGACACTCACCAGAAAAATCGCCAGATACGGCGGATCTTGCGTCCCTCCTCGGGGCATTCATCATGCCCCGACCACGCGTTCTAATCAAACGACGGAAATAAAAGGGAAGAGAAAGGAGAACTCACTTGTTACGGCGGCGAACGGAGGGAAGGACCAAACGGTGCGGCGGCGATCGGCGGCAGACGACGGACGAGCAAAGATATCAGAGCTTCGCAGGTAAGACAGCAGAGTGAAAAGTAGAAAGTGAGCGGGGACCCCCATATTTATAACCCGGTGCGGGATTCGAAGCGACGCTAGGCTCATTAATGACATAGGGTAGCCGCCCCTACGACCGCTTAACGCACGACACGTGGCGGCAACCTGATAGTCGTGCCCCTTCGCCTGCTTTCCCCCCTGCTCCGCCGACTACCGGGGATCCCCACGCGAGCATCCGTTCCGCCACGCACGAATCCCGACGAACCTCCCGTTTCGCTACCTCTCTCCCCGACACAGCGACCTTAAGTCCTCGCTCTCTCCCCAGAGCTTCGACTTGGGGGGCTCCTGTTCCGGTATGGGCCCGACCTCGGCAGGCCCAATACCACGTACGGCCCAACGGGCGAATCGGGCACGCCGGGCACGTGCGTCCCGCAAGACGAGCAGAGCACGCCATCGGACACAAGCAGCGCGTCCAACAGCATCTCGTCGTCCCCTCTTACCATCCGAACAGAACAGACCCCGACGCATCAAAGCACGACCTTGGTTCCTCCCCTCCGCGGGGAGAACAACGCGCTCCGGGGTACCTCCCGAGCTTCCCTCCGCGGGGAGAACAACGTGCCCCTGCGCACGTTCTCCACGTGCTCCCCTCCGTGGGGACACGTCACCAACCAACTGCCCACCTCCGAAAGAGCAGGTCAAACCCACTTTCCGGAGATCACAGGACAGTTGGACTAGGGCGAAGACCACGTTCTGGTCTTCACTACGCCACGTAAGCCCTAGCAGTCACCTGGATTGGGCCTGGCAATCCAGCCCAACGCGAGTGACCGTTGGCCCAGCGCTGGGGTCTCTCTATAAATACCCTCTTCCTCAAGAGGGTCAGGTAACACACTTCTTATCCCTCTTTCTGTACTTTGCTCTCGCTCTGCCCAATTCCTTACTTTGACATCGGAGTGTTTTGCAGGTACACCCCCTTCTCCTCCTCACCACCGGTGAACACGTAGCAGTCCGATAGAGTGTGGCCGGCCCGTGATCCCCTCCTGATCAGTTCAGATCAATATATATATATATATATATATATATATATATATATATATATATATATATATATATATATATATATATATATATATATATATATATATATATATATATATATATATATATATATATATATAATAATAAGCAATATATTTTTATATTTTAGGTTAATAAATTTATGTATTCATATTATATTTCCTAGCGTTCAGACGGGCACTCTCGTGCCCGTCTGTCCGCTTTCTTTAATGCGTACATCATAAAAAAATAAACGTGCGTATATTTTGTATAAAGTTTTTATCATATTTAGGATCAAAAATAATGTTTTTAGATATCCTTAAGTAGTCTTAAAATGTGCGCATGTTTTTTTAGTGCGCATACGTTATGGACAAATCACTCATTTATCGGAAGAGTCAATATAGTATAATCTTTGAAGGGAGAGAAGTTTTCCTTCTGATGATTGTTATCTCATGTCAAATGTCCAACTAATTTGAAATATCTTTTTACAAATAATGACAATTCGTTTAATACATTTAAAAGATCAGTTGAGGATAAATAATTTCTAGAGACTGATCATAATATTCATGATTGTTTGATTGAGACTACGGCTCTTCAAATGCCATATGCTTTAAGGAGGTAATTCGTAACAAAACTAATATTTTGTGAACCTACCCCTATACCAATCAAAGTATGCTTAACTTTAATAACTTTTTCCAATAAAAAAAAATCGCCTATATATTTTTTTTATTATTCTTAAACGTGTAAGATATCAAAATTATTTGTTGAAAGTTTTACAATTACTTTGAATATTCATAATGCAGATTTAAATTAGCATGAACATCATTAAAATAAATAAACACATTTTCAACATATTAGAGGCATTGGTGACATCAAACGAACAAATTCTAACTATAAGCATCAAGCCAATATTTAAAATAAGTGATTTAGTTTGATTCAATAACTAAATTTTGTAATTAATTTTTAATGAGTAGTTGAAATGGAATTGGAGGCCATATTTATTTATTTAATAAAAAATAAAAAATAATCTATTAATTTATAAATTGTTATAAAGGTATAATATACATATATTTTAAGAATAATTGTTGCAAACACATGATTGTAGAAACTTAGAAAGAAAATCAACACATTGAAACAAATTTTAAATTTTTGTAGCCCAATAAGTACACAATTAATCTCCACTAAAATTAAAAAATATATATATTTGTGGAGTAAAATAAGATGTCAAGTGTTCTGTTACAATTATTTTTTGGCAAAATAATTTGTAACATCTATCCATTCCTGTATCTTTGTTAAACTCTCTCTCATTTCCCTTGAATATACAAAGCTGAAAGCAAACAAAAAATATGATAAATACATAGTTGCAGTGGCAGAGTCAGAAAGTTTTTGAAGTCTGGGCAAAAATGTAAAGACAATAAATTCATATTGTATATATAAATAGTTATTAATCAAAATAAAAGATTTTTAATTTAATTGATTTCGGCATAATTTTAAAACTATCATAGCCATATCCAATTTGAGGCTGATACTAACCTGAAATATCATTTCATGTGATTCATAATAATTCTTGAAATTAGCAACAAGTTAACAACATAATTTTATTTACTAACTACTGTAACTACAAACTAAATTTAAAATACAAATTCTTAGTTAACATTGAACCATATAATTTAGAGTGAACATAAATTGAAGAATTGGACCTAATATATTTTTTATATTATTTGAGGATAAAATTTATTTTTTTCTTCTTTTTTACAACACTATACATGTTTTTTTTATAATTTTAGTAGCTGCTACTTTTATGTTAAATTTTATTTTTTCAAGTATTCATTTTTTGTTTTTGATTAATTTGGTCATAAATAGCAACTTTATTTTAATTTTGCACTTTTTGTAATGTAGTTGAATCTAAATATTATCATAAAAAAAATTAATATAATTTATGTTTAATTGCATAAAAAAGACAAAAAAATTATGTTTTATTTGTGAAAAATGTTTAAATTACGGCGGTTAAAACTGCCATTATCAACGACAAAAAACCGCCTTTTTATTTAATCTATATTATGACATGAGCAATTTTATTCAAAAGTACTATTTTTCTGCATTTTCGTTAGTTGTGGCGGTTCTAATCGCCATAACAGCACTTATTAACCGCCACAATTTTCATATTCTTTTATAAAAGAAGGCAAAATTTTAGGGCCGAGCCCGGGCACATGCCCAGCCTGGCTGGGCCTTAAAACCGCCCATGCATAGTTGAATAGTATTTTACATGATCAAATTGATTTTAGGGTGAGTGTCTCCCCCAACTTGAAAAATTATGTCACTACATTTAAAAAAGTATCATATGACCCTGTCTTTTCCAAAATTGTGCCATTAGCTTGTCTACGTGGTAGCATTTCTATGTGATAGCATTCCCATGATTGTTTAGATATATGTGCTCCCTCACTTCCTTCTTATATAACACTTTTCATTTTACTCATAATCCAAATAAATTTAAACTCATTTTTATCTTCACCCTGTTTCAACATTTGATCACAGTTCATTCTTTTTCTCTCATTTTCTTAACCTCTCTCCTCTTTATGACAAATCAATAATAATAATAATAAAATTGAAAAGACACAAAATCAAATTAAAAAATGATTGTTGAGGCAATTTCTCTACAAATACAACTTTCTCTTTGATTCTTTCTCTCTCGACTTGAATAGCATTCACAGTCACAAAAATTGTACATAATAAAAAGAATAAATCAATAAATTAAAAGTACAAAAACATAAGACATATTCAAAACTAAATGGAACAAACATATACAAATTTCAACATCAAAACAATCAATTAAAATACCTTGACATAAGAAGAACGAAAGTGATGATAGAGATTGCAACCATAATATGGAAGACAAAAAAAAAGAGATGTGAGAAAAATTGGCAGTTCCATAAACCTTGGTAACATGAGCGCTCTTATAAATTTTCATTTGTAAAAATTGGTTGTGTTTAATCTAGAGAAAAAATTGTTCATTGGATCTTTGCTTTGCTTTATGACATTTATGTTCTTATCTTTCTCTTTTTTATAACTTTCAGATAGTTATTGTATGTATATCTCTTTCACAATAACCTTTAGGTGATTATTGTATGTGGAAGTTACTTAAACTAATTCTTTGAATTGTAAAATATAGATTAAGTAAAGGGTAATTATGGAATAAAAATAGGTTATGCCAAAATTTAGTATTCCCTTTATATATAGGTATAGATAAAATGCAAAGCTAATATTTATTCGGCTACATCCTAAAAAAGAAGATGTGACAATAAATATAGAAATCTATTTGCAATCTTTTGCAAAGCTCATAAATGTATAAAGTTTATAAAGTCAAAGTAGAAATATGGAGAATTTAACATGCTGCACCCTAACTTATGCTGACACATACATCAAGTGAATTAACTATATAATTATTCACAAATTTAAAATTATTTTTTCAAATCCACTTTAAATTTTTGCATTTATCAAAATTTGTTGAGGGATATTGGAAACTTCACATTTCATATCGAAAATTTTATGGAAATTAGTTTTTTTCTAAGTTTTATGAGTTTTTATCAGGAATTTTTAAATGTTCGATAAAACCCTTTGTATTTGTACCTTGAATTTTGAAAATGTCGGTATAAATGTATGAGTTTTTATCGAAGATTTGAACATTGTCGGTATTTACTCATACACTGATACTTGGAATTTTAAAAATACCGGTAGTTTAAATTTTTAAGGGTTAAATATGTATGAGGTCCCTATAAATATGACAATTTTCAATTATAGTCCCTCAAAAAATTTTCTTCAAACAATGGTCCCCATAAAGTTTTCCGTCCAGAAAAATGGTCCATCTCGTTAGTTTCCTTAACGGAGGGTGATGTGGCCACTGCGATCCTTGTCATGGCCACATAAGTTTGAGTTGGAATAATTATTTTGTTATCATAAATAGTAGAGGAAAATTGAGTGAACCCTAATCCCTTTGTTCACCGTCTTCATCTTCTTCTTCTTATTCCTTCCAATCATTCTTCTTCTTCTTATTCGTCTCCCTCATCCATCTCAAAAATATGTCGTCTTCGTCTAGGTTAAGTAAAGTAGTTTCGTGCTATTCAATGACTCTGATGAACCGTGGAGTGAAAAGGTGTGGATGCAATGGTATTATGATTTCATACATGTGCAAGAACGAAAAGAACAAATGTCGTTTGTTTTGGAGATGCCCGTATTGAAAAAACGAGGGTACCTGCAATTTATTTATTTGAGATGATGAAATTGCAAAATTTAGTGATGGAGAATGCGTAGATTCAAAATGGAGGAAGGACGATAGTAATGTGAGGGAAATTCAAGCTTTAGAAACTAAGAAGGAGCTCTCGAATCATCCATGAAGAAGAATAAGAGGTTGAAGATGAAGATTAAGGCAAAGGCATTTTGGGGGAAGCTGAAGACATTATGTGTTGTAGTTTCAGTCTTGGTCAATTTGTATTTGTTAATTAGGTGTAATTGTTGATTAGGTATAATCATCTGTAATATTGTGTAAGTGTTAATCTTGTCTAAGTGGTATGTTGTGAAATGTAACATGAATTGCTTTTGTAATCTTGAATTGGTTTGAAATACAAATTGGAATTTTATGTAATTCATTTAGTATTGTTCAATTTGTAGTTTCAGCTAAGGAACATAGTTTACCTATAAATTGGACATAATATGAGATATAATTGACTGTATAACTATTGTTGATTGTACAAAATTGAACATAGTTTAAGTCACTTAATATTGTTCAGTTTTTCTAACTAGCATATAATTTAGTGTATAAAATTGGACATAGTTTCAGTCAATTAGTATTGTTTTGTATGTCTAACTAGCATATAATTGACCGTATAAAATAAAACTATTAGGTGACTTTAAAATTGATTGTATAAAATTGAAACCATATGGACTTAACAATCAAGGAACATGAGTAGGAGAAACTGATCTAAACAGAATGTTCACAGGTTCACATTGCGCATGCCATAACCTGTTCACAAGACAAATTTGTTCTCAACAGATTTCATTAAATTAACATACCATAAAAATTTCATAAGAGTACACCAGTACAATAAACTAATCAATACAACACATCATTTTCATTACATCAAAAGAACATGACTTGTTTAAAAGGTTACATCAGTACATCACATTGAGCAAAAAAGTAAATCAGTACATGACATCAAAATATTTGTTCATAAATAAATCCATCTGCCAAAAACTAATGCTTCATTGGGTTTGACCTTTGCCAGTGATGTTGTCTTCTTCAGTTAGATCCAAAGGGTCATTGGGTTTCTTCCCAAGGCGTTCTTTGTTTTCAATGTCCTCAATCTTTCACTATGCTTTTTTTCTTATGCAACATTGATTTGTGTCTTGTACCTACTTTGGGTTTTAAACTTAGGTGGTTCACTTGAACTTGGCCTTGAAAGATTTGTTCTAATACCAAGTGGTTTGAAAGGTTTGTTCTTGCACACTTTGAGTTGCTTACCAAAGAAAACTTTGACACTACTTTGCTTTGGTGCAGTTGCCTTGAGAGGTGATTTGTCAACCCTTAAAGTTTGAATATCCAAGACCTCATCACCTCCTAATAATGCAACCAGAGTTTCATCCAATGAAGCACGTGTAGCTTGGTCAGTTTCCTCACATGGTTCAGTTACCATTTCATCAGTTGGATCAGTTAGATCAATTGGATCAGTTGGCTCACATGGTTCAGTGATAGTTGGATCAGTTGCCATATCCTCAGTTGGATTAGTACTAGCCTTTCCCTCATTGATACTTGACTTTCCTTCATTGACAGAAGCCATTCCTTGATTGACAGAAGTCTTTCCATCCTTGGGACTTGACTTTCTCTCTTTGGCACTTGACTTTCCTTCCTTGGAACCTGACTTTCCCTCCTTAGCATTTGACTTTCCCTCCTTGGAACTTGACTTTCCCTCCTTGGAACTTGACTTTCCCTCCTTGACACTTTACTTTCCCTCCTTAGCACATGACATTCCCTCTTTGACACTTGACTTTTCATCTTTGACACTTGACTCTCCCTCTTTGACACTTAACTTTGCCTCTTTGACACATGACTTTGCCTCTTTGACAATTGACTTTGCCTCTTTGACACATGAATTTTCCTCTTTGACAGTTGACTCTCCCTTATTGACACTTGATTTCCCCTCCATGACAACAACTTACTTATTGACAATTGGTTCCACAATCTAGGTTGCCTCATTAACAGATGCATCTCTGACTATTCCCTCCTTCACTTTTGTCTTCTTTGTTCCCCCCTTAGATGTAAAATTTTTGGTAGATCCCTTAGGCTTCCTTGCATGAAACAAACAAATAATTAACATTGTTACCCTTGCAAAAAATACCTAGATAAATAATCAGTAAATGTAAGATTTAAGTTAAACAATACCCTTTTTTTTGGTGCCAAATTGATCTTACTAATCTGACTTGCTTGTGTAGGTAAGTCTTGAGTGGTCTGGTTTGGCAATTCTTGACTGGGCTGGGTGGGCAAGTCTTGAGTGGCCTGGGTGGTATTACAAGAGGTAACAACCACAATTTGCTTGTTCTTCTTGTAGGTCCTTTTGTTGTGACCTAGTTCAAAACAAGCCTTGCACCTATGACTTGTATTGGTTCTTTGCCACTTTTTCTAGTTCACTTCATCTGGCTCTCTCTTTCTATATTTCTTGGGCCTACCTGGGCCACGTTTGAACATAGGGGGAAACATGGTTTCATTGGATGTTTTTGGCCATTTGTTTTGGCCATTCAAAGGGGTGATAACTTCACTATAACATTTTTCATTAGTGCTTTTGTGATAACAGTTATGCACATATTTCACAGGGTCATCCACTTTCCTATGTATGGTAGCCACACTATGTCTACAAGGAATCCCAACAAAATCCTAATAGTTGCGTGAACATGATTGTTTTTCTAAATCCACTACAAAACTATCAGTAAACAAACATGTATGACTTGAAAGGTTAACCTACCAGCATAGGTTGATGTCCAACTAACACTTTTTTCAATTTCTCTATCTAACCTCCTTAATGGTTTTGTCATTGTTTTCCCTTTATAACTATCTACCTTTTCTCTAAGTATGGCAAACCTCCCCATTAGGTAATTCCTAATCCACTCAAACATTTTAATGATTGGTTTGTCTCTTTGTAACAGAATGGTTGCATTGAAAGACTCACTTAAATTGTTCATCAAGACATCACACTTTGAGAAAAAGGGAAAAGGATGCTTAGACCATTTTATTTTAGGAATTTCTTCTAACCACTCATAAGCCTCCAAATTGACCTCATTGATCATAAGCATCCTAGCCTCATGTGCCTCAAAATAAGTTGCTTTTGCTGCAGCCATCATAAGGTCTCTAAACAAGGTTCCTCCTTCAAACTTTTTTTTGAAGTTAGCATACAAGTGCCTTAAACAAAACCTGTGTTCATAGACATAACACTCCTCTTCAAAAACCTAAACAAGACCCTAAACCAATAAAATGTTATTTGCATTAGTACATTCAAGTGATTGAAAATTGTCAGATGGAAAATATTGATGAAAGTACAACTTACTTTTTGTTGGTCAGAGATGAAACACCATCTGCCATCTCCTATGTCTTTAATAAGCAATTTTTGAAACCAACTTCATGAATCCTTTTATTCAGTCTCAACAACAGCAAAGGAAATTAGCAAATATTGATCATTAGGGTATCTCTCAACAACAATGAGTAAAATACCACCATACTTGTGTTTCAAATGGCACCCATCTAGTCCAATGAATGGCCTGCATGCATTTTTTAAAGCATTCTTGATCCCATCAAAACACTTATAGAACCTCTGAAATCTAGGTTTTAATCCAGGACTAGGAACACTGGTGTTGACCTTGAAAGTGTTCTCAGCTGAAGCCCTTCTTAACTCAGTAGCATAGGACCATAAAAAACTAAATTGTTTGCTAGAATCTCCTTCAACAATGTGTCTTGCAATCTGTCTTTCCTTGAATGCTCTGCACCTTGGAATTTCTATTGCATACCTTTGCCTGACATCTGCTACTACCTTACTTAACCTCATCAAAGAGTTGTTCTTCAATCCATCAACAATTACCTTGGCCACCCAATCTGCTTTGGCAGTTTTGTTGAAGAACTGTCTTCCATATTTGTGATTTGCAAACAAAGTCTTAATCCTAAATATGGTGGATGTTAAAACTCTATTACACAACACTGTATAGTCACATTTTTTCTTATCTTTACAAACTATCCTACATCTATTAGTATCATTTTTTTCAAACTTAACATCCCTACCATTCAAAAAATTGTGCTCTAAGATAGCATCTTTGAACTGCCTCAAAGAAGAAAACTTCATTCCCACCTTGAAAACAAAATCCTTGCTTAAAGATTCTTCTTGATTAAACCTAATTACACAGGGCCTTTCATCACAACTGTCATCGTCACCATGATAACGCGAAATCATATCGTTTATTTGGCTTGATTTACATGCATTTATTTGTGACTTTTATTAATTTATCTTGATTTATGTTCTATTATATGATTAATTTACTTCGTTTTGCAGATTGGGGAGAATTTGGACTAAAGAAAGAAAAGGAGAAGAAACAGATGAAAAACGGATGAAAAATAGATGAAAAACAGCAGATACGGATTCTGCTGCTGTGACGACCGTCACAGGTCCATGACGACCGTCATGCGTGTGACGACCGTCACATTTCATGACGACCGTCACGCAGACAAAAAACGCAGAATCAGAATTCACGATCAATCTCAACTTAAATCCTTCCTACACTTTCTCCACTCACTGCCTACTACTGGAAGTTACTACACTTTCTCCACTCACTGCCCACTACTGGAAGTTACTACCACTTTCTCCATATCTCACGCATGATCTCAGGAAGTTAAGATAAGAAACATCTCCTATAAATAGACAAGAGACTCACAGAGAAAGGGGTGGATTCTTCATCCCGAAGTTCTGCCAAAGTTCCATCAAAGTTATTTATCGTTACTTTTATTTTCCTTTCCATTTTCCTTCAGTTCAGAATATTGTATTTTCTTCCTGTACCTTTTATTTCTCGCCAAAGTAGAATCCTGCCGACATTGTGGGGGACTACCCAAGGATTTGAGATCAGTACAATTTACAGGTTTTTATTAATCAAATTACTACTTTATTTCTGTTATGATGCACGCTTTATTATTCCGTTGTTTATGTCTATTTCCGTTCGCATTAATTATCATGTCTGGCTAAGTTAGTTTTATCGGTATGTAACCGAATTAGTATGATAGGATTCGATAGTAACCGACATCTTCCCTTTTTACAAACAACCTTTCTGGCCGTAGTGTTTAAATTTATTTACTGAATAAACTTCGTCGCGAAAGCGAGAACTTATTTAAAAGTAGTTTTGCCACGAAAGTGGGAAATTAATTAAGGTACGAACTAACAAGCGAAAGCTGCGGCAAGACCAGATAGTAAACACTAGGCATTTGTTTTAATAACAGCGAAAGCACTTTAAAATGGATTAGAACCTAGATATTTCCAAAAAGTAGTTTTAACCCCGAATGGGACAGCGAAAGCGTACATTCGGCCCTTAGAATTATGACTAGCGTCAACAACCATCGTGAGACGAAAGTCTTCAGATCACTATTTTCTTCTGAACAATGTTTGCAAAGAGTAAGAAGCATCGGTGACCTGTCGAATCCCAGATAACTAAGTCTTTGCATACCGATATCCTTTATCGCATTTCTTTAAACCAATTTTCTTTATTTCTTTTGCATTTAATTTCATTCGCATTCAATTTTCCTCATTCCAATAGCCTTAGCTTTACGCCATAATAATAGATAACGGTAGATTGACATTGGTCTCTGTGGGTTCGACAATCTTTTATATTACTTCGATATTTCCGTGCACTTGTGGAGCGATCACACCACCACTGTCTAATTCATCAGTCATGTAGGCATCCTCAATGACATGTTCCTTACCTATCTCTTCAGTTATAAACATCTTCTTGTCTACATGAGTAGTGCCCCCTTCATTTGCAACAGGTCCATCTTTTTGTTTTACTTTAAATCCATTATCAAACACTCTATCAAGGCCTTCATCAAACCATTTCATCCCCTCCTCTTCACTATCATTAAAGTGAACTCTTATAACAGATTCATCACTATAATCTTCACTTTCTTCAATCAACCTGTCAACACCTTCATCACATTTGATTCCCTTTCCTCTTTCTCTAAATCTATTCATAAAGGTATCCTATCATACAACTTTGGGCTCACAAAATATCTTAACATCGGACTTATTTCCTATAGCATACATGGCTAACTCAGAAGCATCACCATCATCCTTAAATGGTTTTACATAGTGTTTAAATGATCCTTCTTCATGTTTCCACCATATCTTAACACTACCTATATCAAACTCAGGTTCAATCAACTTAACTAGGTCACACGCTTCAAAGAAAAACTAATAATCAGGGTCTTGACCATTAAAAGCATAAACATCCTATCCCTCATATTGTATGTTAGGGTCTTTTACGAAACGACCCTTTGAGTAAAATACAACCCTAAACCTATCCATTTCCTGTACAACATTCAACCTACGTTTAAATTTTACCATTACAATGTAAAAATGATTTACCCTATTTTTTTCTAAAAAGGCAAACAAACTTAATATACATAAGAATAACAAATTGAATAAGGAAAGGGACCACTGAGAAAGCAAATTATATGATGTTCAAATGAGGGAACATAGAGGAGACATTTGCATCTTACCTGGAACCACTTGCTCGCCTTCTCAAGAACTTCTTTTTGGAACCACTCCAAAGATGTCGCTTTGGGACCACAACAAACAATCAAATGTCTTCTTTGAATGGCGCAAGTTAATGTGCTTTCTTCCTAGACTTGTGCGAATTAATACTCCTTGTTCATTGACTGATGCGCACCTTCAAAATATAACCAATATAAACTTATGCTAGGGCAAACCTCTAAAGTTGACTTATCTAAAATTAACAAGATTTTCTTATCTACATTTTCCATTCTGGCAAATTGAAATAAAACATCACACATAATAAAAGTTGTTATTACATGTGGCATGACACATAAGCTTTCGTTAGTGAAAACTAACGGGAGAGACCATATTGTGAGACAGAAAACTTTATAAGGACCAAAGTTTGAAGAAAACTTTTGTAGGGACTAAACTTGAAAGGTGCCATATTTATAGGGACTAAAAACATATTTAACCTAATTTATAAAAATAGTACCTAGAATTTTTAAAATTCCGGTAGTTCAATTTATTTAACATAGTACCGAAAATTTTGAAATTGTCAGTAACTCATTGATTTTTTTCCCATTTTACAGTGAAGACCAGGGAAAGGACGACACTATTGCAGGAAAAATCACTGATAGAGAGGCAGTCATGTTGGGGCAGCTGAAGCAGAGTCTTAGCAGCTACGGTTGGGGAGAGTAGCTCCAACCGGTTCTCACCGAAAACGTCTGGCTATAGGGTTCACCCGTGTACCTCATAGCGTCTGACATTGATTTGTTACAAGTGACGTGTAATCCAGAGATGATGCAGATGAGCAGGTTGTTGAGGCCGCCCATCCTGAGGTGGTTGAGACAAACACGACCTACATTGCTTATGAGGCGTTTGAGAGAGATGTGACTCATATTTCTGATGAGGTGGCTGAGACAGATGCGACCCATATTACTGATGAGGATGCGACAAATGTGGTCCCTATTATTGTAGAGGCTGAGATATGGTACGTTGAGGCTACTGCTACTGGTGATACAAAGGTTACGACTCTTGCTTCAGCGGGGCCAACTATGCATACTAACAGAGAGTTCTCTGGAGGACCCAGTGACCAACCAGTGCTTACAAAATATGCCGACCATATGACATACCGGTTATGACAGGGAGAGGTATATATATTTTTTGTTTAACTTTAATTTATTTACTATTGATACTTGATGTGTTGAAACTAACAGATAATTTTTTTAATTTTGTTTGTTACAGGACTGTCCCACGCTAAAGGTGGCATTCCATGGGTCTAAGATGAAGAGATTTTTTAAGGTTCTGTTTCCTTAGCATATCAGACAAATTGTTGTTGATTTTAATCTTCTACCAATGGGCGACTGCTCACTCACCATGCTTGGCGTTTCACTCCTGATTGCGTTTGTTGAGCGATGACACAAGGAGACATCCTTATTTCATCTTCTATTTGGGGAGATGACTATCACTTTGGATGATGTCTCCTCCCTATTCCATCTCCCTTCGCTGATAGATTATTCACAACTCTTGTTATTAACCAAGAGTTTGCATGTATCACGACTACACGAGATTTGGGAGTTACTGAGGAGTTCGTGCTAAAGGAGTTTGATGCTAATATGAGAGCCCACTTTCGGATGTCTTGGCTTCGAGACAGGTATTTCGAGCTTGTGGAGCAGTAGATGTATGAGGCAACCACAGGGATATACATGCTACATCTAGTAGCATGCACTATCTTTGCGGATAAGTCTCATGTGTATATTGATGCTCGTTACTTGTGGTTGTTCAGTAGCCTTGAGCATACCAGTTGGGCTTAGGGCTGCATTGCATTGACTATCATATGTGCAACATTTGGCCTTTGAGACCAGACAACTTGCTGCATATTTGAGTTTATTCCAGGTATATTCAAAAATATTATTTGTAATTTAGTTCTTATTTAATTGTTATGTATGCCATTTCATGATTTGTATATGTTATTTATCAATGCTGGATATACGAGCATTTTCCCACCATCTGTGATAGAAGGGTGCAACATACCCCTGCAGGCACCCCATGGGCGAAGAGATGGAAGGTCAGGCAAAAAGATCCAGGAAGTTCATAAGGTCGTATTTCACCTTTCCATCAATATCAATCCAGTTTGCACGAAACTCATTATTACCCACCTTTCTATTCTTGGTGTCAGGAAACAAATCATTCGACGTGGATCTCAAGATGGCGAGACATGTGGTGTCCTTCAGAAGCCGAAACTTTACAAGAGGTTTCACTCTACAAGAGGTTTCGCACTACCAAAAATTTTGTATTAGTTAAAATTTCCGGTATTGCATGATATTTATTAAAAATACATGTATTGTTTCAAAGATATCAAAAATTAAAAAAAAAAAAAAACAGTATAAGTTTATATTGACAATTTTGAATGAACTATCGAAAATTCTAAATGTTACAAGAAATTTTCAATTAACTACCAAAAATTTAGTTCGCACATTTTGATCCAATTTTATCCTAGAGCATTTTTAGAATTAATGAAAAATGTGGAGGTGCCAGGTATATTTTTGGGGGTGCCAGGTTAAATTTTTGGAAAAATGCCATCAAATTTCTAAGTCATTTCCACCTTAAAAAAATTCTAATCCTTTTTCCCATTTTGCAATGCTTCACTTATATTCCCTACTTCCATTCTTCCTAATTTTCTTAAACAAAAAAATCTTCCATCTTTCATTCTTCACTTCTATTCCCTACTTCCATTCTTCCTGATTTTGCTAAACAATTTTTTCATCTTTCATTCTTTCTTTTTTAACGAGAAAAAGCTTAATTCTCATTAATAATCAACTTTGAGATACACGTAGGAATATAAGAAGAATATTGAAACTGGCAAGAGATAAAGCCATCCTAGCCAAAGCATGAGAAAATTTATATTTTGTCTCCTAACGAACTTTACATGAGAGTTCATAAAATACCAAGCTAGCAAGCATTTAAATTCCTTGATAATCTCACCAAACTCTATAAAATTCAACTATTGACTATTCACATTATCCGTTACGCCTTTAGAGTTTACCTCAAAATCCACATCATCCAAGCCGAGCTCATGCACCCAATTAATAGATGAAAGAATACCTAGATCCCCTTGTTAATAGGTGACACCCATTTTGTTCGAGCTACCACAAATAGCCTTTCTTCATCTCATATACATACATTCATCCCTACCTTATTAAAAATCATAGAGAAAGATGCGCCTATATTGCATTTGAGAAGACCTGCTAAAGGTTTTCTACAAGTATTAACTCTAAGACTTTCATTTTGGTTAGCAACTTCCATTTGGAGTTGTTGGGCATTTTTCCATCCCAAAAGTAGGAAAGAGGCATGATCACAAATTGTTTCCACTAAATCTTCGGTTTGGTTCCAAATATAATTATTTCAACTCTTCTAAATACTCTAAATAATAACTGATAACAAAGTTTGTTGGTCTTGATTTAGTTCCTGTAAAAGAGAGAAAATTATAGGTGTGGAAGTGATATTATTTCTAGCCACCTGCTGAATAATATGCCAAAACCTACTAGATATTTATCATCTACTATTCCATCTCAGCATATCACCATAATAGTCCTGGCATTGAACTCTGTGAGATATTGGATCAAACTCTAGAATGGTCAAAGTTTTTTTGCAAGTAATGCGTGTTGTAGTCGAAGTTTATTCTAACATGTATTAGTCAGTATTGCTAGGTTTGTTAGCATGTTGAATTGGGTCTTGCTTGTAAGCCCAATTGTTTAAGTTAGCTTATACCCTAAGTTAGCTTGTAATGGGTAATTGTTAAAAAGCCCATTAGGTTAGTGTGTTAGTTTTCTTATAAATAACATGATAGTCTCTCATCTTTTATAAGGAAAAATAGAAAGATAAAATCCTAATTCAAGAGAGAGAGGTTATTTGTTATTCTTGTATACTTGTAATCTTGTTTGATAGAGAAAGAAAAAAATAGCAGTTTATAACCAATCCTTGTTGTGTTCCCTTGTTTTCTTTGTTAACCCTAACCCTTGTGTGTTTCTTGTCTATAAAGAAACCATTTATATTTTGTTTCAAGGTATTCTATTCACAACAAATTAGTGTGGTGAGCATGGAGAAGATGCCTTCAACAAAGTATGAGATTGAAAAGTTCACTGGAGTGAATGACTTCGGTATGTGGCGCTTGAAGATGAAAGCCCTACTGGTTCAGCAGGGTTGTTTAGAAGCGTTGAAGGGAGAGGCAGCCATGGACGTTGCCTTAATGGCAAAAGAAAAAATGGGCATGATTGAGAAAGCCCACTGTAATACCCCAAATTTTTCCCTAAAATTTTTCGTTTCATCTCGCATTCCATTGCACTTTTGCATTGCATTTAACAAGTCACTAACAAGTTCGTGTAGTTGGTCGATTTTTGCAGGAAAATATCATGTGGCGCGCCTTTTGGTTCATGGAGGGTAAAATGGTCATTTGTTCGCAACCGGCCGTCAAATTACGAATTTTGAGTTG
The DNA here is from genome assembly GCA_963859935.3 of Lathyrus sativus. Lineage (NCBI taxonomy): Eukaryota > Viridiplantae > Streptophyta > Magnoliopsida > Fabales > Fabaceae > Lathyrus > Lathyrus sativus. Next base: position 876,997,276 of record OZ012735.1, read on the forward strand.
TGATCAGGAAATGTGGGCCGTTAGATTGGGTTGATGTGAGTCAGGGTCGAGGTGTCGTTGGAATTGTTTGACTGAGAAGGATGGGAGCAGTGCAAGTTAAATCGGTTCAGGCTGTTAGATTGATGGTAGCCGGAGAATATGATCATGTGAGTTTAATAGGACGGATTGGATTTTATTCTGATAAATTTTTTCACTTGAGTTGTTGAAGATTTAATCGGAAGTTATGTCGGGAACATGATTAATCGGTTAAATTATGATAACTAGGAATTAATGGAAAAGGGTTCATTTCAATTTTTATTTTCTAGTTTAAAATAATTTCATCAATCAGGTGTCATTTTTTTATTCATCATACTTCATATTTTTGAATTAATTTTATTTTTAAATCAATCACATTTCATTTTAAAAGAAAATAAATTTTTATCTCATTTCATTTCAATATTTTAATCTCAGTTCACTTTAAATAATCTCATTTTCATTTTAAATAATTTTATTATACTCTTGCCCACATTTGCATATTAATTATTATTTTTTATTTAAACCAAAGCTGCATTTTAATAAAGATATTTCACAATATATAAAAATAAAGAATTTTATTAGAAATAATAAATCTTTACAAAAAATAAAATTACAAATCTATTACATTTTTCCTAAACAATTGTCCTAAAAATCCTAAAGCTTCTTCTGATTCCAACTTTTTCGATTGTTCTTTTCGAACCTGCAAAACCAAAATAAGCAAATTTTATCAAGTTAATTTTCCCGACACCCTCAGAAAGGTTTCATCATCGGGTGCGTTGGGAGGGTAACGGATTGCTCCGTCTCCGGCTCCCGAATTTATTTCCGACCAAAGGCTAAAATCAGGCAGCTCATGTTCTTATTTGAGGCAACCGAGAAAGAGATAGGAAAAGGGATTTTTAAAAGTGCTTATTGGAAAATCACTTATTTGAAAAAGCACTTATTTCACAAAAATTGATTTTCCAGCCAAACAAGCCAAAAACATCAAGTTCCCAATTTGTTCGCAACAACCAATCTGAAAAAGTGAAAATCAAAACGTGAACAACAACATGCCCAACGGATCGAACAAACAAACTTCTCCGAAATTCCGCAAACGTGAACGCGGCCAAGCTACGTTTTCAACCGTTAGAATTCCTGAAAATCAAAGTCAGTGAAAACAAGTCCTCAAGCGCATCAACAACGCCTGAAAATAGTAAAGCCGTTGAAAGCAGATCCGAAAAACCCAGAGGAAACAAAAAGCGGCGCAAAAGCATTCATCAACGAGAGGGCTCAGAAAAGCCGTTGACGGCTTCATCATCATCTCCTAAGAGAGATACTTCATCACTACCCTATTAGAAGAAAGAAGAAAAGTAATGAAAGCAGACAACGGTCGAGTTCGGAGAGAAAGAGATCTGTCACTGTCCGTTTAGCTCAGAGAAGCGGTTGGCTTCATCATCATTGTTGTAGCGTCACCAAGAACTCGCGGTGGCCGTAAGCCCCCTTGGAAGCTCACTGCCCTTTGCGAATCTCGTTACCACCGGCGGAAGATCACCCTCACCGGAAGCCAATTATTTCGAACCGCTATCGGAAAAGGTGGGCCATTTTCTTTTGTCCTTTATGGTTGCATGGTTTTTGTTTGGCTGGAAATGAAGAAGAATGAAGAACGTTGGACATGCAAGCCGGATCGGAAAGCTTCAGATAGCTTCCATGGCCGCCGCTGCGGAACCGAGGAAGAAGAAGATATGGACTCAAAAAACCCTAAAACTGTGAAACACGGAGAATGGACCACCCCTCTTATTCCTTTTCCATCCTTTGTTCTTCATTTATTTATTACTTATTTTTTTATTATTTATTTTATTAATTATAGTATTATTCTAATAATTTAACATTCTAGCTTAATTTAGCTGTTAATTTTCCCTTAATAAAAACATAACTAAAAAATCATTCTTTTTAATAATACAAACTTAATTTAACAATAGTTTAAGACTAATTTTTTTTCTTAAAAAGCCAAAAATCTTTTGATAAAATTTAACTCGAAATTATTTTCTTTTAATAAAACCTAACTTTAAACCTATTTTTTTTTAAAATTAAAACATTTTTTAACTTCAAGAATTAAAGCATTTCTTTGACATTAAAATTAAGTTTTTTAATTACAACAAAAATTAAAACAAACCTTTTTTCATCAAAAATCTTAAAAACCAAAATATTTTTCTTTAATTAAATTAAAACAAATAACTTTCCCTTTTCAAAAGATGCATAAATTAACTTCTCTCTTAAATAAAATTCAAAAAAAATAAAAATCTTGATTTAGGCGTTTCAATTGTAATCATGCGAGTAGTCGTCGTAGTTATATCTTGCATTTTGCGATTTTGTAATTTACGCGAGTGATCATCGTGATGTTTTCTTTTACCACTTTCATTATTTTTCGTACTTTAATTCTGTTGTATGATAATATTTGTCGTTTGCATGTTTTTACCATTAATAACCCTTCCGAAGGATTAGGTCTAACAGTTTGACCGCCGAGTCAATAGCCTTACCCTTTGAATGTTTCAAACCCTAATTTGTCTAGGCGTCCCGCCGTGGACGAAAATTCCCTTTACCCTAGCATTAGGTCAAAGAGTCGTCGTACTCTGTTTTAGGATTTCCCGCCATGGAATGTTTAGTTAACCCTAATTTCAATTCAAACTATTTCAACGTAGAAATAGGAGTCGCTGCACTCCACGTAAGCGCTTCCTTAAGAAATGCTTATTCCCCATTGAAACCTTGACCATAGTCAAGACGTTTCTAACCTCTCTTTCAAGGGGAACTACGATTACTCTGATTCCATTCCCTATCCAGGATACGTAGGCACAAGATGCGAATCTTTCCGAGTAAACTTAGGACTAACCCTTAGGTCTTTTAGGTCACTATATCCCTTAGCTCAGTATATACTTCAAGCAAATAATAAAGCAAAAATGGCAACAATAAACAAAAGGTTCTTGTACAGTACTACAAAATTTAGGGTGCTAGTACCTTCCCTAAGCTTAACCAACCCCTTACCTAGGTCTCTCCCCGCATTGTGTTTACGATGCAAAAATAGGTTTTCCTTCTTTTGACCTTTTCCTTCGGATAAATCAAAGTCGGCTGTGAATCAAAAATGGTGATTCAAACTAATTAATAGTTTGATATCCTATTTCCACCGCAACACCCATAATGAAATATTCTTGAGCCTTGGTGATAAGGTTCTTCGACAGGTATCAAAGAAGACTACAACATCGAGATTATGGGTGAAACTTGAAAGTTTGTACATGGCCAAATCTCTGGTGAATCGACTCTACCTGAAGCAAGCTTTGTATTCATTCAAGATGAGTGAAGACAAAGTGTTGGCTGAGCAGTTGGATATGTTTAATAAGTTGATTCTTGATCTTAAAAATATTAATGTGAAGATCGATGATGAAGATCAAACATTGTTGGTGTTGTGTGTTTTACCCAGAACACATGCTCACTTCAAAGAAACTCTATTGTATGGAAGGGAGTCTCTGTGCTTTGAAGAAGTTCAATCTGCCTTATATTCTAAGGACTTGAACGAATGAAAGGAGCATAAACCTTCGACGATGGACAAAGGTTTGGCTGTTAAGGGAAAATTCTTACGAAAGGATAGTAAGTTCGACAAGAAGAAAGGTAAAAGTCAGCAGAAGTCTTATAATGGTGAAACATCTGGTATTCGATGTTATCACTGTAAGAAGGAGGGTCACACAAGAAATGTATGCCCTGAACGCTTGAAAGATCATGGAGGCAAGGATAATGACAACACAACCATTGCTCAAGATGACTCCGACTCATCTGGTGTCCTTGTGGTTTAAAGTGGCGACTCAAGAAAAGAGTGGATTGTTGATTCAGGTTGCACTTAGCACATGACTCCAAACAAAGAATTGTTCGAGGAGCTATGTGATCAAGATGGTGGATCGGTGCTGCTGGGAAATGACAAATCTTGAAAGTTATAGGTATTGGGTCTATGAGATTCAAGCTCCATGATGAGTCAATAAGGTTATTGACTGAAGTCAGGTATGTACCTGATTTAAAGAGAAATTTGATTTCTCTTGGTGAATTCGACAGAAAGGGATATGTTTTCCAAGGAGAGAAAAGTATCCTAAGAGTCATGAAGGGGTCGAAGGAAGTCTTGAGAGACATGAAGAAATAAGGCTTGTATACCCTTGAGGCTGAGGTTGTAAGTGGTTCGAAAAATGTTGCATCCACAAAACCTGTGTCGAAGACAGAAGTATGGAACTTGAGATTGGGCCATGTCAGCGAAAGAGGCCTGGTCGAATTGGGGAAGCAGAACCTGCTTGGTGGTGACAAAGTCGAAAAGTTAGAGTTTTATGAATCTTGTGTATTTGGTAAATCCTATAGGGCAAAGTTTAATAAAGGCAAACAAAGAACACATGGATCCCTGGATTACATTCATGTTGATCTTTGGGGGCCTGCAATGAATCCTTCACACTCCGGTGTAAGGTATTTTCTATTCATAGTTAATTACTATTCTAGAAAGTTATGGGTATTCATCCAGAAGACGAAGGATGAAACTTTTAAGAATTTCAAAAGTTGGAAGATTCAGGTCAAAAATTAAATTGGCAGAAAGGTTAAGAGGCTGAGAACTGACAATGGCCTTGAGTTCTGTAAACAAACGTTTAACAGTTATTGTGTTTAGTCTGGGATTGCAAAGCATAAGACTATAGCAGGTACTTCTCAATAAAATGGCTTAGATGAGAGATTCAATCGAACAATCCTTGAAAGGGTTAGATGCATGTTAGTTAGTGCTAGATTGAAGAAGGTGTTTTGGGCAGAGGCTGTTTTGACAACAACCTATTTGATAAATAGATGTCCCTCGACTACCTAGGGAATGAAGACACTTAAAGAAGTTTGGTCGGGACATCCACCTAGTCTCGACAGACTTAGAGTATTTAACTGCGTGGCCTATGCTCATACTAGGCAAGATAATGTCGAACCTAGAGCTCTGAAATGCATGTTCATGGGATACCCTGAAGTCAAAGCTTATAGGCTATGGTGCCTAGAGCCAGGTCACAGGAGGTGTATCACCTGTTGAGATGGATCATGTTGATGTTGAGTTGCATACCCCAGATGAAGTCGAAGAAGGCGCAGAAGATGTTGTCGAAGATGAGGAGACTGATAATGACTACCTGCTAGTAAGAGACAGGTCTAGGAGAGTCATCAAACCACCTCAGAGACTTGGGTATGAAGATCTTATAACTTATTCCTTAGTTTTTGCAAGTGAGGTTCTAAAGAAGAACCTAGAGACTATAAGGAAGTTATGAGGAGTCGAAAGAAGACTGAATGGCTAAAGGCCATGGATGATGAGATGAAATCTCTTCATGATAAAAATACCTGGGAACTGATCACGAAACCTGTTGGAGCTAGGTTAGTCAGTTGTAAATGAATTTTCAAAGTAAAGGAAGGAATCGAAGGAGTGACGTCGAAGAGATACAAGGCAAGATTGGTCGCTAGGGGGTTCACTCAGAAAGAAGGTGTCAACTTTAATGATATGTTTTCTCTTGTTGTGAAGCACATATCCATTCGAATGTTGCTTGCCACGGTGGCCTAGTTCGACCTTGAACTGGAATAGATGGATGTGAAGACTGCGTTCTTGTATGGTGATCTAGATGAAACAATCCTTATGAGGCAACCTGAAGGGCATGTCGAAAAAGGGAAGGAAGATTATGCGTGCAAGCTAAATAGATCCTTGTATGGACTAAAACAATCTCCTCGATAATGGAATAGGATAATCGACAAGTTCATGGCACGCATAAGTTTCATTAGGAGTTAGTTCGACCTCTGTGTTTACTTCAGATTTTGACCTGGTAATTCATTTGTTATTTTGTTGCTTTATGTGGATGATATTCTAATAGGAAGCAACAATGTCGAAGATGTAATGAGAGTGAAGGCTGAAATTAATAAGAGTTCGACATGAAGGATCTAGGAGCTGCATCCAGGATTCTTGGGATTGACATCCGAAGAGATAGAAAGCAATCGAAAGTATGCTTATCTCAAGAGGCATACCTACAGAAGATTCTCGAAAAGTTTGGTATGTCAAATTCAAAGCCTGTTGTGACTCCAACAAACTCTCAACTAAAGCTGAGTATAAATCAGTGTCCTAGTAGTGATGTCGAAAGAGCTTATACGAATAACATTCCATATGATAATATAGTGGGTTCTTTGATGTATGCTATGGTCTGTACTAGGCCCGACATATCCTATGGAGTAAGTCTTGTAAGCAGGTACATAGTGAATCTTGGAAAGGCTCACTGACAAACATTGAGGTGGATTCTAAGGTACATAAATGGGTCTCTGAATAGAGTCCTAAGTTATGGTGGAGCCTTGGGTGAAGATAGTAAAGTAGAAATTGAAGGATATGTCGACTCTGATTATGCAGGTTGTATGAATTCTAGAAAATCTATATCTGGATATGTGTTTACTATGTTTGGGACAACAATTAGTTGGAAAGCTACACTTCAGAAGGTCGTTGCCTTATCAACCACTGAAGCGAAATATATCGCCCTAACTGAAGCTGTGAAGGAATCATTATGGCTTGAAGGTTTTGCAAAGGAGCTGAAACTTCAAGGTTGAGTTATCACTATTAAATGTGATAGTCAAAGTGCAATACACATGTTGAAGAATTCATCCTATCATGAGTGAACCAAGCACATTGATGTGAGGCTGCATTTTGTCAGAGGAGTAATCGAGCATGGAGAAGTCCAAGTGCTAAAGGTTTCGACATATCATAATGCTCCTGATATGATCACCAAGACGTTGCCCAGTTGCAAGTTTTCCACTGTATGCAGTTGATAAAGCTGAATGAAGAAATCTAGTTTTTTGATGTTATAGAGTTACATCCAAGGTGGAGATTTGTGAGATATTGGATCGAACTCTAGAATGGTCGATGTCAGTTCACAAGTAATGCGTGTTGTAGTCGAAGTTTGTTCTAACATGTATTAGTCAATATTGCTAGGTTTGTTAGCATGTTGAATTGGGCCTTGCTTGTAAGTCCAATTGTTTAAGTTAGCTTGTACCCTAAGTTAGCTTGTAATAGGTAATTGTTAAAAAGCCCATTAGGTTAGTGTGTTAGTTTTCTTATAAATAGCATGCTAGTCTCTCATATTCTATAAGGAAAAATAGGAAGATAAAATCCTAATTCAAGAGAGAGAGGTTATTTGTTATTCTTGTATACTTGCAATCTTGTTTGATATAGAAAGGAAAGAATAACAGTTTATAACCAATCCTTGTTGTTTTCCCTTGTTTTCTTTGTTAACCCTAACCCTTGTGTATTTCTTGTCTATAAAGAAACCGTTTTTATTTTGTTTCAAGGTATTCTATTCACAACAAACTCCTTTATCTATCAACCATTTTCTTGTAGGCACAACATTTTTACAACAATGCCAAAGAAATTCTTTTACCTTCAGGGGGAGGGGGGCTTTTATTTTCCAGAGGAGATGTCAATTCTCATGGACCCTTAGATGAGATGTATCTATAACCTCTTATATGCATTACTCATAGACACTACAAACTAAGTACTTACCATTCTTTTCAAGCTTCCACACCATTTTGTTGACCTGAACAACTTCAAATAATGGAGTTTTAAGAACTTTTTTTGACTCTTCTATTTTAAGTGTATGGATCAAATTGGTATTCCACCGTTTTCCATCAAAAACTATCAAATCAGAAAACTTTAAATTCTTTACTATCAGAATACTTGGACAAGGGTTTACCAACGAAGAACTATCATATAACCAATTGTGTCCCCAAAATGATATAGAATCGCCTGATCCATTACTCCACCTATATCCTCCTCTAACAGCAAACGTAAAACTCCAAACGCCACACCATACATAACTAGGGTTATGTCCAATAGCTGATTTAAGAAAATCACATCTAAGAAAATATTTTGCTTTAAATAAATGAGTGATCAAGTTACCTTCTAAGTCTATTTACCCATCATAACATAGATGAAGACGTTTAGGTTTTTTAATCTCATACCTCCATTCATATGCATAGATAAACGGTCCAAAGAAAACCAATGGATACCTCTGTCTTTATTTTATGTACATAAAGAAATAAATTTCTTTTTTCAACAATAGTATTATAGAGCATATCTGTTTTTACGAGGTTAACATAATTTCTTTTAATAAAAATATTTAAAAAAACGACCAAATCTTTTAAACGATTTGAATCATTGATTTTTCTTATTTATTTTTTACTCTTTTCAATTGGCACACCGATTCTTGAGTTATTTGAATTAAATTTAGATCCACTTCCCAATCTAATCAGTTGGATCGACCGATTCAATTTGGTTTTATAACGTTGAATATAATAATATGCATAAATTATATATATTACTGTTAAAGTTAGGTATAGTAAACTTAAAAATAGATGCTAAACATTTTATAAATGAAGATTCATAGATCTAATATCAAATATTTAATTAAGATATATTGTCCAACTCATTTTACGTGATTGTTCAAAATTTAATATGATGATATCCCGGTTCCGCATGACAAACCGATAAATACATTTAAGATTATCTTTATATATTCCAAAAATGATTATAATGTTAATAATAAATCTATTAAAAATACTTTTTAAAAACTTATATTTAAAGATAATATTGTGTTTCAAAAGGATATTAGATAGTATTGTAGATATATAAATCGTCCAATCTTGAGTTGGACAATCCATATTTCAATTTTCTGTTTCAAATCTATTTTACAAAGTTTATATGAATCATTTGATTAATATCATATGGTTGATATTGCTTGAATGTGTGATTAATCTAACCGAATTTTTTATCCATATAACCACCTTTTCCTATATTATTTTTCAAATTACCCATTTTTCCAACCAATTTTTCAAATTACCCATGTTTCAAAAAAAAAATCGTTTAAGGGAGGCGTCGTTGGGTTTGGAGTCACCTTTATAAGTAAAGAGAGAGCGTCATCCCATTTGGAGTTACCCTTATGAAACAAGAGGGGGCGTCATTTGGTTTGAAGTCACCCTTAAATGATTATTTTTAAATAATATTTAATAAATAATATATTAAATAATAATAATTAAATAATATTTAAAAATTAAATAATATTTAATAAATAATATATTAAAAAATAATAATTAAATAATAATTAATAATTAAATAATATTTAATAAATAATATATTAAATAATAATTAACAATTTCATTTAATAACAAATGAGTACATAGGGGAAATATGGTACATTAATTTCTACGGCTAGGTCGAGGTAAATGTCTGTCTGTACCGCATCCTCTAGTACGTATGTTTCTTGGTGGTCTAGTGGCGTCGAGTCCAATGAGTCGTTTTCAAGAAATTGGATCATTTGGGCTCATGAAGATGAGTCGATCTCCGCAAAGTCATCCAGATTAATGGGGTTGCCCATGCCTTCATAATTTTGTTGGGGTGGTTGGCTCAATGAGGCAATGTCAAGACGATAGCCTGCCTGGTCGTAAGGTGACATCGGTGTAAATGTTTGGGTGGGTAAGGGTTGATTAGGTGTTTGATACTCCGTGTTAAATTGGTTTGTAGTATCATAGAAGTATGTTTAGTATGGTAGTGGATATTGTTGGGTATTAAGACTGAGAATAACTTTGTGTGAATGGGGTGGATTGATAAGGGGTATGTTCATAGAGTTGTGGTTATGTGAGTGGGGGTTGGGTTGGCTGTTGGAAATGAGGCTGGGTCGGTTGTTGGGTTCTTGATGATGAGGCTTGTTGGCGTGGGTCAACAAGATATCTAGGATGAGAAATGAAACCAATGGTAACCGACCTATACCAATTCATGTATTGGATAGACGATTTTCTCTCGTATGGCAACACCGTGTCGGACAAAACAAAATGGTGGCGATGCTTCCATTCACGACACTCATGTTTTGCAAAGTTGGTCCATGGAGAATAGTCTCATTGGTCAGAGACTTTACTTGTGTGATACTTCTCGGGGATGCATTTTGGTGGACATGCAATATCTTGTAGCACTCCAAACTAAAGCTTGACACGATCACTTTTGTGCATTTCCACTGTGGTGAAGTTGATAATCGACACCTTTGTACTCCACACTGCAGAGTCGTGTTCGTTAACTTCATGAATGGCTTCTAGACCAAGATATGGCCGCCAAATAAACTGTAGGAGAAAAAAATAATATTTAGTTTTTTGAAATAATATTTAATATGACTCTATTCCAAATAGGTAGGTCAGTGACGGTACATTATCTTGACCCATATAATCTAGAAGACGTCGGTACTGGGTGATACTGTAATGGGGACAGTTGTCATAATTCATCCCAAGTGAAGACCACCTACAAATAGAAAAGGAAACATTTGTTAATAATAGGATAAATTAAATAAGAGAATATGAAATTTTCAAAGAATTGGTCTAAGAAATTACCTTGTAGCGTATGGAAATCCGAAACTATTGTGTTAGGTTGGTGCTAGATTAGTCATTCTTGACCAACCCCAGGCTTTAAGAAGAACACCACATCCAATAAAATTTCTTGAATTTTCTGTTGCATTGTTACACAAAGACCGATATAGGTGTGTAGCGGACCCCTAACTATATGTTTTTGTTTTATCTATGTCATCTAATAAAGCTAAATACATAGGATGAATAACGTTACCACTTGCATCCGAACATCAAAATAAACCTATTAGTAGCATAATATAAATTTTAGTTTTTCTGATTTTCAATATTTATGGAGAGTCTACGGTTAATGTTATTTCTCTATAAAGTTTTTTGAGCCATGATAATAATAGTTTTTGGTCCCTCAAATCGCTTGGGGTCGTTTCGACCCCTAAAATTTCTTCTATCATACTACCATGAGGATTGGTGAGACCATTTACCGCTTTACCATTAATAGGTAAACCCAATAACATGTAAGTGTCTTCGAGAGTAACAACACATTCACCTGTTGGAAGATGAAATGCATGTGTCTCGGGTTGCCACCTTTCTTGAAGCGCTAAAATGAACTTTGTATCCACGATATAATTTTGGATTTTGATTACTTCTTCAAATCCTACACGCTCTAGATATGGTTGGATTATCTCATCATGTGGGAAATGTTTATGCCCACGAGTTCTGAAGTCGTGAATATTCTAATAAAAAAGAAATAGTGAGCTACAAATCATTACAACAATGTGATTATAACAAAAATAGTGAGCTACAAATACTTACATAAGAAGCGATGTTGTTTGGTGTTCCTCTATGCTTCTCTCCCAATGTTAACAAAGACATTTTTCTACAGACTATACAGTGTGATAATAAGAACAAAATATTGGAGATGATATATTGTTGGATAGAATTGATGATTTTGACAATGAAGTCTCCTATGTATTTATAGTAAAAAGTTTAAATTTGTGGTAGATAGAAAAATAAATTGTTGGAGATGATATATTGATTGCCATGCAGAAAAATAAATGAGTTAGATGAACTTTATAGAAAAATTGTCACACTTGGCAGATTGCATGCATGCAACATTCAATTTTCATACACATTACTAGGGAGACTCCAAACCAAACGACGTCCATGTTGTAATTTAAATGCTAACTCCAAACCAAATGGCGACACAATTTTAATGTGTGAAGAGGGACTCCAAATCGTATGGCGACTCCCTTGTGATTTAATGAAGGGGCTCTAAACCCATAGTCATTGGAACAAGATGAAGTTGATGCAATTGACTGGGAGGAAGAAGAACCCGAAGCCATGGTTAATCAAATGGTGAATTTGTTTGGGACTGGGGACTACACCGCAATAACTCCACTTGAAGACATAGATGAAGAGGCATTACCATTAAGTCATATCTATTGTCCTCCCCAATACATGACTAACTCGCAATTGAGTGGAGACGAGCCATCCTTAGATTTGTTCTACAATCCTTCTCAACAAATCGAAGGTGTCTTGAAAATGGGGAACCAGTACCGCACAAAAGCAGAGTGCATGAAAGCTATAATAAAGTTTCACATGGATAACTTTGTTAATTTTGAAGTAAACTGCAGTGACTCAAAACGCTATGTCGTAGTTTGTCGTAACAAACTTTGCAAGTTTCGGTTAGCAGTGTCCTATCGGAAGTGAAGTGATTGTTGGGAGATAGGTTTGATGGATCCACCTCATAGTTGCACAACCAACATCAATCGGCAAGATCATGGTAAACTAAGCTCCCAATTAATATGCCAAGAGATTTTGCATCTTGTGGGCGTAGATCCATCTGTGAAGGTGAGCACGATTATCTCTCATGTCGTTGCACGATTCAACTATACCCCATCGTACAGGAAAGCTTGGATTGCAAGAATAAAAGCAGTTGAACATGTATATGGGAATTGAGAAAAATCTTACAATCAACTTCCACATTATTTGCTAGCACTTCAAAAATATGTTCCTGGTACGGTTGTAATATTGGAGTCACTTCCAGCATACACTCCTGATGAAACATGTGTTGATGGAAGTAGGATATTATCTCGTCTCTTTTGGGAATTTCAACCATGTATCAAAGGTTTTGCGTTCTGTAAACCTGTTATTCAAGTCGATGGAACATGATTGTATGGAAAATACAAAGGAACATTCCTGATGGCGGTTGCACAAGACGGAAATATAATATATTTCCGATTACCTTTGCTCTGGTCGAAGGTGAGACATGTAAAGCTTAAAGTTTCTTCCTCAGAAATCTCAGAACACATGTCGCCCCTCAACCCAACTTATGTCTAATTTTCGACAGACATACCTCTATTGTGACCGCTTACAACAATCCTGCTAATGGTTGACACAATCCTCCTTCTGTCCATGTCTACTGCATAAGGAAAAAAATGACCACAAACCTTGTGGAATCCCTAAATGGCATATTTAAGGGAACTAGAAACCTCCCTATCATTGCGTTGGTAAGAGCAACCTATTATAGATTGGGGTCACTTTTTGCGGCAAGAGGCAAAAAATGAAGCGCTGTTTTGGAATTAGGGCAATTATTCAGCGAAACATGTATGATATATATGAAGGAGGAAAATGTTAAGGCGACCTCACATTGAGTTAGAGCGTTTGATCGTCACGATTACAGCTTCATTGTTGACGAGACAAAGGATCACAATGAGGGTCGACCAATGGGATACTACAGGGGGGAAATTCATAAAAATTGGTGTGACTGCGGAAAGTTTCAAACCTTCCGCATGCCTTGTTCACATGTCATTGCCGCATGTTCCAGTGTTCGTCAGAATCCATTCTTGCAACTATAAGAAGTTTACAAGGTCGTGAACTTATTCGGTATCTACAATAACAATTTTCCAGTGGTAGCTAGTGGGGACTATTGGTCAACCTATCATGGGGACACAATTTACCACAACGAAAATACGAGACGAAACAAAAGGGGCCGCCCCAAAAGCACACAAATTAGAACTGAAATGGATACAACTGAGAAAATGGAAAGATTGTGTGGAATATGTCGTCTTCCCAGGCATACGAGGAAACATTGTCCAAATGCTGGAACAAGTTCTAGATAGATTTACTTTGATCATTAAAAAATGGTAACCTTGGAATTTAATATTTATAGCAACTTTTGTTTACCACAAAACAAATTGAAATACTTCTAAAACAACAACACAAATCATTAAAAATATAAGGATTATTACAACATAAACTAAGATATAACAACAATCAAAGTAATATCATCAGTTCCGAACATCATATACCTAACTTCGTTGTCATCTTTAATTGGCACCCACTCACGCTGTATATTGCCATCTGCAATCAAGAATTACGAAACAAGTCTTTCAATATTTCTAATTCTTTCACCATCTGGAATGTCTCCTTCTAACCAGCGATTCAAATTTCTTCGTAGTTGCTCTAAACTTTGGATGTTCCAAAACAACACCCTTATCGGAGGATTGGCTCTTGAGAAAATGACATGCCCATATCTTCTAAGGTACATGATTCACTATGCTAAATTTGTAAGAAACAATGGTAATTTAAGTGTGAAAGAATATACAAGTCTCATCTATTTATACAAGAAATTTTTTAAATAAAATAATAATAAATATTATAATCATATATAATATATGATATATTAATAATTAAATAGATTATAACGAAATAAGGGGAGCTCCAAAGCAAATAGCGTCTCCTCCTCATCATTTAAGGGTGACTTCAAATCAAATGGCGCCCTCTCCTATTTCATAAGGGTGACTCTAAATGGGATGGCACTCCCTTTTTACTTATAAGGGTGACTCCAAACTCAACGGCGCCTCCTTTAAACGATTTTTTTTTTTTTTAAAACATGGGTAGTTTAAAAATTGGTTAAAAAGATAAGTAATTTGGAAAATAATATTGGGAATGGTGGTTTCGTGGATAAAAAATTCTAATCTAACCATACAAAATCTAGATTTGATTCTTAGCTGTTGTGTTTTTAACACTACATTTTGTCCTATAGGTAAAAATGAAAAAGAACAAACCTATCATATTCATACACCAGATGAAAACATTATATAAACAAGATTATATTATATAGTATAGTTCATAATTTCCCTGCATTATACTCTTCACTCACCAAAATGAAGAAACAATGTTGCAAAGACTCTGAAACAAATCAAAACCAACAACTATCATTGGAATATTGTTGCTGGTTTGAAGATGCATGCATCCTTGACATGGATTACTTTGTCAAAACTCTTTCAAACATCAAACAAAAAGGCGTTCGCGCCGATTTAATCGGTTCAATCATCACTCACTATGCTTCCAAATGGCTCCCGGATCTCGTAACTTCGAATGCAAATGCAAACTCGAATGCAAATGCAAATGCTAATGCTAGTTCACCCGAAAGTGCGACAACATCATGGATGAAGAAAAAATTCTTTGTTGAAACCTTAATCAGTGTTCTTCCACCGGACAAAGATTCAATTCCATGCAACTTCCTTCTTCGCTTACTCAGAACGGCAAACATGGTTTCTGTCGAGGCTACTTATCGAGCCGAGCTTGAGAATCGAGTTTCATGGCAGTTAGATCAAGCTTCATTGAAGGAACTCATGATACCTTCTTTTAGTCATACATGTGGAACCCTTTTGGATGTTGAGCTTGTTATTAGGTTGGTTAAGAGGTTCTTGAATTTGGATCATGATGGTTCGAAAACCGGTGCTGCTTCTTTGGTTAAGGTTGCTAAGTTGGTTGATTGTTACCTTGCTGAGGTTGGTTTGGATTCTAATCTGAGTTTGTCTCAATTTGTTTCACTTGCTGCTGCTCTTCCTAGTCATGCAAGAGCTACTGATGATGGTTTGTATAGAGCCATTGATACTTATCTTAAAGTATGTTTTCTTTCTCATCTTTTTAATTTGCTTTATTAGTAAAGTTAATTACTTTGGAAAAATGAAGTATCAAGACGACAATTCATTCTGAATGTCCTATTGTTTCTTGTGTCGTCACCAGCACACGAGTCTCTGAGATAGGATATGTGTATGTAGGATTCAAATTCTTCGTAGTCAGAAAGTCGCTAAATTAAAGATCAAACATTTTTTTTTTATTTCTGATATATCGAGATTCACATGCAATTGTTTCACTACAAAAGTCCAAAATTAGATAAGACATGAATCATAAAGCTAGTTGTAAATTGTAATCAACATTTTCTCTACTTTTGGCTTTTCTCTTGTCCATATCTTATATAGATGTCAAAGCTTGGCCTTTCTTTCATTATAGATATGTTTAATTATTACTTGTTGTCAAAAAGCACATTAATTTCCTTCTAAATTCAAGTAAGAAACCATTTATCAGTAGGCCGTTGATTGTAATTTGATCCAGATCGGATGGTGTATTACAGATTCAAATCTAAAATACCGAGTTTAATATCTTGACTGTCTCCGTCTGGTATTGAATGTCTGGAATTCTAACTGCATGCAATCCAAATCCATTTAGTCGGGCCGTATTTCATTTGATGTGAGATTGTCTACTTGTTATTTTTGTTACAGGCACATCCAAGCGTGTCGAAGCAAGAAAGGAAGGGACTGTGTAGATTGATTGATAGCAGGAAACTAACACCAGAAGCTTCACTTCATGCGGCACAAAACGAACGGTTACCTGTGAGAGCTGTTATTCAGGTACTTTTCACCGAACAGACGAAACTCAACCGCCACATTGATTGGAGTGCTTCTTTTAGTAGCTTGAGGAGTCCAAGTGGATATCATGGTGTGTTGGAGACACCAGAACGGTGTCTTTCGAAGCGCGAAATGAATGCGCAGCAAATGGAGATAAAGAAACTGAAAGAAGATGTTTACAGGCTGCAAAGTCAGTGCAATGCTATGCAAGCACAGATGGATAAGATGGCTGAGAAGAAGAAAGGTTTCTTCAAATGGAAGAAACTTGGTTTTAGTAAAAGCAACGGAGAGACGGGGAACGTTGAAGAACATGAAACTCAGACTGAATTTGGATTCGGAAGGCAAACACCTATGGACATGAAAACTAGTATTGTCGTCAAAGGTAGGACTCCTCAAAACTGGAGAAAATCGCTGTCATGAAATAGAGGAACAGATTAAAAAATTAAGCTGTTATTATAAGTCTGTTTATTGGAGTTAAGACTTTGGAAATAATGTAAGATCGAGACTATTTGGTTCTTCTTGTAATTCTTATAAAAGGAATGAATGAATAAGGAAGGTATATTACAGTAGATGCTAGAATAATCAAATTTCTAGCCGAAAAAATATGTTTTTAACAGGAAACTAGACGAAACAGAAACATAATTATTGCAGCCAAACAACAAGCTGTTATCACTTATTCGATAACTAAAAAATCTTATACACACAAATCAAACAATAGAATCAAGCCTAGTATTTTGCACACTCATATTGTAATAAAGGTTCAAGAAGCATAAAAAAGCATGTACGCGTCAAACATGTTTATAGTTTCACTGCTTTCTTGATACTCTTGATGGATGATTTCATCCCTTGAAACAAAGATGGAGATGACGGGATTCGTCTCAAGACCTTTGCACTCTCTGATCGAACTAGTCTTTTTTCTAATTTTTGTTGTTCTTCTTTCCAATTTTTTCCAATTTTTGTTTTATCAAAACCATCATTTGTTTCCTCTATTTTATCACCTTCTTTGCTCTTATCTTGAAGGACTTGCAGCTCCTTCTTTACAGTTTTCAACTCCTTTTGCGGAAACTTCTGGTTCAGTTGCTCGATTATATCTTCAGTCTTACCAAAAGCACTTTCGTTTGTTTCTTCTTCTTGTGCTCCCATTCCTTCTCCTTGACCATTCTCTAAAAGCAATTGAAGCCATTTTTCAACATTCCCTTTACCTCGTTGGTTTCTCATTTCATCATCTTCATCAACTTTTTTCTCATGAAACCCGCGGAAAGAAACACCAGGATTTCTCTTTTCTTCACTAATTTCTAGCTTCTGAAGTCTCTGCTCAATTAACTTTTCTTCATACAAAGCCACAAACGGTTCGGTATGCTCTTCTAGCTTCTGTTCCAACTCATCATTATTAGCTGCAATTTTCAGCTCCTCTTCGTTCGCAGATAGGCCGGCTTCGGACGCTCTTTGTTCTTCCTCCAACAAAACTCTGAGCTCTTTGTGGAAAGGTGTTCTTGGCCTAACTCCAGGCAAATAAAAAACAGTTTTATTGTTCTCCCTCTCTTCTTCGAAAGCGGAGTCATCCATTCTGAACCTCTTTCTTCCTTGCTCAAATTCAGGTCTAAGCTGTTTCTCTATGTCATCTTTTTGCTTATACTTCTTATAAAACTCTTTCTCAGCATTATCACAAATCGATCTTTGTGCTTCAAGTCTAGCCGTTAGTGCATTACTTGCAGCCGTGTTCAATCTTACCTGTTCCTTATAAATCACACTCCTGCACCAAAACAATATAATCGTTCAATCATTAAAACTGTTCGACTTTAATCTTAACTACTTATAAAGAAAAGTAATAGTCATTTCAACTTTAGTTAGTGAGGCTTACTGGTGCATGGTGTCTCTAATCATCTTCTCTAGCATGGTTCTGTAAGAAGATTGAGCTTCTGCAAGCCGTCTGCATTTTTCTGCTTTCCGTTTCCGTTTTATAAGCGCCAATTCGAGATCTTGAATAACAAGCTTTTCTTCTTCATTCTTGAGTTTCATTTCACTCACTTCATTATCCAACTTTTTCATTTCCATCTGCATTTTTGAAGCTTCTTCTTTTTGCTTTAAAGAATCTCTAGCCATGACAATTGCTTGGTAGGGGTTTCTAACAAAATTTGGATCTTCATTTTCTTTAGGCACATTGCCCTTTGATTTTCTCGTAGCCTCTGAAAAAGACGTAACAATAACATCAATATCTTATTCTTGATCTTCAAATTCATCATTAGTATGATTAATCATATTCACGAGGACACTAACCTATTGCAGAAGACATAGGCCTTGTCTTCTTATTGTGATCAAGTTGTCTTAAAGCTAAAGCATCATAAGGATCCCTTCGCGATTCGACTATAGCAGCGGGAGCGAGTCCTACTTCTTCACTCAAACCAATGAAGTGTTGTGGAAAAGAATGAGAATCCACTATTTGTGTATCATTCAACTCATGATTTTCTCCTTCAGAGAACAAAAATGAAAAGCCTCTATGCCTGTCATTCACAAGCACAAATATCATCATCACCCTCGCAACGTAAAGCAAATTGAGAAACAATATAAGTAGAGAGAATCAGAAAACATACCTAAAGTCAGATTTTGAAGAAGCAAAAATGGACAAAAACTGATTTACAGATATCCCCAATTGGAAATCCCACCATGGCACTAAGAATTCAAGTTTATTTTTCTTCCTTCTGAAAACTTGTCTTTGAACTATCCTTAGATTGCTTAGTACAGTCAAGCCTCCCCCTACAATTATCATCCCAAAAAGAGCAAAATCACACCAAAACCTAATTTGTTTGTAGCTCAATTAAGCTGATTTCAACCTTCTTCACTTGCTAAAAAAGTTATGTTAATCCATAGAAAATGAGAGAAAGAGCTTAATTACTTGAACAAGGAAACCAATGATCAATATCCCAAGCAAGAGGAGAAGCTGAATCGGCATGATAATACAAGACATTGCCATAAGCATCAACTCGAATCACCGCAGGATCAAAACCAGCATTCCTAGAATTTCAACCAAAATTAACATTAATCAATACACACAAACACATAAGAATTGAAATTTTTCAAGAGTTGTTAGTTACCCAAGATGACTGAGCTGGTTCCACAAGATACTGACAAAGATTCTAGGTTTGGTTGTTGGTTTAGCCTTTGGATCAATAATTGGAAACATCTCATCTAAAAAACTTGATCTTTCAACCTGAGTGAAACATTAACATCAACAACAACATGACCAAATGTTACAAATCTAACCCAGATAAAGAAACCAATGACCCAGAATTGTTTTTACCTCAAAGTTTCAATTTTTATTACGAAAACAAAGAAAGAAGAAATGGGTACCTCGTCATCATGCAAAGCATAAGGTAGAAAAGTGAAGGGAGGACCACGGCTATAAGGACTGAAACCACGGTCACGACAGAGTTTCGCATAGGCTTTGGGGTATCCAAGGTTGTCGTTGACGAGCATTTCCTCAGAGGTGAAAGTGAAACCATAATCTTGTGCCATTGTTGTTGAAATTCAAGGTTGTGTTGTTTCTTGCTATGAGTAAATAGGGAGAGCGTGTGTTTTGTTGAAGAAGAAACCAACGGTCGAATTGGAAGTTACTATTTAAAACCGAAAAATAATGATTAATTCGAAATTGGAAAGTGATTCGATTCTTACTAAGGTAACGGTTACATGGGATGGAGTAATAAAAGAGGTTGTTGTGGATTTTTTTTGTAGGACCAAAGTGTCCTTGAATTTGAGATGTTTCAATAAGGAAAAAAAAAACAAGTGGGGTTTGGTTTTGATTGTGGTGGGATTAGTGATTAGTAGTATCAAAAATTTGAAATTAGAAAGTTGTGATAATGATTAGATAGCAAATTAGTTTGGTTTGAACGATAATAATTGGGGCCACTACCCAAAAAGACTCTTTTATGTCAAGGTAAACTTTCAAAAAGATTAATGTTTTTTTTATCATTAATGGGATCAGTAGATTTGAATTTAGGACCATGTTGTTTGTGGGCTTGTTGTAATAAGTAGGCCATGTTGTTTGTGGGCTTTTTGTGACAAGTAGATAAGTTTAATATTTTTTGAGAATTTCTTACCCTATTTCTTGGGTTTTTACGCATAATGTGCATTTCTAAAAATGTCCTCTCTGCTTTTGGAGATGTATCTTTGGACATATATTTTTTTAGTTTTTTTATTTTATTCCGTAAATGGATCTACAGAAGACTTCCTTATTCATATCTACAGGAAAAACCCAGAAACAGAATACCACAAAATCAACATTGCAACAATACAATCAGCATTCATAAAATAAAACCGGCGTTACATTGATGATTTTGACAAAAATTTAAATATTACATTTCAATAGCCCGGTGGATGTCTGCACATCTCTAAGATGTCATCGACCGTTCTTCAGACTGTCACCTCCAACTCGAGAATCTTCTTTTCGAAAATGATATACGTTCGCCATATCGCTCTAACATCGTCTTGATTCTTGAGCTAAAACTTGCTATAAACAGCGTTCCTGTCGTTGTCAACTGAAGGTGAACAATATTCAAGTTTCACAACCTTTCGTTTGTCATTGTAAGGTAGGCGATATTGGATCTCGCCTATCATATCAGCGAGGGGGTGAGATCCATGAGCTTGAACGTCCTCATGAGTTTGAGATCCATTAGAGGCGTGTCAAAAGTGACCGACACACCTCTAATACCTATGTAAAATTGTCCTCTTTTCACACTCGAGAAAAGCAAAGCCAACGACATATGTCTTCTCGGTAGACGTAACACCAATCATCTCAAATAAAGGAAATCTATACTTTTGGTCTTGTAGGTAGAATCAAGAATGAGCACTGTCGAAAATGTGTTGAACAACTTTATTGAATTCGGATGAGTCCAAAAAATATCTCAGACCGTAACTCCATCGCCGCAAATTTTGTACCGGGACACATAATTGTTATCATCCAACAATTTCAATAGTTGTTGCATTTCACTTCTATCTCCCCTAATCACCTTGTTGGTGCGGTATCGAATGTTACACACTTGCCTTATATTTGATATATTGTCGGACTCCTTCCTTTTCAATGTGGCAAGTATATTTTTCGGTTGGACAAGATTCAAGGTCATGTCACTAATACACGTCTTCTCTTCCGGCTTGAGCCGACATACACTAGGATGACCTTGTAACTTTGAGCACAAATCATGGTTATGCAAACCACAAATAACACTAAATTTCCACTTTTTTTTACTTAACATGTAACCATGAAGCTTAAACGAACACTCATATTTTCTACTACCCGTGTCTTCTATCTTAAATTTCCGAAGAGAAATTTGATATTTACCGCTTCTTTCGCACAACAGAGTGACAAAAGTGTTTCTTCCTTCCGAACCATTATCGGATCTTCCTATAACTACACCAAAACCAAGTCTTGTTGCAGTCCTACGAACCCATGTGAGCATGCTTTCACGATCATCAAACTCTTGCTTGTTATTAAAGTCAACGCCGACATCTACCGACTTTACGACAATCCCTTGAACATTCGAAGAAACATCGTTTGAAGGAACAAATTCTTTTGAGATGTTATCGGGGTGCACCATATCTATTTGTAAACAATAAGGAAAATAAGCAAAAATTACAAAGCTGCTGAAAAAAACAGACAAAGACGTCCTGAGATGTACATCCAGAAGTGTTCATCTTCAACACGTTCCGGAGGTACAACTCCGAAAGCAACGCCAATTTCCCCCCAAAAGATTGATGATTAATTTGAGAAATATAGTGGATAAAAGGGGATTTTTACCTGAAATTCTATCTCCACTTGCTCCCTGTGATTTGTTGCACGAAAAAGTTGGAGTTTGGAGTGAAAATGATATTGATAGTATAGGGGTTTTTAGGTTGGCGAAGTAAGTATGGAAGAAAAAAAATACAACAATGGGGGGGTGATCATACAGGTTTAAAATATAGCAAAAAATTCTGGAGCTGTATCTACGGAACAATCTGATGCTCAGATACTCCGGAGTTACAGCTCCGAAAGTTTCCCTGCACTGATTTATTTTGAAGTTTCCTCAGTGTATACTAGTAAAAAATGCTTCCATAGATGTAGCTCCGGAAACAACCAAATTTTGGCAAAAAAAGGTGCGTCCGGATGTGTATCTCCGGAAGCAGAGGGCATAAAAGGAATTTTGCGAGGTGGCTAAGAAGACCAAGGGGTGGGATAAGAAATCCTCTATCTTTTTTCCATGTAAATTTTCAAAAAAAATTACCCCATACTTTTATATTTATACTTCATCCAACAAAGACGATATTTAACACTGTTCTTTATATATATATATATATATATATATATATATATATATATATATATATATATATATATATATATATATATATATATATATATATATATATATATATATATATATATATATATATATATATATATATATATATATATATATATATATATATATATATATATATATATATATATATATATATATATATATATATATATATATATAATGATGGTTCATACGATCATTCAGTCGATCCTTTGAACTATATGGTGCAACATCGATATTGATTAATAATATATCGAATTCTCCTTATAGAAATTTATAGGTAGGTTATAGTTCATTTTCACTAGGTACGATTAAGAGTTCATTGTTTTATGTTATTTATGAAAACAAACAAAACATATCAATTATAAATTTATGTGCATTATAATCCACATAAACACTTAATGTGATTTAGACTACTCTTGAAACAGTATTAATGTGGGTTTTTGTTATCGTATCCGCAGGGATTGTATGATATTACCGCCGTTCTACAGTTAGAATTATTTTAAACATAGAACATAAAAGGTGTTTGTTTTGGTTTCATAATGCAACGACCGCATTAAAAGTTATGATCAACGGTAAAAGTTTCGATTTTAAATCGATTGATAAAAACATGTCAAGATTAGGGCTCGATAATCCATTTCATACGTATTTTCTTAACAAAGCATGTGAACTCATTAACAATAAATATAATCACATATTCTCTCAAGATGTTTCATCTCTAAAACAAAATATGAGTTTTATCATATTGATCCCTAAATGATCTCTCAACCTAACTATCAATATGATAACATTAAAGGATTGATATTAGTGAATATCAACTCACAAAACTATCTCTAGACTTTGTTTATTGAAAGATAAAAAAGTTAGGTCAATAGTAAAACATATCTCTCAATAATGATACAACACAAATATTACATAAAAACAAGGTTTTTCACCATATATTCATCATCAACTTGTTCACATACAAAATATCAAGAGAAATAAATACAAAAGTTAGGATTATCTACCACTAATCTTGACACAAGAGTGACTTAGTTACCCATAACCATGGTAGCTTGTGTAACACCCTAAATTCTTGAAATATTTATTTAAATATGAATATTCGCATTTTTGGTGATTTTCGGTGGTTGATGTGAATATTGAGAATTATGGAATTTGAGTTATTTATTTAAATAATAGTATATAATATGAATATATTGGTATTATTATTAATTAAATAAATATAAGTGAATTAAGGGCAAAGTGGACATTTGAGGAGGAGTTAGTGAGGGTGAAATTGGAAACCCAATTTTAAAGGCCCAAAGTTAGGTTTAACAAAAAGGAATTTTGAGGAATTATGATTCATTCTTGTTAGACCGTGAAAAGGGAAGAAATAGAGGCTAGAGCTCTGAGGAAGAGGATTGAGGCAAAAGCTTCGCGAGGTTTCCAAGAATCAAAGAGAAGGGCTTAGAGTCGGCATTTAAGATATGAGGAGTATTGCCTTCATTGTTTTTAATATGTGATTCAATATGTTTAAAGCTGATTTAAGGGTTTAGGAACTTTTGAGTATTGAATTGTTGTTGCCTTTCTGATGGTGAGTTCGAGGAGTTTAAGGGAATTGAACTGATGGTCTGATAGGTTTGAGACTGATTTGGGAGTAAGGGAAATTAGGCCTTCGTGGGGAAAATCTGTTGTTGAGGTTGTTTAACCGTATAAGGTAAGTGATTGTGAGAACTTTAATGACTGTGGGATATTTGTAAGGATATTATGGGAATTGGAGGCGTAAATATGATATGTAATTGGCCTAATAAGTCGTAGATTTTGTGCCTTTATCGTCGTAATACCTTAGGAATGATTTAGAGATGTTTTTGGAGCATTGGGGAAGGAAATCGTATGGACATTTGGACTGATTTTTCTACTGTTGGGTAGCAGCATTTTGTTGTAATCGCGAGTTCGCACAACGAATAATGCTTTTCACGATGAACATTCGCCCCAGACTCGCACGACGAACTTGCCAGCGAACGTATCAGAGTTTCGCGACTTATGTTCTGGTTCAGTGATGTCTTGATGTTTAATGTTTTGATGTTCCTGATGAGTTACCATGAGTATAACTGTGATTCCTATGTGATTAAATGAATGTATGATAAATTACTATGTGATTAATACATGACCGTATGATGAGTACCCATGAGTATAATTGTGATTCTTCTGAGATTAATACATGACTGTATGATGATTCCTATGAGTAATGATGATGAGTTATGATGTTGATTTCATGAGTTTTGATGATTCTATGATGACATGATTATTATGATGATTTTGATGAATGATGATGCACTTAATGAGTTTATTATAAGGATTATACATGTGCATCATGCATTCATATGCATTCCGGACTTCGGTCTAGGACCTTGATTCTTGTGGCTTCAGTCCCATTGTGCGGATGTGAGGTATTTTTTGTGCTTCGGTTCTCATGTAGAATCGATCCTACTGTTGTGGATCTATGGAGGGTTGATTGCCCAGTGTCCATCAAATTTTTTATTGATACCACATGCATGAGTCTTGTTGCATTTGCATTTATGTGACAATTTAGAGTAATTTATAATGTTGTGGCCTTTGATGTTCCTTGATGATTATGATGATGTTGAATATGAAAATGACATTATTTTATATATTGATTATTATGAATTGTTTTACTCACCCTGCCTGTTTGAACGTTACCTCCACGTGGGTAACATGCAAATGACCAGGTTTAGCCGTTGAAGACTTTTTGAAGTTTTTGGGTCGTTGGCCATTGTGGTTGACTTAGAGGGTCTTGCTCTGATAGTGTAACATTGGGTTGGGGTCTTTGAGTTAAACCATGTTTTATTGATTATTGTTATTTGTATTATGTTGCTGCGTAAGGAAAACTTTGGATTTTTCCTTTTTGAGTTTCGCTGACTTTTGAGTAATATTTTTGAGTAATTTTGGGAAAACTCATTGTTTATGGAGCATTGACTATATTTGAATTATTGAGAAATGTGCGCCCTTTTGAGATGATTTTATTGCGTTCAATATTTTACTCTAATAAATATGATTTATTTGCCATTATATTTGTGGGATAAAAAATGGTGTTACAACTTGCTTCACAAGTTTTGGGAGGAGATGATTGAGCATCCACGCCGAAGAATCAAACTCGGATGCGAATCCAGCTTCTATGTGTAAAATCTCACTCTTTGGTGAAGAAATCTCAGAAAATCAGGTTTTGGTGTGTAAAAGTAGGTTATTATCCCCAAAAATGATTAAAAGTACTTATATAGTACATTTAGGATCTGTCATGTTTACACTGCGAACAGATTATTCGCCTAGAGAACATCAAATTAGGCACCTGATGTGCCTCTGCACAGTTAAACCGCATCTGAGACAACTTTGAAGTTCACCGTGCGAATGATTATTTGCCTACAAGTTTGCACAGCGAACTTATGATCCTTTAGCTACTGCCTCAAGTCTGGGATGCTTCACTAGCTCTTCGTTGACGTGTTGCCACATCGAACCTTCACTGGCTTGTTCATCCAACAAACTTACAGGCCTTTTGATATTGCCTCAAGTTTGGGAGCATTCGCTGGTTCTTCGCCAGTTGTTCGCAAAGCGAACGTTCGCTAACAAGTTCGGCCAACAAACTTACTGATATTCTTCTCTTCCTTTGGAAACCTTTTTCAATTTACTTGTGTGTCACACTTTGATAATTTAATTCCTACTTTCTGCTCAATAACATACAAATCAAAGGTACCAAAGATATTTTCAAACAATTGAAGAATGGCAAACTTTCAAGTAGTAGTTCAAACAAATCAACATAAAAGAGTTGAAAAATGCCAATTATAAATGATTAATTTAAAGTAAGATTGGCATCTAACAAACTCTCCCCAACTAACTCTTTTCTTGTCCTCAAGAAAAGTATGTCTCTCATTGAAAACAAGAGGATTTGCTCAAGCATTTAATTCAACTAAGAGTGGATTTATGGCTCAAATAAACAAAAAATGTACACAAGCAATGATTACAACTTCCTAGAATCGAACAATACAAAAGAATTTAGTTCTTAAATAAATATCAAACAATGCTTCAAGTAACAACTAAATCATCATGCTCGAATCACTCTAACACTCCTCTTTGAAAAAGAATTGAAGGAAATACGCGCTTACAAACGCAGGGTAATTTCACTCACCTGACAAATGATGCAAATACAAACCAATTTATACAATATCTAAACAATCAATAAAGAAATTATGGAAGCAAAAAGATCACTAAGGTCTTTAAAGTTTGTAGCATGGCTAGGTTCATAAAAAAAGGGACATTTATAAGGCTATTGAATCGAAGTTGCAAATGCAAAAGAAACATTCACTACTTAAGGCTGTGTACACAATACAACTCCATCTAACACGTTCTTTTCTATATTGTCCACCCTTCCAACTCCATCTAACACTTTTATTTTTATTTTTTTTTCTTTTGTTTTAATTTCAAATCTTAAGTCATTTGTGTGTGCGTTGTTGCTTTGTCTTGCCATTTGGTTTTAATTTCAAATCTTTGGGTGTGGTTTGGAATATATGCACTTTGGTTTACTTTGAAATTGTGTTAGTGTTTACTTTGTGTGATTGAACCTAATGCTTGCAATTGTGTGATGCTTATGTCTTGTGGAGTGAACTTCATGTTTGTTCATATTGTTGCATCTTCTTCTTCATCTCTAATTCTTCTTTCTTCTCTTCATTTTCTCGAGACTTGTTTAAGTCTTGAGCTTGTTTTCATTTGTGATTGATTAATGTGGTGTTTACTTGTGCTTGCTCACATGATTCGTTAGGATTCCTAGCCTCAATTAATTTCTGATTAAGGTGGGAGTAGGAGAGACATTAGGCTTTCAATCCTTTGCATGATAACAATTAGGATAGTCCCTTCTTGACCTCAACTCCAGGTCCATCATTTGTATGATAAAATTAGGTAGACTTCCTTTTCATCCTAACATTAGGACCATCTTGTATGATAACATTAGGGTTTTCAGTTTCCCTTTTAGTTTTCTTTTGTGTCTTCTCTTCTCATCTCAAACAACTCTAAGACACTTAATAAAGAATGATGAGAGTTGTGCGTCACGAGCCTTAAGTATGTGGGAAATGATGAGTGGGAGGTTTCTCCTCACTTGTCTAGAGTATTTAGTGTATGCCCTTTGGGCGATATGCGACACGTTTGCTCCTATGTCAGAGTCTTTAGTGCAACGTGAATCTCAAACAAATTCAATTCACTTCCTAAAACTCTTAAATCAAATTCAAATTTTTTTATCCTTCGGGATTGTTCTTCAAACTCATTTTCAGAAGAGAGTACGTTACTTTTCCGTTCTACCGCAAATAGGTGTCGACCCTAACTGCTGGAATGAGAATTTAACATCACTCGTAAAAAATATTTAACTAACTAGTGGTCTAGTTTCCCTGAACTACGTTTGCTCTGATTTCTCATGCCAGATCAGGATACGTAGGCACAAGATGGAGATGTCTTGGTGAGCAACCTTCCCCTCATCACCCATAAATTTCCAAACTACGTTGACTCTGACTTTCCCATTGCACGAAGGAATACTTAGGCATAGGGCGACGATGTCCTATCGAGTCTCCATTTTATTTTCCCCCCGTTTCATTTTCGTTTAGCAGTAGCTTTTCGATAACTCGCCCTTTGATTAGACAACAAGTGTGGATCCCGTTGAGTACAACGGACGTGAGGGGTGCTAATACCTTCCCTTTGCATAACCTACTCCCGAACCCAAGATTTGGTTGCAATAACCTTGTCTTCTCCTTTATTTTAGGTTTTCTTCAATTGTTTCCTTTCCCTTCCTTTGGAATAAATAAAATTCAATTACGACTCTTCTGTTTGTTTCTGCCGGTTGTTTTTTTGCGGTAGCGACAACTTGCAAAATGGGAAACCTTGAGAAACTTGTAATTTCACTAAGTTATGGAAGGAACTTGATTTTTAACTAACTTTGCAAGACCATAACTTGTGATCCAAGCAAACATTTTTTCCCATCTAAAGCTCAAATGATAGATCTTCTTACATACAACAAGATTGCAAAGCAGAAGTACCCCCATAAACTGCTTGGATTTTTAGATATGAAGCATTAAAGTTAGGGTTTCATGAGATTTTGAACTTTGACACTTAGAATTTTTTAGGCAGAATCTGTCTCATGGTTTCCCAACTTCGGAGGCATCTCTCATTATGATCCAAGATGAATCAAGACTAAATGTAAACATCAAAGTTGAAGTATGATATGTAAGCTTTCCGAAGAGTACAATAACATCCATTGATTCAAATTGAGCAAGAAGTTATGAACCTCACAACATGACATAAAACATTGGTTTTTTAAGACAAAATTGGCACATAACTTGCATCCTACGATTTCTTGAGCCAATTTTGGACACTTGCATCATTGGATTTTAGTCCAATATCAACATAAATGATGAGGAATTTGAAGCATAACACAAGGGGTCAAGTATCTAGCCTAGCATGTGCAAATCCATCATCACATGAACCTTCAATTTCAACTTTGGCATCAAGAATTAATGTGATGCATTGAGGTGGCATGGATCAAGCACAAGCCAGCCAAAACTCAGTCCAAAGCCATGAGTGTTCAAACCTGCAAAATTGAATTGGAGTCAATGCCTAGCTATGCTAGGAGGAGACTCTGGCTACATGACAAAACATATTGGGTAACAACATGCTCCCTCACCCATTCATTATTCCTCCCAAAACAAACTTCTCCTCCTATAAATAAGAGTCATTTCTGATTATTCAAACCACCCCAAAACATCACAACACATGTTTTCTCTCATTTCACTTTTCACTTCAAAATTCCAAAATCTTAAGAGGTGAGAATCAAATTTTCAAATAGAGAGCAATTCAATATAAACCAATGATGCAAACACCTCACATACATCATATATGAGTGATCCAAACACTCAAGCAACATTTGTAACATCAAATTCATCAAGATCACATCTCACTCCAAGCCAGCTGCAGTTGGATTCGAGCCCATCAAACTAGAAGGTTTCAAACCATTCCAAGCACATCAAGACATTCCCTGTGGTCTAGGGAAGCTGTCCAGGTCATCATTTCACATCTGTAACACCTACAATTGAGGATTTGATTTCCTCTTGCACAGGTAAGCCTGAACTTCCCAAACTCCATGAAACATGCATCATTTTTTATATATTTCAAGTTACCAACATGTTTCTGCACTTAAATAGAATGTTTTCCTCAATCAATTGCTATGTATCAATCGTGTATAGGATTTCATAGTGTCCTTGCAAAAATTAGGATTCATTTGTTCATCACTTGATAACTCACTCTACACTTAAAAGAAATGAAATTAATTGGTACCATTGAATTCCTTGTTCAAAAACAAATAACTTTCATGTTTACATCGTGCAAAATCATTACACATTGAGGAATATATGAGAGATTTTATAAATCGGGTAAAGGTTGCACGCACGAGGAAGAAGAAGATGGCCTTGCCTCCATATTTCAAAATTTTGAATTTTTGAATATTGTTAATGTTTTCATTTTATATTCAAAAATTATTTTCTATATCCAATTTTGGTTATTTTCAAATGATTTTTTGCAAAAATATTGTTCACATGTTTAAATAATTTATTCACAAAAAAAATCAATAAAATATTTTATGTTTGATATATTTTTAATATATTTAATATATTATTTTAAAATTGTTTTAAAAACAACTTCAAATATTGATTTTTCTATCAAAATTAATTATTTTTAATCCCAATTTTTTCACACATGACATTTAAATACCCTATTATTTTGATCCATAAAAATTCACAAAAAATAATTTTATTTGATATATTTTTAATATATTAAAAAAATATTTTAAATGTTTTAAAATATTTTTTTTTCTTGATTTTTTAAATCAAAATGATTTTAAATATTCATGTGGATAAAATAATTTTTTATAAACCTTAATCCTTGTTTATAACATGATTAATGATTTTTGATAAATTATACATATTTTATTTTATTTTTCTTTGAAAAACATCTTAAAAATATGAAATTAGGGTTTTGTTCTGATTCAATCTTTCAAACTTGTTTTCAATAAACTATGGGCCTCTATTAGAGTATAAGAACCAACCCTCTTTGTAAATAAACCATTTCCTTTAGGCCTCTGCTATAGTATATGTCCCATTGAGCTTTTCAAAATCACGATGCGATGATTGTATTTTCAAAATACACTTGTGCCTCTCCCTGAGTATAAGCCCCATCATCATTTCTTTTCCCTCATAATAATCACCTGGGCCTTTAATATAGTGTAAGTCCCATCCTTTTGTACATAAACAACCGTTTTATCTGGGCCTCTGCTAGGAGTGTAAGTCCCATCTCTCTGTACATAAACTTTGTTTTCAAACACTCATGGGCCTCTGATAGATTGTAAGACCCAACACCTTTTGTAAATAGAAAACCTTTTAGCCTCATTTATCTTGGGCTTTATACATGATACAAACAATCTCATGGGCATGGGCCTCTATCTAGAGTGTAAGACTCAACACCTTTGTTTACTTAAAGATCAAGTCATCTTTAAAGTCAAAACTTTCTTCAACTTCTCAAAACCCTAACTCAGTCTTGAAGAAAAAATATAATCAATTATAATACACTTGGGCCTCTATCCAAAGTATAAGACACACCACCTTTTTCAATTCAATTCATACTGGTTTATATGCTTGTTCATATCTCTGTATATATGCTTGTACATATCTTGTTAAGTTTCTCTTAACATTTGAGTCGACCTTAGTTTAGACTAGTTCAAACAATAGAATCCTTGTCAATAAGTATAACTTAGTTCAAACAACTAGTTCACCCCTGTACAGAGGAATTCTTCTTCCCAATACAGTCATCATCCTCTT
Organism: Lathyrus sativus; assembly: GCA_963859935.3. NCBI lineage: Eukaryota > Viridiplantae > Streptophyta > Magnoliopsida > Fabales > Fabaceae > Lathyrus > Lathyrus sativus. Next base: position 877,028,605 of record OZ012735.1, read on the forward strand.
GGGCTTTATTCAATTGATTCAACCTTGAAAAACTTTAATAAAGAGAGGATTATTTCTCGGTGAAACCTCTTCTTTAACCCCTTTAATCTTGGAACAGTTCAACAAAGAAAGGATTATTTCCCGGTGAAACCTTTTGTTGATATTTGCAAATATATATATATATATATATATATATATATATATATATATATATATATATATATATATATATATATATATATATATATATATATATATATATATATATATATATATATATATATATATTGACTATATCATGTAATTAGTTGTAATCTATCTATATATAATAATATCTCCGTAGTGCTTTTCAAAACACACGGTTTATTCAAATGTCTCTTAGTCTCTTGTATTTTAACATGGTATCTAGAGCCTGCTAAGAGGCAATTCTTTCTTCGTCATGCTTTACCCAGTTGACCCACTATCTTTCGGTGAGAATTTTTTTGTTGCAAACCGTGTTGCCACTCTGGTTTGCCTCTCACTTTTCAAAATTCTATGGTGACCACCCTGCCGCCACTACCGCCGTTACTGTTCCAACAAAACTTCTGGCGACGTTTCGGAAAGCTGACCCTACCATCAGTTTTCAATATTCTCCAGTCATAACCGCATAGCCGCTGCCGTCGATACTATTCCTGGCAACCTTCCAACAAACGTTTTCACCGGCAGAAACCTCTACAAGCGTCCACATGCACCACCTCTATCTCCAGGCGTGGGCATCATGCACCGCCACCTGAACCGCACGTGACAACCCGTTTGACGATCGATCGCGTGATATTTTCCTCTTTAGATACTCATGGCTACTCCTTAGAAATTTATGCCAAACTATGATGATTTTCTCAGGTGGTATCAGAATTATCACAACTCAGATTCTACTGCTACGGTAGCACACACTAGTAATTCATTTGTTTGCCTCTCTCAATCATCTCCTCTTCGACCTTGGGTCCTTAATCCTGGTGTGTCTGATCATGTTACTGGTAATAAAAATATGTTCTCTTCCCTCTCTACCTCTGGTTTCTTACCTACTATAACTTTTACTAATGGTTCTCAAACCCGATCCGAAGGGATTGGTACTATTCAAATTCTACCTTATCTCTCTGTTACTTCTGTCCTTTATGTACCTAATTGTCCTTGAAGTCGTATATGTCCCTGAAGTCGTACATGTTTCTGAAGTCGTACCTGTCCCTGAGGTTACTATGGACTCTCCTCCTACGCTCTCGCCATCACTGGATCTGATCCTGCAACCTGAGCCTGATCTTTCAATTGCCCTTCAAAAATGTATACGTCAAACACGAAATCCTTCTCCATGTTATATTGATTTATGTTATCATCGTCTTTCCTCTTTGCAGTATACTTGTTTTTCTTCTTTGTCTTCTATTTCTATTCCTAATACTCCAAGTGAAGCATTATCTCACCCTGAATGGAGGCAAGCAATGATTGATGAAATGTGTTCTCTTCAAAGCAGTGGTACCTGGAAACTGGTTCCTCTACCCCATGGGAAACCTTTAGTAGGTTGTCGTTGGCTTTATATAGTGAAGGTTGGTCCAGATGGTAAGATTGATCGATTTAAAGCTCGCTTGGTAGCCAAAGGATGCACTCATATTTTTGGGTTGGATTATAGTGATACCTTTTCGCATGTAACCAAGATGGCATCTATTAGACTTCTTTTAGCCATTGCAATCATTCGACATTGGTCTCTTCATCAACTTGACATAAAAAATACATTCTTACATGGTGATCTTGAAGAGGAAGTATATATGGAGAAACCACCTGAGTTTGTTGCTCAGGGGGAGTCATCGAATATGGTTTGTAGGCTACACAAATCTCTTTATGGTCTTAAGCAATCTCTGAGAGCTTGGTTTGGAAGATCCAACATTGTAGTACAACAATTTGCTATGATTCGTAGTGAAGCTGACCATTCTGTTTTTTTATCGTCACTCACCCTAAGGGTGTATTTATCTTATTGTGTATGTAGATGAAATTGTCATAACTGGTAGTGATCAGCAGGGAATACTCCAGTTGAAACAACATCTCTCGAAACAATTTCAGACAAAAGATCTTAGTAAACTCTGTTGTTTCTTGGGTATTGAAGTAGCCCAATCTAAAGATGGTTTGGTGATTTCTCAATGGAAATATGCTATGGATATTCTGGAAGAAACAAGTTTGTTAAATGCTAAACCAACCGATACTCTTATGGATCCATGTGTTAAACTATTATCCAATCAGGGGGATCCTCTATTTGACTCAAGAAGGTATAGGAGATTGGTTGGAAAGTTGAATTATCTCATAGTCACTCGTCCGAACATTTCTTTTGCAGTCAGTATGGTAAGCCAGTTCTTAAATTCCCCTTGTCAGAAACACATGGATGTTGTCATCCGGATTCTGAGATACATCAAATATGCTTCAGGAAAAGGTCTTGTGTATGAGGATAAAAGACATAACCGGATAATTGGATACTCCGATGCTGATTGGGCAGAGTCACCCATTGAGAGATGATTCACCTATGGGTATTGTGTACTTGTTGGAGGAAACCTTATATCCTGAAAAAGTAAGAAACAAGATGTAGTTGCAAGATCAGGTGCCGAGACAGAGTATAAAGCCATGTCAATAGAAACATGTGAACTTATTTGGTTAAAATAGTTGCTCAACGAACTTCAAATTGAAGAAGTAAGACCAATGACACTTATTTGTGATAATCAAGCTGCATTGCACATTGCTTCAAATTCAGTCTTCCATGAGAGGACTAAACATATTGAGATAAAATGTCACTTTGTCAGAGAGAAGATCGAGTCAGACAACGTCGTCACAAGCTTTGCCAACTCTAATGATCAATTGGCAAATTTGTTTACAAAATCTATACCAAGCCCCAAAACTAACTATATATGTGACAAGCTTGGTGCATTTGACTTATATGCTCCAACATGAGGGGGAGTGTTGATATATATATATATATATATATATATATATATATATATATATATATATATATATATATATATATATATATATATATATATATATATATATATATATATATATATATATATATATATATATATATATATATATATATATATATATATATATATATATATATATATATATATATATATATATATATATATATATATATATATATATATATAGTTAAGAATATTTGTATATAGAATAGTCCCACATCGACTATATCATGTAATTAATTGTAATCTATCTATATATAATAATATCTCTGTAGTGCTTTTCAAAACACACGGTTTATTCAAATGTTCTTAGTCTCTTGTATTTTAACACCTTTCTTGAACTATTCTTAAGGTTTGGACAATCTATTTTCCCCAGCCTCCTCTTGGGCTTCATACAAGGACCCACAGGCTTCCTAGAAGCATCCATAGTCTTCTCTTGGGCTTCATACAAGGATCCTCAGGCTTCCTAAAAGCACAAGATAGACCTTAGTCATCCATATCCCTACATTAATCCTCAGGAGAGTCAAAACCTCTAAGACATTCAAACTTATCCTTTGAATCTCCTTTGATCCTTAATAAAGCTTGACTTCCACCTTAAAATCCCCAGCCAAGGTCAGATTACAAAATCCCCAAAAGAATCAAAGCCTTTATGGTAGTTCAATAAATTCAACTCTCCTTTAATCTCCAGCAAGAGTCAGTTTCTCTTTGGATTCCTCAGAGCAATTGAAACCTGTTCTTGGATTTATTTTCCTCAGCAAGAGTCAGTCTCTACTTAAATTCCCTCAGCCTCCTCTTAGGCTTCATATAAGGATTTTCCTCAGTCATCCTCAATCTTGGGCTTTGTACAAGACAAATATAATACTCCCCAAATTGAGTCAGTTTTCATTCTTTAGTTTCAACCTTGGGCTTTGATCAAGGCACATAATTCAACATCCTCACAGATGAGACTCTGAGTCCTCTTTGTAGGAGGATATTTCCTCTATACATCACATTTTAAAACAAGAAATTAAACTCTTTTCTAGATAATTGATGTAAGTGACACACTTGTTGATTCAAAATCCAAGCTGGAGTCCCTCCTTTATCATGACCAAAGTTCTCTTTCATCTAAGTGATGTAAGTGGCAAGCCTCTAGAACACATCCAAGCCAATGTTCCTCTCTTAGCATGCAAAGATTCATAAAGGAAAAAGTGGCATTGCTCTACACTGAGTTAAAACTTCTTCCTTCATGACACTTCAACTCTCTTATAAAGGAAGATGTGGCATTGTTGGATTCCACACATCCCAATTAAAGCAACTTCCCTTATAATCAATTCCTCAATGATTGTGATGAATATATGAGATATCTCCCTTTAGAGATAACTATTTCTCTCTCAAAAACTCTTTTATCTTCAATCTTGGGCTTTGAACAAGACACAAATACTCTTTTAGCTTTAATCTTGGGCTTTGATCAAGACACAAATACTCTTTTAGCTTTAATCTTGGCCTTTGAACAAGACACAAATGCTTTTTTAGCTTCAATCTTTGGCTTTGATCAAGACACAAACATCTCTTTTAGCTTCAATCTTGGCCTTTGAACAAGACACCAAACTTTTTTTCCTCCCATAGAATAAGAGGAATTACGAACGCTCTGATTTCTCAGTTTCCTTTTTGAGAATATGGAGGCATAAGATTGTGAAATCTTAGCGAGCGCACTAATAAAAAACCTTAGGTCCAGATACCTTTCCAAAAACAAAAGAAAATCCTAAAATAACAAAAACATTTCCTCAACCTTCCTAAAGGAGAAACTTTTCCCACCTAACAGTAAATAGACTCAAGAAAGCAATTCAAACAGCAAAAGACAAATGTAAATAAAGGTTCCTATAGATTACTATAGATATTCTGAGTGCTAATAGCTTCCCTTTATATAACCAACTCCCGACTCCATATCTCTTCGCATTTGTAGGGAAAACACTTGTGCGCAGGATTAGTTTAAGATATCTTCTCCTTCCTTTTAAACTTCATAGGATAAATACAAAAACCAAAAAGTAGCACCAGAAGCGGTAATAGTCGTGCCACAAAAGCTGACGCTACAATATGCTTTGTTTATATTTGAAGATTTATATTACACCAACATCAACGATTAACCATAACATGACAAATATTATAACAAAAAATATTTTTAAAAACTATATGAAATATAACATGTCATCCATAATATATAATACATTATATCATGTGCAAGTATACAATATCAAAATATCTTAAATAATATACATAATATCTAAATACATCATATTGTGTTACACACAACGTACCCCCTCCTCAACAACCTATCTAAATACATCATATTGTGTTACACACAGACCTCAACAATCTCTTGTGTCGCAAGACATTCTTAGTCTTCCTCATAGTATACTACACAACATCGTAAATTATAGTGTCCTCTTCTAAATCTCATTTATACACCAACTACAATAACTCAATACACACATATAGGGACCAAACTACATGCAGAGTCACCATCCTCTTTAAACGTTGCCTTTGAAAGTTTTTCCTCCTCGACTGGCCTCGGTGGATGTACTTCAAGCATGAGCAGCAGGTAGGATGTGATATATACCACCTCATGTATCCCACGCCATTCTTCCAACCGTGCAAAATATGGTTGTCCCAATTCGTTATAAACAACATATGGTCCATATATTTAGTACACTTTTGATTATAAAAATATTTACAATTTACTCACTATTTTCCTTAATATGTTACAAGAAGTTGTATCATGTAACCTCACAACTACTTCATATCGTATTTTATGGTCTACATACAAGTAAGTCATGGTATCAGTGTCCTAGGCAAAGTCCTCAGTCATATTGATGTTACTGAGATACTACAAGTATACCACATAAGTGTAGGTGACCCTCTTGTATTAGAATATCATGGAACCCACCAAGAAAAGTAGATACACTCTAATGGTGAAAAATGTATGTCAGTGTTTTAAACACTTGTTCCGGTCAGGTGTATTTAAAACTTAAAAGTTTGAGTTGTGCATGTGCCTCTTGGTCTTTTCAACTTTTTTAATATTCTTTCGGTTTTAAAATGATTATCGTTTAAGATTTTTGCACACAAATTAAAAAATACAATAATTTTATCATAAAATATTACACTTTTACTAAATTTACCATATTAATGTATTGGTAGTGTAAAAAGTAATAATTAATTGAAATAATTGGAAAAATAATAATCATTTTTATATTGAAAAGTGAGACTGACAATCATTTTAAAACAAATTTTATTTATTAAAATGACTGTTATTTTAAAATAGAGGAAGTAACTTTTGTCAATAAGATCTAATCAAATCATCCATCAATTTCACCACTTCGGTTTTGGTCATTCCAATGTAGTCTAATAATCAGACTTGGTAGATAAATGCAACAGACATGGCACACTGCCAATATCATATTCCCAACCAATAGATAGTATAAACTATTGATATACATATGCCACCTCTCAGCTAATATTTTTTGTTTTGCTGACGAAGTAATCAACAATCAAATTGGGACATTATTTTTTAAAACTAAAAGAAAGGTATAATTAGTTCCTAAATTCCATAGGTTAATTTTGAGTTGCGATTAAGTCCCTTAATGAAAAATCATTTCATATTGGTCTCGTAATATTACTTCCGTTAGCAGATTAAATTCCTACTGTTAGTTGTAATGTTAAAATGTTAGTATCTAACAAAGTGGCATGCCAAGTGTGTGGTGACTCATCAAAAGAAAGAATAAACAATGATTTAAAGGGTTGAATATTTTCAAGAAAATTGCTCTTGCGCTCATCCTCTTGTTTTCCAGTAAATTGCTTTTGCTTTTGCTTTCAAGAATTTGTTTAGGGTTTCCTAATCTCTTCGTTCTAGTTGTCTGGTTGCTTCCCTTTGTCTCTTTGTTCTAGTTTCCTAATCTCTTCGTTATTTCGTAATCTCTTCTTTCCTAATCTCTTCCTAGGTTTTGAATATTCTTCAATGTCTAAGGTGTCAAGCAGTTCTTCCATTGGAACAACTGGGTCGATTATGTGTAGAAACAAGAGGATGTAATGTTATTGCCAATATGAATGTGTGCTTCGTACCGTGGGTGACATAAATAGTTTCAATTTTGGAAAAAAGTTTTGGGGTTGTAAAAATTTCAGAAATCATGTGAGCAAGGGTTGTAATTTCTTCAAATGGTTCGACGACGACATTATTGATGAAAGGGATTTGAAGATCCAGAGGCAAAAGAAGAAAATTTACAAATTGAATAATGAGATTGTAACACCGCACTCTACCCCGTACGCGTATTATAGGAATATTAAAGAAAATACATTAGAGTTTTCAAAACATGTAAGATGTCACATAAACATTTTTCTCATTCAATGAAGTATCAAGTCACTTCATGTTTTCCACAATATTTCGACAAGGTTATTCAATAAAACAGCGGAATAAAATCAATGTTTAAACATAATCCCCATAACCAGTGGTTATACATCATTAATCTAACAGATAAAATATACGTAACAATTAATCAAGAAAATAAGCAAAATATAATGTAATCCTGTCATCCCATGTTACGTATCAGAGCGACTCCTAGGACTCGATCAAATAGCAACACACTCCAAGCACTACTCAGGTACCTGGTCATCTGCACTCCCCAAGGAGCACAGACGCAACAAACAGAAAAGGGGTGAGAACCACTTTCAATAAATAAGCGGTGAAGTACACATGCTAAGGAGTAGTTACACACCACACATACAAGCATACACATGCAACGCACATACACGTGCCATCTCAATCACTCGACATTAATAGCCCATAATCAACGATTTCCACATGAAGTCCGGATGAACTAGGCACCCATCATGTAACTGGTGAAGATCAGATGAAGGAGTCGTATCCGACTCTGTTTTCTTGAGGTAATTTTCGAGGACGAAAATTCTTTTAAGTGGGGGAGGGTTGTAACACCCCAAATTTAATTGGAATATTTTAATTTATTTATTTAATTGAGAGTATTCATTTTTCGGTGATTTTCGGTGGTTTTGTGGATTATTGAGAATTGTGCATTGTTGGGGTTATTTATTTTGAATAATAGTAGGTAATATGAATTTATTAATATTATTATGAATTAAAATAAATATAAGATGAATAAGGGCAATTGGGACAATTCAGAGGAGTTAGTGAGGGTATTATGCAGAAAGCCCAATTGTGAGGCCCAAGACTAGGTTTAACAAAAAGGAAATTAGAAAGGGATTAGGATTCATTTGTTAGACCGTGAAAAGTATTGAGGCCAGAGCTCTGAGAAGAGGATTGGAGGTAAAAGCTTCGAGAGATTCTCTGAATGATTTGTGAAGGCTTTGAATCGACGATTAAAGTATGGGGAGTATTACCTTCATGATTTTCCATGTGTAACTTTCAATGTATTTAAGGTCGACTTAAGGTTTAAGGGATTTTAAGGGTGGATATCTGTTATTGTGAATCTAACCGTGGAATTCATTGGGGAAAAGGAAAGTTAGGCCTTCGTGGCCAAAAACCATGATTTGTTATTTGTCTAACCCTAAAGGGATAGGAATATTAGATAGTGATTAACTCTGATGCCTACAGAGTAATTGTAAGGAATTTGTGATTTAGGGCTTGAATATGATACGGGATTGGCCTAATAAACCATAGGTTTTGTGCCTTTATCGCCGTAAGACCTTAGGGAGGATTTAAGGATATTTTGGGGGCATTGGGAAAGTGAATCGTGTGGACATTTGGGTGGATTTAGGTTCTGGTGCGTAGCATAATTTGCTGTTATTACATTGTTCGCCTAGCGAATAATGCTTCGCCTAGCGAACCATGTTGTTCTCGGACATGCCAGCGAACGTAGTAGAGTTTCGTGAATGTTGATCGTGTGCAGCGATGCGTTGATGTTTGATTCTGTGATTTCTTTGACGAATTAACATGAGTGTAACTGTGAGTTTTATGTGAGGTGTACATGATTACATGATGATTTCTATGATGTATTGATTGGAAAACTATGATGATATTACCATGAACTTGATGAATTATATGATGACATGAGATATGATGATGATTGTGATGATGATGAATATGATGAATGATGATGCACCATGTTGTTATTATGAGGATGATTATTGACGTGTGCATCATGTATTCATGTGCATCCGGACTTCGGTTCAGGACCTAGATTACTTTGGCTTCAACCCCATTGTGTGGTTGTGAGGTATTTTGATGTGCTCCAGTTCTCAGTAGAATCGATCCTATTGATGGAGATCTATGGAGGGTTGATGGCCCAATGTCCATCGCGGTGTGATGATTGGTACCACATACATTGAGTCTTGTTGCATTTGCATTTATGAGTCATTTGGAATAATTTATGATGTTGTGGCCTTTGAGGCATATTGAAGGATATCAATGTGTTGAATATGAATATGACGCCGTTTTATATGTTGATTTTTATACATTGATTATTATGAATCGTTTTACTCACCCTGCCTGCTTGAATGTTACCTCCACGTGGGTAACGTGCAGATAACCAGGTTTAGCCGTGGACGCCGTCGAGGATATTTTTAAAGTCTTTGAGTTGTTAGCCTTTTGGTTAACTTAAAGGGTCTTCTCTGATATGTAACATCGGGTTGAGGTCTTTTGAGTTAAACTATATTTTATTTGAGTTTATTTTGATTATCTTCCCGTATGAGGAAAACCTTGATTTATGCCTTTTGAGTTCCGCTGCTTTGTGCAATTTGATGTATTTTGTTAAACCCGTTGCTTATGGAGCCTTGACCTATTTTGTTGATTTGGGAAATGTATGCCCTTTTGGGTGGCTTTTTATTGAAATTTAATAATTACTCTGATATCTGTGTTATTTTGCCATAATATTCGTGGGGTAGAAAAGGGTGTAACAATCTCCACAAGACACATGACATGAAATGCATGACAACACCATTATGCAAATATAATAATAATTTCAAGCATAATTCACGATCATCAATGATCTACACGAGCCATCCGCTCACCGTAATCCTCTCGGGAATTACCATAATCACACCAGATCGTCCATACTGGACGGTCCTGGCCCACACATATCAATCACACCCCTAAGAGAAAAAACGTAATTTTCCACATTCTCTCTAATTAAATTCATTAATAATCTCCCTTAGGTTCATTTTAGTCATATTAATCCTACCAATTAAACGAAATTGTGTTCCAAGCGAAATCTTGGCAGAAATCACGAAAATGGGAAAAAGTCATCCTAGGCCTGCCCATACGCGTATTGCCCTTCCTGTTACGCGTAACGCCCTTCTGTCAGGCCCACCATACGCGTATTTCCATGTCTCTTACGCGTATTACCCTGTCCCATACGTGTATCACCAGAACTGCTGCCAAAAACTCAAATTTCATCCCTTTGACGAATCCTCACTCAATACACTCAACTCAACCCAAAATTCAGTTTTTTGTTAATCGTTTCTCTCTACCTCCACTATACTTCATCTATCCATTATTCTCCTAAGATTTCTATCATGTAAGGTTCAATTTCGTTAACCCTTATTTCCTAGATCTGTTACCTGTCAGAATCATACCACAACATCAATCGATTCCACACGAATTTCATATTGATCTCAGATTCATTTACACATACATCACACAATAATTATTCAGCAACACAACCATTTACAGAGAAAAACATTATATTACGAAAATTAGATAAAAGAAGAAGAAATACATAAATCCTATGAGAGAAAGGACCTCTCACTACCCTCTCATGTTAATTCACCCATGTTGAAATCCATTCTCCCCCCTTACCTTAGATTGAAGCTTTCTCTTGGTAACAATGGGGAATTTCTTGGTTCCTCTGCCCTAGCTCTCTTTTTCCAGTCTCTTCCTTTTTCACGATTAGTAACTGATTCCCCACTAAACCACTTCTAATCCCCCTTAATTAGATTTTCAGTTTTACTATTCCAAATAATAATAATAATAATAATAATAATAATAACAACAACAACCACTGCCATCTCATTAATATTATTATTAATAGCATAAAATAATAATACCAATGAGCATAATATTCTTATTATTATCATTAATCATTAATATTTTTTATTATAGGTCCACTTTACCCCAACTTAGGCAACTCTCACCCTCGCCCCTAACATCATACCATTATTAAGGACATCACAACCAATACACGCACAATAAAGTATAAAATGACTAAATAATTTAAATGGGGTGTTACAACAATCCCCCACTTAAAATATTTTCGTCCTCGAAAATGTACCTGACGAGAACAATTTCGGATACGACTCTCGCATCTTGCTCTCCAATTCCCAGATCACACTTCCTCCAACAACTCCTCCCCAAGCTATTCTCACCAACAGGATATCTTTCCCTCTTAGTTGTTTCATCTTGCGGTTTCGATTCTCAATGGCATCACCTCTACCGTAAGGTTATCTCGAACTTGCAATTCATCTCTCTGAAGTACATGAGATGGATCGACAACATACTTCCGAAGTTGCAATACATGAAACACGTCATGCAGATTCGAAAGTTCGGGTGGAAACACCACTCTATAGGCAACCGCTCTAACCCTCTGCAGAATCTAATGTGGTCCAATGAACTTAGGATCCAATTTCTTTGATTTCAGTGCACGACCAACACCGGTCACCGGATTGACTCTAAGAAATACATGGTCACCCTCGCTGAATTCCAAGTCTTTCTTCCTATTATCATGGTAGCTTTTCTGCCTACTCTGGCCATCTTCATTTTCTCCCTAATCATCTGGATCACCTATGTGGTCTGTTGCACAATCTCGGGTCCGAGTATCGTACTCTCTCCTGACTCATACCAACATAGAGATGTCTTACAACTTCTACCATACAATGCTTCAAAAGGTGTCATTCCAATACTAGAATGATAACTGTTGTTGTAAGTAAATTCAATCAGCGGTAAACGAGTATCCCAAACGCCTCCCCGCTCGAGTATACAAGCTCTCAACAAATCTTCCAATGACTGAATAGTCCTCTCAAATTGACCATCGGTCTGCGGGTGCTAAGTAGAACTCAATTTCAAACTGGAACCCAAAGCTTCTTGCAAGCTTTTCCAAAATCCAGAAGTAAACCTCGGGTCTCTGTCAGACACAGTGCTCGATGGAACCCCGTGTAACTTCACTATCACTCTGATATAAATTTTTGCCAATTTCGTCAAAGGAAAACTGATGTTAATCGGTATAAAATGCGCCGACTTCGTCAATCTATCCACAACTACCCAAATTGCGTCAAAACCTCTCACCGTATTCGGCAATCCAGTCATAAAATCCATTGCAATACTGTCCCATTTCCACTCCGGTATTTCCATCGGTTGCATCAAACTGGATGGTTTCTGGTGTTCCACCTTTGACTTCTGACAAGTCAAACAAGCATACACAAACTAAGCTATGTCTTTCTTCATACCCGACCACCAAAATAATTTCTTCAGGTCTTGATACATTTTCGTAGCTCCTGGATGAATACTCAAGCTACTCCTGTGGCTTTCTTGCAAAATTACCTTTTTCAAATCAGGATTATCTGGCACACAAATTCTGTCTCTGAACTTCAACACACCAGAATCATCTACTTTAAAGTCTTCTTGTTTATCTATTCCGCCTACGGTCATCAAGTCTACCAATTTCAAATCCAGTTTCTGACCTTCTCTTATTTCACAAAGGAACTCATTATTCACTTTCAGCATCCCCAACATTACACTTTCCGAAGTTAACTCACAAACCATACTCAAGTCTCTAAACTGCTCAATCAAATCCAGTTCTCTAATCATCAACATCGACATATGTATCGTCTTCCGAATCAAAGCATCTGCCACGACGTTAGCTTTACCAGGATGATAACTCAAGCTAAAGTCATAGTCTTTCAGAAAATCCAACCATCTTCACTGCCTCATATTTAATTCCTTCTGGTCAAACCGATATTTCAAACTCTTATGGTCACTGAACATTTTGAATCTCGACCCGTACAAATAATGCCTCCAAACCTTTAGTACAAAAACTACTGCAGCTAACTCTAGATCATGAGTAAGATAATTCCTTTCATAAATCATCAATTGTCGTGAAGCATAAGCCACAACCTTGCTATCTTGCATCAAAACACCGCCTAATCCCATTTTAGACGCATGACAATATACCGCAAAAGGATTATTCAGATTTGGTAAGGTTAACACTGGTGCGGTAGTGAACCTTTCCTTCAGTTCTTGTAAACTTTCTTCACACAAAATATCTCATGCAAATTCCTGGACTTTTCAAGTCACCTGGGTCAACGGAAGAGCCAAATTAGAAAACCCTTCGATGAACTTACGGTAATAGCCTGCCAAGCCTAAGAAACTTCTAATCTCTGTCACTGACTTCGGAGCCTCCCACTGAAGCACAACACTCACTTTTGGTGGATCCACTGCGATGCCTCCTCCGAAAATAGCATGTCCAAGAAAACTCACTTTGCTCAACCAAAAATCACACTTCGAAAGTTTTGCAAACAATTTGTTATCCTTCAGCACTTGCAACACAACCCTCAAATGCTCTACATGATCTGCTTCTGACTTGGAGTAAATCAAAATGTCATCAATGAAAACTACTACAAACTGGTCTAAATAAGCATGGAAGATACGATTCATGTACTCCATGAACACACCCGGTGCATTGGACACACCAAACGGTAGCACTGCATATTCATAATGTCCATACCGAGTTCTGAAAGCTGTTTTCTGGATATCATCTTCTTTCACACGGATCTGATGATAGCCTAACCTTAAATCAATTTTACTGAACACACGAGCTCCCACGAGTTGATCCATCAGATCATCGATTCTTGGAATTGGATACTTATTCTTGATGGTTACTTTATTCAACTGGTGATAATCGATGCACAAGCGCATACTGCCATCTTTCTTCTTTACTAACAAAACTGGCGCTCCCCATGGCGACACACTGGATCTGATAAACTTTTTTTCCAATAATTCTCCCAACTGAGATTTCAACTCTACCAATTTTGACGCTGACATTTTATATGGTGCCATAGATATAGGTCTGGTACTAGGGACAAGATCAATCGTAAACTCTACTCCCCTCTCTGGAGGTAACTCTGCAACATCCTTTGGGAACACTTCAGGAAATTCTCTCACAACAGGTAATTCCTCAATCGACGACTTACCCTCCATAGATAACAAAGCAAACACTGCAAATACTTTAGCTTCGTCTTCTACCAAGATTCTCAACTCCTTAGTAGATATAAGACTAGCCATTTCTTCTTCTTCAGGAGTCAGGAATAACAGCCTCTTCCTATAACAATCAATATAAACATAGTTGCTCTCGAGCCAATTCATCCCTAAAATAACATCCAGCTCATTGAGTGGTAGACAAATCAAGTACACTCCAAAATTTTTACCAAAGATCGACACAGGGCATTTCAAACACACTAAAGATGTAGTGATTGATCCAATAGATGGAGTATCAATCACCATCCCTCTACTCAAAGTAGACGGCACAAGCCCCAGTCTCTTCACACAATCCATAGAAATAAACGAGTAAGTTGCACCTGTATCAATAATATCAATCAAATGAGTGTTATGAATGTAACATGTACCTCTGACCAAACGATCCTCACTGGTAGGCTGGGCTCACACCAATGCAAACACCTTTCCACTTGTCTGAGACTTCTTCGGTTTTTGAAAATGGGTGCTGATACGACCCTGCTCACCACAGTTGTAACAGGTTGGTATGTTGGTTCTACAATCCGTGACCACATGACCTGGTTTTCCACACTTAAAACACTTCTTCACCTCATTCTAAAATTCATTCGCACGGTGACATGCACCACCACATCTGAAACACTTGAGAGGATTGGAAGGATTTCCTTCCCCACTTGGTTTCTTCCCAGCAACATATTTCTGCTTTCCTTTATCAGCCGGAGCACGGTAAGGTGTATTCCCATGCCTCTATTTGCCTCTTCTGTCACTTAGATTCTTATAGTGAGCAATTCTAGCTCTGTTGTCTTTATCATAGATTCTACACCTGTTCACCAGCTCAGGAAAGTACCTGATCTTCTGATAACTGACACCTGGTTTGATCTCGGGACGCAGCCCGTTCTCAAACTTGATGCACTTTGAACTCATAGCTGCATCAGTATTGTAATGAGAACATTATTATTTATGCCACCTCTCAGCTAATATTTTTTATGTTTTGCTGACGAAGTAACCAACATTCAAATTGGGACATTATTTTTAAAACTAAAAGAAAGGTAATTAGTCCCTAAATTGCATAGGTTAATTTTGAGTTGCGATTAAATCCATTAATGAAAAATTGTTTCATATTGGTCTCGTAATATTACTTTCGTTAACAGATTAAATTTCTGTTGTTAGTTGTAATGTTAAAACGCTAGTATCTGACAAAGTGGCATGCCAAGTGTGTGGTGACTCATCAAAAGAAAGAATAAACAATGATTTAAAGGGTTGAATATTTTCAAGAAAATTGCTCTTGCACTCATCCTCTTGTTTTCCAGTAAATTGCTCTTGCTCTTGCTTTCAAGAATTTGTTTAAGGTTTCCTAATGTCTTCTTTCTAGTTGTCAAGTTGCTTCCCTTTGTCTATTCGTTCTAGTTTCCTAATCTCTTTGTTATTTTGTAATCTCTTCTTTCATAATCTCTTCCTAGGTTTTGAATATTATTTAATGTCTAAGGTGTCAAGCAGTTCTTCCATTGGAACAACTGGGTCGATAATTTGTAGAAACAAGAGGATGGAATGTTATTACCAAGAAGAATGTGTGCTTCGTACCGTGGGTGACATGAATAGTTTCAATTTTGGAAAAAAAAGTTTTGGGGTTGTAGAAATTTCAGAAATCATGTGAACAAGGGTTTTAATTTCTTCAAATGGTTCGACGAGGGCATTATTGATGAAAGGGATTTGAAGATCCAGAGGCAAAAGAAGAAAATTTACAAATTGAATAATGAGATTGTAACACCCCACTCTACCCCGTACGCGTATTATAGGAATATTAAAGAAAATACATCAGAGTTTTCAAAACACGTAGGATGTCACATAGACATTTTTCTCATTCAATGAAGTATCAAGTCACTTCATGCTTTCCACAATATTTTAACAAGGCCATTCAACAAAACAGCGGAATAAAATAAATGTTTAAACATAATCCCCACAACCGGTGGTTATACATCATTAATCCAACAGATAAAAGATACGTAACAATTAATCAAGAAAATAAGCAAAATATAACGTAATCTCGTCATCCCATGTTACGTATCAGAGCGACTCCTAGGACTCGATCAAATAGCAACACACTCCAAGCACTAGTCAGGTACCTGGTCATCTGCACTCCCCAAGGAGCACATACACAACAAACAGAAAAGGGGTGAAAACCACATTCAATAAATAAGCAGTGAAATGCACATGCTAAGGAGTAGTTACACACCATACATACAATCATACACATGCAACGCACATACACGTGCCATCTCAATCACTCGGCATTAATAGCCCATAATCAAATACAAATATGTAATGTAACTCACTGACTCGACACAATACATGTGGTACCAACACAAATACCAACGGTTCACCCTAGAACCCGATTCCCGTCGGAATCCGGATAAGTCGTATACGTTCCTCTGAACTACAAATTATCTCCACAACGACTTCCATATGAAGTCCGGATGAACTAGGCACCCATCATGGATTCCCACCTAGTCATCTCCGTAAGACACAGGACATAAAATGCATGACAACACTATTATGCAAATATAATGATAATTTCAAGCATAATTCACGATCATCAATGATCCACACGAGCCATCCGCTCACCGTAATCCTCTCGGGAGTTACCATCATCACACTAGATCGTCCACACTGGACGGTCCTGGCCCGCACATATCAATCACACCCATAAGGAAAAAAACATAATTTTCCACATTCTCTCTAATTAAATTCATTACTAATCTCTCTTAGATTCATTTTAGTTATATTAATCCTAC
Organism: Lathyrus sativus; assembly: GCA_963859935.3. Lineage (NCBI taxonomy): Eukaryota > Viridiplantae > Streptophyta > Magnoliopsida > Fabales > Fabaceae > Lathyrus > Lathyrus sativus. Next base: position 877,045,596 of record OZ012735.1, read on the forward strand.
CGATTAAACGGAATTGCGTTCTAGGCGAAATCTTGGCAGAAATCGCCAAAATGGGAAAAAGTCATCTCAGGCCTGCCCATACGCGTATTTCCCTTCCTATTACACGTAATGCCCTTCTGTCAGGCCCACCATATGCGTATTGCCCTGTCTCTTATGCGTATTGCCCTGTCCCATATGCGTATCACCAGAACTGCTGCCAAAAACTCAGATTTCATCCCTTTCGTGAATCCTCACTCAATACTCTTCATTTTACCACTCAACTCAACCCAGAGTTCAGTTATTTGTTAATCGTTTCTCTCTACCTCCACTATACTTCATCTATCCATTATTCTCCTAAGATTTCTATCATGTAAGGTTCAATTTCGTTAACCCTCAAACCCTTATTTCCTATATCTGTCACCTGTCAGAATCATACCACAACATCAATCGATTCCACACGAATTTCATATTGATCTCATATTCATTTACACATACATCACACAATAATTATTCAGCAACACAACCATTTATAGAGAAAAGCGTTATATTACGAAAATTAGATAAAAAAAGAAGAAATACATGAATCCTATGAGAGAAAGGACCTCTCACTACCCTCTCATGTTAATTCACCCATGTAGAAATCCATTCTCCCCCTTACCTTAGATTGAAGCTTTCTCTTGGTAACAATGGAGAGTTTCTTGGTTCCTCTGCCCTAACTCTCTTTTTCCAGTCTCTTCCTTTTTCACGATTACTAACTGATTCCCCACTATACCACTTCTAATCCCCCTTAATTAGATTTTCAGTTTTATTATTCCAATTAATAATAATAATAATAATAATAATAATAATAATAATAATAATAATAATAATAATAATAATAATAATAATAATAATAACAACCACTACTATCTCATTAATATTATTATTAATAGTATAAAATAATAATACCAATGAGCATAATATTCGTATTATTATCATTAATCATTAATATTATTTATCATAGGTCCACTTTACCCCCAACTAAGGTCAACTCTCACCCTCGCCCCTAACATCATACCCTTATTAAGGACCTCACAACCAATACACGCACAACAAAGTATGAAATAACTAAATAATTTAAGTGGGGTGTTAAAAAGATCATTAACACTAGGGAATGATTGAAAGTGTCTGTAGTGATTGAAATATTGAGCCTAGTGTTTAATGTTGTATTTGTAACAATGTTATTTTAGGTTAGTTATTTGTCTGTGTAATGAGATGCATTTGTCAACATTCATCTGTCATGTAATGTATCTGTCAAGGAAATGTGTTTGTCAACATTGTTATGTATTTTCCAATAGTTATCAATGAAATGTATTTTGAATAATCTTGCATTTTATTTCCCATAATATACCAAAACAAATGAAATTTTTATGTGGTGTAACATAAGCATAACAGTATACCAGAACAAATGTTTCCTATAATATACCAGAACAAATACACACCATAACTAGTTGACATAACAATAGTAACATAACCTTAACAAATGCACACCATGATTTTGTCATAACAATAGTAACATAACCTTAACAGAAGTTGTTCTAAAGATCATACCAAAAGTAACATTATAGGTCATGAGTGATAATAACAGAACCTTAACAGAATTTGTATTAAAGATCATATCAAAAGTAACATTATAGGTCATTACAAGTGACAACAAAAGTGGCATAATTAGCCATAAGTTATAAAGTAAAAAATAGACATTGTATGCCATCTGTTACAAGTCACAACAAAAGTGGCATAATAAGCCTAACACATAAACTACTAAATAGGCCAAAAGTGGCATAAGTAGTACACATCAAAGACCAACATAAAGATCATGGTTGGCTCAGAACTGGTTTTAGACCCTTTTGAAGCTTCTTTTTATTTTTGGTTGGTTTCTAAGTTAAAGCTCCATCTGGTGTTGGTTGGCTTGAGGTAGCAGCTGGTGTTGGTTGGCCTGAGCTAACATTTGCTTGTGGTTGGGCTAAGGTAGTATCTGGTTGTGGTTGGACTGAGGTAGCATCTGGTTATGGTTAGACTGAGCTAGCAGATGGTTGTGGTTGGCTTGAAGTCATAGCAGTTGTAGGCAACTTGCAAGTGGCTTTATTATGACCATCCTTATGGCACCTACTGCATTTGATACCAAAATTTTCCCTTTTGAGTTGTGTCTCATTTCTCACTTGTTCCCCAACCTCCTTGTTCTTTTTCTTCTTGGGTCTACCAGACATCCTTTTTATGGGGGATGGTTGCAGATTAACAACATTTGTTTTTGTCCAAAGAGATTCTCCATTAAATGGATAAATCATTGGTGAATAGCAAGTCTCACAGTACTCCTTTTTGTAATAATCAAGCACAAAATCATCCACTTGTAAATGTTGATCCTTCATACATGAAATAACACGACAGCATCGTAGCTCTGTCAGCATCCACCTTCTACAAGATCACTCATGCTTTGATAGATTAATAGCAAACTTTTCTTCTATGAGTAATATATGCCTAACCTCAAAGTGTACTTCACTTGCACGCCTGTTAAATTACAAAATTGTATCAAAAACTTTGAGAGTGAGAGTGTTTTTTGATCTAGTTCTGAGCACAATGAGCCTCTCCCTCTTTGCTAGGGTTTTTAGGTTTAAATAGGAGGTCTTTGTATGGTTAAAATACTTGTTACTGTGGTTAAAAGTTCATAGTTATGATTTTTGTAAAAATTTTAACAATGTGAGTGAAGTGAGGGTTGATAACGCAAAATGTACATCATAATTGTCGTGTTTTTTATCTGTTAACTATATGGTTTCAACCCGAATCCAGATTATTCCGCGAGTTTGTTAAGTGTTTTTTGCAGGTATCTCACGCTCACGCTCAAAATGAGCAAGACATAGAAAGCACACAAGAAGAAGACAAAAAGGGGGAAGGAAACCAGAAGAGAACAGAAAAGCAGATTTTGGGAGTGTGACGGTCGTCACAGCTCCACCACGGTCGTCACGACCAACACGGACGTCACAAAAGCAACACGGTTGTCACGTTCAACACGCTCATCACAAGAGGGCCACGACCGTTATGAACCAAATATCATAATAACGTCCAAAACAGAACGTGCACACGCATCAGAGAAAATCTAGGCATGACCGCCCTGAAATTTCTCCCCCTCAACTCCTTTTCCTTCAACATTTCCTCATGGATCCTCAGCTATAAAAAGAGGACAGTTAGACCAAAGAAGGGGAACTGCATTTGACGTATCGAAGTGCTGCCAAAATTTCTACTGAAGCCCATTTTACATTCTTGCATTATTTCCTTTTTGTTTCCTTTTAATTCATAGGACTGCCGTATTCATTCTGTACCTTTATTTCTCGCCAAGTAGAATCCTGCCGACATTGTGGAGGACTACTCAAGGATTCGAGATCAGTACGATTTGCAGGTTTTTATAAATTAAATTATTATTTTATTTCTGTCGGAATGCATGTTATATAGTTTTGCTGCCATTGTTTATTTACAAAAAACATGGCGTCCCATTGTTTTCAAACTCTTTAGAGAGATTCGCCGAATCTCGAAGTAAATGGCCTTGATCGACGGTATTATAACTGAGTCTTCAGAAATAGCTCTTTAGGCGAAGTCAAATTTGCACAGAACAAACGAATTAGAAATAACTTGCCCCAGGTCAGCAGAGTCTTCAAATTTTAATCATCGGTGTCTGTATGTAATCTTTCTAAGATATCAAGCGAAGTCAGCAAGTCAGAAATGTTAACTTCGAAACTGTTAAAGCAACACGTGTTTGTCTTGAAGTTTTTGAAAAGAGAGACATCGCGATAACTTGTGACAGAAATCACTAGCTAGGATATAGTTTTATTTTACAAAGCCAATATAAAAAGCTGAGCATAGCTCATAGGAGTCAGGAAACGTTATCTCACTGAGTATGCTTTCAAAGTAAACCTTACTTCAATTAGGACTTTGAGGGTTATATTGTGGTTTAGTTTACGATTTGTAAAACAAAGGAATAAAGGGTCAAAGTATATTTGTACCCAAATATTTTTGAAAGATGTCCATTCTTTTTGAAAGGCTAAAGCGTTCAATCCAACAGACTGAAAAATTGCCCCAGGTTGAAAATGAGGTTAGAAAATGGTTAAAGAGGAATTAACCGATTTATATCTAGTGTTTAGGAGGTTTAAAACCATGCCTTACTTCATCAGTTGGGTTTTATTCAACAACATATAACGAGAGATCATGCGTTTTACTTCGTCATCCTCCTTCCAATTCTTCACCAAAGTGAGGAAAGATTGGGTAAAATTGGCATTATAAAATTATGAAAAACATTTTACGAGTGAAACGAATGGATTTTTTCAAGACAAACATTTATCGCCTTACTTATTCAAAATAACATGTTCTTACATGCCAATTATGCTTTTAATCAAAGAAATAAGCAAACAAAATAAATAGGTGATCAACATAACGATGTTCCATTCACGATTGATCTTCCTCCTTTGAAGGTTAGCACTTCATCATATATCATTTCTTGGACTTTTTCTTGAAAAACTTTGCACTCTTCAATCGAATGCCCCAACACTCCATCATGAAATTCACAGCTGGCGTTCGAGTTGAACCATGGTGGATGAGACTTCATGATTCCAGTCTTTCTGGGTGCCATCACCGAGTTTTTAGCAAAATAAAACCATAGCTGACGGTGAGTCATTGGGATAAGATCAAACCAGCGAGTTTCTTCTTTCGAAATACTCAAAAGTGCCTTCTGATTCTGAAACCGTCTTCGAAGCTGTCGATTCTGATGCTGATCTGGAGATATCATCCTTCGCTTATGATGTAGTCGTCATCTGCGCTGAGCAGTCACTTCATACTGATGTTGAGGACGAGGTACTGGAAATGGATCTAACAGGATTTGAGAGGGATCCCAAACTGCATTAACATCAACGCTTCTTTCCTCTAGGGAATCATCAACTGAAATTTTTTCATTAGCTTGGCCATTCAAGTCATCACGAATTCTTCCACTTTTGAGCGCATTTTCAATGTTTACTCCGATTTCCACAATCTTGGAGAAATCTAATGGCACCACACCTACCATCCTATCATAATAAGAGCCTGACAGTGTTCTTAGAGACATCTTGCTTAATTCTTTCTCTTGAAGTGGTGGATGAACCTGGGCAACCAACTCTTTCCATCGTTGGGCATATTCCCTGAAAGATTCATCGTCATTCTTACTCATGCTCATCAGTTGATCGCTGTCTGAAGCGATGTCCAAATTATAATTGTATTGCTTTACGAAAGCATCAGCTAAGTTTCTCCAAGACTGAATACAGTTCCTTTGTAGCTTCATATACCATATCAAGGATGCCCCAGATAAGCTTTCTTGAAAGCAGTGCATCATCAGTTTGTCGTTGTCAACATAAGCAGCCATCTTTCGACAAAACATCGTCAAATGGTATCTTAAACAACTAACACCCTTGTAAACTTCAAAGATAGGCATCTTGAACTTCGGAGGAATGATTACACCTGGAACTAAACATAAGTCATGAGCATCCAGATCAGATGCATAAGCTCCTTTCATCATTTTCAATTGTTCTTTGAGATCACGAAATCCTTTCTCCATTGCTACAAATCTAGGATCGTCCACCTTCACCTCAGTACGAACATTATGAGGATTAGGTATAGGTTGTGGAAACTGGGAATCTCCTTGCACAGGCTGAAGTTGTATAGGAACATCCACTCGTTGAACATTGTCATCAGAAGGAAGATCAAATAACGGATTAGTCACAACTCTGAAGCCAGTCATAGAATCCATATCTTACGTTCTCTTCACTATCCTTTAGTACGTACTTCGAGCTTGGTCAGATGATCGAGATGTCAGCTGACAGACAAAGACAGAAGACCGGATGAGCCACAAAAGAGGAGAGACACATGCATATGCAAAAATGCTAAATGCAGAATGCTGATGCAGAATGCAGAAATGGAAGGTTTCATGGAACTCAAGCTTTTTTTATAAACGTTACAGAATACCATAGGATATTTTATTTTTAGGAGATAGTTTTTAAATAGGTTTATTTTATAGGTTTGTTAGAATTATTTAGAATTAATTTAAATAGTTTTTTATTTTATTTATTTTAGAAATAGAGTTTAGAGTTTCAATTAGAGTTTATTTGAATTTAGGATAGGACTTTAACTTTTTTTTAGAGATAAATATTTAATAGGAGTAGGAATAGTTAATTAGATTTTTTATAATATTATTAGATTAGATTTAATTTGTTTAAATTAGATTAATTTGTTAGCATCTTTTTGAGTCAACTATTATCATCACTCTCACTAATTGTCATCAGCATAGTTCATTAAGTTAATTATCAGCACTTATGTCAATTAGCAGTTAATTAGTCAAAACCATCATTAACAAAACCCCTTAGCTGCCACGTGTTGAATCAGTAGTATTTATACTACTATTCATCATCTTCTACACCAACAAATCCCTAACCCTAGCCGCAGCTCACTTTCTCACTACCAACATCTTCCACCTTTCAAAAACCTCCTTTGAAACTACCACAGAACCCTTCGAATCTCTCACCTCTCATCGTTATCCTCCCTTCCTCCATTCACGGACTCTTCAACCTTCAGAAACTCAAGCTCTCGAACCTCGCCGTAAAACCGATACGAACCCCAGATTCGAAACATCCCTCTCCCTCACTTTTTTTCTTCATCATCTAACATCACCTACACCACCAACAAGCTTCGAAACCTTCCATCAACCAACCATCTCAAAACTCTCTCTTAACATCAACCCAGAAACCCTTGAAACAACCAACAACCAAGCTCGAACTCTCACCATAACTCACCTTCAACCGGAAACTGTAAAATCATCAAACTAAACCCATTCCCAAACATACCCAGAAACCCATCTTCATATTCGCGAAGCCCCTTTCTCCAAACAAAACCCCATTCTCCGACAACCCTCGCCGCGACCCGCGTAACCTCTATCACGAACCGAAATACCCAAACCGCTTCATTTTCAAAACTCTGACCAACATTCAGAAACCCAGATTCAAACCTCTGTTCAACCCGAACCAACACTCAATGAAACTCACATTCATCTACAAACCTACCCAGAAAATCAACACAAACTCTCAAAATTTCCTCCATCATAAACCCAAATCAGAAGCAGAGGAAGGGGAGAGTGAATCAGAGCGAGATACAGAGAGAGGGTTGAGACGCATTGAGAATAAGAGCGAGAAAACTGATTTGGAGAAGAAGAGGATCGTTCAGCTTTTTCATTTCAGTTTTGTTTTTTTTTAATTTATTTTCTTTTTTACTACTGTTGGCTTGGGCTTCTAAGCCCATGAGTTGATTTGCACTCACCTGTATCATATACCACCCCCTATTCTATTTCTAACCCCTCTGTTTGTTTTTTTATTTTATTTTTGTTATGTAAAGGCATATTATTATTATTAATTACTATGAATACATTATTCTAACTATGTATATTATATTAATTATGTATATATCATATTGAGTATGTTTATATATTATGGTTTTTCTTTTTGTAAATATTTCTATATATTTATATTTTCTTTAATTTCTTTAGAGTTTTATGTATATATACATATTTATTATTTTTTCTAACTCTATTTTCTTTTAGGTTTATTTTAGATTTTTCTTTCTAGAAGTTGAATCTTATTTCTCTTTTGTTATTGGACATTTTTTGCCTTTTAGGTCGATGAAGAGATTTTCTTCGATTCTCCGTCAAATTATTGATGAGAAATGAAGGATCCGAGACCGACTTTTTCTCTTCTTTCTCATTTCCGACTTTATTGCATTTCATCTGTTTTGGTCGATGACGAGACCTCCGTAAACCGTTATTAAGTCAAACTATTGATAAATGACGTTGGCTCTGAGACCACCTCTTTCTCTCCTCATCTCTTATTTCGTTGCGATTTTATTTTGACTTGTGGATCGATGATGTCTTGTATCCGCAAGCGTCAGATTTATTGGAGTTGATAACCTTCCCGATTTCAAATCTATGGAAGATGACCATTTGAGTCATTTTCTTTACTTTGGGATCGTGATAGGCTACCTTTGATTAATCAACATTTTGTTTGCGATTAAGATGAGATCCCATTCTTTTTTGTCTGTGCGACATGATTCAATTGGAGAACGATCCTCAATATCGTTTCTCTATCTTGTCCATAGCACGAAAATTAATATGCGACCTCCTATAGTTCAACTTCCATTATAAGTCGAGCTACGATGGTTTAGCGTCACATTGTGTCCCGATTCAATTCAAAAACATTGTCAAACCATCTTTAATAAAAGAATCGGTTTCTCTTTGTATTGAATTAAAAAGAGAGGATTAAGTGTAGACTTATTTCTCTCCGAGTGTTAGGATACTCACTGTAGTGTGTGTGGTCTTGATACTCGTCTTTCAATATGAAGATGCTTGTATTCTCCACACCTTCTCTCCTAAAACCTCGGTCTCGCGCCGAGTGCATTTTTAACCCTTTTTTCTCCTAAAAACCTCGGTCCCATTACCGAGTGCATTTTCCAGTTTCTTTCAATAAGAAAATCGAGTTCTCTTTGTGTTGAACTAAAGAGAGAGGATTGAGTATAGACTTCTTCCTCTCCGAGTATCAGGATATTTACTGTAGAGTGGGTGGTCTCGATACTCGTCTTTCAATATGAAGACGCGACTTTATTCACCACCTCTCTTTTCCACAACTTCCTTCGCAACTTTCTCACCTAAAACCTCGGTCCCGCACTGAGTGCATTTTCAAACTTATTCTTACAACAAAACTTGAATGGTCGTGGAGTGGTTAGGCGTAGGCCTTCTCCTATCCCGAGTGCTGACGTTTACCGTAGGGTTCTCTGTCGCAAAAGCACTTACCATTCAAAACCAAAAACATCTTTAATAAGAGAACAAAGTTCTCTTTGCATTGAATTAAAGAGAGAGGATTGAGTGTAGACTTCTTCCTCTCCGAGTGTCAAGATACTCACCGTAGTGTGTGTGGTCTTGATACTCGTCTTTCAATACGAAGACGCTTGTATTCGACACATCTTTTATAAACAAAAACTTTGAGATAAATAATTGGGTACTACCTGCGAAGGGGTTACTACCCGAGGACCTATCTCACCCCTAAAAACAGACCTGCAAATCAAATGTGATAAGGGCCCCAATCCTTACATTAATATCATCCATAAAAACATCCACAAAAATATCATCCACAAAAACATCAACAAACCGTAGGCCGAACTACGGCTACTCTGATTCTTTACTTCTTTTAAGTAAAGATGTGTAGGCACAAGGGCCCCAATCCTTGTCGAGCATATTCCCCCCTATATTTGTAGTTCCCCGAACTACGTTGACTCTGACTTTCTCATATCTGTTGAGAATACGTATGCCTAGGACCTCGAAGTCCTACTGAATATGTTCTTTCTCTCTTCTTCCCTTGTTACCTCTCTTTCCCCTGTTTCTAACCCTTCTTTTACCCCCGTGGAACACTCTTTTATAGCATATTATTTAAGCAAATATTATCACACATCGATAAATAAATGGTTCCCATTGAGTACGATGGATGCGAGGGGTGTTAATACCTCCCCTTTGCATAACCGGCTTCCGAACCCGTTCTTGGTCGCGAGACCATCTTATCCGTTTCTTTCCTAAGGTCTTCTCGATATTTTCCTTTCCCCTCATGGGATAAATAAAGTTCGGTGGCAACTCTTCTGTCCTTCTTTTCACCTCCCCGTCGTTGCATTTTTCGAGTAGCGACATACATAAGTGGTCACGGTTGGGCCCTTAAAAAGAGTCTCCCAAAAGTTGAAAAGATCCTGATTGATATTAACATGAGAGAATTCTTAACACACCGTAGATGTTTTTAATGCACCATATAAATTTCCACAAATGCCCCTTGTTTCTAGAGATGCATCTCTGGATGCACCTCTTGCACACTCAAGTAAGGTCATTCTGTGAGGCGCCCTATAAGTTGATTTATTTTTATTTTAGAGATGCATCTCTGGAACATTTTAAGAAAAACCTTAATTATTTCCCAGTTCAGCAGAAATTTCGAAGATGCATCTCCAGAATTATGGGCAGCAATTTGAAATTTTTTGCCACCTTTGCATGTCAAATATATCTGGAGATGCATCTCCTTAAATATCTGATAAAATGACCAACTGCATGATCACACAACCCTTGTTCTCATAGTTGGTTTTCAACTAAACCCTTCACCAAAAAAACCTTCATTCTTAATCCATTTTTTACTCCAAATCTCCATTCTTTTGGTTCATCACATAATAGTGAGCAAAATAAGATATAATTTAAGGTAAATATTCTTATTTTCCCTCTACATTGCTCACATTAATCATCCTTTTTTTTATTGTGTCTGAAAATGTATATTTGGAACATGTATGAACTTGTCCGGAGATGCATCTATGTTCATTTTTGAAGTCATTCTACAACAATAGTGCTTATGTACTATTATGGTTTAATTGTTTTCATTAGATATGGTGCACCCCGATGTTTTCCTAAAACAAGTTGTTTCTCCGAATGTCCAAGGTGTTGTTGTGAAGGCGATAGATGTTGGCAACTAATTCAAAAACAAGCAAAAGTTTGAATCTCGTGATCAAATGCTTCAATTGATTCGTGTGGAGGTCTCTAAACTTGAATTTGGTGTGGTTATCCGAAGGTCCGATAATAGTTCAGATAGAAGATAGGCTTTTGTGACAATGACGTGCGAAACAAGCGGGAAATATAGAACTCCTCTCAGAATTTTAAAAGAGACGAAACCGGTATAAGAAAATGTGATTGTCCGTTTAAGGTTCGTGGTTACATATTGGCAAACAAAAATTGGAGATTTAATATGATATATGGTTTGTATAACTATGATTTGTGTTTAAAATTAGTCGGTCATCCTAGTGTCTGTCGGCTCAAGCTGGAAGAGAAAGAATGTGTTGTTGACATGACCTTGAATCTTTTTCAACCGAAAAGTATATATGCAACATTGAAACGAAAACGACCCGAAAATATATCAAATTAAAGAAAGTGTATAATATTCGGCAGCTCACTAACAATGCACTTAGGGGGATAGAACTGAGATGCAATAACTCATAAAACTGTTGGATGATAACATTTACGTGTCTAGGTACCGAACATGCGATGATGGAATTACTGTTAGAGATATGTTTTGGACTCTTCCTGATTCCATAAAAAATTTTAACACGTTTCCTACGATGCTCATACTTGATTGAAACTACAAGACCAACAAGTATAGACTTTCATTATTCGAGATGGTTGGTGTTACCTCAACTGAGAAGACATATTATGTTGGTTTTGCATTTCTTGAGTGTGAAAAAGAGGATAATTTTGCTTGGGCCTTAGAGGTGTGTCGGACACTGTTGAAGGTCCAAGGTGAAATGCCTAAAGCGATTGTTACCGACCGTGATACCACATTGATGAATTCGGTTGCAAAAGTATTTCCTTCTTCTTATGCATTACTTTGTAGGTATCATATAACAAAGAGTGTGAGAAGTCAGATTAAACTCACGGTAAGGACGAAACAAATAGAGTTCGAAGATGGAAAAATGGTGAAGGCGGGTGTGGTTGTGGAAAAAATAATGGATGCATGAAATCGTATAATAAATTCTTCCATAAAAGAACTATATGTCGATTCTGTTATGCATTTTAGGAAAGAGTGTGAAAAGTATCCCGATTTGTTGAAATGTGTTGAAAGCACAGTTCTTGACCAGGTGAAGGAGAAAATTGTTTGTGCATGGACTGATAATGTTAGACACTTGGGAAATATAACAACTAACAGAGTTGAGTATGCCCATGCTACTTTGAAAATTTGGTTGAGAAATAGTAAGAACGATTTATGTAGAGACCGGGACTCTGTGAACCACATGATTCAAAACCAGCATAATGAGATACAAACATCCTTTGGTCGGAGCATTATAATTTTGGAACACAGATTTAAAGACAACACTATATATTCTCAGTTGGTTGGTAACATTTCCCGGGCGAGTTTGAACTATATTTCTCACGAGGCTAAAGGAGCTAATAATGTAGGCTCCGATAGCGCAAAGTGTGGATGCAATTGTGAAAACTTATAGTCTCCTATGTGTTTGTGTTATTGCTAAAAAGGTGAAACTTGGTGACCCAATAAGAATGGAAAAAGTTTGCACTCATTAGAAGAGACTTAGGTTTGATGATGATGGATGCATGGATGACAGTAAATCAAATATCTCTATTTTAACTAAATGGGAAGTGATACAAGAGAGATTTTTGAAAGTCGGTCATAACACGAAACTCCACATCAAAGAACAATTGAGGAAGATTTCCTATTCAGAAACCACCAACATGAAACCGTCATCTCAACCCGTAAAAACAAAAGGTGCTCCAAATAAAATGAAGCATACACCGAATGAAAATTCGACTACACGGTTTCCTTCATATTTTGAACATGTTGACAAGGTTTTTCCTGACTCACCGACTCCAAAATCTCAAAAAAGTGTTGTCAAAGGAGCTCGCATTAGCAAACCACCTCTGGCGCCACCTCCACCAAAGATTCCATGCATTTACGAGATGCTAATTTTTATGCACAAATATATCGAGCGGATCTTCAATGTTGTGGGGCACGGTAATTGCGGTTAATGAGCCGTTTCGGTTTAACGAGCCGTTTCCCTAAAATGGATCGCTTAATAACATGCATGTATGATAGAGTGTGTGTTGACCTGACACGCTACGGTTTTTCGAAAACCTTTTTCCCACTGCACACCGCTCCACCCTGAAATTCAAATGATCGATCATGTGTATTGGATGGATTTCAAATCAAGTCATTTTGTTCAAGTTTACTTGAAACCGGGATGTCCTATACCACTTACATCACCAGAGCGGATGACTCATTCAACCATAAAAGTCGAGACTTGGCCGAATCATTTAATGGAAAAGATGCATAATTTCGAGAAATTGAACAACAATGAAAAAGAATCAAATGCACAAAAGTGCAAGGGGTACCACCTATAGATTTAGCCGGTGACATATGTTTTGATTCATTTTAATTCCTTGTTTAACTAGACAAATAATTGTATGTAATTATGTTTCAATATAAATGAAGTGTTATATATTCACCTTTTGTTCATATTTTGTCTTTATGCATTTTTTATCTTCCCCATAACAACATTTGTGTTTTTATAAATGACAAAAAAAGGTTTTGTTATAAGGTTCTGGCGTGATAGTATTTCAGGAGAAGTTCTGAAAATGCGTTTTCGGAACAAGACAATAGGATGCGGTTCCGGAGATATATCTCCAAAATTAATAGGTCAGTTAATGAGTGGTCCATATTGATTTATGGCTTCTATATTTAGGTATTATTATGTTATATGTCTCAAATGTCACAAATAAACATCTATTGTTATATCGCAAATGTCTCATTCTCCGGCTCTACACCTAGGTGAACGTTCAAGATCACCGACTTCACCTTCCTTGAAGATATCAAAGACAAAATTCACCATCTCCTACCTTACAGAGACAATCCAAAGATTATGAAGTTCGAGTACCGTTCACCGTCGATTGACAATGGAGGGAAGATTGAGTTCAGCAAATTTGAGCTCAAGCCACAAGCAGATGTTAGGGCTATGTGAAATATGTATTTCCGTTTCGAAACAAAAATCCCGTTCGAGTTGGAAGCGACGCAACAAAAATCGATCGAAGATATTCTGAAGATGGGCAAGCGTCCACCGGATATTGAAGTGTAATATTGTATTTTATGTTGAAAATCATCATTGTAATGCTTATTTTATGTTATGAATGTCAATTTCATTTTGAAAAATTACTTTTCTGTTGAATCTAATATTGATGTGTTTTCGAAAATGTAACTACGGAATTATTTCGAAAATACATCTCCGAAATAAAGTAAACCAAAAAAAAAAAGACGTAACTCATAATAATCTTTGTTAAGTGTATGTTGGAGTGCGTCTGAAGATGCATCTCCAAAAACGGAAGACATTTTTAAAAATTTACGTGATGCGGTAGAAACACTTAAGTTGCCATAAGAAACTCAAGAATAATGTGTGTGTGCAGAAAGGACATTCTTCCATGAGAAAAAGTCCAAACTTAAAATACAACAAAGCATTATAGAAAAAATATTATGGGGGCCTTAGTTTTTCTGACATTCACCATCAATATAAGGCAATCCTCCTCCTCGAGCATAAGTCTTGTATGAAATAATTTTTATCAAAAAAAATTGAACATACCAATTTGATGATTTGCTTTTAACAGGTTGAATGAATTTCAATTATCAAGAGAAGGAATAGAGATTTAAAAACTCAAGAGATTCTAAAAATAAAAGTATTCTCATTCATATGCTTTTACATTTATCAAAATAAGCTACAAATTAGCAGTAAGGTGAAATAAGATTCTATCAACTACAGCAAGGATGATAGATACAAGTAAGTACTATATGAGTAAATGAAAAATTGGGGAAAAATATTAAAAATACAAAGAATCCTTCTTGTTGGAGAAATAGTAGAAATCTATCTCTTTTGGAAGTTGAAGGATTTGATAGCAACAGCGAAAATAAATGCAAAGAGAACAGCAATACCGGCAACCACAATTGCACACTCTCCTATGAAGTCATGTTTGATACCAAAATAGTCTTCAAGGAAAAGTTTCACTTCCTTTTCGCCTTCAGAAGTCATAGGAGTAGTTATATCTCCAAATTGAGATGCAACCAATCCATAGATGGTCCATGCAACTGGACATGCCCAGTAGTACCATCTCCACCATACTGGAATGCTCTGTTATCAAAAGGTAAGAAGAACAAAAACACAATAGTTAGCATACCTATAATATAATTCATTCAAACAGTCTTTCTGAATGTTAGCACTTACAGGTCTTGGGACGACGAATCCTGAAAAGAGATTCCAAATTGCATAAAATGCAGCAGCCACAATAGAAGCAACATGATGATTTGGTGTCACTGCCACAGCCATCATACCATAGAAGGTGAAGTAGAGCAATGTGAAGTACATAAAGAATAGATACCAAAAGAATTTCTCTGCGGTCCAGTCAAATCCGATCATGGCGTAGACTATAACTCCATATACCACAGCTTGAGCAAAGACATATGGTAGCTCTACCAAAATCTGTGACGAAAAGGGAGGTGTTAATATGAGAACTCTTAGTTTGCATATTAAATTAAGTAGTAAATAAGTCAGTAGATTAAACGCTGATTACAATTCATTACCTGTGAAATTGCATAGGGTAAGGCAGAATACATTCCAGCAGCTTTTTCTCGATAAAATACAGTTCTTTCAACCGCAACCACTGGCTGCACAGAAGAAGAATTTTGTACTCCAAGGAAGAGAACGGCAGTATACATTGAACCCACAGCATTCAACAGGTCTTGTCTACTTACGCTGCAAGACACCAAAAGGTATTAGAATTTGACTACAAATAAACAGAGATTAGAAAATATAATGTTTGGTGAATAATATGAAATTGTTTTTTGATTAAAAACAGTTTGACTTACTGTTTGCCGCCGAGATCCCAAAACATTGTTCCAAACATCAAGGCTATGAATGTGGTGAAGAAAAACCTCACAGTAGTGTATGGTGGATTACGCCAATATGACCAACGTTGCTTCCATAAGCAGGCCTGGCATTGGACCAAGAACGACTGCGAGAATTGTGTAGGGAAATGAAGATCATTTGAACCAGGAGCAGGTTGGCCAAGTTCTTGTATAAGTTGTTTGTTTCTCCTGAAGAGCCATACGGAACAGTTTAAGCATGTTACAAACATGATAGGAATAGCAACTACAGTTAATAGATTCATATCCATATGCACTAGTGTACCTGTATAGATCTGAATTTTTGTACAAGTCGGTAAAATCAACACCCAAATTAAATTCTTGTGCTGTAGTTGTAACTTCCAACATCCATGTTGCTGGATTATATCCGTCTTTGATCTTACTCACCCCTTCAATACTCTGGGCAAAGAAAGTTATTTGAAAACTTTAGTAACTAATTACAATCAAAAACTGGAGACATTCACTTGAGTAAATTTTAAACTAAAGGGGGATCCTACCTCGAAATACTTGATCAAATGAACAGAATGACGACCAAGTGGTCCAACGTATATCTCTTGCCCTCCACGCTTCATAAGGAATAGCTTGAATTGCATATGAATAATATGTCAGATTCAAGTATAATCGAGAGGAAAACAACTATGAAAGGCAACTTCATTTGCCATTAGTATTTATTTGTTATCACTGTTCACTACATACCTCATCAAATGCTTCAAATATGTCAATACTAGGCTGATGGATGGTACACACGACTGTTCTTCCTGTGTCCACTGTGTTCCTTACAGTTCTCATAACAATTGCAGCAGCTCTAGCATCTAAACCAGAAGTAGGCTCATCCATGAAAATTATAGATGGATTAGCCACTAGTTCGACTGCAATAGTAAGTCTCTTGCGCTGTTCAGTTGAGAGACCACTCACGCCAGGCAAACCAACCAGGGAGTTCCTCAACGGGTTCAGCTCCACGAGGTCCATGACTTCATCGATAAACATCTGCAATCATTTGTAATGTCCTTAAAGTCAGAACAATCAACCTCAAGTAGATTAGGAGAAATGAAACCTAAAATGGCATAGTTCATATTAACTGACCTTTCTGGTCTTGGAATCAACTCCTGAAGGTAAACGAAGCCATGCTGAGTAAAGCAGGGACTCATAAACTGTTACATGAGGTGAATGGATATCATTCTGCTCACAGTAGCCAGAGATTCTAGCAAATGTTTTCTGCTTTTTCGGGTAACCAGAAACCTTGATGTCTCCATCAATATGTCCACCTGTTTTCCTACCAGCCAGAACATCCATCAGAGTTGTCTTTCCGGCTCCACTTACACCCATCAAAGCTGTGAGAACACCAGGCCTGAATGCGCCACTAACACCCTTCAAAAGTACTAATCTGTCCTCTGTAACACCTTGTTCCTTCATTTCCTGTCAGATGAAATTGGAGTTAAGTTAGAAAAATTCTTTTGGTCTCACTAAACATAAGTCTAGTTAAATATCTAAATGCCGAATATATCACTTTGTGTGAATCTTACCGCTGGCATATCAACAGAGTATACAATGTCATCAAAAGTGATAGAATGTGGTTCAAATGGAAGAACCATGCCTTTCTTCTTTCCATGGCTGGACTCTGTAACAGAATCTCCTCTTCCTGAACTTTCTGAAAGACAATAGAAAAAATATTCAGGAACTAAACTATATGACAGACTAACATATGTTTGTTTCATAAGGGATATGCATATAATCAAGAAAGCTCACCTCTGCGTGGTAATTCAACTTCTTGTACGGTCCTATCATTAGAAGAATCATCTTCTGAATCATCAGGTATTGTTGCTTGAGGCTTATCAAATGGGCCTAGTACAGCGAGAGCCACACCAAACATCAAGTTGAAAAGGAACACAAATCCAGCCAATCCCGCGATGCCTATCCAGTACCAATATGCATGTGGGAAGAACCCCCGGGTATCGAGATATAGTTTTCCCAAATCATCAGTAGCCTATAGTTAAGTATATAAAATAAGTCGGGCTTTGTAAATTTCTCAATCAAAAAGTATGTGTACTAAAAAGTTGCAAGCAAACTCAAGAAATTACATTGTGCCAACTGTGTCCAAGAAATTCATTGGCCATCAAAGCATTTTGCCCATACATCAAAGGTGAGATCCAGTAACCCCAAATCCACCACTTCTTGATATCCTCTGTTACATTAGCAATAACATTCAATAAGCATCAATTAACTAAGGTTTCATTTCGTCACATGAAATAAGTTTAGCAATTTTTTTTTTTCATTTTTGGTTAAAATATAATGTGTTAGTCAATTTAACTTACTTTTTGAGAGAATGAAACCGCCCAATGCAAGAAATGTGAGAATTGCAAAGGAACCAAATGTGTTGGCAACAATCATGTTTCTACCAAGTGCTGCGATAGCTCGGAACAATCCAGAAGCCATCTGACTCAGGAAAATCACTACAAGGAACTGCTTGAACAACCTGCCCAAAATTCAAGACCGCACATCATTAGTAACATGCAAATGCAAACTAGATGCTACAAACTTAATAAAAGAAACTTCTTTTACCTCCCAACATTTGGATCAAATCCAATAACATAGTAGGTAAGAAACACCCAAAGAGAAGCTTCCATTAAAGTAATAGGAATCTTGAGAATCCACGCAGGAATAGCATATGCCCATGACGGATAAAATAGAAGGTCTCGCTGCTTGTAGAAGACAGGAAGCTTAGCGATGGTCATAGAAATCTCAGACAATCCATTAAACATAATCGTTATAAGTGTGAAAAATAAAGCACCAGCATAAACACCCGCATCATCTTGAGTATCATGGTGCATTTCAGTTCGAAAAAACAGTGTCATCGAAATTAACGCCATGATGAAAAGCTGTAAACAAGACATCAAGAAGAGATTGAAAAGTCAAAATCATAATAATCGTGAATGAATGAATAAATGAAAAAATAGTAACCTTTTACTTATTTATGATAAAAAAGCTAGATAGATTCCAAACCTGAGTTAGCTTAAAGATGTAAACAAATGAATTTCTTTTCATGAGCAAATACTCTCTTGAGAAGTTGGCCTTTAAGAGCTCCTTTTTGTTAAGACCATACTCTTTGGTGGTCAAAGCAGCTGGATGGCTTTTTGTCTTGTCAAATGGAACGGAAAGCTCCTCGGCAAGTTTCCCACCAATGTGAAATGATTGAAACGCCTCGGCGAATTGAGTAACAGTTACAAATCTGTAGGGTTGGTCTCTGCGCACCCAGTACTGTGCTTGATCCTTTTTTGAAGTTACTTCTTGAAGAAAGTCAGCAACACCTTTCCTTTCAGGACATTTGAAACCCATAGATTCAAAAAAGTCGAGAACATATTCGCGGGGGCCATGGTACACAACTTGGCCATCAGAGATTAGGATAATGTCATCAAAAAGATCATAAGTCTCAGGTGCTGGCTGGAGCAGTGATATAACTGCAGTTCCATTCATAATGTGAACATATTGCCTCAGAGAGTTCACAATCTGAAAAGTTGTGGAACTGTCAAGCCCAGTAGAAATTTCATCCATGAACAAAGCATTTGCTGGTCCAACCAACAGCTCTCCTGTAGTGACACGCTTCCTTTGCCCTCCAGAGATACCACGCAACATTTCGTCCCCCACCATGGTATCAGCACATATATCCAACCCCAAAATCTGCATATTTATACAATATAAAACTTAATACCTTCGGCTTATAAGATAATTCGACATAGAACATGGAACATACTTTACTATGGCATGGAAAAACATTGTTAATTGGGAGCAACCATTAAAAAATGCAATATCAAATCAAATTCAATACGAACTTCGGACAATGTTCATTTTGGTATACAGCCTAGTACAAAATTCATCATGCTCATGAGAGTATTACCTTCAGTACATAATCTGTGGAAATGCTCGACTCCTGACCTTCAGTTGCAATTGCCTGTAATATTAAAATAGAATTAGATATGCAAAGATCAAATAATATATTTAATGACTATATCAAGTTTGACAATAGCTTCTTTATGTATACCTTCATGTAGACATCAATATCTGGATCAGGCTTGATATTTGCTGCCTTCTCTCTTCTAGATAACTCAGATAACATGTCTGTAGATCCCAAAAATAGTAACAAATCAAGCCACATCCCAAAATAGATTTTGAAAACATTAACAAGGTGGTAAGATTAAACTGGTAAAAATTGACTAACCGTAACGTGATCCAACTCCTTGGCACCTTGCTGAGAAAGCCAAGGTTTCTCTCACAGTCATTTCTCCAATATGAACATCATGCTGGCTGATATAGGCAGCAGTTCTTTGAGGTACAAACTCATTCAGTCCATGTCCATTGTAAGTCACACTCCCAGTTAGCTGTATGTATTAAACATTGGCAGCCAAATTAGATAATTTTAAATATTAAGTTTACTTATCTTAGCTACATATGAATTGTTTGATGACGATGATACTAAAGGGTGATTTGATTTACATGAAGACTTGGATCAAGCTTTCCAGATAAGGCTAAAAGGAGCGTGGTCTTTCCTGAACCAGGAGGACCTAAGAGTAGTGTCATCCTACGAGGTTTAATAATTCCACTAACATCTTTAAGAATTGCCACATGTCTCTTTTTGCTTGGGATAATATGAAGAACATTCAATAAGCTCTGAAACAAGACCAAACAAAGAAAGAATTTTTACTTATGAGGTTCAACTGCAAAAGCTAAACAGTTACAGAACAAAGAAAGAAAAAACCTTGAATCATCAATTCTAATCAATACTTACCTCTACAACATTAGTTATGGCATTAATGAAACTAGGCAAAGCTCTACCCCCCACAAAAGCTTCAGCATCAATTTTCAAGTTCTGATATCGAACTTCAATTGTTGGAATATCAAGTCCAACTCTATAATAATAAGAAAAAAATCACAAAACATGATAAGTTATGACAGAAGCTAGATTAGAACAAAAGAAGGCAACGAAGGAGGATTAGTTAAGTTACCTATCAACTCTTTCCTTGACCTTCAAGAGAAACCTTTCGTTATCCTCTTCAGCAACCTTAACCAGCCTCTCCAAAAGCTTCTGTTTCTCTTGAAATCCAATATCAGTAACATCAACTTCATTAGCAACTCCATGAGAAGCAGTTAAGAGACCTTTCCTCAAACGGTTGTAAGTAGGTAGTTTTTCAAGTGCAGCCCATTTAAGAGCTTCTTCATCATCTTCTTCACGAGATGATTTAGAGAAAACCTCAACGCCACTGTTTCTCCATACTGTTGAACTTCGAGCTCGTAAACTGTTGGTTGCTCTGTATATATCCCCTTCCATTCAACACAAGCTTGTGTTTCTTCTAAAGCAAGAAAATAAAGCAAGTGTATAACAACAACACAGTGAAAGAATCAAAGAATGGTGAAGTGGAAAAATGAGAGAGAAAATTTGTGGTGATGAATATAGAATCAGAAAACATGTTTATATGTTTGATTGGAAAGAACAGGCGGCGTTATGGAGTCAAAGAATGAATTGTTTAGTAGTGAATTGTCTAAAAGGATAACGAGGTCAAACAAAGAAGGAGGACATTTCCTTCTTGCTGTTAAGGTGCAACTAGAAGCGGGACCCATATACCTTCTTCAAGAATTCAAATCTAGCGTGAGCATCACTGATTTTATTCAACTCCTCCACCGCCTCTCATGGATCAGCTCTCAAATACTCTACCGTCATCTCGAGTACCTCGTATTTGGTCATCTTTTCATTATTTAAGAATCTCCCCCTGATCGAAAGATGTAGCAAACACGAGACATTGTCGAGTGTGATAGACATCTCACCATACGAGAG
This sequence comes from Lathyrus sativus, assembly GCA_963859935.3. Lineage (NCBI taxonomy): Eukaryota > Viridiplantae > Streptophyta > Magnoliopsida > Fabales > Fabaceae > Lathyrus > Lathyrus sativus. Next base: position 877,066,977 of record OZ012735.1, read on the forward strand.
ATGAAACGACGAGGTCACCGAGTACTATCTCTTCTCGAATACATTAAGCATCCCGTGGTTAACCGTAATGTAATTAGTCATGCACAAGTCCTTCAAGCCAGATAAGAACAAAACTGATTGAAACCAATCCTCAGTCGGCTGAGGCAAGGCAGCAATGTTCCTTCTGTGGTTAAGAAACTTTTGTGGATCACACTCGTAATCGATGTTAGAAATTTGTCAATTAAAATTAACATAAAAAATAATAAATTCAACTAATGCTACCTCTCCGTCCCAGATATGTATGGTAGTATGGTCTGGATACAGAGGTAATAACAACAAATCAACTGGACCTCCTCCAAATGCCTCAGCCTCAGTATCCGCAGCAGCCTCAGTATCCGCAGCAGCCTCACCCTCCAGAGGCGGCACTGAATCAGTAACATTAGAAGTAGGAAGTGGGACTGAAGCAGCAACATCTACCGTAGGAGGTGGCAGTGACGAAACCTGACGCCTACGGGAGGATGGATGGAATGATGCATCGGATGGTGGATCCTGTCTTCATCGGGAAGAAGATGGAGTAGCAGGAGGAGAAACACGAGCCCTAAAAGTAGATGGTTCTACCTGATCAGAGTGATTAGGAGTCTCCGGAACCAGTTGGCTCTTCTCTCGCCGCACTGATTTGTGCTGAGCAACCCTCCCGTGTCTCACTTTGTCTTGTCTATCAGTGATTATATATATGTAAGTTAAAGTAAGGCAGACCATTAGTCCAGACAAACAACACAAGCAAAAAAAATTGATACTGTAGAAAATTCCAAAGATGCATCTCCGGAAGCTGGGAAACTAAAACGTTCAGAAATTCCGGAGATGCATATCTGGAATTTTCAAGAATTCAGAAGTTGCCTCAATGGTGTTAATGTACCCTATAGAATCTCAAAAAAAAATTGTTTTGACCATCATTTTCAACCAACAAACATTTAATACACTATGTCTAAACTATTTTAAATGTTATTCCTACTCATTTTTAACTCTAATCATTGGTTTCTACTCATTTGCACAAAAACTGAAATTTTTATCAAAAAATCAAAAATCTTACAAGAAATTGATGTTATAGATGTTGTTTCTAATGTTAGAGATGATCATTGAAGTTCCGTTAAGCCTTGGTGATTGAGTTTTGAGCTGGTGCAGAGGAAATTTTGAGAGAACTTGAAGAATGGTTTTGAGAAAAATGAGTAATGAGGAAGAAGAAGGGTCTGTCACGATTTACCTTCCAAAATATGATCTCCGAAATATTTTATCGTTAGCTGACTTTTTGGTACATCCGAAGATACATCTCTAAAATCTGCGGACATTTATCTATTTTTGCGTGGTACGTAAGAAGCCTATGGGATGCACTAAGAAATCATCAAAATAATTAGCAAGTGAAAAGCTACAAAATAGCCCACTAAGGAAGACTTACACAAGCGAAACTACTCTCTCAGTTTTAAAATGATTGTCATTTTAGCAAATAAATTTTGTTTCAAAATGACTGTCAGTTAGCTCACAAATTCGACGCCTCATATATATATATATATATATATATATATATATATATATATATATATATATATATATATATATATATATATATATATATATATATATATATATATATATATATATATATATATATATATATATATATATATATATATATATATATATATATATATATTAAAATATTTAAATAAAAAAGTCTTTGAGAGGTAAAAAGGTTTCGAGCTTTGAGACTTTCGATTGGGAAGTCAAATGTCGTGGGACTTAGAGAAAATTCTGAACCTTAAAGAAAGTAGCCTTCGACCGAGATGCTGGCTGGAGATTAGTGAAGTTTTTGAAATTCAAATATTGGAGGGAGTAGTTATGCTTTCCTATGACTAAGAAGGACAAGTGGCGTTCGTTTGACAAAAGACTATATGCATTGTGACACTTGTCGGAAGCTGATGGCTTTAGGAGGTTATTGGTAGTTATTTTTACTATTATAAATAGGAGTTTTAGACATAGAATTCAGTGTGTTGTAATTTACTATTTGTACAAGTCATTCCCAAAATTACTCAAGGTATCTGAGTGTAGAGAAACGAGTTCAAGTAGAATGTACGTTATGTAAACACACCATCTTTACTTTCAATGAAGTTTAATTTCTGTGCTTAACTTTACAAAGTTTTCTTTTACTTTTTCTACAATCTACCCCCTTCTATGCATCTTTACTTTCTCCTTGTTCTAAGATCTTTTCTCCTTCTCCTCTAAATGTCTATGTTCTTTTCTTTTTAGTCGAACAAATACTTTTATGATTAAAGTCTTTTTACGAAAACACTGTCGAAGTGTATAACTTAGATAGATTAGTTCAAAACATAACTTTTAGCACATGTCCTAGGATCAATATGATCGATCCTGTGAGTCACCAAAGTTAGATTTGGAAGATCAGCGGTTGTTTTCCATTTTTCAAGGAAAAAAAATGGCACGCCCAGTGAGACAATGCTAAAGATTTTTGTTAGTTTTGCAAAATTCGCAAAACTGCAGTTTTATTGGTCTTTCGTAAAAAAAAGTCGCTATATGTTACTAAGAAGTGGCAAAATCGTCGCTATAGATGAAGAAAGACCAAGAAGAAAGTACATTAGGGACATGGCGACAGACACAAATCAGCCTAATAACCCTAATCCTCGAGGAGATGGTTCTAACTCTCAGCCTAGCACCATTAGTCCTCACGAAGGATTGAGAAATGACGTGGTTCGACCCTCAATACCTTCGACTGGAGAGCAAACAACTCCTCCTTCGAGATTGGAACCAATACCATCAGTGTTGGGGTCTAGGTCAACAAGCATGAAGACTTACACCCAACCAGTGTTGGAATATATTGGACCTCAAGCGTCGAATCCCCAAACTCCGCCAGGAGGAAATTCGACGTCCAGAGAGTTCGTCCCTCCAGGGTTTTCGCAACTATTAACAAGAAACCCTCCATATTGAATGCCAACAACTGTGATGCAATGTCTTTAGAATGTTCCCCCAATATTCTCAGACAATGCAATGGATTCGCCATTACAAGGATCAGGGTCTGGGGTGAACATTGGTCGAAACCCCTAAAGTTTAGGTTTGGGATATTCCACACAGGGCCCTAATCTGACCAATACTTCAGTGGCGTGTTTGAGACAGTAAATGGACGAGAGAAATTTGAAAATGGTTCAGACTTTGTCCCAGACTATGGGTGAAATATTCCAACCTTTGATCCAAAATACTACTCAAACCAACCAGCAGTTAGCAGTACAATTGACACGGCTGGATGAATTCATGGGTGTACCACCTGCTGTTAGGAATACACTCACTATGAAAAACATTCCACGACAAAACTTAGGAAACCCACCTGAGTCCAACTTAGATAATCAAGAGAGGGTCGAACTCCTCAGGCTCGAACCTCACAGAGTCGAACCACCGAGGGATCAAATACCAGTCCCAGGGGAAAGGGACCCAGGGGTAATCATAGTAAATCGAAACCAAGATGCAGAAAATGTTATCCAACAGGTTCAACGTAATAACATAGCTATCGATAACAACTTAGCGGCCATGGTCGAAAGGATAATGGCTCGAAATGGAGTGAACATTGGGTTCACTAGGCCAAATTACATGTCATCAATAGTGGATTACATTCTCCAAGCAGAATTACCTCCTAGGACGAAGGTGCCTAAATTCACTAAATTCTCGGAGGACACGACGGAATCTACTGTCGAACATGTGGCTCATTATATAATCGAAGCTAGAGAGATAGCTAATGATGAGAGCCTTAGGATAAAGTACTTTCCTAGTTCTCTCACTAAAAATGCCTTTACCTGGTTCACAACTTTACCCCCTAACTCGATTTGTAATTGGACTCAGTTGGAACGTTTGTTCCATGAACAGTTCTATATGGGGCAAACCAAGATCAGCCTAAAGGAACTGGCTAGCGTGAAACATAAGTTTTTTGAGTCAATAGAAGAGTACCTGAACAGGTTCCGATTACTCAAAGTCAGATGTTTCACTCAAGTGTCTGAACATGAGTTAGTCGAAATTGTAACACCCCCTTTCTATACCCCCAAATAATCACATAATCATTTAGTCACATATTAAAAATTTCGTCAGAGTATAATTATAAATATAGTATAAAAGAGGCGCGTCACATTACGCTTGAAATTAAAACATACAACACCTTCTCAACAAAAGATATGCAACAGTGGGGTAACTTTGCAACAGAGGAACTTAGTCCTTACACCCACATCTCAAAATTTAGAATAAAAACGGAAAATATAAATATTGATAACGTCAAACATATATATATATATATATATATATATATATATATATATATATATATATATATATATATATATATATATATATATATCATTCAGTATGATTCAACAACATAAGTCATGTTTACATAAACATTCATCAACAAGATACATATACAAATGTATCATAAAAGAATCATGTACATCCTAGCTATCCGGTGCTACATATCAGAGCCGATCGGCTAAAAGAATGAAGACACACTTCACAAAAAGACCACCAGCATACCTACTCTGCAATGCGTCATAGAGCATCATAAAACAGCAGAAGGGTGAGAAATATTATCATAACAACAATGCATATAATTATATATCTTAGCATAAAAATACACATATTCTACATTCTCACCACAATTCATTACAATGTACATCACTATATATATATATATATATATATATATATATATATATATATATATATATATATATATATATATATATATATATATATATATATATATATATATATATATATATATATATATATATATATATATATATATATATATATATATATATATATATATATATATATATATATAACCAAGCATATTCATCATGTATACTTTCACAATTCTTACCATTCAACATAAACATACACATTTATATTTATTCACCAATGCACAATTATAAAGATGATAAACGCAAATCATAGAGACCGACTCACGACTCTATGCAAATGCAATGCGGTACCGAATCAATCATCTCAAGTTCACTCAGGAGCTTATTGGAACCATCGCTCGTTATCAATGTAACTCCCCGTCGGGCCTACGATGTTCACCCATTGCTCACACCTCACATAGGCACACAATGTTTGTGGATTGTGTTAGAACACATATTGGTGTTTAATATATCTCTATGTTTTGATGATAACACTAATGAAATTTTGTATTAAGAAAATATATACTCTAATTTTGTTCAAGTGTTTTTGTTTCAGATATTAAATTAAATATTCTTATGGAAGCAAAAATGCATCTGAACATTACTCTACGCAAAACTCTGAAGCATCAGAAGCAAGTCATCAGAAGACTCTGAGCGCTGCCAGAAGAGACTCTGAAGCAGAAGCTGTAGAAGACTCTGAAGCAGAAGCTGCAGAAGACTCTGAAGCGTAGTTGAAGGATTTGTATGAAGAGTTTCAAGCATTGTTTCAAGAAGACTCTGAAAGCACTTTTCCCTGCAAGTACAGAGGCTCTGATATTCAAACTCTGCTCTGATTGATATTCACGCTGAAACACATTGGCTGCAAAACTCTGATAACATCAAGACTCTGATACCATCAAACTCTGATCACTTCAAAACTCTGATGTTGATAACTTTGAGAGAGAAGCTTGTTGAAGAAGATATTATTCAAATATATATCCGTTGGCATATTACAAACAACTCTTTCCTTATTCATGTATGGCACAAGAAATCAGACAAAAGGGATTTGTTTGAACATTCCTCTTCTGGGAAAGCTAAAGTCAATAGAAGACAAAAAGGCTACAGCTACTCTGCTACGCACAATCTTCAAGCATTGGACTTTCTGCTCTATAAAAGGATGTCTTTAACAACATTTCAAAGTTGACGAATTATTGAGAAATCAAATTGAAAACTACTCCCAAGCTCTCATACAATATATTTCATAAGCTGAATAATGTTTATTCGTTCTTAATCTAAGTGTAAAAATTACAGTTGTGATATAGCTTTTTAGAAGCATCTTAAACACTTGTTAGTTTACATTTATTTGTAAAAGGTTCCTTAAGAAGATCAAGTTGTGGTCAGGATTTCTTGAGAAGACTAAGACAGTTGTTCTTAGTGGTTGACACTGTAATCTGTTTGAATATAGTGGATTAAGTCCTTGTTGAGAAAGGCAAATCACCTTGGAAGGGTGGACTGGATTAGTTGAGTTCAACGAACCAGGATAAAAATACTGTGTTGTTTTTATTGCCATATTTATTTCAAAACCCTTATTCAACCCCCATTTTAAGTGTTTTTCCCACCTTCAGTTGGTATCAGAGCTCCGACTCTGTTGTGCTACCACTTAATCGTGAAAGAGAAAAAATCCAGTGGGAAAAATCTTGATATATTTTGGTTGATACATTATGGATGAAGCTTCAACATCCAACAACAGATATGAGGACAGAGATAGAATCAGCACTAAACCTCCCATGTTTGATGGTGAGAAGTTTGACTACTGGAAAGATAGAATTGAAAGCTTCTTTCTAGGATATGATGCTGACCTTTGGGATTTAGTCATTGATGGTTATGTTCACCCCACTGATGGGGATGTCAAAAAGATTGACAGAAAGTCAATGACTGAAGCTCAGAAGAAAGAATTCAGGAATCATTATAAAGCAAGAACCATTCAACTAAATGCTATATCTCATACTGAGTATGAGAAAATTACTAACAGAGAAACAACATTTGGTATGTTTGAATCCTTAAAGATGACTCATGAAGGGAACTCTCAAGTAAAGGAGACCGAGGCTCTGGCGCTGATCCAGAAATATGAAGCCTTCAAAATGGAGGAATTTGAATCTGTAGAAGCTATGTTCTCTAGATTTCAGATTCTCACAGCTGGCTTGAAAGTTCTAGACAAGGTGTAATACCCCAAATTTTACCCTTACATTTAGTCAGTCATTTCGCATAGCATTTCATTTTTGCATCCATTAATCGCTAACCAATCATTGAGCGCGATTTATTTTGCAGGAATTACCCTTAGGGGCGTTTTGGTCAGTTTGAAGCATAATTCGTAATTTTGGGCCCAATGAGGTTTTATTCCTGAGGCATTTATTTACGTGGGTTTGATTATGTTAAGATATCAATTTGGGTTGGAAAATCTGATCTGTGGAACAGGGTTTTAACAAGAAATCATTCTGCTATCTTCCAGTTCATTTTAGAGGGAAAACAGTGAAAACTTCGACTGATTAATGGAACTTATTCATGTTGAAGGTATTAAGCTTATTATGCAAGATTGGATCGAATTAATTCAGGGATATTTGACTGGTGAGGTTTAATCGGATGTTGAGGTGTTTGCGAATTAAATCATGGAAAAGAAGTTGGGAAATGATTTTAATAGAATATGTGAATTTTATTCATAATATTTTATTATTATTATTACGATTTGTAAAGTGAATTTGGATAGAAATTTGAAGTTTATTCATAATATTTTATCATGATCTACAAAGAGGAAATAATTTGGATAAAGAATGTTATTGAATTTATTCATAATATTTTTTATTACAAGTTACAAAAGAGAAAATCAAAATTGTATATCCTAAAAATCCTAAGTCCTAAACATCCATTGGTGTCTTCATGATGTTCATCCCTTGGACATTTCTCCATGCTCCTCCGATTAACCTGCACGAAGAGAAACAAAACAAAACAAAATGCAGGAATGGGTTAGAAATTGTTTTTGACACTCTCAGAACAGCGTCATCATCGAGTGCCGGGAGTGGCACAACCGAAGCTGCGTCCTACCCCCGTTACCGACCCGCGCCGCTGGCGTCAGATCAAGTGGTCATCTGTTCTTATCATGCGGGACATCCGAGAGATAGAAGTGATAAAAGAAGCGGGACTGATTCGCTTTTGCCGCAATTGGATTTCCAAACTGATACAAAGGTAAATTTGGACTCAGACCCGGATGCCGGCAGGTCTGAATCACTTTTGTTTTCGAAAGTTTCCAACACCTGAAATTCCACAACAGCATCAGTACAAAATTGATAACAGTTCATAAGCTGCAGCCACTGGTAATTGGAAATTCAAACTAAAAGTGCACAACCAAAACTGCATCCAGTCTGAACCACATAAGTGAGTTCATGAACACCAAGTTCAAACAGAACGGAAAATATGAAATGCAAACCAAAACTGCATCAAACACTGTATCAAAGTTCAGGAGCATCAGTTAAAGGCGAGTTTCAATTTGATATCACAGCCAAAATACCTCAGAAGGTAGCCCGTTCGCAATTCAAACCAGGTCGAATTGCAAGTCACAAAAAACGTGAATAACCACACTGAATCGCATCAGACAACAACACAAATCACAACACAAATCATACCAGTCAAGCGAGGCGCATGAAAAGGACAAGGGCTCAGTCAGAGCATCATTGCCCTAAGAATCAAGAAATAGAGTTCAAACTTCGCAGTTGGATACAAGCAGCGGACCTGATGTTAAAGTAGATGATCAAACCGTAGTTGGACCTATATCAGAAAAAAGACAAATCAGATTATCACAAGGCAACTCAAATGGAAGTGTAACAAATGCACATCTGATAAACCACAAAGCAGAACCCGCATATCAGAAAGTGAAACAAGTTCACAAAACCATATCAGTTCATAAGCCCAGAAACCCTGTTCAGAAACCAAATTCACACAAGCAAAGAACCCAGCAGAGATTATCAAAGGCAACAGCAGTATCATAGGCTCAGAACATCATCATCATCGCCGTATACCCTCTTCTCGGCAGCGTTTGACTCGACCAAAGCCGTAGTACCAGCTCTCTCTGAAAGAAGAAGAGGAAAAGAATCCATATCTGCAACAAAACCAGAAACCTACATCAGAAGAACCAATTGGAAACCAGTTAACAACAATCCACATCTGTGAAACCAAAACAAATCCAATACGGTTTATCAAATAGATTGCCATAGCCAAATCAAAATCCATGTTTGAAAAGGAAAGAATCCAAATCAGTTTCAAAGAAGATATCCAATTAAGTTTGGTCCCAAAACGGATTAAAGCAAGCCCGTTTCTGAAAGCAAATCGAGGCAAATCCAACTGTGTCAAGTAAATCCCGTTCGAAAGCCAATCTAGTGGATCACAATGGGAAGCAAAGATTTAGAAAGATTCAAACAAAGTCAGAAAAGGAAACAAAATTCAATCAGTGTATCAGAAAAATGATCAAGCAAAAATCAATCCAAAACGGGTTCAGTCAAAGGATCTCAATCAGAATATCATGTCATTTTCTGCAAAACGCTTCCGAAAACGGAAGGTTTTGAGATCAAATCAAAAGGGTAAATAATATCAGAAAAATTAAATCCCAAGGCCCATTCAACAAAGAGATGAAGGGTATATAATAAGAACAAGTTCACCTGTGTAAAACCCTAGGAAGAGGATCCAGAGACCACAACGGCGGAGAACATCAAAGCGACGAAACGAGCAAGATCGCGAACAAACCCCAGCGGTCGCGAAAGCGAAGAGGATTCACCGGCGCCGTTTAAAGTTCGACGAGCAAATACCTTCCTCTGAAGCTCAGAACACCGTCATCATCGCCTCCCCTCGATACCGATTGCGAACGAAAAACGTAAGCAAAGAACATAGTGTTGTCACTTTTAACATGGTTCGTTTTGATTTCAGAAAATTCAACATGCAATGAGAAACGAAGGACGAAGAGAAGCGCCGCAAGGAAGAAGAAGAGGGCTCGAAGAATTGCGCCGTGAAGAATAATAGGGTTCACAAACCCTAATTTTGTTCCTTTGTGATTTACCATCCGGGTTGGGTCCGGGAGTGATGACCGGCCCAACCCTTTTTCTTTTTTTTTTCTTTTTTTTCTTTTTATGATTAGGTAATTAGACTATTATTAACCTTTTTTAAAACTAATATAAAAATTGTTTTAATAAAATGATAATTAAAAAAAAAAGCTTTTTTATAAAATAAAAAAAAAACTGTTTATAATAATAAATAAAATATTTTTGATAAATGTGTCAAAATCTTTTTTTAAAAAAAAAATATAATGATTAGGTTAAAAATAGTTTTAGGGTTTGAGTTAAATTAATATTAATTTCATTTTAATTTAAATTGAAGATTATATCACGAAATAAAACCACAAAAAGAGGCATAATTTTACTTCGCCACCATCTGACAATTCCATCCATTAACGGTGTTTGCTCGTTTTTTGCAGTTTATTACGTTTACCGTCATTTATTTCATTTTATGTCATTATAATTTTGTAACTGCTCCTCTCATGTAACCTCGCGAACCCTAATAATCGCGTTTTAATTTCTGCCTTTAACTTTCTGCGTGTATGGTTTTAATTTATGCCATTAATACTCTGTTTGCATAATTCAATTATTTCACACATTCATCAATACTCTTGTCACATTACACACATCCGAAGGTTAGGTCTAGCTTTTGGTCGCCGCGCCAATAGTCCTCAACTTCAAACCCTTACAACTACAAACCCTAATTTTCACAAATGTCTCGCCGCAGACAAGATTACAATTTTACCCCTAGCATTAGGTCAAGGAGCCGCCGCGCTCATTTTAGGGTTTCCCGCCGCGGAATCCCTAACCTAATTTAACCCTAATTACAACTTAACATTTCAACGTAGAGATTTGGAGTTTCTATACTCCACATAAGCGTGTCCTTAAGATGCGTTTATTCCCCTTGAGACCTTGACCACAGTCAAGAAGTCTCTAACCTCCCTTTTGAGGGGAACTACGATTACTCTGATTCCATTCCCGTAAGGATACGTAGGCACAAGATGCGATGTCTTGCCGAGTAAACTTAGAATTAACCCCTTAGGTCTACTTTCTCACTTTTAATCCTTTGTACATATACCTTAAGCAAATAAATAAAGCAAATAGTAAACATTTGAACGAAAGGTTCCTGTAGAGTACTACAGAAGTTTAGGGTGCTAATACCTTCCCTAAATTTAACCAACCCTCGAACCCTAGATCTTTCCCCGCGTTGTGTTTACAATGCAAAATTAGGTTTTCCCTTTTTGACCTTTTCCTTCGGATAAATCAAAAAGCGGTTGTGAACCGAATTGTGATTCAAATTAATTAATAGTTTGATATCCTATTTCCACCGCAACAGAAAATGGCGACTTCACTGGGGACCGAAAGCCTTAATTTTTTAGGGTTATCCCTAATTTGTTCATATATATGGCTACTTGTTTTGTTATTTTGCATGTATATATTTGTGCTCTGGTTTGGGACTGTTCCTTGTGTTGTGAGATAAGTCCTACGCCCGGACTAGTGACATTATTATAGGATGGGGATATATTCGATGAGGCTTATAGGGAGTGAATCCCGACCAAGCTGATTCGAGAATCACCGCTCAGTTGAGACCTTTTCGAAAATAGTTCGGTTGAACGAGTAATCGTGAAAACTTTTTCCATGGTCGATTGGAGTCTGTGATATTGAGGACCGTAGTACCTTTACACCACCTTGGCCTTATTTAGGACGTAGTGCGGGAGCTATGTGGGAGTAATCCTACAACGGTTGCTACGCGATACTACACTCAAAAGAGGTTCTCTTGAGAATATTATTAACCCCCGAGTCAGTCGGAAGGTTGATAATATCCGAAAGATGGGCTGATGACTTTGGGCACTTTTTAGAACCTTGTTCTGCAGGTACAACTAACCTATAGTACACTCCTCTTGGGGATGGGTAGACCTTAACTCCACTCATAACTTTTAACCTAGGGTTTTGTGTATTCATGTGCATGGCATCCATAAAGCATCCCATTGCATTGTATTTCATGGAATTCAAGCATCATTTATATCGCGGGATAAAATAAAAATGAAAAAACAAGGAAAATTTTTTGGTACCCCACGACATTCGTAAATGTTTGAATTCCATGAAATCTTCATTCGCATTTGCATCATAGCATCATATACTTTCTTGCATTGCATGTGTCTTCCGTTTTCTCATGTTCGGTTCTCTCGCCTTCCAGTTTCGTCACCCTGAGTTCTCGGCACCAGTACAACACCAGAGCTCAAACTCGGAAGAGAATGGAGGATCAGGCAAAAGAGATTGATCGCCTTAGCAATGAACTTGAAGACCTGCGAGGGGGTATGGGGCGTATGATGGAATTGTTACATGTCATGAATGCTAAGATGGATACCCAGCCCACTGTTGTTTCCGAGATTACCGGCGTTACTGTGGACCCTCCACCGAATGTGACCGTAGCAAGGGACCCACCTTATGGTCTTGCTCCCGGTTTTGTGCCTCCTCAAGCCACTGTTCCGATTAATCATCCTGTTCAGCAAGTCGTTCCTTTATTTTCTGAAGTTTCTAGGGGGGCCCCTATCTTTGCGCCACCTGTTGTACACACCCGTGCGCAACCGTATTTCAATGAGACATGCTTTGATAATCTTGATGAGAATGTTGAAGGTTATGAGAAACATGACAAGCTTCGTGAGGAAGTAGACACTATCGTCCAGAGATTGAAAAAAGTAGAGGGCGACCATATTTTCGGGACTGCTGCAAGGGACGTATGTTTGGTCTCAGGTTTGGTTATTCCCCCGAAGTTCAAGACTCCGAACTTCGATCACTATGAAGGTGACACTTGTCCTAAGAGCCATCTGATCATGTACTATCGCAAAATGGCTGCCCATGTTGAGAATGATAAACTGATGATTCATTGTTTCCAAGACAGTTTGAAGGGTGCTTCTTCCAAATGGTACTTAACTTTGGACCAGTCTCGCATTAAGAGTTTCCAAGATTTATCTGACGCTTTCATCAAACACTATAAGTACAATATGGATTTGGCTCCTGACAGAAGACAGTTGTTGAGTATGTCACAAAAGAGTTCTGAGTCATTCAAAGAGTACGCTCAAAGGTGGAGAGAGATTGCTTCGCAAGTAGAACCTCCTTTGACCGAGAAAGAGTTAGCTGATTGGTTTGTCGACACGGTTCGTCCAGAATTTTACGAGAGAATGGTGGGAAGTGTGACTTCAAATTTCTCTGACATCGTTGTTGTGGGTGTCAAGATTGAATTGGGTATGAAAAGCGGTAAAATGACAAATACTCATGGTGTTTCAAAGGATCAGCCGAAGAAACCTTTGTACAGCTCTCAGAAGAAGAAAGAAGGGGAGACTAATGCTATATCCTCTGGTAGACGAAGAGACCAATTTCATCGATATCCGCAAGGTTATGCTCAACCTCAAGGGTACCCAATCCAGTATGCTCAACAACCCTATGTGGCAGCTGTTGCACCTTCTTTCAATCAACAGGTTCCTATGTATCAACCTATGCAACAACCTCCTGTTTATTCGCCTCCTATCAACTACCAACAGGCGCCCAACGCTCCTGCTCCTCAACAGCCAAGGAATCCAGCCCCTCGCCAGAATGTTCCGAACAAGAGAACGTATAAACCTTGTCCGCCGATTCTGATGACTTTCACCGAGCTGTATCCCTCATTAGTCAAGCAAGGTCTAATCACTACTCGAGCTTTGGGTCCACCTCCTAATCCTCTACCCGCCAATTACAACGCCGCTGCTCATTGTTTATTTCATGAGGGTGCGCCTGGTCACGATCTGGAGAACTGTTATGCTCTCAAAAATCTTGTCAGGGATTTATTGGAAAAGAAGATTTTGTCATTTGAAGATCCTCAACCGAATGTTAAGAAGAACCCTTTTCCTAACCATGAGAGTGTTAATGCCCTTAGCGCCGATTCTGAGGAAGGTTATGTCCTTGATGTTGATCAGATTAAGACTCCTCTTAAGATATTCCATGCGAAGTTGTTTGAAGCCGGTCTGGTAGATACTTCCCATGCTGCATGTGTAAGTTGTGAAGCCAGTATTAAGGGTTGTGTGTTGGTTCAGAATGATGTTCAGAGGTTCATTGACGAGGGGGTTTTACAGGTGACAGGCCAAGCCAAGAAAGATGAGGTCGCTGTGGTTGAGCCTGTCTTCCATCAGCCTGAATCAAAGGGTAAGGTACCAGTGTTTAATCTGTCAGGGGCAAGTTCTGCCAATCCTGTGTTCGATATACCAAAGTCGTATATCCCTGAGACGAATCAGCTTAAGCCTATAATTATTCGAAGACCAAGTCCGTTTCCTTTCAGTGATCCTAAAGTTGTACCTTGGAAATATGACGTGACGATGATTGACAAGGAGTCTGGGAAGATTATTCCAAATGAAGAGGTTAAGGACACTGTGACCAATATCGCGGAGGCAAGCAAGATGACTCGCAGTGGCCGTGTGTATACTCCCCGTATCAATGAGGTCCCACCTAAGGAAACCACTAATATCCCAGTGCCTGCCAAAGACAAAGGTAAGGGAGCCGTTACGAAAGATGAAGATGCTGAGTTTTTGAGGATCATCAAGAAAAGTGACTATAAAGTTATCGATCAACTTCATCAGACTCCTTCCAAGATTTCGATTTTATCTCTGTTGATGAGCTCACCCGCTCATAGGATGGCCTTGCAGAAAGTTTTGACTCAAGCACATGTGGATCAAGATATCAGCACCAGTCGGTTTGATAGTGTGATTGCCAATCTGACCGCATACAACACCCTTAGTTTCAGCAACGAAGAGTTACCAAAGGAGGGCCCAATCATAATCGTGCTTTACATATATCAGTAAAATGCCAGGAGGACAATTTAGCAAGAGTGCTAGTGGACACCGGTTCTTCTTTGAATGTTCTACCCAAGAGGGTTCTTGATAAGTTGGTTTTCAAAGAGACTGTGTTGAAACCTACTCCTTTGATTGTCAAGGCTTTCGATGGTTCTCTCCGGTCGGTAATGGGGGAGGTTGAGCTTCCTATCCTGATTGGTCCGCAAGTTTTTAATATCACATTTCAAGTCATGGACATTAATCCCAATTATAGCTGCTTACTTGGAAGGCCGTGGATTCATGCCGCTGGGGCAGTAACCTCAACGTTACATCAAAAGATGAAGTTCGTGATCGATGAAAAGTTGGTTATTATACACGGTGAGGAGGATCTAATGGTCAGTAACCTGTCTTCTTTCCGTTACATCGAGGCCGATGAGAATGCTTTGGAAATCTCCTTTCAAGCACTCGAGATCGCCAATGCTGTGCTGCTAGAAGTCGAAGAGACAATGGGCCAGGGTAATCCATCTTTTGCATCTCTGAAGAGTACCAAATCAACAATTGACAGGGGCATTCCGGAAGGTTGGGGAGAGGTAATTGATGTCAAGACCAAGACTGATCGCTTTGGGTTGGGTTACAAACCAACTCAGAATGGAGCTGCCACAACCGTCGAAGGGCGTCCGAAGGTTATCCAAGAGGTATTTGTCAGCGGAGGTTTCCAAGTCAATGCCGTCAGTGACTGTGAGGAAGATGAAGATCTGAGCAACCTGGTGTTTAAGGGTGATGCAACTTTGAACAACTGGGAGGTCGTAGAGATCCCTGTTATCTTTCCATTGTCAAAGTAATTTTAGCATTTTTCATTTACGTTTTCAAATAAAAATCCGTAGCTCTGCCCAAGGCTATAGGGTCGTTTTTGTTGGGCCACCTTTCATTTCAAAAGGATATTAATAAAGGCATTTTGTTCAAATCCACTTTGGTTCATCGGCGTTTTTTGTTTTCACCTTTAAAAAATGAAGTTGGCAACCTTTTTCAAAAATAAAACAAAAAATAGCATTTCATTTCTTATCTTACATACCTTCGAGCATTTTAATTAAGTAAGCCTTCCATCATGCAGAGACATCGCAAACCTTGTTGGATCCAATGACTTTATTGACACTCCTAACTGGGATGCACCCATCAATCAAGCTGAAGACGAGGGTGAAGAAGATTTTGAAGTACCCGCTGAACTGACAAGATTGATTGAGTACGAGTACACAGAGCTTCAACCGCATAAAGAGCAGGTGGACTTAATTAATCTTAGTACAGATGAGAACAAGAAAGAGGTCAAGATTGGTGCAATGCTTGGGACAGAGGTTAAGCAGAGGTTGATTGAGCTGTTAAAAGAATATATTGATGTGTTTGCGTGGTCGTATCAAGATATGCCTGGTCTAGACACGGATATTGTTGTTCACAAGTTGCCACTTAAGCCAGATTGTCCACCTATCAAACAAAAGCTTCGAAGAACGAGACCCGACATGGCTTTGAAAATTCGAGATGAGGTTAAAAAACAGTTAGATGCAGGTTTCTTGGCAGTTGCAAAATATCCAGATTGGGTTGCCAACATTGTGCCAGTGCCCAAGAAAGATGGTAAGGTTAGGATGTGTGTAGATTACAGGGATCTGAATAAAGCAAGTCCGAAAGACGACTTCCCTCTGCCACATATTGATACACTTGTAGACAATACAACCAGTTTTGCGTTGTTCTCATTTATGGATGGTTTCTCTGGCTATAATCAGATCAAAATGGATCCCGATGATCGAGAGAAGACTACTTTCATTACTCCTTGGGGGACCTTTTGCTACAAAGTCATGCCCTTCGGTTTGAAGAACGCAGGGGCAACTTACCAACGCGCTATGACCACTCTTTTTCATGATATGATGCACAAAGAGATCGAGGTGTATGTGGACGATATGATAGCCAAATCTCAGAGTGAAGAGGAACATCTAGACCATTTGGTGAAGTTGTTTGAACGACTCAGGAAATATCAGTTGAAATTGAATCCTGCTAAATGTACCTTCGGTGTCAGATCTGGAAAATTGCTTGGTTTTATTGTTAGCCAACGAGGGATTGAGGTAGATCCTGACAAAGTCCGAGCCATTCAAGATATGCCAGCTCCGCAAACCGAGACACAAGTTAGAGGCTTTCTGGGACGCTTGAATTATATTTCCAGGTTTATCTCTAACATGACCGCTACTTGTGAGCCGATATTCAAATTGCTTTGTAAGGGGCAGACGGTTGAGTGGAACCCTGATTGTCAGAAAGCTTTTGAGAAAATTAAGAATTATTTGCAAGATCCCCCTATTCTGATTCCTCCCGTACCTGGAAGACCGTTGTTTATGTACCTTACTGTTCTTGAGAAGTCTATGGGTTGCGTGCTTGGGCAACATGATGAGACTGGAAGAAAGGAACATGCGATTTGTTACCTGAGCAAGAAGTTTACCGATTGTGAAAACAGAT
This sequence comes from Lathyrus sativus, assembly GCA_963859935.3. Lineage (NCBI taxonomy): Eukaryota > Viridiplantae > Streptophyta > Magnoliopsida > Fabales > Fabaceae > Lathyrus > Lathyrus sativus. Next base: position 877,084,053 of record OZ012735.1, read on the forward strand.
ACTCGCCATTGGAGAAAACTTGTTGTGCGTTGGCATGGGCCGCTAGGCGCCTTCGACAATATATGGTCTGTCATACCACATTGTTGATTTCTAAAATGGATCCGATCAAGTATATTCTTGAAAAACCTGCTCAAACCGGGAGGCTAGCCCGTTGGCACATGTTGTTATCCGAATATGACATCCAGTATGTACCCCAGAAGGCAATTAAGGGTAGTATTTTATCAGATTATCTTGCAGATCAGCCAGTTGAAGATTATGAACCTCTTAAGTTTGACTTTCCCGATGAGGATATTTTGTTGATCAAGAGGGATTGTGAAGAGCCAGATCCGAGCGAAGGTCCAGAACCAGGTCTTTGGTGGAGGATGATGTTTGATGGTTCCTCGAATTTCAATGGGCATGGTATAGGCGCCGTTTTGATGAACCCAAAGGGTGGATTCACTCCGTTTACAGCCAGGTTGGACTTTGAGTGTACTAATAACGTCGCAGAGTATGAAGCGTGTATTTTTGGCCTCGAAGCAGCAATTCACCTCCGAATCAAACTTCTTAAAGTAAGTGGTGAATCAGCCTTGGTTATTTACCAGGTACAAGGCAAATGGGAAACGAAGAATGAGAAGTTAGTCCCTTACAAGGACTACATTGTCGAGCTGATTAAGTATTTCAACGAGATAGAGTTCGAGCATGTTCCTAGATCTGAGAATCACGTTGCTGATGCTTTAGCCATGTTAGCATCTATGTGGAAAGTTAAATTCGTTAATGAAGCGCCTCTTATCCATATTGAACGCAAGGTGGAGCCCGCGTACTGTCAAATGGTCGAAGAGGTTGAGGTGTGTTGTATCCCAAAATTTGCCCTACCTTTTTCTCCATCTGGCTTATGTTTCATTTCATTGCATTAGCATATCACATTGCATAAACTACCCCAATTTGTCCTACACATGTATAATTTTCATTTGTCGAAATGTGTGTGGTATGATTGAAATTCAGCGGGTTCTGACTGAAAGTTGGTTAGGAGAAAGTTTGTTCATGATCAGGTCAGGGTTTACATGATTTTGAACGGTGTGTGTTTGAGGTTCTAAGTAATCGATTTTATGCCATTTCAAATCACTTATGCACAAACCAATTCATAAGGCTTTATGGTTGAGAATTGTCAGAATCCAATACATTTCTCAGCTAGGATTTTGGACATTGAACTGAGGCTCATATTTCAAATTCTAGCTCTCTAATTTCCAAGACAAACCATGGTGCAGGAAAATTTCATAGTTTGGTCTAATTTAGTCCATACTTCAAGATTTGTTCAGGAATGGTTAAGACCAAAAGTTTGGTCCATTTTCAATCCGATTCAAATTTAATTCAAATTTGGCTCAGGTTCAAAATTCGATTTATTTTGAAAGTCAAGGGCAAAAATTAAGGTTTGACTCAAGCATGAAATATGAATTCCAAATTCAATGTGAACTTAAAAAGAGTAATTCATTACAAAAAGTCATAACTAATTTGGAGGCCCATCTCTTTAGGCCCATTGGCAATATTGATGTTTATTACAAAATTTGTAAACACACTATAGCTGGAGGTTTTTGAACATGACAGAAGGTGAAATATAATTCTGAGAATCTCTCATAAAGTTTCTCATAAAAGTCACGTGAAGCCATCTCCAAGCAGGCCCACGTCGAATGGGGATCTACCACAAACCCAGAAGCCTCACGCATCGATTTCAACCGGTTTTCACAAAGAGTTTTGAGCAGCTACCTTCACACACCAACAAAGTCGCGACGTTTCGCAATGTCGTACAGAGCCTACTAACTCGCGTATCTGCAGCATTACAAATCATGAGTAACGAAAAAGGACCTGCAAAACTACAAACAGGGAATGATGAGATGAATTTGATTCTAGAGTAATACCTACCAAGGAGCAAAATATCTCTTCCTCCAAAACCCCATGGCATTTTGGGGAGTTGAAATCAAACCTGGGAAGCCTTTTACTCACCAATACGATGCTTCCAGAGGACGCCTCCACATTTCAATGGCCACTTTGGGGCTTGGCACTGCAATTACGAAAAGCACACTGCAATGTAATGTGGGAAACAAAAGCCCTGTTTTTCTTTGCGCTCTTTATCCTGGAAAAACTGAGTCGTTGCAGTTGAATTTGGAGTTTGAAGAAGATAGTAATGTTGTTCTCTCCGTCATTGGACCTCAGAGTATTCATCTCTGCGGTTATTATCTTGCCCGTGGACACTATATCAATACTATGGATGAATCGGAATCATATGGAGAAGATATAGCTGATACTGAAACTGAGAGATCCGATCACGGTGATAAAGACGACTACGATGATAGTTTTATTGATGATGGCGGTGATACAGTTTTCCTACAATCTCCTATTTCCAATGAAGAGGAACCTTCTGATAGCGGTCGAAAAAGTACAAAAGGAGGCCGAAGAAGGCTGAGGAAGAAGTATCAGTTGGTAGAGTCAGACGGCGATGACCTTCGTGAAGAAAAGAAAATTGTCAACGACAACATGCATGCTGAATCTCGGGAAATTAATGACGAAGATAGTCTACCAATTTCATCTATCTGCAAGAATAAAGCCTCTGGAAGGGTCTTGGATCAAGAAATGGATGATAATGTTGATAAAGAAACAGTTGATGCTGGCAACAAAGATGGTCAAGAACCTGATGATAATACTATTGAAACAACGTTGAAAACTGACAATGTTGTTGTGGACAGTCAGACTCATAGCAGGGAAGCTGAACCTTCAGATCAATTGGTAGATCCCTGCCCTGTTCTGGATGTTGGGGATATTAAAAAGTCAAAAAAAGGAAAAAGAAACAAAGAGTTCCGGTAATGGCCATTCCACCGAATTAGGCAGTGCTGTGCAAGATGAGCCAAAAATGAACATGACTCAGGATCTTCTGGCAGGAAATGAACAGAATCAGCAGCAAGCTGTTAAGAAAGTTGAAACCACGGATAAAATACTACCTTCCTCACAGGTTGGTCAAGGACAGGATGAAAAACCAAAGAGAAAAAGGAAGGAACGGTCCAAGGATGAGACACTTCTTACTTCCGGTGGTGCTTCTATTAGCAATGTTATTAACCTGCCTCAGGGAAATGAACACAATAGCCAGAACACAGTTAATGGGGATGTGAAGATTTCAGACACTGTTGCATTGCCTTCCACTGAAACGGATTCTCAAAAGAAAACAAAGAAGAGAAAGAAAGAGCATTTAAACAAAGCTTCACATCCTGAAGGTGACAGTGGAAATGGTGAAGCCAACAAAGAGACAGTAAAGCATGATAGTCTGATTGATAAGTTTTCTGAAAGGAAAGAGCAACAGCCAAAGGTTACAGTTGAAAACAATGTTGACAACGATGGAAAACAATCTGAAGACAAGAAAGTTAAGAAAAAGAAGAAAAGTAAAAGTCATGGCATTGAAGTTGTAAATTATGACGTGCCTGTATCTGTTGAGCCCAGTACTGAGATGATGAAAGAGGATGGAAATCACTTGGAGGATGCAAAACCTTCCCAAGTTAGAACATTGTCAGATGGACTAGTTATTCAAGGGCTAGAGACCGGGAAAGCAAATGGGAAAATTGCTGCATTAGGGAAAAAGATCAGCATCAATTACACTGGCAAGTTGAAGGAAAATGGAGTGGTGGTTGAGTCAAATGCTGGCGAAGCTCCTTTCAAATTTCGCCTTGGTAAAGGAGAAGTTATTAAGGGTTGGGATATTGGCCTTGAAGGCATGCAAGTTGGAGACAAAGATGAAGTCTAAGAAAATCAATGACTATCTGAACAGGTTTCATGTTGCAGTTCCAAAGGCACATGAACAGAAAGGAAGCCCGCTGGATTTTCATACTTCCAGGATCATGATAAACCTGCAAAGAAATTAAATATATCAGTAAAATTGTTGTGTTACCACAGTGAAAATCATGAGTAAAAACAGACAAATTCAAAAGCTACAAACAGACAAAGATTATGCTGTTTTCAATCCCACAACTTCAGCCCTTGCTCCCATTGCAAAAAGTATCTCACTTTCTTTCCCAAAGAGGAACAGACCCAAAGTTCCCACAATTTCTCCAAGTTAAACCCTAATCTCACATCATATATATTGGTTACTGCTCATTCAGAACAAAAAAACCCTAACAGAAAAACAGCTGCTTTTTTTTCCTCACAACTCACCTCCATCACAAAGAACTGGAAAAAAAAAGGGAGATTGAAGAAGGAGCTCACCTGTGCTCTGTATCAACAATCTGGTGGTATTGCTCCTACTCTGTAAGTATTCTGTTACTCTTCCTGTCTTCATAGTTTTGGTCTGCATTGTTTGGACTGTTTTGTTTCCTGTCTTCATAGTCTTCATAATCTTGCCAGAAAACCCCCAAACTTCCACATTAAACGAGCCATTAGCCTTCCTCCAACTCATATTCAAGTAAACTTTAAATTCTCAACTCTATGAACACAACCCAACACGACCAAACAACGACCCCAAATCACTTCTCAACCTTCATCTCTCACGAACAGCATCCTCCTTCGACAAAGCTCAATCGCCTTCACCCAGAACTGACCAACAATCATCAACATTTCCTCCTCAAATAATCCCTCCATTAATCACCTCCGAAATCCCTCAACACAACCGTCACTGCAACCAACTCAAACTCCATGATTCAACCCGTTGAAACACCCATTTTTTTTATCTGAAATCCCTTTGAACCCTAACTCAGCCACTTAACTCTTCAAACAAAACAATCACCAACCATAACTCTCAAATATGAAAATCTTCAACAAAATCATTTCAACATAAACCCAACCAACCTTCATCACCTAACAAACCGCTTCATTTCGCTTGCCATCGTCGTGAAATTTCCACCACCCTTGACCGCACCAAACCATACAACTGAAATCGGAAGGTATGATGTGCTATGAAGCATGCGAGAAGAGATAGAACTGAGCCGCACGGAGGTTGGGTATTCATCGTGTTGTTTCTCGTTTTGACCGCTTGCGATTGTTGTGGTCTCCTCACTCCTCGTATGAGCTTCGTTTCTTGTTTGTTTTCACAGTAAAAAAATGTTTTTTTTTAAAAGAAACTATTTTGTGATGCAGAGCCATGGGTCGGGGCTTTCGGCCCATTTTTTCCCTTTTGTTGCCTTTTGAAATGCCGTATTGTTGCAAGAGGTGATGGGCCTATGGCCCATATGATCCTCATTCTTCTCTTCCCCCCCCCCCCCCCTTTTCATCAAATCACCCCCTTCTGTTTTTTTATGTAAATTATTTTTAGTTTAGAGTTTTGTAAATATATTTTGGTCAAATATATGTTATTTTTAATTTCTATTGTATTCCATAGAATTGTTTTGTATATATATACTTTTTCTTATATTTAATTTTCTTTTTAAAATTTCTATTATATATTTTCTTCAGAATTCCACATATACACATATTTTAATTCTTATTTTCTTTTAGAATTTCTATTGTTATTTTAGTTCATACTCTTTAGAAGTTAATCTCATTTTTCATGTGTTATTGGGCACTCTTGCTCGTTTAGGTCGATGACGAGACCTCCGTAATTCATTACCAGTCAAATTATTGATAAGTAATGTTGGATCTGAGACCACCTCTTTTCTCTCTTCATTACTTGTCCCGACTCGATTCAAAAACTTTGTCAAACCATCTTCAAAATCCAATTATCTTTGTATTGAATTAAAAAGAGGGGATTAAGTGTAGACTTTCTTCCTCTCCGAGTGTTGGGATGCCCACTGTAGTGAGGGTGGTTTCGACACTCGTCTTTCAATACGAAGACGCTTCCCATCCATTTTCAAATCTCATCTCCTTAAAATCATATTCTTTGTATTGAATTAAAAATAGAGGATTGGGTGTAGACCTCCTCTTCTTCGAGCGTTGGGATGCCCACTGTAGTGAGGGTGGTTTCGACGCTCGTCTTTCAATATGAAGACGTTTTCAACCCCTTCTCTCCTTAAACCTCGGTCTTGTACCGTGTCCATTTTCACAATCATCTTTGAAATCAATTTCTCTTCGTATTGAATTAAAAAAGAGTGGATTGGGTGTAGACCTCTTCTTCTCCGAGCGTTGGGATGCCCACTGTAGTGAGGGTGGTCTCGATACTCGTCTTTCAATACGAAGATGCGACTTTGTCCACCACCTCTCACTTTCACAACTTCATCCCGCAACCCTTGTCACCTAAAAACCTCGGTCCCGCACCGAGTGCATTTCAATTTATTTTCACAACAAAAACTTGAATGGTCGTGGAGTGGTTAGGCATAGGCCTTCTCCTATCCCGAGTGCTGACGTTTACCGTAGGGTTCTCTGTCGCAAAGCACTTACCATTCAAAACCAAAAACATCTTTAATAAGAGAACGAAGTTCTCTTTGCATTGAATTAAAGAGAGAGGATTGGGTGTAGACCTCTTCTTCTTCGAGTGTTGGGATGCCCACTGTAGTGAGGGTAGTTTCGACGCTCGTCTTTCAATACAAAGACGCCTAGTTCGCCACACCTTTTTATAACAAAAACTTTGAGATAACGAATTGGGTACTACCCGTAGGGGTTACTATCCGAGGACCTGTCTCGCCCCCCTAAAACCAATCCAATCAATCAAACGTGACTCCTTGCCTCGCGTGGCGAAAACTAATCAATCTTTCAAAAAGGATATGTTACGTCCGTTCTACCGCAAACAGGTAATGCCTCAGTCTCCAACGAGCGAGCAGCAAAACACCTAACTGCTAGAATGCGCACGATAACATCATCCATAAAAAACATCAACACCCCGTTAGCACGAACTACGTTTGCTCTGATTTCTCATACCAGATGAGAATACGTAGGCACAAGACGGCGATGTCTTGGCGAGCACATTCCCCCCATATATGTAGTTCCCCGAACTACGTCGACTCTGACTTTCTCACATCTATTGAGAATACGTAGGCATAGGACTGCGAAGTCCTATCGAGTCTGTTCTTTCTCTTTTTCCCCGTTCTCTCTTTCCTCCTAACTTTCTTGTTTATAACCCTTCTTTTACCCAGTGGAACACTTCTTATAGCATAATGTTTAAGCAAATATATTCACACATCGACAAACAAAAGGTTCCCATCGAGTACGATGGATGCGAGGGGTGCTAATACCTTCCCTTCGCATAACCGGCTTCCGAACCTGTTCTTTATTGCGAGACCATCTTATCCATTCTTTTCTTAAGGTTTTCTCGATATTTTCCTTTCCCCTCATGGGATAAATAAAGTTCGGTGGCGACTCTTCTGTCCTTTCTTTTCGCCTCCCCGTCGTTGCACGATGCATTTTTTCGAGTAGCGACAAGGTGGATGGAAGGCCTTGGTTTCATGACATCAAGAACTATCTAGCCAAGCAAGAGTATCCCGATGGTGCTACCGGTCTGGACAAGAAAACGTTGAAAAGACTGGCTTCAAAATTCTTTATCAGTAATGGTGTGTTATACAAAAGAAATCACGACATGGTTTTGCTCAGATGTGTTGATAAACGGGAAGCGGACATGTTACTGTAAGAGATTCACGAGGGGACCTTCGGAACTCATGCTAATGGTTATGCTATGTCCAAGAAGATGCTAAGGGCTGGATATTATTGGTTGACTATGGAAGCTGACTGCATCCAATACGCCAGGAAATGCCATAAGTGCCAAATTTACGCTGATAAAATACATGTACCTCCATCGCCGTTGAATGTTTTGTCGTCACCATGGCCGTTCTCAATGTGGGGCATTGACATGATTGGGGCAATCGAGCCGAAGGCTTCTAATGGTCATCGTTTTATCCTTGTTGCTATTGATTATTTCACCAAGTGGGTAGAGGCTGCCTCTTACACCAACGTGACTAAGCAAGTGGTTGCCCGCTTCATCAGGAAAGAAATTATCTGCCGTTATGGAGTTCCAAGTCGGATAATAACTGACAATGGCACCAATCTGAATAACAAGACTATGAAAGAGCTGTGTGACAGTTTCAAGATCACGCATCACAATTCTTCTCCGTACCGTCCTAAGATGAATGGGGCCGTTGAAGCTGCGAATAAGAATATCAAGAAAATCCTGCAAAAGATGGTCGTGACTTACAAAGATTGGCATGAGATGTTACCGTTTGCTTTGCATGGATACAGGACCTCAGTGCGAACTTCGACAGGGGCAACACCTTTCTCATTGGTGTATGGAATGGACGCTGTACTCCCCATTGAAGTAGAGATACCTTCTTTAAGGGTGTTGATGGAAGCTGAACTTGAGGAAGCTGAGTGGGTTCAAGACAGACTGGATCAGTTGAATCTCATTGACGAGAAGCGCATGACAGCTATGTGCCATGGGCAATTATATCAGAAACGGATGAAAAGAGCGTTTGATAAGAAGATTCGTATCCGTGAGTTCCGTCAAGGAGAGCTCGTACTCAAAAAGATCTTGCCAGTGCATAAAGATATGCGTGGAAAGTGGATGCCCAATTATGAAGGCCCATTTGTTGTAAAGACCGTTTTCTCCGGAGGGTCTCTGATACTTACAACAATGGATGGAGAAGAGCTAGCACATCCCGTGAATTCTGATGCAGTCCGAAAATATTATGCCTAAAAACCCGCTAGGTCGAAAACCTGCAAAAGGCGACTTAGGCAAAAGTAAGGGTTGGAAAAAAGAAATAATAATAAAAAGCTCGCTAAGTTGAAAACCCGAAAGGGCGACTTAGGCAAAAAGGAGCGTCCCGGTGGATTGAAAACCCGAAAGGGCGGTCCAGGCAAAAGTTAGGGACAAAGGCATTTCATTGCATCAGAAAACACCGATCCTTGCAAACACACTTTCCACATGAGAGCCATTTTTCAGTTCTTTCATCCTCGTCCAAAGCAAGATTCTGGTTTAGTCTTAGCTATTAGTGTCAGTAGGTGTCGTTGGATTCAATGTAACCTTTTCCCATATTGCCAATTTCAAAACATAATCATCTGTGGAGCTATGCCTTTAGCAAGCTTTCACCCTTTAATAAAAGATACCATTTTGTTACTTACATGCCTTGGTGCATTACTCTTGTTTTCTATTGTTATGCAAAATGCATTTATTCTTAAAATTTTGAAAATGAAAGGTGCATTGAAATTTTTAAAACTGTTCTTCGAAAACACGATCGAAATATAAGAAATTACTTTGACTAGTGGAAATTTCGGAACGATCGCTTCACTCCTCGAAAATCTCATTGTTGCAGAAACACTTTTAAATCATCGCCCTGACACAGTCCCCAGCGAGACTATAAGCTGACAACCTTTTCTTGGGTAACTCGAAAGTGTCCCTCAAGTTTTCTTCTCCCCATGTGAAGACCTGATACTGTGCACCCAAACAGATTACCTTCTCCCCAGAGAATTCAGAACTTTTGAAACCAGATTTGGTTCTACCATTGATCTTTTTTTTTCTTACCCATGATTGACGTATTGGTTGCAGAGAACGCAGGGTATCTCCGTCGAGATGTTTATTTCATCTCTCGTCCCGTCTCTAGTCTGTTTCATCAGCATACGCAGGGGCATAAACATGATATGTCTATTTCATATATTCATCTCACATACTCATTGCATATTCATTCCATTATATCCTGCATGATTAACTACATAGATATTAACATACATTCATATTAACATATGCAGTAACATATGCGTCAGCATTCACAGGTTCATTGTGTCGCGCCATCATTGGTTGTTACCGCCGAGTAACTGGGTTGGTCCATTCTCTCCAAATAGATTGTCAGCCCTAAGCATGAAATACATATGTGTTTCCAGTTTCCCCACAGAGCTCGATCCTCGTGGATGACGGTTACTTCAGCTATCTTTCCTCGCCAGGATAAGATATCTACCCTTCGAGTTCATTCCCTCGATGGAGTCTTGATTACCAGTTTTCTTTCTAGCTCGATCCTAGATTGAATCTCGGTCTTGTCGGTCGTCAAGCCCAACCGGACGTGCATTTATTTTGCACCATCTAAAGATTTTCACCATACCATGACGGATACGCGACTGTTCTCGCCCGAGAAGGTTATCACTGTACCCGGACGTGCATTTATTTTGCACTATCTTTCAACCACAATCCTTTACAGATACACGCCAGTTCACGCCTGGAAAACAATCCTACATCTTACAGCATCGGTATGCAACATTTCCCACCTAAGAAGCTGATCCTATCTTCGTTATGACTCGCAGCAAATGGCCATCTCCATTGAGCAGTTGGGCTTCCATTTTCCCTGTCGTCTTGAGGTATAGGGAGGTTTTGAACCTTTTCATATTCAGGAGAGCACGATCTTGAAGTACGGGGAGGTTTGAGCGGAATCATATTCAGGAGAGCACGATCTTGAATTATGAAGAAGTTCATTTACCCTTTAGTAAAAGAAGGAGCGGAATCATATTCAGGAGAGCACGATCTTGAATTATGAAGAAGTTCATTTACCCTTTAGTAAAAGAAGGAGCGTAATCATATTCAGGAGAGCACAGATCTTGAAGTATGAGGAAGTTCAGTTTATCCTTTTCATATTCAGGAGAGCACGATCTTGAAGTATGAAGAAGTTCATTTACCCTTTAGTAAGAAGAAAAATCAGAATCGTATTCCAGGCGCCGACCTTAAATATGAGAAGATTTATATATCAGATAAGCAGCAGCCTCTTTATTTGAGTGCTTATCCATTTTGGCATGTAAGTCCCTTCCAACGATAAGTGACAGTTCTCCCTCGAGAAGCTTATCAGGGCATTTCCACTTAAAGTCCATTTATTTTGGCATACAGTCGGTTCGATCCTGTCACGAAGGATAGGTTACAGAAGCTTGGATGTTATTCTTTGCTCAATGCTCCAGCATTCCGTGATCGATCTTGCAATCGTACTTGATCCCTGTGCATTTCCTGAAAAGTCCGTTCGATCCTGTCACGAAGGATAGGTTACAGAAGCTTGGATGTTATTCTTTGCTCAATGCTCCAGCATTCCGTGATCGATCTTGCAATCGTACTTGATCCAGTTTTACTTTTAGATTCCCAGTGGAGGCCGTCTCACAGGTGCCATCTCCATTTGAGAATCTCGTTCCCGTTCTAAAAGGACAATTGGTCGTGTTCGCACCAGTTGACCATCATTTTTGGAATTCCCCAGTGTTGTGCTGTCGTCCCAGCGCGTCGTTTTCCCCAGTGTGCTCTTCTCGTAGCGTCCGTCCCTGTGTCGTCGCATTCGTCAGCATTTTCGCAATTCATCATTCCATCATACGCATCATGTTATCTGCATTAATTTGTTCTCGCTTTGTCTATAGCATTGCATATCGCCGCATATAAGGGCAAAATTTTCGGTTATCTATATTTAAATCTCTCCACCACGATTCCTCGAGTCTCTGTCACTCAAATCGTCTGGTGTAGCCATTTAAATAGGGGCAACTGTAATACCCCAAATTTTACCCTTACATTTAGTCAGTCATTTCGCATAGCATTTCATTTTTGCATCCATTAATCGCTAACCAATCATTGAGCGCGATTTATTTCGCAGGAATTACCCCTAGGGGCGTTTTGGTCAGTTTGAAGCATAATTCATAATTTTGGGCCCAATGAGGTTTTATTCCTGAGGCATTTATTTACGTGGGTTTGATTATGTTAAGATATCAATTTGGGTTGGAAAATCTGATCTGTGGAACAGGGTTTTAACAAGAAATCATTCTGCTATCTTCCAGTTCATTTTAGAGGGAAAACAGTGAAAACTTCGACTGATTAATGGAACTTATTCATGTTGAAGGTATTAAGCTTATTATGCAAGATTGGATCGAATTAATTCAGGGATATTTGACTGGTGAGGTTTAATCGGATGTTGAGGTGTTTGCGAATTAAATCATGGAAAAGAAGTTGGGAAATGATTTTAATAGAATATGTGAATTTTATTCATAATATTTTATTATTATTATTATTACAATTTGTAAAGTGAATTTGGATAGAAATTTGAAGTTTATTCATAATATTTTATCATGATCTACAAAGAGGAAATAATTTGGATAAAGAATGTTATTGAATTTATTCATAATATTTTTTATTACAAGTTACAAAAGAGAAAATCAAAATTGTATATCCTAAAAATCCTAAGTCCTAAACATCCATTGGTGTCTTCATGATGTTCATCCCTTGGACATTTCTCCATGCTCCTCCGATTAACCTGCACGAAGAGAAACAAAACAAAACAGAATGCAGGAATGGGTTAGAAATTGTTTTTGACACTCTCAAAACAGCGTCATCATCGAGTGTCGGGAGTGGCACAACCGAAGCTGCGTCCTACCCCCGTTACCGACCCGCGCCGCTGGCGTCAGATCAAGTGGTCATCTGTTCTTATCATGCGGGACATCCGAGAGATAGAAGTGATAAAAGAAGCGGGACTGATTCGCTTTTGCCGCAATTGGATTTCCAAACTGATACAAAGGTAAATTTGGACTCAGACCCGGATGCCGGCAGGTCTGAATCACTTTTGTTTTCGAAAGTTTCCAACACCTGAAATTCCACAACAGCATCAGTACAAAATTGATAACAGTTCATAAGCTGCAGCCACTGGTAATTGGAAATTCAAACTAAAAGTGCACAACCAAAACTGCATCCAGTCTGAACCACATAAGTGAGTTCATGAACACCAAGTTCAAACAGAACGGAAAATATGAAATGCAAACCAAAACTGCATCAAACTGCATCAAACACTGTATCAAAGTTCAGGAGCATCAGTTAAAGGCGAGTTTCAATTTGATATCACAACTAAAATACCTCAGAAGGTAGCCCGTTCGCAATTCAAACCAGGACGAATTGCAAGTCACAAAAAACGTGAATAACCACACCGAATCGCATCAGACAATAGCACAAATCATACCAGTCAAGCGAGGCGCATGAAAAGGACAAGGGCTCAGTCAGAGCATCATTGCCCTAAGAATCAAGAAATAGAGTTCAAACTTCGCAGTTGGATACAAGCAGCGGACCTGATGTTAAAGTAGATGATCAAACCGTAGTTGGACCTATATCAGAAAAAAGACAAATCAGATTATCACAAGGCAACTCAAATGGAAGTGTAACAAATGCACATCTGATAAACCACAAAGCAGAACCCGCATATCAGAAAGTGAAACAAGTTCACAAAACCATATCAGTTCATAAGCCCAGAAACCCTGTTCAGAAACCAAATTCACACAAGCAAAGAACCCAGCAGAGATTATCAAAGGCAACAGCAGTATCATAGGCTCAGAACATCATCATCATCGCCGTATACCCTCTTCTCGGCAGCGTTTGACTCGACCAAAGCCGTAGTACCAGCTCTCTCTGAAAGAAGAAGAGGAAAAGAATCCATATCTGCAACAAAACCAGAAACCTACATCAGAAGAACCAATTGGAAACCAGTTAACAACAATCCACATCTGTGAAACCAAAACAAATCCAATACGGTTTATCAAATAGATTGCCATAGCCAAATCAAAATCCATGTTTGAAAAGGAAAGAATCCAAATCAGTTTCAAAGAAGATATCCAATTAAGTTTGGTCCCAAAACGGATTAAAGCAAGCCCGTTTCTGAAAGCAAATCGAGGCAAATCCAACTGTGTCAAGTAAATCCCGTTCGAAAGCCAATCTAGTGGATCACAATGGGAAGCAAAGATTTAGAAAGATTCAAACAAAGTCAGAAAAGGAAACAAAATTCAATCAGTGTATCAGAAAAATGATCAAGCAAAAATCAATCCAAAACGGGTTCAGTCAAAGGATCTCAATCAGAATATCATGTCATTTTCTGCAAAATGCTTCCGAAAACGGAAGGTTTTGAGATCAAATCAAAAGGGTAAATAATATCAGAAAAATTAAATCCCAAGGCCCATTCAACAAAGAGATGAAGGGTATATAATAAGAACAAGTTCACCTGTGTAAAACCCTAGGAAGAGGATCCAGAGACCACAACGGCGGAGAACATCAAAGCGACGAAACGAGCAAGATCGCGAACAAACCCCAGCGGTCGCGAAAGCGAAGAGGATTCACCGGCGCCGTTTAAAGTTCGACGAGCAAATACCTTCCTCTGAAGCTCAGAACACCGTCATCATCGCCTCCCCTCGATACCGATTGCGAACGAAAAACGTAAGCAAAGAACATAGTGTTGTCACTTTTAACATGGTTCGTTTTGATTTCAGAAAATTCAACATGCAATGAGAAACGAAGGACGAAGAGAAGCGCCGCAAGGAAGAAGAAGAGGGCTCGAAGAATTGCGCCGTGAAGAATAATAGGGTTCACAAACCCTAATTTTGTTCCTTTGTGATTTACCATCCGGGTTGGGTCCGGGAGTGATGACCGGCCCAACCCTTTTTATTTTTTTTTACTTTTTTTTCTTTTTATGATTAGGTAATTAGACTATTATTAACCTTTTTTAAAACTAATATAAAAATTGTTTTAATAAAATGATAATTAAAAAAAAAAGCTTTTTTATAAAATAAAAAAAAACCTGTTTATAATAATAAATAAAATATTTTTGATAAATGTGTCAAAATCTTTTTTTAAAAAAAAAATATAATGATTAGGTTAAAAATAGTTTTAGGGTTTGAGTTAAATTAATATTAATTTCATTTTAATTTAAATTGAAGATTATATCACGAAATAAAACCACAAAAAGAGGCATAATTTTACTTCGCCACCATCTGACAATTCTATCCATTAACGGTGTTTGCTCGTTTTTTGCAGTTTATTACGTTTACCGTCATTTATTTCATTTTATGTCATTATCATTTTGTAACTGCTCCTCTCATGTAACCTCGCGAACCCTAATAATCGCGTTTTAATTTCTGCCTTTAACTTTCTGCGTGTATGGTTTTAATTTATGCTATTAATACTCTGTTTGCATAATTCAATTATTTCACACATTCATCAATACTCCTGTCACATTACACACATCCGAAGGTTAGGTCTAGCTTTTGGTCGCCGCGCCAATAGTCCTCAACTTCAAACCCTTACAACTACAAACCCTAATTTTCACAAATGTCTTGCCGCAGACAAGATTACAATTTTACCCCTAGCATTAGGTCAAGGAGCCGCCGCGCTCATTTTAGGGTTTCCCGCCGCGGAATCCCTAACCTAATTTAACCCTAATTACAACTTAACATTTCAACGTAGAGATTTGGAGTTTCTACACTCCACATAAGCGTGTCCTTAAGATGCGTTTATTCCCCTTGAGACCTTGACCACAGTCAAGAAGTCTCTAACCTCCCTTTTGAGGGGAACTACGATTACTCTGATTCCATTCCCGTAAGGATACGTAGGCACAAGATGCGATGTCTTGCCGAGTAAACTTAGAATTAACCCCTTAGGTCTACTTTCTCACTTTTAATCCTTTGTACATATACCTTAAGCAAATAAATAAAGCAAATAGTAAACATCTGAACGAAAGGTTCCTGTAGAGTACTACAGAAGTTTAGGGTGCTAATACCTTCCCTAAATTTAACCAACCCCCGAACCCTAGATCTTTCCCCGCGTTGTGTTTACAATGCAAAATTAGGTTTTCCCTTTTTGACCTTTTCCTTCGGATAAATCAAAAAGCGGTTGTGAACCGAATTGTGATTCAAATTAATTAATAGTTTGATATCCTATTTCCACCGCAACACAAGGGTTACTCCACTGCTGATCATGTCAAGAAGATCATCAGAAGCTTGCCAACGAGATGGAGACCAATGGTCACAGCTCTGAAACTTGCAAAGGATCTGAACAAGATCACGCTGGAGGAACTGATCAACTCTTTGAGGAGTCATGAGATTGAACTAGAAGAAGACGAACCTCAGAAGAAAGGTAAGTCTGTTGCTTTAAAGTCTAACAAATCTGCCAAAGCTTTGCAGGTTATAGAAGAAAGTTATGAAGAATCTTCTTCTTCTGAAGAAGATGAATTGTCCCTGTTGTCCAGAAGGATCAACAAACTCTGGAAGCATAAACAGAAGAAGTTCAGAAACTTCAAGAAACCAGATCAACGTAAAGAGTCTTCTGGACATAGAAGATCTGGAAAGAATGAGGTGGTCTGCTATGAATACAAGGAACCTAGGCACTATAAGAATGAACGCCCAAAACTTATGAAGGAGAAGCCAAGAAGGAAGTCTGATAATAAAAAGAAAGTTCTGATGGCAACCTGGGATGATTCAGATGCATCTGAATCTTCATCAGATTCAGAAGAAGAATGTGCAAACATGGCACTTATGGCTGACATGGAGGACCATGCAGAAACATCTGGATCTGAATCAGAATCAGATTCTGAAGAGGTATTTTCTGAACTTTCTAGAGCAGAACTTATTGAGAGTTTATCTGAAATGCTGGAAAACTATAGTAAGATTAAGCTCAAGTACAAGAAGCTTGAAAACAATCTTGTATCTGAGAATGATCTTCTGAAATCAGAAGTTGCTGAGTTTAAAGCAAACAATTTGAAAATTAAAAATGAATTAGAAAAAGCTTCTTAATCTTTCACTCCCAAGAAGAGATGTTCTTTTCATTGGTGGCAATCTCCAGCTGACTCTTCTCCTTCTTCTCCTCCAACTCTGCTATTTTACCTTCAGATTCAGCAGTAGCGGTCCAAGCAGCAGTCTCACTACCAGCTTTGGTCGAGATAGCTTTCTCAATCTGAGGCAGCAGCCTGAGGTCTCCATAGACTTGGTCGATCAGAGCACCAACTTCTAGGATGACAGTAGCGGATTCAGGAGAGATGGAGTGAATGTTCACTTGCTGAAGAAGAGTCTTTAAAGAAATATGGGTAACTTGGTCCATTTGTAAAATGGAGAAAAGATCCCCCTGAAGATTTTCCCTTTGACCTTTTCGAGGATACTTTCTGTTGGTTTGCTCGAGGCTTTGTCCTCAGAAGTCGAAGTGCTAGGGGCCTTGCCAGAGGAATTGCCTCATTGACCAAGAAGAATCTTGACATATTGTCGAGGATTGGTGAGTGTCATGCCCTAATTTTTTACTCTAAGATCCCACCTCTTATACGCGTTTTCTGTCGCTATTTGACTTTAATTTCATATTTATGTTTTTGCGACTAACGAGCTTATGCAGGAATGTCAAGAAGGTAATTTTGTTTCTCCTAACTTAAGCACTTCAAGCCATCTCTGGGTTGTTTCTTAACAGGACACAGTGTCTTTATCAAGAGTTCCCCCAAGTCATAGAATTCTGTTTTAAGGGAGAGCTAAGTTGAGTACACTTTGGATTTTACGATCTTCCAAGACAATGCAATAATGTTTTGGTCCGTGCGACGAGTAATCAAGTTCTCTTTGTTTGAAGTTTCCCGAGTATCATTTGCAAGCCGTTATGTTTCGCAAATTAAGACCACAGTTGAATTCACTGTGTTTTGGACGTATTTTTGATGTTGCTAAAGCATCTCTTAAAATGGAAAGTGGAAGTTTGATTATAGTTACTCGTTTGCTTTTAAGTCAAACATGCATCAGAAGTAAAGTTCATAATCAAGACTTTTTGGATCAGAAACATTTTATTCATTAATCAAGTGGTTCACATTTTATCATAAGGATTGAACTACAAGCTAATTTTTGGATTATAATTTACAGGATTGTTAAATTACATGAACTCCTAAAAAGACTACATCCTAAGATTTCTAACTTCTTGGACCTTCTAGCTTTGGATCTTCATCTTCATCAAACGCTGAACCTGCACAGTAAACAACAGTTAAATTCAGAGTAAAATATTTTTATTCGTTTTTGCCTCAGCCCTCAGGAAATTGTTATCACCGGGCCGGGACGAAAGGGTAACAACCGAAGTCGCCACCAGCTTCCAAAATCAGGGACAATTTATTTCTTTTAGCTCAGCAGTATCAAGGCAATGTATTTTGTTCTTATCAATATTAAAATCTTTTTGCAACTAAAAAGGAAGAATTCAAAGTCAATCCGTGGGTCAGAGGTCTAATTTTCAAATTTCAGCATTTTCAAAAGTCAACAAGTCCAAAAGGAGATTTTGACCAAAGAAATAGTCCAGCAACAGGCCCACGGTAGCGCCCTCGTGAGAAGGAGGAGGGGGGTTTTCAACAGCAACTAAGTGGTAACTAAATCCAACAGCAACCCGTTAACTCAAGCATCTGGCCATCATTAAAGAGATAATAATAATTAAATTATAATCCAACGATGTCATGTCACCATCAAGATCAAGGCCAAAAAACGGAAGTACCCAAAGCATCACTGTTTCGAAAACAGCATGGACAATGTGAACCAAAGCCATCAAGAACAATTAGGATCTGCTCTTTTCAAATCCGATAAATCAAAACCACGTTTCCAAATCCAGCAACAAGTCTGATACGAAAGAGGAAAAGTTTAGAATTTCCCAAAATCAATTAAAACCTTCCAAATCTATTTTTTTCCAAAATCAGCAGCACATCAATATAAATCAGAAAACCAATTATTTCCCCAAAACGAAATCGGACAGTCTGATACATAAGAGGAAAAGAATTAAGTTTTTCCCAAAAACATTAAAATAATTCTGGAAAAAAATCATCAAAAAAGGGAAAGTTTTAAAGAGGAACTTCAACGCATTCTTCTCAAATCCGGGCTATAAAACCAAGAGAAGAATCACAAATTTTGATGAAAAAGCCCACCACACAGAAAACTCAGATTAAGAAACATCATCATCGTGTAAAGCTCAGATTGTTTCTAATCATCATCGCACACCTCAAATAAAAAATCATTTCCAAATCCCAAACCCACAAGCCGTTCGCGAAACACCGACAACACAGGCATCGCGGATCCAAAACACCATCGTCGAGACTCAAAGCTCAGAGCTAAACAACTCGTCATCGCCGGAACAGTCTCGAACATCACCACCACTAAGCCGCTCGTTTACATCCTCCATTTTTGGGTAGGAAGTTAGACAACTCTTTTTTGGTTGGATTTTCATGTGGCTGCAGGTTAGCAAACAGAGAAGAAGAAGTCTAGATACGCAAGAGGAGGCGGATCGAAGCACATGCAGTAGAGAGAAAGAAGAGGGGACAGAACAGCACATGAGGGGGAATGGGGGGGATTTAGGTTTTCTGTTTTTTATTTTTGTATGTAATAATCAAGTACACTTCACCACACACACATCACCTGCTGTTGCACCCCAAAATTTGCCCAACTTTTTTCTTTAACTGGTTTATGTTTCATTGCATTATCATTTGCATAGCTATATCATTTGCATATCATAACATCATTCATCCAACAGGGGATCAAGTGTGTTTTTGTCAAGAGAAGCCTAGCAATAGGTCTTAGCCAAGCTTGAGAAGTCATCCAAGTCATCAGGAGGTGGTTTGAGGCCTTAAGAGGTTTGAATGCCTCCATGTGGAGTTTCTCCTAACTTGAGGATCAAATGAAGACCATCAGTGAGATGTGAAGCATGGATTGTGAATAGAATATGTGTATAGAGCTCATGGAGTGCCTAGAGGGCCATGTTGGAGCTTAATCAAGTCATTGATTCAAGTGCAAGAGCCACAGTTGAGGTGCAAGCAATTAGGGTTTCATCTGGGTCAATCCTAGGTCAACTGTGCAATTGAAGAAGTTAAAAGCCTACTTTTAGGTCATGAAGTTCATGGAATTATATGTTGATACATTTTTGGTGTTGTGCCAAGATCAAATCAAGAAGAATCAAGAGTGTGGGAAGTTGCTAAGTTAGGGTTTCAATGTAAAATCCCCTATTTAGTGCCTAACTTCAAGGCCACATAAGTCAAGATACAAGTTTAAAATGGATCTTTGGCCAACATGAAACTTGTAGAACATCTCAATACCTTTAATTTGAGTACTAGAAGTCCTCCATTGGATTTATAGAACTCAAGTTATGGTCCAGACAAGTTACAAGTCCTCAGATGCCACTGAAATTTGTCTGTGAAAATCATATGACTTCAAAGCTATTTTTGACCTAGAAGGAGGTTTCACCTGAACTTTTGGCCAACATGAAAGTTGTTCCTCATGATCTTAGATTTCTAAGTTGTACTAGAAGTATTCCATCTGATTTGTAGAACTCAAGTTATGAGGTTTACAAGTCAGGGGTATTTTGGGAAAGTGAGATTATAGGTCATTTTCAACCATATGTCAAAATCTCCAACTTGCACTCTTCAAATGGAGATTCTTTCAACATGGAACTTGCTCAAAACATGATTTTAAGTGCAACCAAGTGGTCATGTGGAATTGGTTTGGCTTGTAGCAAAAAGTCACTTAAAATGGCCTAAAAAAGGGAATTTTTCAAATGGATTAAGGAGGGAAAATTGATTTTTTGAGTTAGAGGACCAAAACATGTCATGTGAGTACATTTTTTGAATGTAAATCACATTCTAAGCACATTGGCATTGGCAGAATTTTGAGCATAGGCCAAGTTTTGGGAGTTGTCATTTAGATTACTTCACCACGAAGTTACATAATCAAAAGTAGCCATTGGATCAAATACAAGGATCAAATCCCAGCCATTCATACTCCACATGCTGCTATTAGTTGAATTGAACCATTTTGGAGCCAAAACATTACCATTTTCGTGTACACTCAAGAGCAAAAAGTGGTGAAATTTTGAAAATTCATTTTGGGCCTAGAGGCAAAGATTGGGCTTTCTTTGGATCAATATCCATTGTATATAACATTTCCAACCTTCACAAATCATCAGTTTTCGAAATTGGAGCAGAATTGATCAAGAACAAGCTTGAAAAAGTGAAGAAAACTCAAAAAGTAAATTCTTAGATCTAGATCGTTTCAAGCCAAATTATGAATTGAGAAAGCTTTATTGAAGATCATTGAACGATTCTGGAGAGTTTTGCGAAGCTTCATCAAGGATTAAAGGCTTAGTGGAAGTTCTCCACTAGGTACTTGAATTTCAACATATTTCTCTTAATACTTGATGATTCTTTGTCATTTTTGTTTCTTTGCACTCCTTGAAGCATGTAGATCATTTCTGGATGATAATTGTTAATGTTTATGACGTTCGAAATTTGGAGCTCCAAACTTGTGAGATTTTGTATGGAGTGTTTTTGCATGATTTTGCTTAGTTTTTGCTTGATCTATAACCTCCATGGCATAAGGTTGAGTTTAGAATTAATTTGGAGAGGTTTTGATGAACTTGAGTTTTTGGTGTCAAACTTTGTTTACTTCGTTTCTCTTTGATGCTGCATTATTAATAATTTTGGTTGACATATTTGGAATCCTTGCGAAAAATCCTTCGATTTCGGTCCAAAAAACGTGCAAAACGGATAAGAATTGTAAGAGTTATGGTTGTTCGAAGTTGCCGGAAAATCATCACATCCATGGCTGCGGGTTACTATTCATCATGCAGAAAAATTGGATTTGGAGAAGATGATACAGCTACCGTCAGATCATGCTAACCGAGTCCGCGCATCCGAAGGCCTACAGCGTGCTACCTCACCCCTGGGCGAAACTACGTCGTTTTGAGGCACGGAGAGGACCAGTTGTACACGAGTTCGAATCCTACCCTAGCACTTCCATTTAATTCACCTTATTCCTTTGTTTTCTTTATTTCTTTTCTTTTCTTTTATTTTTCTGTTTTGATAGCTGTTTGAATTAATTACGTCAAAAATAGTAAAACTAATCGAAAAATTATGAAATTTATTTCTCATGATTCCTGAACGTCTTAAGAAATTTTAGGCATTGATTTTACATTTTTAGGATTTAATTTGAATTAGTTATGATTTTTCTTTTGTGCTAATGTCCATTGTTTTGCATATTTGACCATCTGTTTTGTAGAATTTTGTTCTTCCAATTGGTGATGAATTTGGATTTGATTTTTTAGTATGTTTTAGGGTAAATATTCATGTTCCCTTATAACTTTTGGTGGATTTTTAGAATAACTTTAGATTCTATTTTAGGTGTTGAGATTAGAGCCTTCCCAAACTTGTGGATTACCTTGATACCTTTCAATCTGGAAATTATTTAGGTGACTTAGAAGTTGAATTAGGATTTAATATTTTAAACCTAGGATGTTCAAACATTCATGTTCCCCTAGGAATTTAATTAGAATTTTATAACTTTGTTTCCTATTTTTGTTGAATTTTTCAAGTTGCTTGTGTTTGTGTTGTTCTCTCTTGAGTGCCTTTGCTTGTTTGGCTTGGTTGGTGACTTTGGAGCTTGCTTGGCTTGGAATCCTTTTTGGGAGGTCTTCTGGACTTGATATAGATGCTATGGATTGAATATTGGAGCTTGGAGTTGAAGTTTCCTTTTCTTTTAGGAGTTGTTTTAGGAGCTTAGGAAATTAGGGTTTTAGGAAGAGCCATTAGAGCTAGTTTTGATTTCTTCATTAAACATAGAATGCATTGTGTGCTTCTATTCTATCCAATGACATGAAGTCCTCCTAGTGAAACTCCATCTCTCATTTGGAGGGATGTGTGGTATGCCCATAGTTGAGTAGAACTTTGAGGATACCTTTCCATTTCAATGTTGGTATTTGATGATTTCCTTTGGTTTTCATTAAGTTTTCAACATTTCAACTTTGATCTTGGTGATTGTTCCTCTGCTTGGAGTGTGCTTGCTAGAGCTTGAAGATGAAGTTTGATGAAGCTTGAAGATAGAAGCTAGCTTGAAGATGAAGTCTTGCTGTCAACTTTGCTGTCTTTTCAACTGTGCTGTTTAGAGCTTGCTGTTGCTGTCTGCTGTAGGAGTTTGTTGCTGCTGCTTGGGTTGCCTCCTCTGTATCTTTTATCTTTCTCTGTATTGTCTTTTTGCTTGTGTTGATTATCCTTAGGTTTTAGGTGGAGCTTGTCTCCTCTTGCCTGTTGTTTTCTCCCTTGCCTCACTAGTACTGTTGCATAGCATGCATTCTACTGTTTACTGTTTACTGTTTGTTTTCTTTTGCTGTTTTCCCCTAGGATCTCTGATTTCCTTTGTGCAAGAGGGAATTATAACAGACATTAGGTTTTGACCCATGCATGATAACTGTAAGTAGATTCCCCTTTCAACCATAGTTTTAGGGTGTCTCTCTTTTCTCATCTCAAAACAATTCAAAAACACAGTAATAAGGTTAATTGAAGTCGTGCGTTACGAGCCTTAAGCTATTTGGGAAAAGGTTAGTGGAGGGTCTCTCTCCAGTAATCTGGATGTTTAGTGTGGTACCCTTTGGGTGACATACGAAGCGTTCACTCCCAGGTCATAGTCTCTAGTGCGACTGAGATTGCGAACATCCTAAAAAAACAGTTCTTTTCGTAAAAAACTCAAACAAACATTCAAACTCTGTTTTTGTCCTCTTGGACCCTTAATCAGGAAAACCCTTTCTTAAGGAGATAAAAAACTGTCAAACAAACTTGTGTCTTCCGTAGCCCGAACTACGTTTGCTCTGATCTTTCATGCCGTATGAAAG
Organism: Lathyrus sativus; assembly: GCA_963859935.3. Classification (NCBI taxonomy): domain Eukaryota; kingdom Viridiplantae; phylum Streptophyta; class Magnoliopsida; order Fabales; family Fabaceae; genus Lathyrus; species Lathyrus sativus. The sequence continues at coordinate 877,107,322 of OZ012735.1, forward strand.
TACGTAGGCACGAGATGCGACATCTCGGCGAGCAACCTTCCCCCCTTAACCCGTAGTTAGGAGAACTACGTTGACTCTGATTTCTTGTTCCAGACGGGAATACGTAGGCATAAAGTGTGATACTTTGCCGAGTCATTTTCTTTTCTTTTTAACCCAGACCTTTAGAGTAGATAGATAAACATACCCTTAGATAGAAAACAAGCGTGGATCCCGTCGAGTACGACGGACGTGAGGGGTGCTAATACCTTCCCCTTGTGTAACCGACTCCCGAATCCAGGATTTGGTTGCGATGACCATTCCTTTCCCTCTTTGCGTTAGGTTTACTCTGAGCGTTTCCTTTCCCTCTTTTGGGATAAATAACGCACGGTGGCGACTCTTCTGTCATAGTCGGCGCCGATTTTCGCAGTAGCGACACCTGCACCTCACATATGCACCCACACGATCTGCATTAGATCATGATCCAACGCACCGCAGCGCGTCCCTACCGTAATCCCATGCGCCCTCACGCACCCAATAATCTGCCCTTCTCTTTTAATCTCCTTTTTAACTGTTTAACTTCCCCAATTAACAATTAATTAATCCTTAACCTTTTAATTAACCCTTTTATTAAAATAATCATTTTATTTAACTATTTAATTAATATTAGTTTCTTTTAAATCATCCTTTAGAACTAATATTTATTTTATTTTAATTAATTAATTGCATCTTTTAATTATCCTTTTTTAATAATAACTTAATTAATAATCTCTTTTAACAATTTAATTAATGTTTTGGTTTATCTTTTTTATTAATTCTAATTAAAACCATATTTTTTTAATCTCTTGATAATTCTTAATTAACCTTATTAATAACCAGCTTTTTTTATCTTAATAAGAGTATTTTAATAGTTGATTCTTATTTACTTCTACCTTTTTCTTAAAAAATAATAATAATATCAATTTGTCCACGTTAATTATAAAAACTTTTTTCCTAAATAACTTGAATTATAATAATAACCTATTTTATAATAACTAATAATAACCATTAACTCTAATAATAACCACTACTCTTATATAAAATGAACCTTTCATTTAATTTAATAAGATATATGAAAATCACTCATTAGAATTTATTTAATTCCCACCACCATTTTATTTAAAACTTATAATTAATTCAATCTTGTTTAAAATTAATTCACCAACTTTAATAATTAAACCATTTCATATTTAACTAATTTTATAAGATAAATATAAAGAACCCTTATTTAGGAATCCTTTTACTAAAAAACTAATTCATCTCCTAATGATTTCTCATAAAATCAATCTCACCCATAATTAATCAACGTGACACTTCATTCCGTCTAGCTCCGATCTCACATTCGAATATTCAAGACTCTCACACTTGGCTTATCTTTTATGTGCTTTTATTTGTTTGTATGGGATTTATTTATTTGTCTTTTATCATCTTTATTATATCGCATCGCATAATGTTCAAAGGAAGAATCTGCGCATGACTTAATATTTGTGTGTATGCATCTCATCTTGCATCATTTTCTCCACTCGATCCTTGATCCTTTTCAAGTTGATCGCTTAAGTTTAGATCCTACCCCATAAGGAGGACCTTTTATCTTTACAACTTAGATAAACCATACAACTCAATCAAACTATTCTCCCATTAGAGAATAAGATGTTAGTCATCTTAACAGTCAAGAAATAAACCTCCTGCCCTATAACAATACAATTGAGATATAAGATCTTTTCTGCTTGAGGGAGATAGTCGCATACTCGTCGATGAAATCCGAGTGTTTGATCCCTTCTCTCAAGACGATGCAAAGACCATCTCCTACAAGTTGTTGTGGTTAAGTCTAGTATTCTCCCTTAAGACGACGACTCGTCTTTTCTCATAGAATTAATCAATCAACAAACTCTGTCCCTTTGGAACTCTGACCAACAGTCAATGGTTCCTTAAACCCTTTAGGGGAACTACAAATACTCTGATTCCATTCACGTCAGGATATGTAGGAACAAGATGCGACGTCTTGGCGAGTATACTTAGAAATAAACCACTAGGTCTTTTCACCCTTAAGCAGATAAACCTTAGCAATAAACACATTAAAACAAAAGGTTCCTGTAGAGTACTGCAGAAACTTAGGATGGTAGAATCTTCCCTAAGTTTAACCAACCCCCGAACCTAAACTCTCTAGTTTTTGTATTTGCATTGCATTGTGGGTAATTCGATCTTTTTCCCCTCCTTTGGACAAATTAAAGACCGGTGGTGAACCAATGAATTAAGATTCAAATTAATTAATAATTTTACATCCAATTCTCACCGCGACAAAAATGGCGACTTCACTGGGGATTGAAATTTTATGGGTTTCCCTAACTTGTTTTATTATTTTATATATATATATATATATATATATATATATATATATATATATATATATATATATATATATATATATATATATATATATATATATATATATATATATATATATATATATATATATATATATATATATATATATATATATATATATCTGTTTATTTGCTTATTTGCTTATATTTGCTAATTGCTTTTGGGCTGGTATCTTTGTGTGGTGAGATAAGTCCTACACCCGGACTCGAGTGAACTTATTATAGGAAGGCGGTATATTCAACAAGGCTTATATGGAGTTGAATCCCGACCAAGCTAACTTGAGGGTCACCGCTCAGTTGAGGCCCTCTCGAAAACAATACTGTTGAACGAGTTAATCGTGAAAACATTCACTTTTTCGACCTTGGAGCCTGTGATACTGGGGACCGTAGTTACCTTTAACCCCACTTTGGCCTTTATTAGGACGTAGTGCGAGGACTATAAGGGAGTATTCCTAAAATAGTTGCTACGCGATGCTACACTCAAAAGAGATTCTCTTGAGAATATTATTAACCACTGAGTAGTCGGGAAAATGATAATATCCGAAAGATGGACTAATGATTTTGGGCACCCTTTTAGAACCTTGTTCTGCAGGTACGATCAACCTTTAGTCCACACCTCTTTGGGAATGGGTATACCCTTGACTCCATGCTCGTTGCAAACCTAGGCTTTCCTGTTTGTTTTGTGTCTTTATGTGCTTACATGTGTTTGTTGCATCCATAAAGCATCATATTGCATTGCACTTCGTGGAATTCACCTTTGTTTATGACCATTTTAGGAAACTATAGATTACAACAGGAGAAATACTTTAAAATATTCTTTTAAGAGTCTTAAGTTGAGTGACTTAAGGAAGTTAGGAGCTTTGATTAAAGATCAAGAGGGATTCAGAAGCAAGTATGGAAAGTTGTTATTTTTATTGAGACTCCATATGGATGAGGGACTTCTTTCTATGTTGTTACAGTTCTATGATCCAGTTTATCACCGTTTCACATTCCCGGACTATCAGTTCTTGCCTACTTTAGAGGAGTACTCTTATTTGGTTGGTTTACCTATTCTGGAAGAATCTCTTTTCCCGTTCTTATAGGGGAACCCTAAAGAACAAGACATAGCTAGAGTCATCTATCTAAAGTCATCCAACATCAAGGACAACATGATTACCAAAGGTGGGACTTTTGGGTTACCTACAGACGTCTTAATCAAGAAAGCTCAATATTACGATGATCATATAAACATGGTTACATTTGAGGCAATTTTCGCCTTACTTATTTATGGATTATTACTCTTCCCAAGTTTTGAAGGATTCGTCGACCTTAACGCCATCAAAATCTTCATGAAGAATAATCTTGTACCAACTTTATTGGGCAACACTTACCATTTTGTGCATCTCCAAAACTTTGTGGAGGGATGATCACCTGCTGTGTTCCCTTATTATACAAGTGGTTAATTTCGCACTCGCCCAAGTCTACTTCTTTTTTGAGTCTTGACAAAGGATTTTGGTCTCTAAGAGTTATGGCGCTAACACACTCGAACATTAATTGGTATAGCCGTGTGTATGATGGGATATTAATTATTGATAGTTGTGGAGACTTTGCTAATGTACCCTTACATGGTTTTAATGGAGGAATCAGTTACAATCCTATTCTAGCTCGTCGACAATTAGGATATCCATTGAAGGAACCACCCAAGAGTGTTCAGGTGGAGAGTATATTCTTCAAATACGACAAAGAACTTTAAGAGAAGATTGTGGCTGCTTGGCGTCACTTGAATAAGAAGGGAAAGGAAAGTCTAGGAAAACCTAATTGTGTATCTTTGGAACCATATCTTCATTAGGTTAGAGAAAGAGCAATCAAGCTGAAGATGCCTTACCCTCATCAGGTTCCTATACCTCTAAGAAGAGAACCTATTCTGGTTTTTATGTCTGAAGCTGAAGAGTTGAAGATCACTTTGAGAAAAGCGCAACATAAGTCAGAAGCATGGAAGAACAAGTATCAGGTGGTTGTCAAGGAGAATGTTGAGCTTCAGAAGCAACTACAGTTGAGGAATGAAGAATCACTTCCTTGCAAGAAGAGAAAAGCTCAGGAGGATTTATTTTCCTCCAACCCTCAACCTACCCCTTGGAAGTTAATTGTGGACAAGCTCATTCTCGAGAAGACTCAGCTGGAAGAGCAGATCAAGCAGCAGAATATGAGGCTTCCTTAGGACTTTATTAGCTTTTATTTAGCTATTTATTTAAGACTCTTTAAGGAATATTTATTTGTAATCCATTTTAAAATAATAATAAACGTTTTCTTTTCACCAAAATGTTCATAAATATTGGAATTCCATGAAGTCCTCGCATCTCTGCATTCCATTGTTTTTCTCTTTCACTTCAAGAAACTCAATTTTGTTTTGCAGGTATTGTAACGATGGATTTCACAAGGGAAACATTGAAATACACCTTCCAGAGTCCCAACATCGAAAGCTTAAGAGAATTAGAAGGTCTAATTGACAACCGCCGCTCTTTCTCGAATGAATATGGGGGAATATTCTCGCTCCTCAAACTCAAGATGATAGATGGGTTATTGGATACACTTGTTCAATTCTACGATCCCCCTCTACCATTGTTTCACTTTTCCCGATTACCAGATGATGTTGACTTTGGAGGAATATTCCCAGTTTATGAGAATGACCGTAACTACCCGGCTTATGTTTTCTGGATTGGAAGATACGCCTAGTAACCAGGAGATTGCAAATGCTACCCGCCTCAGTCTAGCAGATATTCAAACCCACCTAACCACCAAGGAAGGAGTCCTTGGGTTTCCCGCTGATTTCTTGATAGAGAAGATCCGTTACCATGCTGAAAGGAAAGAGGTCCTGATACTTGAAGCTACCTATGCCTTACTAGCCTATGGGATTTTCCTGTTCCCAAAGATCGACGATTTTGTGGACATGGATGCGATCAAACTGTTCATTCTCAAGAACCCTGTTCCTACTTTGCTAGCCGACACTTCTCATTCGATTCATCTGTGAAATGCTGAAGAAGGAGGCACATAGTCTGTTGTACTGCTCTGCTTTATTCGTGGTTCATTTCTCGCCTAACTTGGTATCCAACTATCTAGGCATTGGAGGAGGCACCTTATTAGCTGGAAATAGTTATGGCTCTTACCCATTCTGACATCGTATGGTATGACCCTGCATATGGAGGCGTTAGGATGATCAATAGTTGTGGAGACTTCCGGAATGTACCTCTCATTGAGACTAAGGGATGTATCAGTTATAACCTCGTCTTAGCCCGCAGACAATTGGGGCTCCCTATGAATGAAGTACCAGACCAGACTTTGCTAGAAGGAATCTTTCTCAAAGAAGGAGAGAACCCAGACCTGAAAGTTAGAATATTACAAGCTTGGAATAACATCAACATGAAAGGAATGACTGCGCTAGGATACCCCGATTGTACTATTTCAGAAGAATATCTACACTAGGTGCAAGAGAGGGCTCTCGAACTCAGGATTCCTTTTCCATTTCACGAACCCATGGGGCTGACCCTTCGGGATCCTGCTTGGCTCGATACAAGTGAAATAGGGACATTGAAGACTGCTTTGGATGAAGCCGAGAAATTGAAGAATGCTTGGAAGAACAAATACTTCATCCTCAAGTTGGAAAAGGAGAAATCTCAGAAGCTATAACTCAAAGAAGAAGAATCTGCAGAGGAGAGAGAGGCACGGGAGGATTTATTTTCCTCTCACACCTCATCAAGGCCTATCACTAGTGTTGACCTTCCTCCAACCATTATAGCCTGGAAGCAATATGTGGACCAACTCATCATGGAGAAGACGAAATTGAAGGAGCGTATCAATCAACTTGTGCAGAAGCCTCATGGGAAGAAGGAACCTTTGAAGTAGACTTCTAAGTTTCTGTTGCTTTTGTTTCGATGTAATAAATCTCTTGAAGGAGTAGTTTGTTTTGTAATGTTTCTCAAATTTCAATAATAAAATAAACTTTTCAGTTATCCTGTGTTATAATATCGGTGAAAACACTTTGAGTTTCTTAAAGTTTCATTCTTGCATCTGCATTTTGCATCAGTATAACATCCTTTACATTCCAGGGTCTCACTCTTGCCTCATCTTCACAGACAAGTTGAATCACCAGTACAACACTCAAGCCAGCCAACACCGAAGAATGGATCAGCTGGAACAGGAGAACAGAATGCTCTGTGACGAAGTTACCACTCTGAAGGAAAGCTTGGAAAGATTGAATGGGTTGGTTGAAGCTCTGTCTACTCAGTCTGCACTCAACAATCAAGACAACATTCAAAGGACTGTTATTTCTGAAGTTACATCAGCACCGATCCCAGTGGTACCCACTACTGTTGATCCTACTTACAGCATGCCACCAGGTTTCCCATGGGGGATGCCTCCTTACTTCACTCCAGCTGGTTATCGTCCGCCTGTTTCCGAAGTTCCTGTTTTGACCACTGTCCATGCCAATCCTGCAACTACTACTGTGATGATTGTGCCACCTCCACATGTGAATGCAACTCTGTATGTTCTAGACGAGCCAATACTTCATGGGTCACCAAGTGAAATTGTTGGGTTCGAAGAAATAATGGATGGATTTCAAGACAAGTTCTCTGAGATTCAGAAGGAATTGAGAGCCCTTCGCGGGAAAGAATTGTTTGGTAAAAGTGCTTCTGATTTATGCTTGGTTCCGAATGTTAAGGTTCCCCCAAAGTTTAAGGTCCCTGATTTTGAGAAGTACAAGAGGAGTACCTGTCCACAAAGCCACCTTATTATGTATGCTCGGAAGATGTCCGCGCAGACCGACAATGATCAGTTGCTTATTCATTACTTCCAAGACATCTTAACCGGTGCAACACTTAAGTTGTATATGGGGTTGGACAGTGCAAAGTTTCAATCTTTCAATGACCTGGGTGGAAGTTTTCGTCAAGCAATACAAGTATAATGTTGACATGGCTCCTGACTGTGATCATTTGAGGGCCATGGCTCAGAAACATAAAGAGAATTTTAAAGAGTATGCTCAGCGTTGGCGCGAGTTAGCCGCCCAAGTCACACCGCCATTAGAAGAAAAGGAAATGACTAAGATCTTTCTGAAGACTCTTGGTTCATTCTTTTATGAGAAAATGGTAGCAAGTGCGCCCAGTGATTTCACCGAAATGGTGAACATGGGTATGCGTTTGGAGGAAGGGGTCCGTGAGGGAAGATTAGCCAAAGAAGGAAGTACCCCTAGCAATGCAAAAAAGTATGAGAGTAGTTTCATAAAGAAGAAAGAACAGGACGTAAGTGTTGTACAACAGGGAAGACTTAGAAAACGGTATTCACCATCACAACAAGTTGTCGCAGTAACACCAGTGCTCAACACCTCAGCATACCAACCACAGTTTGCTCAGCCGTATCAGCAATCCCCCAGGGCTCCACAGCAGCAACATCAACAAAATCAGCAATCCCCTAGGGCTCCACAGCTGTAACATCAACAAAATCAACAATCTCCTCAGAAGAATCGGCCATAATTCAATAATCAGGGCCGTGTGTACAGAAGAATAAGCTTTGATCCCATCCCTATGTCATATACAGAGCTATTCCCGCTTTTGATCCACAAAGGACATATCCAGACTAAGGCATCGCCTGAGATTCTCAAGAATCCCCCTTCTTCATATAGAGCTGACAGTTTTTGCCCTTATCATCAAGGGGCTCCAAGTCATGATATTGAAAGTTATTTTGGTTTGAAGGCTGACATACAGAGCCTAATTAAGTGCAGGATCTTATCCTTTAAAGATTCCAATCCTAATGTGCAAGAAAATTCGTTACCCCAACATGGTTCGTCCTCCGTGAACATGATCCAAGGTTATTTGGAAAGCAATGATCAGAAGTTTCCAGGTGAGAAGACTGAGGAAGTGTTTGTTATAGTGCCTCACTTTAAAGAAGTGGAGCGTATCGAAATAACGTATGACAGTAGAAGACCAGTTGTTACTCCTTTGGTGATCAATGTGCCTGGACCCACCCCTTACACTTCTAGTAAGGCGGTCCCTTACAGATATAATGCCACGATGATGGAAAACGGAAAGGAGGTGTCTTTGCCTACTTTGCCTATTTCAAATGTTTCAATTATGGAACAATCTGGTGGTTCTGACTTATCCAAGCCGGGCTAATTTCTAAAGATAATCAAGAGAAGTAAATACAAAGTTGCAGATCAGCTGCTACAAACTCCATCTAAGATTTCTGTGTTACAGTTACTCATGAGTTCTGAAGCCCACAGAGAAGCGCTCCAAAAGGTGTTGGAACAAGCATATGTTAAACAAGACGTGACTATGGAGTAGTTTGATAACATTGTCGATAATATTACTTCTTGCAACAACCTCGGGTTCAGTGAGGAAGATCTTCCGGAAGAGGGAAGGAAACATAATATGGCGTTGCATATTTCGGTGAATTGTGGAAACGACTCTTTATCTAGTGTGTTGGTTGACATTGGATCTTCTTTGAATGTGATACCCAGAACTACTCTGTCTAAGCTGTCATATCAGGGACCGCCGATGAGGCCCAGTCATGTCATTGTCAAAGCTTTTGATGGATAATTGGTGAAGTGGATCTACCAATGACCATCGGCTTACAAATCTTTATGATCACGTTTCAGGTCATGGACATTCGCGCCGCCTATACTTTTCTATTAGGGAGGTCGTGGATACATGAGGCTGGGGCAGTTACCTCCACTCTACATCAGAAGTTGAAGTATACTTTCGAAGGAAAGATGGTTATAGTTTTTGGAGGATGAGCTTTAGTGGTGAGCCACTTGTCATTGTTTTCGTATGTTGAAGCTGAAGAAGAGGTCAGTACATAGTTTCAAGCTTTGTCTATTATGGACAATGGTGCTCAGAGGTCTAGAGTACCTATGTCATCCTTTAAGGACACGCAGCAGGTCGTGAACAGTGGTTCTCATACAGGTTAGGGAAAGATGTTGTTTCTACCAGAGAACAAGAACAAAGAAGGTCTCGGCTTCTATACTGGTTATGCTCAACAAGTCATCAGAAATTAAGAGTTTTCGTCGATCAAAGAGGTATTCCGCAGTGGAGGGATCATCCATCCTCCTTACATCAATGCAGTGTCTGAAGATGAGTCTGAAGGCTACATATCAAATGGTTATATAAGCCTCTCCATTCCATTTGAAGATTATGAGCCCTACATGGAAGATCCAGGGTACGTCTCAAACAACTTTGATTACAGTTTTGGAGTCTATGTTGTCACTGAAGAAGATTCCGATGAAGATGTTCCTGACTTTGTGACGCCAGGAGTGGTAGTCAAGAATTGGAGTGTGGTTGAAGTCCCTGTTGTCGTTCATATATCAAAGTAAAACATTTGTTTTTAAGTTTTCGCTTTGCCTAAGACGAGATTTTGTTGTGAGGGCTTACTTTTTTAATAATTCTCTTTGCTTTGCCCAAGGTAAAGGTGATCTTGTTGGGCATTTTGTTCAGACTTTGCTATCATTAATAAAATGTCGTTTTATTCCATTTTGTGTTTTTTTTATCTTTTATTTATTATTCTGTTGGAAAATAATAATAAATAGCATCCTGCGTACACACACTTTCCACTTTATAAAAGCTAAATAAAACCATATCACATGCACATATTGCTACATCAATCACATCTCGGGAATAATGACCCACTTTGTAACACTATTTCCTGCAATTGCTCTGAGTACTTCAGAGTTACCCACATTTGAATATTCTTATTCCTATAGGGACAACATATTACAATTTTTCCTTCAATTACACCCTACGATATTAAAATTACTCACTATCTAGTATTTAACCCTTCAGGGTCAGACATATAACAATGTCAAAGTTCTGGCCACGAAAGTCCAATTTCCCATAAGTTTTTCCTATATTAATATTCAACGATACATATCATTTGGTCATTTGGTCATAACCTCAGATTCTTACGGTTACCTCCCTATTTCCCATAATTAACCCAAATCTCTAAACCTTAGGGAAACCTTAGAGCATCGTACTAATAACGATATAACACATTCATTTCTACATATTTGCCCAAATCCCTAAAAGTTCAGATTTCCAGATCTACTACTCACTAGTATTCTATGACAGCATTGAGGATTTCTCACACGAATTCCGTATTAATTCTGGTTTCGGATACACAAAACATCATAGAAACAATATTCAACAATAACAGAAAATTTGAGAACAAATCAAGTTACGAAAATTGGATTCAAGGATCCTCAAGAACACATAATTCCTATGAGAGAAAGGACCTCTCACTACCCTCTCATGTTAATTCACCCATATTGAAATCCATTCTCCCCCCTTACCTCGATTAATTGCTCAATCATTGAAGAATCTTGAAGGATTGACAGCCCTAGCCTCCGTCTCTTCCTCCTTGTTCTTCTTCTCACTTTTTCTCCCAAAACCTTTCTCTGACAGTTTATCGTGTTCTAATTCTCTTTTCCCAAAAAAACTTCTCTATTTCCTTTAATCCCTTATTTCTTATTTTATTATTTAAATCCTATAATAATAATAATAATAATAATAATAATAATAATAATAATAATAATAATAATAATAATAATAATAATATTATTCTCCCACTAATAATAATATTCATACTAATAGTAATAATATGAATAATAATAATAATATTCCACCAAATAATATTATTAATACGAATAATAATAATAATAATAATAATAATAATAATAATAATAATAATCTCATTGACATTATTATTAATAATAGTTGGAATAATATTAATCACTATAATGCTCTCAATATCATAATTAACTTACTCATTTATCTAGGTCCACAGTACCCCAACTAAGATCACCTCTCTCCCTTACTCCTAACCTCATACCCTTAATTAAGGACACCACACAACTACACCTCATAGAAAATACCAAAGCGACTGAATAATTTAAACGGGGTGTTACAACTCTCCCCCACTTAAAATATTTTCGTCCTCGAAAATGTATCTGATGAGAACGATTCCAGATACGACTCTCGCATCTTACTCTCAAGCCAATTCATTCCTAGAATAACATCCAACTTGCTGAGTGGTAAACAATTCAAGTCCACTCCAAAATCCTCACCAAAGATCGACACTGGACAATTCAAACAGACACATGACTATAAACATTCTATAGTCAGACTCTACTACAACACTGGCCGGACAGACCAACCTGCTCTGATACCAATTGTAACATTATTTCCTGCAATTGCTCTGAGTACTTCAGAGTTACCCACATTTGAATATTTCTATTCCTATAGGGACAACATATTACAATTTTTCCTTTAATTACACCCTACGACATTAAAATTACTCACTATCTAATATTTAACCCTTCAAGGTCAGACATATAACAATGTCAAAGTTCTGGCCACGAAAGTCCAATTTCCCATAAGTCTTTCCTATATTAATATTCAACGATACATATCATTTGGCCATTTGGTCATAACCTCATATTCTTACGGTTACCTCCCTATTTCCCATAATTAACCCAAATCTCTAAACCTTAGGGAAACCTTAGAGCATCGTACTAATAACGATATAACACATTCATTTCTACATATTTGCTCAAATCCCTAAAAGTTCAGATTTCCAGATCTACTACTCACTAGTATTCTATGACAGCATCGAAGATTTCTCACACGAATTCTGTATTAATTCTGGTTTCGGATACACAAAACATCATACAAATAGTATTCAACAATAACAGAAAATTTGAGAACAAATCAAGTTACAAAAATTGGATTCAAGGATCCTCAAGAACACATAATTCCTATGAGAGAAAAGACCTCTCACTACCCTCTAATGTTAATTCACCCATATTGAAATCCATTCTCCCCCCTTACCTCGATTAATTGCTCAATCATTGAAGAATCTTGAAGGATTGACAGCCCTAGCCTCCTTCTCTTCCTCCTTGTTCTTCTTCTCACTTTTTCTCCCAAAACCTTTCTCTGGCAGTTTATCGTGTTCTAATTCTCTTTCCCCAAAAAAACTTCTCTATTTCCTTTAATCCCTTATTTCTTATTTTATTATTTAAATCCTATAATAATAATAATAATAATAATAATAATAATAATAATAATAATAATATTCTCCCACTAATAATAATATTCATACTAATAGTAATAATATGAATAATAATAATATTCCACCAAATAATATTATTAATACGAATAATAATAATATTAATAATAATAATAATAATGATAATAATAATAATAATAATCTCATTGACATTATTATTAATAATAGTTGGAATAATATTAATCACTATAATGCTCTCGATATCATAATTAACTTACTCCTTTATCTAGGTCCACAGTACCCCAACTAAGGTCACCTCTCTCCCTTACTCCTAACCTCATACCCTTAATTAAGGACACCACACAACTACACCTCACAGAAAATACCAAAGCGACTGAATAATTTAAATGGGGTGTTACACACTTCCTTCGTCGAACTTTGAATTTCCTGTGTTTGAGGCCAAAGACGAAGAATATGATATTCCAGAGGAGATTTCTAGACTGCTTAAGAATGAAGAGAAAGCTATTCAACCTCACCAAGAGCCTGTAGAAGTGATCAATCTGGGTACAGAAGATATAAATCCGTAAGGAAGTGAAAATTGGAGTTTTACTCAAGTCTAATGTGAAAGAACAGTTGATTGAGTTGCTTAGAGAGTTTGTCGACGTGTTTGCTTGGTCATATCAAGACATGCCTGGTCTTGACACTGCTATAGTTGAAAACCATTTGCCTTTGAAGCCAGAATATCCGCCAGTTAAATATAAGCTCAGGAGAATCCGACCTGATATGGCTCTGAAGATCAAGGAAGAAGTATAAAAACAAATTGATACATGTTTTCTTATCACTGCCGAATATCCGCTTTGGTTAGCCAACATTGTACCTGTTCCAAAGAAGGATGGAAAGGTTCATCTGTGTGTAGATTACAGAGATCTGAACAAGGCTAGTCCGAAGGATGATTTCCCGCTGCCTCACATTGACATATTGGTATACAGTACTGCAAGGTATGAGATCTTCTCTTTTATGGATGGATTTTCAGGATACAATCAGATCAGGATTGCTCCCGAAGATAGAGAAAAGATGTTGTTCATCACACCCTGGGGCACTTTTTGTTATAGAGTTATGCCTTTTGGATTAAAGAACGTCGGGGCAACATATCAAAGGGCTATGACTACTTTGTTCCATGATATGATGCATAAGGAAATCTAAGTGTACATGGATGATATGATAGCCAAGTCTAAGACTGAGGGTGATCATGTTAAACATTTGCTGAAGTTGTTTGGACGACTGCGAGAATACAAGCTTCGTTTGAACCTCAACAAGTGTACGTTTGGTGTGCAATCAGGGAAACTCTTGGGCTTCATTGTTAGTCAGAAGGGTATTAAAGTGGATCCTGATAAAGTCAAGGCTATTCAGGAAATGTCGGCTCCTACTACAGAGAAACAGGTCAGAGGATTTTTGAGACGCTTGAACTACATCTCCCGGTTTATATCTAATATGACTGCTACATGTAAACCTATCTTTAAACTGTTGAGGAGGGAACAGGGTTACGTTTGGACTGAAGATTGTCAAAAGGCCTTTGATCGTATCAAGGAGTATTTTCTTGAACCTCTTATTCTAGTTCCTCCGGTTGAAGGACGACCTCTAATCATGTATTTGACTGTTTTAGAAGATTTGATGGGCTGTGTACTAGGTCAGCGAGATGAAACTGGAAAGCAAGAGCATGTCACTTATTATTTGAGCAAGAAGTTCACTGACTGTGAGTCCATATACACTATGCTTAAGAAGACTTGTTGTGCTTTAGCGTGGGCCGCCAGACGTCTGCGATAGTATATGTTGAGTCACACTACTTGGTTGGTTTCGAAGATGGATCCTATCAACTATATTTTTGAAAAGCCTGCTTTGACTGGAAGAATTTCCAGATGGCAGATGTTGTTATCAGAGTATGACATTGAATACCACACTCATAAAGTTGTTAAAGGGAGTGTTTTGGCCGATCACTTGGCGCATCAGCCTATTTTGGACCATCACCCACTAATGATGATTTCCCCGACGAAGATGTGATGTATTTGAAAATGAAGGATTGTGAAAAACCTTTACCTTACGAAGGACCCGAGCCTGGTTCTCAATGGGGTATGATTTTTGATGGAGTTGTTAATGCTCATGGAAAAGGAATAGGTGCAGTTAGTGTGACTCGTCATGGGTCTCATATCCCGTTTACTTCCAGATTAACATTCAAGTGTACCAATAATGAAGCCGAGTATGAAGCATGTATAATGGGCCTTGAAGAGGAAGTGGATCTCAGAATCAAGAATTTGGATGTATTTGGTGATTCTGCTGTGGTAATCTACCAAATTACAGGAGAGTGGGTAACTCGACAGGATAATTTGGTCCCGTATAGCGATTATGCAAGAAGATTGTTACCTTTCTTTGATAGAGTCGACTTTCACCATATCCCTCGTGATGAGAATAGGATGGCAGATGCATTGGAAACTTTGGCCTCCATGATTGTGGTAAACGTTTGGAATAATTGTCCTCGGATTGATGTAAGCCGTCTAGACCAACCTGCGTACATCTTTGCCATTGAAGACGTTGAAGACGGTAAACCCTGGTATCACGATATTGAAGTGTTTCTCAGAAAACAAGAATATCCATTGGGAGCCTCTAACAAAGATAAGAAGACTTTTAGAAGATTGGCTGGTAACTTTCTCCTGAGTAGTAATGTGATGTACAAGGGGAACTTTAACATGGTCTTGCTAAGACGTGTTGACAAGCGTGAAGCTGACATGTTAATGACGGAAATTCATGAAGGATCTTTTGGCACTCATACCAGCGGACATGCTATGGCTAAGAAACTCCTAAGAGCCGGTTACTATTGGATTATGATGGAATCCGATTGTTATAAGTTTGCTAAGAAATGTCACAAGTGTCAGATATACATAGACAAGATTCATGTGCCTCCAACTTTGTTGAATGTTATCTCGTCTCCTTGGCTATTCTCCATGTAGAGCATTGATATGATTGGTATGATAGAACTAAAAGCATCTAATGGACACCGATTCATCTTAGTGGAAATTGACTATTTCACTAAGTGGGTCGAAGTAGCTTCTTACGCTAATGTGACTAGGCATGTGGTTGTTAAGTTTATCAAGAACCAGCTCATCTGCAGATATGGTGTACCCATCAAGATTATTACGGATAATGGGTCCAATTTGAACAATAGAATGATGAAAGAACTGTACGAAGAACTCAAGATTGAGCGTCACAACTCTTCTCCTTACAAACCGAAGATGAATGGGGTCGTTGAAGCTGCCAACAAGAATATTAAGAAGATAGTTCAGAAGATGGTCGTTACGTATAAGGACAGGCATGAGATGCTCCCGTTTGATCTACATGGATATCGTACTTCGGTATACACGTCAACTGGGGCAACTCCATTTTCACTTGTTTACGGTATGGAAGTCGTACTCCCAATAGAAGTTGAGATTCCCTCTATGAGGATTTTGATGGAATCTAAGTTATCATAGGATGAATGGTGCCAAAACAGATATGATCAACTAAACCTTATTGAAGAAAAGAGAAAGACATCATTATGCCGCAGTCAGTTATATCAACAGAGAATGAATAAGGCGTTCGACAAGAAGGTTCGACCCCGTGAATTCAAGGAAGGTGACCTTGTGCTTAAGAAGATTCAGTCGTTCCGCACCAATACCAGGGGAAAGTGGGCTCCGAATTACGATGGTCCGTATGTGGTGAAGAAAGTCTTCTCAGAAGGTGCTTTGATGTTAGCAACTATGGATGGAGAAGAGATTACTCGCCCAGTGAATCTGGATGCTGTCAAGAAATATTTTTCTTAGAACCTAGGAAGTTCAAGTCGACTTAGGGAGAAAAGAGTTATTATTCCCTTAATGTAATCACTATTATTATTTTCCAACATTGTAATATTGGAGTCATGCCTGTTTGCTGACTACCATTTGTCGCAACTGCGAAAAACACCCGGTGGAAAACAGAAGAGTCGCCACCTTTCGTTATTTATCCCAAAGAGAGGGAAAGGAAACGATCGGAAAAACCTAACAAAAAAGGAAAGACAAGGTCATCGCAACCAGGTCTGGATTCGGGAGTCGGTTACGCAAGGGGAAGGTATGAGCACTCCTCACGTCCATCGTACTCGACGGGATCCACGCTTGGTTGTTATCTAAAAGGGTGAAAAACAAACTAATCTACGGCTTCTAAAGCTAAACGGAAGGAACTGACTCAATAGAGCATTACCGCTCTATGTCTACGTATTCCCTCGTGCAATGGGAAAGTCATAGTCAACGTAGTTTGAGAACTACGGGGGGAGTTGCTCACCAAGACGTCGTATCTTGTGCCTACGTGTTCTCATCTGGCATGAGAAATCAGAGCAAAACGTAGTTCAGGCTAACTACAAGATAACAGGGTGTTCTCGATCACACGGGGGTGAGAGAAAAGGTTGACGATACTAGCGTATGCATTCTAGCAGTTAGGTGTATGCTGCTCGACCATTGGAAACTTAGGCGTTACCTGTTTGCGGTAGAACGAACATAGTATGTCGAGGTTTAAAGGTACGGGAACCTACGGGCTCTAGAACTACGGGCCGGTCTCGATTGCGCTAGGGCAAGAGAAAGGGAAGATTAGTTGTTAGCAGGAAAGTCTCGATCGCACAAAAACAAGAGAACAGAGAAGTTAGTTGTTAGTGTGCTCCCTAGGATATCGCATCCTATGCCTACGTACTCTCAACATGTATGAAAGATCAGAGCAGCCGTAGTTCGGCTAACTAAGGAAAACGGTCACGATTGCACGGGGGCAAGAAAAGGGAGCTCAATCGCCAGAATGCGAGAGAAAAGGGAGAAGTATCAATCGCTAGGATGCGAGAGAAAAGGTTTGGATCGGGACGCACACGCGAAGTCCTAAGTCGTAGGAGCGAATGTGTCGCATATCACCCTAAGGGTGTATACTAAACATTCTAAGCAATTGAGAGGTAGTCCCCCAATCACTATTTCCCATGTATCTATCACTTAGAACTCACAACGCCCAGCGGTTGAATAAAAGAGATGAAATAAAAACAATATTACCGAACGGAGTGATTCCGTTGACCCTTGACTTTTGCGTGCAAGCTCCGTTCCAAGCTTTTCCTCTTTTGATCCTTGATGATGACGTTTCAAATCAGAACCAATGTGACGCTGAACCGTCGTAGCTCAACTTATAGGAGAAATCGAGCTATTGCAGGTTGCGTATTGATTTCCGTGTCAAAGACAAGATGGAGAAATGATATTACGAATCATTCTCCAATTGAATCATGTCACACGGAACAAAACCGAAGAAAGTCAAAATAAAATCAGAAGGAAAAGAGAAATGAGGAGAGAAAAAGTGGTCTCGGATCCTACATTATCCATCAATAATTCGATTAATAACGCATTATGGAGGTCTTGTCATCGACCAAAACAAAAATGAAAAAGAGGAGAAAAAAGTCCCACAACAAATGGGAATAAGAATCCAACTTCTAAAATTAAAATAAAATTCTAAAAGAAAATATGTTCTAAAAGAAATTAAGTATGAAAAAATCTAAAAGGAAATTGAATGAAAATAGAATATAAAATTCTATAAGAAAATATAATGCAAAAGAAATATATATATTATAATATCAAAAGTATTTACAAAAAGAAATAACCAAAAGAAAATAAAAACAACAGGGGGTACAACCCTAAACAGGGGTACAACAATCATAAATCTAGTTGGGCTTGGCCCAACAAGCAGCAATAGAAAAAAAATCAAATAAGGGGGCATGATAATGGATATGGGGGGTGGATCCAAATGAAAAGGAAATGGGCCGGAAGGACCCACTAACCCGCTTGATGCTTCCGTGAATCAACATCACCTTCTTCGTTTACCTCAACAAACCCTAGCTGCGCCATCAGCTACTTCCCCTTTGTCTCAACCTTCCAACTTTGCTCAAAGACCAAAAGATCTCTGCCGTTTGCAAGCCCACCTTTTCTTCAACATCATTGTCATCTCCCTATCTCCACCCTCAACCTTGCTGTCCACAGTTTTTAACCTTCTCTCGACTTTGCTCCCTTTATCATCACCTACAAAACAAAATCAAACCAAACTAGTAAAATCAAAGCACTCAAGATTGTTCTTCCGATTCCTATCGAGCGCCTGTGAGCTTCGTTTGCCGGATGTTGGAGAAGATGGAAGACGAGTCGTTGAAATTGGAGTTGATGAAGACGGATGTTGGCTCGTTTGAGGTTTGGTAGAAGGAGATTGTGAAATGAAGATAATAGTTCGTATGATGAGTTAATGATGTTGTGAGTCGATTGAAGTTTCGGATCTGAGGAATTTGTGGATCCATATCTGAAGTTGCATGTGAGTTGTTTGAAGAATTTGTTGCTTTGTGTGAAGTGGTGAATGTTCGTTCATGGTACTATATTTGTTTGGATCTTGAAGAAGACGAAGTTCAGTGACGAATCAAGAACGTTGATAGGCTGTTAAAGATCTGGAGATTGGTTCGTGGTTTGACGAAGGTTTGTGAAGAGGATCCGAAATTGCATGTTGTGCATCTGGAGATTTGAAGTTAGATGAACATCTAGATCTGGATTTGGTGTGAAGATCTGGAGTGAGTTCTTGAAACGATTATGAAGTTATTGAAGGTTTGAAGAAATCCCTTGAAGGTGCAATGAAGATCCATGGATCTTGATGAAATCTGGAAAACTTGATGGATGAACTCTATGAATACGGCTGAAGGATTCTGATGAAAAGAGTGTGAACATGAATGAAGGTTTCTAGAGAACGTGATGAAGGTTGATGAAGGATTCTGGAAAAAGTGTTTGAGTGTTTGAATATTGATGGTTGAATCTGGAAAATTAGTGAAGATTGATGAAGATATGAAGAACATTGGTGAAGTTTGTATGAAGTTCGAAGAATTTCTGGAAAAGTTTGAAGGCGATATGAACATGATGAAGAAAAATCTGGAAAAAGTGTATGAACATGAAGAACACGGATGAGTTTGGATGAAGATTCCGGTGAGGCTTTGAGTTTTCCGGTGAAGGTTTTGATCCGTCTGATTTCTCCGGTGGGCTGGATTAGGATTATCGTTGGGACGTGTGCCAGCCATT
The DNA here is from genome assembly GCA_963859935.3 of Lathyrus sativus. Classification (NCBI taxonomy): domain Eukaryota; kingdom Viridiplantae; phylum Streptophyta; class Magnoliopsida; order Fabales; family Fabaceae; genus Lathyrus; species Lathyrus sativus. Next base: position 877,126,874 of record OZ012735.1, read on the forward strand.
AATGATGAGAGAGAGTGCACAGTGTATTTATAGTCTGACAGAATGACAAGTGGCACATACTGCATTGAAATTTGATTAGTGGACTTAATTAATGATTAAAGCTAAAAATGAAAATTAATGATTAAAACTAGCTTAGGCTAATACTAATAAAGCTGAACAATAAAGCAGAATGACAAGTGACTAAAAACTTAATGAATATTAACGTTAAAACTAAAACCAATTAATAACTAATATTCAAATCTAGCCAATTAAAACTAACTAATTAAAACCTAATATATTCTAAAACTAAAAGCTATTTAAATCTTAATCTGAACTCCTAATCAAATTAATCTAAATAGAATCTAAAACCATTCTAAAATAATAAAACCCTAATATATTCTTTAAAAAAACAATTAATTCTAGAAAACTATTTAAAAGCTATTAAAACTAAATATATCCTAAAATAGAAAAATAAAAGATAAAACTATCTATTCTAGAAAATTAAATCAGTGAACCTAAAATGCGAGAATGCAACAAAATAAACGGTAACAAAAATCGGACACCGAAATATCCTAAAAAATAACAGCGTAGACCGAATCACCGGGAAGAGCACAACTTCCCAAAATAAACCTGCTTATCCGAACTGGTTTGAATCACCTAAGACACGAGAGAAGGGCTGTAATCCCGATAAAATCAATCCGACTGAAAAAAATGCACAGTATGCGATGTGATATGAATATACAAATGCAAAATGAAACGAAACATAAGCTAAAATGCTAGAAACGGTTGGCCAAATTTTGGGGTATAGCAGCTGCCCCTATTCAAACGGCCTGTACCTGAAGAGTTGAAAAGAGAAACGACTTTCAAACATTCAAAGGTAAAAGATGGTTGAATACCAAAGAACCCAGAAATTTGCCAACCGCAAAAACAGAACTGCAAACTCTGACTGGGTACAAAAATCTCTGGAGATAACTGCATAATGATAAGTATCTGACATCGCCGTCAGGCATCTGCAGGGGATAAAAACATCTGACATCGTCGCCAGACAAACACAACATTGATAAACAACTTATCTGAAGGTCACAACATCCAAAGTCACATCATCTAAGGGTAGACAGGAAGAAACATCAATACTCACATCGTCTAAGGGTAGACTGAAAGAAACATATCCAGCATTCACATTGTCTAAGGATAGACAGGAAGAAAACCATATCTTGAATCACATCGTCTAAAAGTAGACGGAAAGAAAATATCCACAGTTCACAACTCACCTCGTCTAAGGATAGACAGAAAGAAAACCACACCCAAAATATCACTTCGTCTAATGGTAGACGGCAAGAAACATCATATCTGAAACAATCCCATCAGTGAACTTTAGAACTCTTTCGTCAATAGGAATCGACGAAATGAAAACCATCTTCAAAGAGCCACCTCGTCAATAGGAATTGACAGAAAGAAAATATCTAGAATATCCTAAATCCATATTGTCTAATGGTAGACGGAAAGAGAACCTGTTCGAAGCCTCGTCTAAGGATAGACGGGAGGAAAACTTGTCCAAAAGATCACATCGTCTAATGGTAGACGGAAAGAAAATATCCTTATCCAAAATCCACATCGTCTAATGGTAGACGGAAAGAGAACCATATTCGAGGAAACACATCGTCTAAGGGTAGACGAAAAGAAAAACAAATCCAAAGAACACCTCGGCGAACTTCAGAACCACTTCGTCAACAAGGATCGACGGAAAGAAAACCTGTTGGGGATGTCATCATCAGAGGGCTGATGGATAAAGCAAATCTGCTTGGAGATGTCATCATCAGAGGGCTGATGGACAAAGCAAATCGACGTACGATCTGAAACACAAAAGTAAGCAGATGAGTCGACTGAACCAGACTGTTGATAAATCACTGTCTTGATTGAAGAGTTGATTCAAATTGCCACGGAAAGCTGACAGAAATTGGCTTATGCTTCGCATTTACATGTTTGAATATGGCATAATGCTCCATACGAAATAGAAATGCTATACATTTGAAGATGAAATGCAAAGATGATGCAAATATGATAACTATATGCAAAAATGCATATGCAGGCTCGGGCTGCCGGGGAAAGCTAGATAACCAAAAGAACCACTCTAGCAAAATAAATGCTAAAGCTAACTCCGCTGGGGAATAACCGGATGTGCCAAGTATGATTGGACTTGCTAGGGAAGACCAGGTGAAATCTTCCTGGGTACCAAAGATAATTGGATTTTGGGAAAGAGGTGCCAATGGGGATTGGGCTTTCTGGAATGATGCACCAATAGGGATTGGGATTTAGGTTATCTGTGAGGGTTCAGGTACGGCTGACACTGGAAAGGTCCTGTCTGGATACAGGGTTGGAGAACGTCTTGTCTGAATACCAGGTTTAAGGGTCAGGAGATGGTTAACATAACTTCCCGACATTCGTCTTGAACTCGAAAGTGGATTGAACCTGCTTGAATAGCCCTGAACAGCTCTAAAAATATGGAGAGGAACAGTTCCTTCATTTCCAAATTTGCCCCAACCTGTGGGATTTCTGTAAGAATCTTCATCGAAAGGGAACCTGAAATCTCTATACCCTGATGGTTAGACATGAACTGCCTCAGCATTCTGAACCTCGTAGAGATGCTTCAAGTTAATTGCCTTCTGGAAAAGGATAGCTCACGGGGTGACTTGCCTCAGTCTTGTAATGACTTTTCCCCTGATTGGCTGATTTGTGGAGAAATAGTCCTGACTGGCTTCGAGAGATTGATCGAATCTTGACCTGACTTCCCCAAATTAACTGCATCTTGGAATGGCTGGCTCCCATTATGTGATCACTTGATGAATTTCCCCGGTTTGACGGAGTACTCGGGTGCTCTACATCTTATCTTGATCAAACTTTCCACTGTGGAAACTTCCCTGATGTCAAGTGCTTACTCGCAAGTAAAACAAATTGTTTTGCACAAAAGATATATTAATGCAATGCATATGACGTTTTGAAATCCAAGTATGTTCACTGGAAAAAACAAATTGTGACATATAGTGAACGAATCACTTATCAGAATGTCAACATTAAAACCTGCAAGTTAAGTAGAATCCTTTTAGGAGTCAGTTTCGACGCGATATTTACCGAAGTATGCTTTCGAAACAAACCTGCTTCAATTAGGACTTTTGAAGGTTGTAACGCGGTCAGGTTCACGGTTTGAAAGAAAGGATATAAGGCTCAAAGTTTATTTTAACCCACCAATTCTCCGTGATATTCTCCAATCCTATATTCAGCTAATTCGACACTAGCGCTCACCTCTCAGAGGTTAAATGACAGGAGTGATGGTTCGGGAAACCACAAGTTTTTGGAGTGACAATCACTCGCTTTTGGTGCCTGAATCACACGACTGGTTTTTCGTCATTCTTTTTCTGATTCAGATTTCCCTAATTTTTCCTGGACTGACTCTTTTGAGTGTCTTTTGATTTTGAAGTCCAGCGGGATGCCCTAATTTTTGCCTAAGTCACTTGTTTTCAAGATTCGACTTAGCAGGCTTCTTTCTTCTTTTTCTTTTCTTTCTCTTTTTTTTTGAACAAATCGTGCGACACCGACTTGTCTGACTTGTTAAAGGGATTGTGACTGTTTCACTCCTTGGTCAGTAACGGATAACCACTGTGGTTCTTTTTAGGTACGACCTATACAGATGTGATTGATCCTCAAACGGGAACACTCCTTTTGCAATTTGGATGTTTGGCCGAATTGATTGACACCTACCCTGCCCCAGGTTAAGATTGAGGATTTTTTCGTTTTCAGAAAGAAACTTCTACTACTAGGCTCAAAGGGGTTGACAAAGGATTATCATCCTTATGTCCCCGGTGTTTAGGAATTTGAAATAATGTATGTACATCATCAATATGTTTTATTCAAAAGCATACAATCGGAAGCTTGCTCGTCTTTCAACTTTGTCATCCTCCCCGGATTCCGCTTAAACAAGCATTAGACATCAATTAAAAACATAAGTGAACACAAATGGATTTAATCAAAACCTGCATATTCATTTCATTATCAATATCAATTGAAAACAATACAGTTTTACAAATGAGATTTGCACTTAAACAGAAAAGAAACTACAAATGCAACGAAATGACATAAAAAAGAAATTGCCAGCTTCGGGGAACTGGGCTTTCAAGTCTTGATTTGCTGCTGAACCAGCCATCTTCAATATTGCTCGTCGAAGTCAGTATGATACTCTTCTGAACTCTTCTGATCTGATGCTCTCAGTGAACTCTCCCATAACATTGACTGCTGAACCCACATGACTGGCTGAAGGAGAATCATTGATCTGGATACCCTGAGAAGTGACAGAGAACATATTAGAGTCAAGCAGCGTCTGTACCTTGCTCCTAAGCACCTTATAGTCCTCAGTGGAATGCCCCTGTACCCCAATATGGTACTCACAACGGGCGTTGACATCAAAACCTGGAGGATACGGAGGAATCTCTGGATTAATCTTCTTCGGCACTATCAACCCACCTCTGATCAAATCCGGCAACATTTGACTGTATGACATCGGCAACTGAGTGAAATACCTTTGTGGCTTCCTTGGTCTCCGTCGGGCATGTTGACGCGGCTAATGATGGTAAGATTGTTGACTCTGAAGGGGAACAGATACCTGATACACAGACCCAACAGGTTGCTGACTCTGAACACTCGAAGTATCCGAAAACTGAATCTGAGGTGCAGGAGATTCCGGGATAACATCACTTTCTTTCTCCCATTCTTCTTGAGAACTGAAAACTGATTTACCTTCATAAGCTGAAGTATCTGAGATGTCTCAAATTTTTCCGCTCTTGATTCCACTCTCGATACGTTCACCCATTTTCACCAAGTAAGCAAAGTTTGATGTCGCACTACCAACCATCTTATCAAAGTAGTGCCCTTACAAAGTACCCATGAATATGTCAACCAGTTCTCTATCCAGAAGTGGTGGTTGAACGCGAGTTGCAAATTCTCTCCATCTCTGCACATATCCTCTGAAGGATTCATTGCCCGCTTGAGATAGTTCTTGCAATTGCATGCGACTGGGAGCCATGTCGATATTGTAGTTGTACCGCTTCACAAAGACATTGGCTAAATCTGACCATGATCTGATGCAATCACTCTTCAACTGCATATACCAATTCAATGATTCTCCACTCAGACTGTCCTAAAAACAGTGAATCATAAGCTGATCATTATGGACATACGAGGTCATTCTTCTGCAGAACATCACCAAATGCTGCTTCGGACAACTATCCCCTTTGAACTTCTCAAAATTTGGCATTTTGAACTTCAAAGGCATCACAAGACCGGGTACCAAACACATGCTCGAAGCATTCAGATTGAGGGTATTCTGACCCATTAGGGCGTCAAGCTTTTCATCCAACAGATGACATTTTTCCATAAAATCAACTGCGAAAAACACCCGGCGAAAAACAGAAGAGTCACCACCTTTCGTTATTTATCTCAAAGAGAGGGAAATGAAACGATCGGAAAAACCTAATGAAAAAGGAAAGACAAGGTCATCGCAACCAGGTCTGGATTCGGGAGTCGGTTACGCAAGGGGAAGGTATAAGCACCCCTCACGTCCGTCGTACTCGACGGGATCCACGCTTGGTTTTTATCTAAAAGGGTGAAAAACAAGCTAATCTACGGCTTCTATGCCTACATATTCCCTCGTGCAATGGGAAAGTCAGAGTCAACGTAGTTCGGGAACTACGAGGGGAGTTGCTCGCCAAGACGTCGCGTCTTGTGCCTACGTATTCTCATCTGGCATGAGAAATCAGAGCAAAACGTAGTTCAGGCTAACTACGGGATAACAGGGTGTTCTCGATCACACGGGGGTGAGAGAAAAGGTTGACGATACTAGCGTACACATTCTAGCAGTTAGGTGTATGTTGCTCGACCATTCGAGACTTAGGCGTTACCTATTTGCGGTAGAACGAACGTAGTATGTCGGGGTTTAAAGGTACGGGAACCTACGGGCTTTAGAACTATGGGCCGGTCTCGATTGCACTAGGGCAAGAGAAAGGGAAGATTAGTCGTTAGTGGGAAAGTCTCGATCACACAGAAACAAGAGAACAGAGAAGTTAGTTGTTAGTATGCTCGCTAGGATATCGCATCCTATGCCTATGTGTGAGAGATCAGAGCAGTCGTAGTTCGGCTAACTATGGAAAACGGTCTCGATTGCACGGGGAAAAGAGAAGGGAGCTCAATCTCAAGAATGCGAGAGAAAAAGGAGAAGTCTCAATCGCCAGGATGCGAGAGAAAAGGTTCGGATCGGAACACACACGTGAAGTCTTAAGACGTAGGAGCGAATGCGTCGCATATCACCCTAAGGGTGTATACTAAACATTCTAAGAAATTGAGAGGTAGCCCCCCAATCACTATTTCCCACGTATCTATCACTTAGAACTCAAAATGCTCGGCTGTTGAATAAAAGAGATGAAAGAGATGAAATAAAAACAATGTTACCGGACGGAGTGGTTCCGTTGACCCTTGACTTTTGCGTGCAAGCTCCATTCCAAGCTTTTCCTCTTTTGATCCTTGATGATAACGTTTTGAATCAGAACCAATGTGACATTGAATCGTCGTAGCTCGACTTATAGGAGAAATCGAGCTATAGCAGGTTGTGTATTGATTCCGTGTCAAAGACAAGATGGAGAAATGATATTACGAATCATTCTCCAATTGAATCATGTCACACGGAACAAAACAGAAGAAAGTCAAAATAAAATCAGAAGGAGAAGAGAAATGAGGAGAGAAAAAGTGGTCTCGGATCCTACATTATCCATCAATAATTCGATTAATAACGCATTACGGAGGTCTCGTCATCGACCAAAACAAAAATGAAAAAGAGGAGAGAAAAGTCCCATAACAAATGGGAATAAGAATCCAACTTCTAAAATTAAAATAAAATTATAAAAGAAAATAAGTTCTAAAAGAAATTAAGTATGGAAAAATCTAAAAGGAAATTGAATGAAAATAGAATATAAAATTCTATAAGAAAATATAATGCAAAAGAAATATATATATATATATTATAATATCAAAAGTATTTACAAAAAGAAATAACCAAAAGAAAATAAAAACAGCAGGGGGGTACAGCAATAAACAGGGGTACAACAATAATAAATCCAGTTAGGCTTGGCCCAACAAGAAGCAATAGAAAAAAATCAAATAAGGGGGCATGATAATGGATGTGGGGGGTGGATCCAAATGAAAAGGAAATGGGCCGGAAGGGCCCACTAACCCGCTTGATGCTTCCGCGAATCAACATCACCTTCTTCGTTTACCTTAACAAACCCTAGTTGCGCCGTCAGCTACTTCCCCTTTGTCTCAACCTTCCAACTTTGCTCAAAAACCAAAAGATCTCTGCCGTTTGCAAGCCCACCTCTTCTTCAACATCATTTTCATCTCCCTATCTCCACCCTCAACCTCGCCGTCCACAGTTTTTAACCTTCTCTCGACTTTGCTCCCTTTATCATCACCTACAAAACGAAATCAAACCAAACCAGTAAAATCAAAGCACTCAAGATTGTTCTTCCAATTCCTATTGAGCGCCTGTGAGCTTCGTTTGCCGGATGTTGGAGAAGATGGAAGACGAGTCGTTGAAATTGGAGTTGATGAAGACGGATGTTGGCTCGTTTGAGGTTTGGTAGAAGGAGATTGTGAAATGAAGATAATAGTTCGTATGATGAGTTAATGATGTTGTGATTCGATTGAAGTTTCAGATCTGAGGAATTTGTGGATCCAGATCTGAAGTTGCATGTGAGTTGTTTGAAGAATTTGTTGCTTTGTGTGAAGTGATGAATGTTCGTTCATGGTACTATATTCGTTTAGATCTTGAAGAAGACGAAGTTCGGTGACGAATCAAGAAAGTTGATAGGTTGTTAAAGATCTGGAGATTAGTTCGTGGTTTGACGAAGGTTTGTGAAGAGGATCCGAAATTGCACGTTGTGCATCTGGAGATTTGAAGTTAGATGAACATCTAGATCTGGATTTGGTGTGAAGATCTGGAGTGAGTTCTTGAAATGATTATGAAGTTATTGAAGGTTTGAAGAAATCCCTTGAAGGTGCAATGAAGATCCATGGATCTTGATGAAATCTGGCAAACTTGATGGATGAACTCTATGAATACGGCTGAAGGATTCTGATGAAAAGAGTGTGAACATGGATGAAGGTTTCTGGAGAACGTGATGAAGGTTGATGAAGGATTCTGGAAAAAGTGTTTGAGTGTTTGAATATTGATGGTTGAATCTGGAAAATTAGTGAAGATTGATGAAGATATGAAGAACATTGGTGAAGTTTGTATGAAGTTCGAAGAATTTCTGGAAAAGTTTGAAGGTGATATGAACATGATGAAGAAAAATCTGGGAAAAGTGTATGAACATGAAGAACACGGATGAGTTTGGATGAAGATTCCGGTGAGGCTTTGAGTTTTCCGGTGAAGGTTTTGATCCGTCTGATTTCTCCGGTGGGCTGGATTAGGATTATCGTTGGGACGTGTGTCAGCCATTAATGATGAGAGAGAGTGCACAGTGTATTTATAGTCTGACAGAATGACAAGTGGCACATACTGCATTGAAATTGGATTAGTGGACTTAATTAATGATTAAAGCTAAAAACGAGAATTAATTATTAACACTAGCTTAGGCTAATACTAATAAAGCTGAACAATAAAGTAGAATGACAAGTGACTAAAAACTTAATGAATATTAACGTTAAAACTAAAACCAATTAATAACTAATATTCGAATCTAGTCAATTAAAACTAACTAATTAAAACCTAATATATTCTAAAACTAAAAGCTATTTAAATCTTAATCTGAACTCCTAATCAAATTAATCTAAATAGAATCTAAAACCATTCTAAAATAATAAAACCCTAATATATTCTAAAAAAAACAGTTAATTCTAGAAAACTATTTAAAAGCTATTAAAACTAAAAATATCCTAAAATAGAAAAATAAAAGATAAAACTATCTATTCTAGAAAATTAAATTTGTGAACCTAAAATGCGTGAATGCAACAAAATAAACGGTAACAAAAACCGGACACCGAAATATCCTCAAAAATAACAACGTAGACCGAATCACCGGGAAGAGCACAACTTCCCAAAATAAACTTGATTATCCGAACTGGTTTGAATCGCCTGAGACACGAGAGAAGGGATGTAATCCCGATAAAATCAATCCTACTGAAAAAAATGCGTAGTATGCGATGCGATATGAATATGCAAATGCAAAATGAAATGAAACATAAGCCAAAATGCTAGAAACGGTTGGCCAAATTTTGGGATACAACACCATTCAATAAATAAAACTGTTTTTTCTTACTTCTTATGCCTTAGATGTTTTATCTTGATAGCAAATTCTAAGAACAAGTTTTAAACCTTTTTCAAATGTATTGTTTTACTTGATATGTGAACAATGAATGGACGTCTATGGATGTTTATTTCATTTATGGAAGTACCGAATTCTGATACCTATACAAGACGGATGAAGATTGTCCCGAGACAGCGGATATTTATTTTATCCTGTGACGAGGTCCGATATTTTGTCCTCTAGAAGGAGCTCTAAAACAAGCTTACATTCTCCAGGCGATGTTTGGTTTGTGAAGATTTGGTTTGAGTGCCTCTTCGCTCGAGATGTTGATTTCATCTCTGTTGTTAGCATGCGCACAACATATAGATGGATAGCATGAGATATGCATTTTCTTTGTGTTTGTTTGTTCTGTCACTTTGAATGTGTTTATCCCCAAGTTACTGGGTGTGTCTTCTCCTTCCAAGTAGATTCGTCAGCCCTAGGCAGAAAGAGCACAATATTTCTACTTCCCCATGGAGTTCGATCCTCGTGGAGGACGGTTGTTTTAGTAAAGTCCCATTTGAGTTCATGCCTCAATGTTTGAGTCTTGCTTGACAGTTTCTCTTCAGTTATTTCCTGAATTGAAATTCGGTCCCTGACAATCACTTTGGGTATCTCCAGGATTTTGATTAGGCGTGCATTTATTTTGCACCTTGCCCCCCAAGAAGGATATTTCCAAAGATCACCGTCGAAGACAGATATTTCTCCAGCATTGTTACCAAATTTTCTCAACAGTTTATATCCGGTTTGCAAGCGACCTCTTTATTTGAGCAACTCGTTTTGATCAGGATTCCTTTCAAAAAGACAAATGGCAGTCTCCTCAAGACAGTTCGTCCATCCTCAGTGAATTATCAAGATTATCAACTCGTCAAATGACATCTCTCTAGGAGTCCGTTAGAGAAGTTTGTCGAAGACTTTACAAATATTTTCTCTTTATTTGAGAATTTTCACTTCAAGGGATTTAAACATTTTACTAAAACAAAGATACTCCTCAGGAATATGTTCCCTAGTGATTTCATCACACAAGTTTTATTCCATCAAATGGCATCTCTCCCGAGAAGTTTGGTGAAGTTTATTACATTTGATCTCCTTATGCAAGATGACATAATAGCAAATCAACCGGCCTACATCTCTTCTGAAGATCCCCGATGAAGTTATACAATCTCTAGTACATTATGGGTTACTGCTAAAGTTTTAACCTCCAGTGAAATTCCAATCGCCCGGTGAAGATGCTCTCATGAGTATTCGTCATTCCAGGAAGAAACTGAGACCCGCTCATGGCACACAAACCATGAGGCGTGAGGAGGTTTATTTCAAGAAACTGAGACCCGTTCATGGCACAAAAACCATGAGGTGTGGGGAGGTTTATTTCGAGAAACTGAGACCCGTTCATGGCACACAAACCATGAGGCGTGGGGAGGTTTATTTCAAGAAACTGAGACCTGCTCATGGCACACAAACCATGAGGCGTGGGGAGGTTTATTTCAAGAAACTGAGACCCGTTCATGGCACACAAACCATGAGACGTGGGGAGGTTTATTTTCTACCCTTTTCAAGTGGATTACTCAATTAAAGAAAAAGCGGAATTATGATCCGATCAAAGAGTTCATTTTGGTTATTACTGTTGTTTGGACTACCGCACTCGGTAGTAATTTATCCTTTACTTTCAAGTTTCTCGCCCATCTGCTTAAGTTATTGTACTCTTCATGGTATTATATTATATCTTTATTTTTGGAGATTCCCCAATGCTGGTTGTTTCCTTTCCCTGTGGAGTCTCACTTCGCCGGGCCTGTTTTCTTTGTCGCTCATGTGTTCTCGCGTTTTACGTCTAGTTTTTTTTCTCCTGTGGCATCCTATCTCCACAGGACCCTTTGTCTTGCATCTTCATATCATCTGCATTCGGTGATATCTTAGGGCCAAAATTTTGTGCAATGTTTGTATTTAAGTCCCTCCTATCGCGTTAAGACAAAGATTTCAATCTCCATATCTCCGGATAAAAGAAACTTAAATAAGGGCATCTGTCACACCCTAATTTTTGACTCTAAGATCCCACCTTTTTTACGCGTTTTCTGTCGCTATTTGACTTTAATTTCATATTTATTCATTTTTGCCTCAGCCCTCAGGAAATTGTCATCACCGGGCCGGGACGGAAGGGTAACTGAAGGTGAGAAAAACACTTAGAAGGGGGGGTTGAATAAGGGTTTTAAAACAATTAAGATGATAGAAAAATAACACAGTATTTTTATCCTGGTTCGTTTGAACTCAAACGAATCCAGTCCACCCTACCAAGGTGATTTTCCTTTCTCAACAAGGACTTAATCCATTAAATCAAACTGATTACAGTGTAAACCACTAAGACAACTGTGTTAGTATTCTCAAGAATTCTAACCACACTTGGTCTCTTAAGGAATCTTTTACAAAGATAAACTAACAAATGTGTTTAAGATGTGCTTTTAAAAAGCTATATCACAACAGTGATTTTTACACAATTTTTAGAACGAAAATAAAACTATTCAGCTTTTGAAGAAAGTTTGTATGAGAGTTTGTTGAATAACTTGTCAAGAATTTTTTTCAAGTTCGTTAACCTTTGAAGTGATGCTGAGACTTGCTTTTATAGTACTTTGAAATCCATTTCTCAAAGACTATGCAATATGTGCATTTTTCTCTTTTTGTCTTCTATTGACTTTTCCTTTCTCAGAAGAGGAATGTTCTGACAAATCCTTTTTGTCTGAAATCCTGTGTCATGCACGAATGGGGAAAGAGCCGTTTAGATAATGAAAAAGAATATGCTAACGGATCTTTATTTGAACAACATCTTCTTCACCAAGTTTGGAACGTCTTGCATCAGAACTTCTGATGATGTTCTTAGTTGTTCAGATCAGAGTTAACTCAATCAGAGTTTCTCTATCAGAGTTTACAGCAAAGTGCTTTAAGCGTGAAATCCTTATCAGAGCATACTTGCTTATCAGAGCTTCTGTACTTGCAGCGTTAAGTACTTCCAGAGTCTTCTGAAGCTTTACGTATGTTCTTTACTCAGATTCTTCTTAGCTTCGCTCAGAGTCATTGTAGCAGATCGGAGTCTTCTGATGGGTTGCTTCTGACGCTCAGAGGGTTTTCGTTTTGTGGTGTTCAGAGGCGTTTTTGCTTCTAGAATAATATTAATTTTGATATCTGAAACAAATAAACACTTGAACAAAAATTAGTGTATATAAATTCTCTATACAAAATTTCATTAATGTTATCATCAAAACAATGAGATATATTGAACATCAATCTGTGTTCTAACAATCTCCCCCTTTTTTATGATGACAAAAACTATGGGAAATTTTGTTTAAATAGAAAAGAAATTACTCCCTCTAAAATGAATACTTCTGAAAAGATTAAATACTTCCCTTTCAGCTTCTGTATTCTTTTCTGCATCAGAGGAAACTTGTAGATTCTCAGACTTTTGGTTCAGAGTTAATTCTTAGAATTTATCAGATGAGAATTATTTGCTCTGAAACACTCAAGAATATGATTAGATGAAATTTATTATGTATGAGTTGCCTTTGGTAACTGTTTATGTGAATTATCAAATTTACCATTTTCTCCCCCTTTTTGTCATATCAAAAAGAAAATCTATAAGAAAAACTTTAAGACAGAAAAAAAAATAGAGGAAAAACAATAAGGCATAAGATAAATTCATTCAGAAAAACATAACATCTAGATGCATTGATAAACAATATCCAAGACAAAAACAGACAGATAACACAAGTGCACAAACAACACAGAAAACTAAGAATGACGAGAAGTCAAAATCCTCAGAAGATTCGTTATCTCAGATATGGATTTGTCTTGTTTCTCCATCCATGTCTTGATTTCTTCAGTTGTCTGTTCCTGCTCAACCATCCAAGATTTAATCTCAGTGTTGCTAGCCTTGAGTTCAGCAAGCTGAGCATGCAGATCTTTGTCTTCTTTCTTCACTTCAGATGACTCAGGAGCAGATGCAGAAGAAGAGGCATCATGAACAACCAAAGATGTAGAAGCATTCTGGACAATCATGTCAGAAGGTTGATCAGAGTCAAGAGTCTCAGAAGGACCAGGAGCAAAAATTTCTGGAATGACTACTTCAGGCTTCGACAATTCTGCAGACTCAAAAGCAACAAATTCTTCAGAAGGAAGACACACATCCTTTGCAGGTGTGTTTTCCAGAAGCGGGGTTGGATTTCTGCTAACACTCAGAAGAGTGAGTCTGACAGCTTCAGAAAATATGACCTTTGCATCATCAGTACAAATCTCTTGAAGATTTGAAGCAACAGAATTGGATCTATTTTTGAATCTCTTCCAAATAGCCTCAAAATCATTAGGATTCATACTTGAAAGACATTCCTTCTTGACAGAAGATAACCACATGTGTATTTCTTTTTCAAAACCATCAAATAAAGTACCAACATCCATCCTAGGTTTAGGTTTCAGGTAGGCTTCTAATGAAGGTGTTTTGGTGGTTTCAGAAGTTGAGGGTATGGAAAAAGAAGGGATATAGATGAGTGGTGGGTATGAAGAAGATTGAGTGAGGACAGATGAAGGTTTAGCAATCTGAGGTTCAAATGGGGTTGGTTTAGATGATAAAGTTTCATTATCAGGGTCAGATGGAATGGAAATAAAGGCTTTGAGAAGAGATGAAATGACATCTGATCTATCAGAATCAGTGGAATCAGATGAATTTGAAGAATCAGAAGATTCAGATGATCCAGAGGGAACTGGATAGACAGTCATGAGAGGTTGAAGATCAAGAACCATTGTTTCAGTATCAGATGGGATGGTTTCAGGTTGTTGTGGTTCAGAAGTTTGTTTTTCAGATGGGGGAATTTCAGAAGATTGGTTTACAGAGGGTGTTGGTTCAGAAGTTTGAGGAACAGAAGTTGGGGTTTTATCAGGGGTAGTTTTCTGATGGATGTTGAATGAAGGTGTGGATGGTACAGAAGATTGTAGTTCAGATGGTTGTGGTTGAGGTTCAGAAGTTTTATTTGGTTTAGGTGTGGAAGGAAGTGGTTGAGATTTTTCTGGTTCAGATGGAATAGGTTCAGAGTCATGAGGAGGAGAAGGTGAAGGAATTGGTTCATAAGGAGGAGGTTCAGATGTTAGTACTTCTCTTACTGTTTCTAAAATAGAAGATAAACTAGTAGAAGGATTACCTTTCTATTTCTTGACACGCTTTGGCCTTGCAGAAGATGCTTCGCCAGAAGCTTTCCTCTTGGGTTTAGAAGATCCTTCATTTGAGACCTTTCTTTTCTTCCTCTGTCTCTCCCCATGGAAATCAAATCCAAGTTCATCTGCTCTTTGGATCAGATGTTCTGGTATAGGAGTTCCATCTGCTAAGCATTCTGCTATGTAAGCCATATTGATTTCCTTGGGTTCGTTAGCATAGAAGAGAGGGAAATCATCTACAGGGATTCTTCTCTTGCTTACTTCTTCAGAGTTGATCTGATCTGGTGCAGAAATAAGTTCTTCTACAATCCTCATCCTTTGCAGACTTTTGCCATTCAGAGGTTTTCTAACAACTGAAGCTAATTCTTCTTTCATACCAGCTTCTGTCAGATGACCAACTAAGCCATTCTCAGTCAGAATGTCTGAGATTAGTCTTCCTATAGGAATCCAGTTTTTCATCTTTTGGTGCTTGGTTCTGACTTCTTCTCTAGATTGTTTCACATGAGTCCACAGATGAGTGAAAAGTAAATAAGGCAGATCCACCTTGATACTTTTTCCCAGACAATACATGAAATACATCTGATCAGAGTTGATGTAATCAGGAGAATTTGTTGATTTTCTATGATGGATGCAGCATAAGAAGATCTTAGCCCAGATCTTGTATTGAACTTTCAAATCCTTTATCTTGCTAGAAGTTTCCCCAGAAGTAAACACTTCATTGTACACCTCATCCATATCCATACGACTTGCTGGTAGATGAGTAACACCATCTGATTCTTGATATCCTATCAGCTTGCGAATCAGATCTTCAGTGATAATGATCTCCTTACCCAAAACTAAAGACATAATGAATTTGGGGAAAACTCTTGCATGAATACAAAACTCTTTGACTAAGCAAGGGTAAATTGGACCAACCAGTCTATCAAAATACTTTATCCATCCTTGTGATGACACAGTTGGACGTAAATCAAATCCATTTTCAGCAATGCTTTCAAAATCAATCAGGAACTCACATAGAACTTCCAGTTGATCAACGGGTGTGAGGAGAGTTCTTTCAGGTGCTGTGAACGGAGTAGGACCCATTGCAGAAGATGAAACAGCAGCCATTGTTGATTCAAATTGTTGAGAGGTTGAAGATGAGGTTGTCATTGTTGAAGAAGTGAGATAACGAATGCTTCTTTGGGTTTTTGGTTTGGAGGAGATGAAGAAACAATGGAGCAAACAGAAATGCATACACGGTGTAAGAGAGAGTGAAAAGTGTGAGAAGGTGTTGTGTTGTGGCATTTATAGGGGCAACAAATTAGGGCACACATTCACACGATTAGCAATTAATTCATTTAATTTAATTCAAAAAGTCATATAAAAAAGAAAATGATTTCAAACATTAAATGATACTGACAAGCATGGGGAGGAAAACGAGAAATTGAGAATACAAACAGTACCTCAAAACGGCGTGTCATTGAGTACACTCCACCTTTTCAGATATCATGTGACACGTGTTTGATGTTGATGTGCCTTTGAATCTCTTAAGCATAAGAAACGTTAAACAATGCTCAGATCTTATGAGACTTGTTAGATCAGAGTTTCACAAAAAAAAGTACTGTACCAAAAGAAATAATCAGAAGAATTACTTCAGAACATAGACATTATTCATATTTCATCAGAATACATTTTCTTCTGAATAATAGTTTTATTCTGGACAAAAATCCATACTAATATTCTTCAGAATAAATTTAAACCTATCTTCAGCAAGGGGTTTTGTGAAGATATCAGTCCATTGATGGTCAGTATCAACAAAGTTCAAATTAATAATTCCCTTCTGAACATAGTCTCTGATAAAATGATGCTTAATTTCTATATGCTTTGCCTTAGAATGTAAAATAGGATTCTTAGAAAGGCAAATAACAGAAGTATTATCACAGAAAATAGAAATGTTACTCTCATGTATCTGATAATCTTCTAGTTGACTCTTCATCCAGAGCATTTGTGTGCTACACCCAGCAGCAGCAATATATTCAGCTTCTGTTGTTGAAAGCGCTATTGTAGGTTGCTTCTTGTTGAACCAAGAGATCATATGACTTCTCAGAAACTGTCTCCAGCATAGTCAGCATCATAGAATCCAACTAATATGTATTCATCAGATCTTCTGTAACACAAAACCCCGTTATTAGTACCTTTCAGATACCTCAGAATCCCCTTAACAGCTGTTAAGTGAGATTCTCTAGGATCTGATTGGAATCTAGCATATAGACAAACACTAAAGAGGATATCAGGTCTAGAAGCAGTCAAGTACAGAAGAAAACCAATCATACCTCTGTAGAGCTTCTGATCTACCTTTTTACTTACCTCTTCTTTACCTAGTGTGCTTATAGGATGCATTGGAGTCTTTGCTAGCTTGCTTTTTGTCATGTTGAATTTCTTCAGAAGCTCCTTTACATACTTTGTCTGATGTATGTAGGTGCTTTCTGGAGTCTGATTCACTTGAATTCCCAGAAAGAATCTGAGTTCTCCCATCATGCTCATCTCGAATTCTGCCTGCATAGATTGAGCAAACTCCTTTCTAAGGGTAATATTGGTAGTTCCAAATATAATATCATCAACATAAATCTGACAGACTAAAATGTCTTTCTTAATTGATTTATGGAAGAGAGTAGTGTCAACTTTTCCTCTGATAAAATTATTTTCCAGAAGGAAATTACTCAGTCTCTCATACCAAGCTCTGGGAGCTTGTTTTAAACCATAGAGTGATTTCTTAAGTTTGAAAACATGTTCTGGAAATTTTTCATTTTCAAAACCTGGAGGTTGATGAACATAAACTTCCTCTTCTATGAAACCATTTAAGAAAGCACTTTTAACATCCATCTGATACAGAGTGATGTTATTCTGTGCAGCAAAAGAAATAAGCAATCGAATAGATTCTAACCTTGCCACAGGAGCATATGTCTCTATGTAATCTATACCTTCTTGCTGACTGTATCCTTGAGAAACCAGCCTAACCTTGTTTCTGATAACTTCTCCTTGCTCGTTCAGCTTGTTTCTGAAGACCCATTTAGTTTCAATGATGTTGAAACCATTTGGTCTTGGAACCAGACCCCAGACGTCATTTCTGGTGAATTGGTTAAGCTCTTCTTGCATAGAAAGTATTCAATCATTATCGTTCAGAGCCTCATCCACAGAAGTAGGTTCAATGATAGATACCAAACCAAACAGTGATGTTCCAGAAGATCTGAGAAATGACCTTGTTCTGATATGGCCATCCTTCTTTCCAATTATCATTTCCTCTGGATGAGAGGCTTTGATTCTGGGTGATCCTTTAACATTTGGTTCTTCAGAAATTGTTAAGCTATCCATCTGGGAAGTCAAGGGAGTAGCATCTGACGTTGCTTCTGGTGCTTTTGCTTGAGCTTTGTCTGCCTATGATTCTTCAGAGTCTGTGAGAAGGACTTCTCTATCTGCAGAAATTTCAAGCTGCTTTGGCTTTTGATTGCCAAGCTTATCATCAAATCTAACATGAATTGATTCCTCTACAATCTGTGTCTCAGTATTGTATACTCTGTAGCCTTTAGAGCGTTCAGAATATCCAAGCATGAAACACTTCTGAGCTTTAGAATCAAACTTGTTCAGATTTTCCTTAGTGTTCAACATAAAACATAGACATTCAAAAGGATGGAAATAAGAAATGTTGGGCTTTTTATTCCTCCACAGTTCATAAGGAGTCTTCTCTAGAAGAGGCCTTACAGACACTCTGTTCTGAATATAACAAGTTGTATTCACTACTTCTGCCCAAAAATGTTTTGCCATGTTAGTCTCGTTGATCATAGTTCTGGCCATTTCTTACAATGTTCTATTTTTCTTTTCTACAACTACATTTTGTTGAGGAGTTCTAGGACAAGAAAAATCATGTGCAATGTCATTTTCTTTATAAAAAAATTCAAAGTATTTGTTTTCAAATTCTCCACCATGATCACTTCTGACTTTAACAATTTTAAATTCTTTTTCGTTTTGGACTTGTTTGCAGAAGTCAATGAATTCAGAATGTGACTCATCCTTGTGTTTCAGAAATTTTACCCATGTCCATCTGTTGTAGTCATCAATTATGACTAATCCATACTTCTTGCCTCTGGTGGATGCAATTTTTACTGGTCCAAACAGATCAATATGAAGCAGCTCTAATGGTTTAGAGGTTGAAACAACATTTTTAGTTTTGAAAGAAGATTTTGAAAATTTTCCTTTCTGACATGCTTCACAAAAAGCATCTGAGTTGAACTTCAACTGAGGAAGTCCTCTGACCAGATTGAGCTTATTAATCTGAGATATATGTCTCATACTAATATGACTCAATCTTCTGTGCCAGACCCATTGCTCATCGTTAACAAACAGAAGGCATTTTACATTCTGAACTTTAAGTTCTGAAAGATTGATTTTGTAAATGTTGTTCTTCCTTTTTCCATTAAAGAGGATTGAACCATCTTTTTGACTCAAGCTTTACAACATTTTTGATTGAAGATTATATCATAACCATTGTCACTTAATTGACTTATGGATAATAGATTATGTGTTAATCCTTCAACAAGTAAGACATTAGATATGGAAGGGAGGTTACCATTACCAATAATTCCAGAGCCTATTATTTTGCCCTTCTGGTTCCCTCCAAACTTCACGTCACCTCCAGATCTAAGTTTCGGGCATTGGAACATAGACCTTCTTCCCGTCATGTGTCGCGAGCAGCCAGAGTCCAGGTACCATGATTGGTGTCTCAACTTTGCTGCTAAGGACATCTGCAACAAAAATAATTATCCTTAGGTACCCATATTTTCTTGGGTCCTCTGGGGTTAGTAGGTTTGAAATTTTTTCTGAATTTCTTTCCCTTAAAGGCATCTTTGTTCTGTTGAGTTTTTGGTTTATTAAACACAGGTTTGTTCTGATCAAAACGTGTGTGCTTAATATCATTTAAATGACCATATTTGAAGTGAGTATACAAAGGAGAATACTTAATGATCAGTTTATCAACAGGTTTTAGATTTAAATCCTTCCCATAAGGTGATTCATATCCAACTCCATTTCTGTTGTTTCTGTTTACACCATAGATCATTGAAGCCATCTTGCTTCTATCTAGGCCTCTGGCCAGAAACTTCTGAAAGCTATAATCATACTCTTCTAAAATGTTTTTAGAGCATGATATAGGATCTGAGTCATATTTTTGAGCTTTTTCTAAATCATTTTTCATTTTAAGATTGTTTGCTTTAAGCTCAGCAATTTCTGATCTCAGCTGATCATTCTCAGATGCAAGACAGCTCTGAAGCTTCTTGTATTTGAGTTTGATCTTGCTGTAGCTTTCAAGAATTTCAGATAAACTTTCAGTAAGTTCAGCTCTAGAAAGTTCAGAAAATACCTCCTCAGAATCTGATTTTGATCTAAATTCAGCAGTTTCTTCGTGGTCCTCCATGTCATCCATCAGTGCTACTTTAGCACATTCATCTTCTGATTCTGATGAAGATTCAGAGGCATCTGAATCATCCCACGTGGCCATTAACACTTTCTTCTTCTTTTCAAACTTCTTTCTGGGTTTCTCCTTCAGAAGTTTGGGACATTCATTTTTATAGTGGTCAGGCTCCTTGCACTCGTAGCACACTACATCTTTCTTTCCAGATTTTTTATGTCTAGAAGATTCGCCACGCTGATCGGATCTCTTGAAGTTTCTGAACTTCTTTTGTTTATGCTTCTAGAGTTGGTTTATCCTTCTGGACAACAAAGACAGTTCATCTTCTTCAGAGGAAGATTCTTCAGAGCTTTCTTCAATAACCTGCAGAGCTTTAGCAAATTTGTTAGATTTTAGTGCAACAGACTTACCTTTCTTCTGAGGTTCGTCTTCTTCCAGCTCAATCTCGTGACTCCTTAAGGAACTGGTCAATTCCTTCAGAGTGATCTTATTCAGATTGTTTGCAAGCTTCAGGGCTGTCACCATTGGTCTCCCCCTTGTTGGCAAGCTTCTGATTATCTTCTTGACGTGATCAGCAGTAGAGTAACCTTTGTCCAGAACCTTCAGACCAGCAGTTAGAATCTGAAACCTTGAGAACATAGCTTCTAAGGATTCAGATTCCTCCATCTTGAAGGCCTCGTATTTCTGAATGAGCGCCAAGGCTTTTGTCTCCTTTACTTGGGAGTTTCCTTCATGCGTCATTTTTAGAGATTCAAACATATCAAATGTAGTATCTCTATTTGTTATTTTCTCATACTCAGTATGAGATATTGCATTTAATAGAATGGTTCTCGCCTTGTGATGGTTTCTAAACTCCTTCTTCTGTTGATCAGACATAGACTTTCTATCAACCTTTTTTTCTTCATCATTTGTAGGATGAATATAACCATCAGTAACCAAATCCCATAAGTCAGCGTCATAGCCTAGAAAGAAGCTTTCTATTCTATCTTTCCAGTAATCAAACTTCTCACCATCAAACATGGGAGGTTTGGTGTTGATTCTGTCTCTATCATCGTATTTGTTGTTGTATGAAGTTGAAGTTGAAGCTTCAGCAGCCATGATGAATCAAGAACAATAAATTAAGAGTTTTTCCCAACAGGATCTTTTTCTGCCACGGTTAAGTGAGAGCACTTACAGAACCGGAGCTCTGATGCCAACTGAAGGTGGGAAAAACACTTAGAAGGGGAGGTTGAATAAGGGTTTTAAAACAATTAAGATGATAGAAAAATAACACAGTATTTTTATCCTGGTTTGTTTGAACTCAAACTAATCCAGTCCACCCTACCAAGGTGATTTGCCTTTCTCAACAAGGACTTAATCCACTAAATCAAACTGATTACAGTGTAAACCACTAAGACAACTGTCTTAGTCTTCTCAAGAATTCTGACCACACTTGGTCTCTTAAGGAATCTTTTACAAAGATAAACTAACAAATGTGTTTAAGATGTGCTTCTAAAAAGCTATATCACAACAGTGATTTTTACATAACTTTTAAAACGAAAATAAAACTATTCAGCTTTTGAAGAAAGTTTGTATGAGAGCTTGTTGAATAACTTGTCAAGAATTTGTTTCAAGTTCGTTAACCTTTGAAGTGATGCTGAGACTTGCTTTTATAGTACTTTCAAATCCATTTCTCAAAGACTGTGCAATCTGTGCATTCTGTTCTTTTTGTCTTCTATTGACTTTTCCTTTCTCAAAAGAGGAATGTTCTGACAAATCCTTTTTGTCTGAAATCCTGTGTCATGCACGAATGGGGAAAGATCCGTTTGGATAATGACAAAGAATATGCTAACGGATCTTTATTTGAACAGCATCTTCTTCACCAACTTTGGAACGTCTTGCATCAGAACTTCTGATGATGTTCCTAGTTGTTCAGATCAGAGTTAACTCAATCAGAGTTTCTCTATCAGAGTTTGCAGCAAAGTGCTTTAAGCGTGAAATCCTTATCAGAGCATACTTGATTATCAGAGCTTCTGTACTTGCATCGTTAAGTACTTCCAGAGTCTTCTGAAGCTTTACGTATGTTCTTTACTCAGATTCTTCTTAGCTTCGCTCAGAGTCATTGTAGCAGATCGGAGTCTTCTGATGGGTTGCTTCTGACGCTCAGAGGGTTTTCGTTTTGTGGTGTTCAGAGGCGTTCTTGCTTCTAGAATAATATTAATTTTGATATCTGAAACAAATAAACACTTGAACAAAAATTAGTGTATATAAATTCTCTATACAAAATTTCATTAATGTTATCATCAAAACAATGAGATATATTGAACATCAATCTGTGTTCTAACAGTAACAAGCGAAGTCGCCGCCAGCTTCCAAAATCAGGGACAATTTATTTCTTTTAGCTCAGCAGTATCAAGGCAATGTATTTTGTTCTTATCAATATTAAAATTTTTTTGCAACTAAAGAGGAAGAATTCAAAGTCAATCCGCGGGTCAGAGGTCCAATTTTCAAATTTCAGCGTTGTCAAAAGTCAACAGGAAGTTTTACCCCATACCCCTACACTTATACCTATACCCCTACATTAAAAAAATTTGGACCAAAATATCCTCGTATAAAAATTTATTATTTTTTAATTTTTTTTATATTTTTTTATTTGTTTACCGGAAGACTTTTTGGAAGTCTTCCGGTTCACATTTTTTTAGTATGTTTACCGGAAGACTTTTTGGAAGTCTTCCGGAACATATTTTTTTCGTTTGTTTACCGGAAGACTTTTTGGAAGTCTTCCGGTTCATGTTTTTTTTTAATTTGTAATTAATATTTAAGATTTATTAATTTTATATAAAGACCAATTTAATAAATTTTTGAATATTATACTTAAAATATAAAAATTCTATAAATAGAGAATCATTTTCAAAATATTTTCTATTTACTATAATTATTAGAATACTAGGATTAAAATCATTTATTTTAAATGATCATAATAGTAGAATTTTCTTAAATATCTTATTAATCTTAAACATTAATAAATAAAATAAATTTAAATATAAGATATAAGTTTACATTATTCAATATATTTAATCAAATGAAAACATATGTGATAAATAAATAATGTATTTTAACTTAAAATGATCACAATAAGTTAACTTGCAAAATAATATAAGTAATAAATTAATAATGTATTTTATTTAAAATAATCACAATAATAAAATACGCAAATAATGTGTTTTATTTATAGGACTGATATAGTTTTATTGATAATTTAATTTTGAATACTACTATGAATATAGTATTTAATCTATACTTTAGAACTCACATAATTATAAATATAAAAAATATTGTCTTATTACCCATATTTTTATTTAATTAAAAAAATAAGAATATAAATTTATTATTTATTTTTCATTTTTGTTTGATCTTTTTAATTATTTCACTTTATTTAATATTTTTAATAAAATAAATAATATATTTTATTTAAAGTAAGCACAGTATAGAATATGCAAAAAATTTATAAATAAATAAAAGATCAAACGAAAATGAAAAACAAATAATAAATTTATATTCTTATTTTTTTTAATTAAATAAAAATATGGGTAATAAAACAATATTTTTTATATTTATAATTATGTGAGTTCTAAAGTATAGATTAAATACTATATTCATAGTAGTATTTAAAATTAAATAATCAATAAAACTATATCAGTCCTATAAATAAAACACATTATTTGCGTATTCTATTATTGTGATTATTTTAAATAAAATACATTATTAATTTATTACTTATATTATTTTGCAAGTTAACTTATTGTGATCATTTTAAGTTAAGATACATTATTTATTTATCACATATGTTTTCATTTGATTAAATATATTGAATAATGTAAACTTATATCCTATATTTAAATTTATTTTGTTTATTAATGTTTAAGATTAATAAGATATTTGAGAAAATTTTACTATTATGATCATTTAAAATAAATGATTTTAATCTCATTGTATTCTAATAATTATAGCAAATAGAAAATATTCTGAAAATAATTCTCTATTTATAGAATTTTTATATTTTAAGTATAATATTCAAAAATTCACTAAATTGGTCTTTATATAAAGTTAATAAATCTTAAATATTAATTACAAATTAAAAAAAAATATGAACCGGAAGACTTCCAAAAAGTCTTCCGGTAAACAAACGAAAAAATATGAACCGGAAGACTTCCAAAAAAGTCTTCCGGTAAACATACGAAAAAAAAAGTGAACCGGAAGACTTCCAAAAAGTCTTTCGGTAAACAAATAAAAAAATATAAAAAAATTAAAAAATAATAAATTTTATACGAGGATATTTTGGTCCAAAAATTTTTAATGTAGGGGTATAGATACAAGTGTAGGGGTATGAGGTAAAACTTCCAAGTCAACAAGTCCAAAAGGAGATTTTGACCAAAGCAATAGCCCAGCAACAGGCCCACGGTAGCGCCCTCGTGAGAAGGACGAGGGGGTTTTCAACAGCAACTAAGTGGTAACTAAATCCAGCAGCAACCCGTTAACTCAAGCATTTGGACATCATTAAAGAGATAATAATAATTAAATTATACTCCAACAATGTCACGTCACCATCAAGATTAAGGCCAAAAAACAAAAGTACCCAAAGCATCACCGTTTCGAAAACAGCATGGACAGCGTGAACCAAAGCCATCAAGAACAATTAGGATCTGCTCTTTTCAAATCCGATAAATCAAAACCATGTTTCCAAATCCAGCAACAAGTCTGATACGAAAGAGAAAAAGTTTAGAATTTTCCAAAATCAATTAAAACCTTCCAAATTCGTTTTTTCCGAAATCAGCATCACATTAATATAAATCAGAAAACCAATTATTTTCCCAAAATGAAATCGGACAGTCTGATACAGAAGAGGAAAAGAATTAAGTTTTTCCCAAAACCATTAAAATAATTCTGGACAAAAATCATCAGAAAAGGAAAAGTTTTAAAGAGGAACTTCAACGCATTGTTCTCAAATCCGGGGTATAAAACCTGGAGAAGAATCACAAATTTTGACGAAAAAAGCCACCACAAAGAAAACTCAGATTAAGAAACATCATCATCGCGTAAAGCTCAGATTGTTTCTAATCATCATCGCAAACCTTAAACAAAAAATCATTTCCGAATTCCAAACCCACAAGTCATTCGCGAAACACCGACAACCCAGGCATCGTGGATCCAAAGCACCACCGCCGAGACTCAAAGCTCAAAGCTAAACAACTCGTCATCGCCGAAATAGTCACGAACATCACCACTACTAAGCCGGCCGTTTACATCCTCCATTTTTGGGTAGGAAGTTTGACAACTTTTTTTTGGTTGGATTTTCATGTGGCTGCAGGTTAGCAAACGGAGAAGAAGAAGTCTAGATACGCAAGAGGAGGCGGATCGAAGCACATACAGTAGAGAGAAAGAAGAGGGGATAAAACGGCGCATGAGGGGGAATGGGGGGGGGGGGGATTCACTACAAGAAAATATGAGATTTATGACACTTGAGTTGCGACAGTTATCACAAAATCGTCCATATTCTTGCATTGCGACGGTTGTCACGACAATTAGGATCAACCGTCGTAGATTTTTTGCGACAGTTATCAAAAAATCGTCCTTATTCTTGGACTACGACCGTTCTCACGACGGTTTGAGCCAACCGTCGCAAATATTTTAGGCATGTTGTATAAAATAATGCGACAATTACCAAAGAACCGCCCTATTTCCACACCCACGACAGTTAAGGCGAACTGTCACAATTACTTTAGCCAATCATAATCACTATTTTTTTTATTCCTTTAATTTTCTATTTTTTTCTTTCATTTTTATATTTCTAACCTTTTCAATTTTATTAATTAAATTAATAAATAATTATTATAATTTTCATGACAATGTAGTTTAATATTTTTGTCGAAAATAATAATAAAATATTTTCTGTTTTATTATATAAATAATTAAATTTTATTAAAATTAATTTTGGTAACAATGTTTATATATATTATAAAATATTTTCTGTCTTATTATAGAGATTATAAATACATTACAAATTATAAGTTATAGATTAAAAACATGTTTATATATATATATATATATATATATATATATATTATATGGAGATTATACATTACCAATTATAAATTATAAATTAAAATTAAAAAAAATTGAAAAAAAGGTTTTGTCTTTGGTACGAACTTCCCTCCGTCCATCTCCATCCAAATCCTCCATCACCGCCTCAACATCGAGACTCTCTTCTCAATCACGTCCTTCTCCGTCTCCTTCCCCTTACTTTCTCAATCGTGTAACGGAATACGCCACGGCTGCCGCTGCATCTCCCGCTCCTCCTCCAGTTAGGAAAGTTTGCGGCGGCGATGGAAAGATTACTAATGAACATACAGGGAAAGGTGCCATTGGACATATTTGTGCAATCATTGGTGCTGTAGTGGATGTGAGATTCGAAGATGAAGTGCCTCTGATCCTTGCCGCGCTTGAGGTTCTTGAAGGCTCGCAACAGATTGTGTTGGAGGTTGCTCAACATTTAGGTCAGGGTGTTGTTAGAACTATTGCTAGGCTACTGAAGGTGTTGTTAGAGGATGGCGTGTGCTCAATACCGGCTCTCCCATCAGTGTAAATTCCCAATCACTTGCTTCTATTTATTGTTATTTCAGAGATTTCAGAGATTGAAGAAGTGTAATTATTTGTCACTAACATTTACTTTATTCTTGTTTTCTGTTTAGATTCCCATTGGCAGGGCCACCCTTGGACGCATCATGAATGTTATCGGAGAACCTATCAACCATAAAGGCAAATTCAGTAAGCAACTTCTAAATCTTTCATAAGTCCGAAGTTTTCTATGGCGTAGTTTCTTTGGAGGACCTGTATGCAGTTACTTGATTTGCTTTGTATTTAATCAATCTTGCGGCTGTACTGCACTTTCAGTAATCAGAAATATAACATTAAGTCTGGCAGTGATTTATTTTTCCTAGCCCGCTGAGTAGTTTATTTTGCCATTTGCAAATTCTAGCAATTTGTGCTGATAGGAAATCTTGGATATGCAGTGGTGAAAGTGGAAGTTTTGAAGGTACTAGTGAAGGAAGTGATGCAAATTCTCAGAATATAAGTTTTGTGATGGTCATTTACATATTTTTCTATAATTAATAACAAGTACTATGATAAAAATATAAACTAATTCGCTCTCTTGAAAGGTAAACTTGTAAGAACAATTTCAATTGTTAACAAATTTAATACTACCACCAACTCTCTTAGTTTATGTGAATTAGTCAACAGAGTCCTGTATTTAGGAATGTAGATAGTATTTCCTAATGTCTTTCTGTTTTGATAGGGCTCTCAATTGAAATCTGGAGACAGGCAGGATTCTTTCGAAGGTTTGGCATTGTTACTTTCTGTTGTTCCAATATAGTTTCTAATTTTTACTATCTAATTCTATATGCAGTGCAAACTCATGTTATATGCGTGTTAAAGGTTGAAGTGTAAATTTTTCTATTGTATTACAGGTGAACCATCTCAAAATGGAAGTTCAGCGCATACTTCTCAAAACGGGGGACTCAATACACCTCATACGCTGGTTAATCAAACTCTATCTATCATGCCTATCACCGCGACTGGTACTCCTGGAGCTGTTACTGGTCCTGCAACAAATCTAAATATAGGAATGGATTATTGGGGCACGCCAGCTCCATCCAATATTCCTGCTCTTCTTGGAAAGGTTCCGGCTACTTCAGTTGCGGGAGGGATAGTTACTGGTGGATCACGGGATAGTGTTCAATCACAACTTTGGCTACAGGTTAATTTGTTACAACAGACCAATGATTTTTGCACCTCTTATATAAATATTTATATTTTTTCTTGATTTCTCTAAATCAAAATGTGCACTTGGATAGCTTGACAAATAAGGTATTATCTTGTAATACTTTGAGAACTGTCGCTAGATGTCTTAAGTGTTCCATCCAATTGGTGCTATAAACCAATATATCATCAAAAAACACCAAGACATTTTCTTAAGGCATGTTAGAAGATGTGATTCATTAAACTCTGGAATGTTGCAGGACCATTTGTCAATCCAAATGGCATGACCAACCACTCATAGTGGCCATGATGTATTCTAAAAGATGTTTTGTACATGTGTTTTGGCTGAACCAATATCTGATGGTAGCCTGATCTAAGATCCAATTTGGAACCATAATGTTTACGCCGCCACATAGGCAAGCCGGAGGAAATAGTACATTTGGACGGACGTATAAGGATTTAATGGTGGATACTGGGTACTCTCACCAGTGATGCTTCCGCCGCTTTTGCTCTGCCGCCTAACACTGCTCTTAACCCTCAAGCCATGGCTTCTCTTAAACAAGCACATGTTGATTCCTTTTCACAGGTTGTAATAAATGATAATTTTTCTTTGATTTGTTTATTATAGGCTCTTGCTGGAGGTCCTTTGATTCAGGCTCGGCACTTTGCTGTTATGACTGGAGTGAATGCTGGTATCTATATATTAGAGATAGATGTAGATAGGTTAGTTTGTATGCATGCATAGGTTAGTTGTGTGCATGCATAAGTTAGTTAGAGCAAGTATGAAGGTAGTTAAGAATGTAACTAACTTCATCGCCTAACTACTTTGTATAGATACTCATAAGATAAGGCTTATTTAATAACATGAATTGATCACAAAAGTATCAAGCTAAACCTGAATTACTTTATGCATGTCCATCATCTTCCTCATGCATAATCATGTTCACCAATGAAGTATGAATTCTCTCATCTAACATGGTATCATACACCTAAGGGGATCGTGTTTTTCTGCTGCACCACCATCATCATCACCGCTATTGTCTTCATTTCGACGTTAGGTGCAAGTTGCTTCAACGAAGCATCAGTTTTTTTGTTCAGAAGTTTGCAGAGCAGAGAAACCGTTTTATAATTCCAATGGACAACGCGTGGCATAAACCGTTAAACGGAGAAGCTTTAGATAATCAAAGTCATCTGTTACATGGTGTGATTCATTGCAATGGTTATGGCCATTTAATATGTCTTAATGGAATTGAAGGTGGTTCCAAATTTCTCAGTGGGAGAGATATCATGGATTTATAGGACAAAATCATGGACTTATGAGGAATTCATCATCCGTGACAGAAGTTCACACATAAAAGACAGTTCTTCAATGAAAATCCATTTGTTGCTGCTTCAACTTCTTCATAAGTAACCGCAAACCTTCAATTCCATCATGTAACCGCAAACCTTACACTTCAATTATAGCACTCAGTTTCGGTGATTAATCCATCCAATTCAATTCAGATTCTAACAAACAAGTGCTTAACCATCAAACTCACTCATGATTCCATGTGAGTATTCATATTTTTGAAAATCAATTCTAGATAATCTCCCTTTCATTTCAATGATCAATTTGATTATATGCCATTGACCCTCTATAGTTTACTCATCCTCTGTCAAGAAATTTTGATCAAAATTTGATCTTTTTCCCTTCCTGTTATGGACCCCTTTTCACCATGTTGAATAATAATGGATACAAATCAAAGCAATGTAGTAGTACTGCTAGTGGTTACATTTGTAGGATCCAAGTACTTGTTATGTCTTTTACATTGATGCTAATGCTAGTGATTCTCTTTTTAGTATTTGATAATGTTCATGATAATGATAATCATGGTGTCAAAGTAAAAGTAAAACCAAGTTTAGCTTATGATTCTCATAAGCAAAAGTGGAATAGCTTTGATTCTTTGGTGAAATTGCATCCCACAAGAGAGTTCAGGAATGGAACAGATTTGATATGGCAAGTACCTGAATCACCTAAAGGTGTTCTTTTTCTTGCTCATGGATGTAATGGAAAAGCCATTAACTTTTGGGACAAATCGTCTGAATGTCCTGATTGTGTCAGTTTGCCTGAAGAACGGTTGCTTGTACTTCACGGTCTTGCTGAAGGTTTTGCTGTTATTACTATTTCAAGTGCGCGTAGATGTTGGAGTTATGGAAATAATGAAGTGTTGATTGTTCAGGACTAGACCACTGAATAATCCGTTTGATTGGTAATTTTTTTTTCATCATTGAAGTTTCTGTAGTTCGTACATTTCAGTGGTTATTTATTGCTGTGGTTGGTTAGTTAGTTCGTTAATGCTGGTTTTTGTTTTCATAGTAGCTCGCATTTAATGGTGTTTGACCAGAATCTCTGCATTATTTTCTTCTGTTAAGTTGCTTTGTTTTCAAAGTACTACTACTTGTAGATCTAGAATTTTCTGAGTTCAAAATGAAACTTGAAGGAAAATGGAAAAGGAAGTTGGTGTAGTGGAGTTTGTTTACAAGGAGTTTCTTTGAAGGGATTGTTATATACATTTTTGTTTGTTGCTTTTTTCTTTTTGTTGAATGTTGATTTGTTGAATCATTAGCTACTAACAATTGCTTTTTCTAGTACTATATAATGAGTTAATTAAGTTTCTTTTTTATTTTATTTTATTTCTTAATCATAGATTCTTTCTTGTTGGAGGAATAGGAGATATTAAGTTATGCAGACACCAAAAGCAAGGTAAGATTGTAGTATTTTGATTTTAACAGTTTTTATGCAAATAGATTGTTCTGTATCTATTATATTATGTATGTTTGTTAAAACAAGCTTGCGAAGGGGTTATTTATGTTGTTGGGTGTAGATTTGGTTTCTTTAAAAAAGTTCTCCCTCCATATTTCATTCCAAGATCAAGTAAGATTGTGTGGTCCCATGTTTTTGTTTCATTTACTTGAAGTTTGAAAATGTGATGATATTCGGCTTGTATCGTGTGTATGAATGAATGGAGCTGATTGAAAAATAGTGTTGCATAGCGTCTTCCATTTGATTGATTATTATCCTCACTGGACCACTTATGTGTGCTATCTGAAGATGACTATGATTCGCATTTTTTATGCATTTGTTTTGTTTATGCATGCTAATTTGTTTATGGATGACAAAGTTAGTGCTTTAGAAATGTCACAAAGGAAATCTCCTGCAACCCCTCGAACAGCTCGCCAGTTGAAGACACCAAACTCTGGTTCTAACTCAGCCTCCTCCTCTTCAAACCCCATAAGAAAGATGCCAAAATACATGAGTCCAAAAGTTAATGAACGCATGTTATCACACAGTCCAATATCTGAGGTATTTCGAATTGTCTCACTGCTAGATCTGAATCAGCTGCTTTAATTCGATTTGTCTTAAGGAGCTACTATTGCTAATGACTATCTCCTTGATGATAGATACCACTCCCTCTGTTTTCTTTGTTGTTTCAAAATTATTTCCACTTACAAATCAATAATTATTGTTACTTTTGATGAAATTATTTGTCTCTCTTTGCAATAATTAATGTTGCATTGAACTTTAATAGACACAAGTACAAGGAACATAAATTTTCTACATAAGAGACGTAATTCTTTTTACGTTCTTCACATACCTTACAAATTTTTTTTTTTAAGTTCTTCATGTACTATCTTTATCTATATGCATACACATAATCCAAATCTTTATAATATTCATAATTATATTTAATTATTGTCTCGGTAATGTGTCTTTTATCTGGCTTTAGAAGAAGCGACCTAGCAAGGTTCAGGAACTGGAATCTCAGATTGCTAAGCTTCAAGAAGATCTGAAAAGTGCTAAGGATCAACTTAGCACATCGGAGTCATGGAAGAGAAAAGTTGAAGAGGAGATTGAAGAAGCAAAGAAGCAGATACTATCTTTGTCAAAGGAGCTGGAGGAATCCCATCAACAGTTTTCGGAACTCTATAAATTATGAACCTTCTTATTCATTTTTGGCACAATGATACTTATTGTTATAAAATTATAATTTGATATGTTTTCGGATTTTTGTATTACATGACATGATTATGGAACTTTCATTTTACATGATTATGAAACTCACGTTTTTTTGATATTATAATGTTTATTTGATATTAAGTTTTGAAATTAATTTTACTACGCTAAAAAGCGATAGAAAATTTTAAAAAAGAAACTATAAATAAAAATATTATTGTATAAATAATTTAAAGAAAAAATAATATAACTATTTTAGTAGATAATAATTTAAATAAAAGAATATATTATAAAACAATATAATACAATATATAAAAATTAATAATGAACCGTCAAGATATCACATTCACGACAGTTTTAAACCGTCGCAATCAACAATGGTAACAAAAATCAAAAAGATATTCACGACAGTATTTAACTGTTGTCATTTCCAATTTATGTCAGTTCCAACCAGTCGTGAAATAGAGTTCACGACAGTTTTAAACCGTCACAATCAACAATGAAAATAAAAATCAAAAGGCTAGTAACGACGGTCTTTAACCGTCGCTATCTCCAGTTTAGGTCAGTTCAAGCCCGTCGTGAAATATAACGACGGTTGTGTGTGACAGTTTTTTCAACCGTCGCTAAACAGCCTGGGGACACACGTTTCTGCGACGGTACTACAACCGTCGTAAAATGTAATTGGTGGTGGTTTTAACCGTCGTAACCTGCCAAAATAACCGTCGCAATCCATCATTTTTCTTGTAGTGATTTAGGTTTTCTGTTTTTTATTTTTGTATGTAATAATCAAGTACACTTCACCCCACACACATCACCTGCACCTCACGCATGCACCCACACGATCTGCATCAGATCATGATCCAACGCACCGCAGCGTGTCCCTACCGTAATCCCATGTGCCCTCACGCACCCAATAATCCGCCCTTCCCTTTTAATCTTCTTTTTAACCGTTTAACTTCCCCAATTAACCATTAATTAATCCTTAACCTTTTAATTAACCCTTTTATTAAAATAATCATTTTATTTAACTATTTAACTAATATTAGTTTTTTTTAAATCAGCCTCTAGAACTAATATTTATTTTATTTTAATTAATTAATTGCATCTTTTAATTATCCTTTTTTAATAATAACTTAATTAATAATCTCTTTTAACAATTTAATTAATGTTTTGGTTTATCTTTTTTATTAATTCTAATTAAAACCATATTTTTTTAATCTCTTGATAATTCTTAATTAACCTTATTAATAACCAGATTTTTTATCTTAATAAGAGTATTTTAATAGTTGATTCTTATTTACTTCTACCTTTTTCTTAAAAAATAATAATAATATCAATTTGTCCACGTTAATTATAAAAACTTTTTTTTTAAATAACTTGAATTATAATAATAACCTTTTTTATAATAACTAATAATAACCATTAACTCTAATAATAACCACTACTCTTATATAGAATGAACCTTTCATTTAATTTAATAAAATATATGAAAATCACTCATTAGAATTTATTTAATTCCCACCACCCTTTTTTTTAAAAACTTATAATTAATTCAATCTTGCTTAAAATTAATCCACTAACTTTAATAATTAAACATTTCATATTTAACTAATTTTATAAGATAAATATAAAAGAACCCTTATTTAGGAATCCTTTTACTAAAAAAACTAATTCATCTCCTAATGATTTCTCATAAAATCAATCTCACCCATAATTAATCAACGCGACGCTTCATTCCGTCTAGCTCTGATCTCACATTCGAATATTCAAGACTCGCACACTTGGCTTATCTTTTATGCGCTTTTATCTGTTTGTATGGGATTTATTTATTTGTCTTTTATCATCTTTATTATATCGCATCGCATAATGTCCAAAGGAAGAATCTGCGCATGACTTAATATTTGTGTGTATGCATCTCATCTTGCATCATTTTCCCCACTCGATCCTTGATCCTTTTCAAGTTGATCCCTTAAGTTTAGATCTTACCCCATAAGGAGGACCTTTTATCTTTACAACTTAGATAAACCATACAACTCAATCAAACTATTCTCCCATTAGAGAATAAGATGTTAGTCATCTTGACAGTCAAAAAATAAACCTCCTGCCTCATAATAATACAATCGAGATATAAGATCTTTTCTGCTTGAGGGAGATACTGGCATACTCGTCGATGAAATCCGAGTGTTTGAGCCCTTCTCTCAAGACGGTGCAAAGACCATCTCCTACAAGTTGTGGTGGTTAAGTCGAGTGTTCTCCCTTAAGATGACGACTTGTCTGTTCTCCTAGAATCAATCAATCAACAAACCTTGTCCCTTTGGAACTCTGACCAACATTCAATGGTTCCTCAAACCCTTTAGGGGAACTACAAATACTCTGATTCCATTCCCGCCAGGATATGTAGGCACAAGATGCAACGTGTTAGCGAGTATACTTAGAAATAAACCACTAGGTCTTTTCACCCTTAAGCAGATAACCCTTAGCAATAAACACATTAACACAAGAGGTTCCTGTAGAGTACTATAGAAACTTAGGATGCTAGCACCTTTCCTAAGTTTAACCAACCCCCGACCTAAACTCTCTAGCTTTTGCATTTGCATTGCATTGTGAATAATTCGATCTTTTTCCCCTCCTTTGGACAAATTAAAGACCGGTGGTGAACCAATGAATTAAGATTCAAATTAATTAATAATTTTAAATCCAATTCTCACCGTGACAGTGAGTTTCAGGGCATTTAGTTCTGCACTATTAAGACTTGCCTCACCTTTGGTGGGCACTGTTTCGTCCTCCTTAGCCGCAGAAACGGTTGGAGTAACAGTCACATCGACTGGGGCAGGTTCGTCGATTGGGTTTCCATCAAGCTTCTCCTCCTCACTCTGGCCATCATCAGCTTGATCTTTTTCCATTTCCTCACCAGTACCCT
Source organism: Lathyrus sativus (assembly GCA_963859935.3). Lineage (NCBI taxonomy): Eukaryota > Viridiplantae > Streptophyta > Magnoliopsida > Fabales > Fabaceae > Lathyrus > Lathyrus sativus. The sequence goes on from OZ012735.1 coordinate 877,161,577, forward strand.
CATCACTAGAACCATCCAGTTCTGATTGATGCATGGTTTCATCCTCGACGACGTCTTTTCCCCCTGTTGCCTCAGTATCATCAACAACAATGGTTTGATCTAAAGGAGAGTTACTTGTGTCATCCAGGGTTGTATCTTCCTCCATGTGAGTATCTTCTTCATCTGCTACCTCCAATGTTTCTGGTGCATTGTCTTCTTCATGATCAGACCCATTAGTTTGGAACTGATGGGTAGTTGTTTTGGTAGGCGAAAGAGGAGCTGTGGCAAATTCAGGTTTGTTAATTTTGCCAAGAGAACTCATACCAGAGCCCAAGTCAGATGTGGGATGATAAGTAGGCTCACCTTGGATATTTAAAAGGACAGTTGGAGAAGGAGACTTCGTCGAGGTAGGTTTCGAACCTCCAGCACCAGCCTAAATGGAGAAGAACCAGACGTGAGAAATAAAGACAAGATATAAACAAAACAAGACTTCGAGAAGCACTTAGACACAAGATATACCTTAGTGTCCTCATCAGCAGTACTTGAATTGTCGCTCTCGGCGGGGACTATGGTTGGAATCGAGGCACCCTCAACAGGAGCCTCAACATGATCACGAAAAGGGGTGGTCAGCTTCAAAGTCTTGACCGTCGAAGGTTCAGACGGGGTGCCAACAGTATCCATCCCTTGGCTGACCTTCCACCTTTTCTTCATTTGCAAATCTTTAGGAGGAGATTCGTCATCATCCTCTGAGTCAATAATTATTTGGGCAGAAGCCCTTTTAAGTTTCTTTTGGGGTGTGGGTGACTTGCATGTTACCTAAGATATCAATAAATATTAGAAACAACATGGGGAGTCAAACTAACAAAGGCCTAGAAAGAATTACCTTATGGCCTTCGACCTTGGCCTCAGTTCTTGGTGGAGGGGCACTCTTTTTAGGGGCAGCTGCAAAACAAACCACGTTGCTACCAGTTAGTAACAATAAAGTTCAATTAAAAGAGTCCAGAATCGAAGGGGGTGACCTTCAAAAATTTCGGATTCGATGCGAACATCTTCGATAACGACATGAAGGTGCCCTTTAAAATTATCGAGCGTATGTTTAGTCTAAACCACCCGCTGCGCTTTTGGTATTGACTGCTGTCGAAGTATTTTTATAGAATCTCCACAGATAAACCAATCTGGAAATGGAGGGGCAAGAGCCATTCCAAAATCAACAGTTGGCAATCGAGGGATCTTAGGAGGAAACAAAGCAAAAGCTAACTCATACCGTTTCTCACGGGGAACGTATGAAGGGATTTTTAAATTCTCCATTTTCTTTGAAAACCTTTCCTTCAAGGTGACAGCAGCCTCACGGATGGTTCGACTAACATCATCTGGTCGATAGGCGATTTCAAAGTACTTCTGGAAGGCTTGAATATCTCTGATATGCGTAGATGTACCTTTCTTGATCTTCTCCTGCACATCAACGAAAGCTTGGTCAATTAAGCGAACAAAGCTTGAAACGTCAAGAAATTTTGAGGTGTAGTGTCTGGACCACCAGTTGTAGAATTCTTGGGAGCAGAGGTAAGAAGGTTCAAAATGAATGGGTGTTAAGAGGGACTTATGAGCTTAGCGAGCTAAGTGTGTCGAACATTCAACAGGGTTGAAGGCAGTGAGGGGAAGGATAATGTGGGCCTTTTTATCATACAAGCATTTAGGCAAGGTCTGAATCAAACCAAATTATCGTGACACTAGGTTGGGTTGATAGGCCACAAAAGATGTTTGACCTCTGAGAAGGTTGAGTTTATGAATCATTAGTCGAGGTGTCAGAAATCTCTCTCAGACAAGCTTCGACTTTTCTTCATGTTTTTTAAGCAAAGGAGGGAAAGGTCTAGTGAACCACTCAGGACCATACTTCCTCTCTGCAAATGGAGCCATCCTCGGAGTAAACTCATGACATTTTGCGAACATTTGAATGAAACCTGAAAGGTTGGCTCTGAGCGTATGTCCTTATTCACTTGGGTTAAGTTGAACCAGTCGTGTCCATTCGACTCGTCTTTCTGTAACAGCAGTAGACTCTTCGTCAACTTCTCCTTTGTTTGGAAGGTTGGTTTTGAAAGTGGCATTGAGCCACAATTGAAGAAACCAGAAAGGGCCTGATAATAACAAGTTCTCGCGGCTTTCCTTGTCCTTCAACCTGCCAACACCTTCGCTTAGGAATTCGTACATACTGGCCAGGATCATCTCACTCAGACAAATGCCTCGATTCAGATGCGGTTGATTGGCCAATGTGAGGTACTTCTGCGCCACCTGCAAATATTTCGTACATAAAACACAGCGAGACAGCCACATGGCTAGAAAAGTTATATGTTCTTCATCATCAACCGTAGTTGTGTTTTCATTATGATAGTGATTGATAAAATGAGTATAGGTGTGTTTGGTGTTGGAAAATCCTATGGTGTCCTGGCAATCTACCTCAGGGTCATAAACCAGTCCATGGGGCTACAACCTTGTGATAGCGGTTATGTCGAAGAGTGTTGGTGTCATCATCCCACATAGGAGATGGAATGTATAGTGGGTACTATCCCAGAAGTATAATGAGGAAGCTAGCATGAGAGGGCAGTAAGTTGGGCCGACCTTCGACATCATGATTAAATCGTAGATACCAGTTTCTTTCCAGTCGTTGCCCTTGACTTTCTCCATCTTCGTCAGCCAGTTTAAGTAAAGATCAGAATCTTTGAAGTAGGGGGTGACTCTGAATAACCTGGCTTCATCGTTAAGGTATTTTAGGTCTACATTGTAGAACGCTAAACTATATGGGCCTTCAGCAGGAAGTTTGCTGGAATCTTTTTGCCCTAAGAGTTTGGTCTTACGGTAGGAAGGGAAAAAGTCACTAAGGTTGGAATAGTTGAGACCAATGGAGACAATGGACCAGATATAGCCAAAGGTTTACCTGCAACAGTAACATGAATTATTACCTAGAATTCGTATATATGCCTTTTCTCTTCTAGTAGGGGTTCAGGGATGAACAGTTGATTCTTCACTATTTTGGGTCCACTCAGTATGGTGAAAGGAGGGAGAAGCAATGCAGCTGATTGTCCTTTGATTTGTGACTTCTTCTTTTGAGTTTGGTTTCCAGACATAGATGATGCCATTGATGAAGTTTGGGGAAGAAATGGGTTTTGGAGAGTTAGAAGATGTCTGAAATAATACGTGAGTATTTGCTGAAGAGTGGAAAAGTTGGAAATGATTTCTAAAGAACTATTTGTAGGGTGTTTGGAGATCAAAAGTCTTTTCTTTTCATCATTAATGGCTAGAGATAATGGGCCACGTGTTATCCCAAGATAAAGAGAGGGGGTGGTGGTAGTTACTACCTATACCCATGATTGTGTTAGGCCCTAAAAAGGATGATGATGGTCTGAGGATTTTTGTGAGTTCCAAGAAATCTACCATGATAACCCATAACGTCAGGGACGTGCGCGGGGATAGCGGAACAGTTTCCTGGTTTTCTTTTTTCCTTTCTTTTCTTCTCTTGTCTTACCAGACGCAGGTAGTCAATCACATTGATGCTTGTGTGAAGGTCGAAATGACGGCGTCGAATGGGACGCTGTCAAAAAATAGTTCTTTTTCTACATAAAGGTCGAAAAAGACATTTTTGGAGGACAATTTGTTAACTCACAAATTTGACGCCTCATATATATAGATTAAAATATTTAAATAAAAAAGTCCTTGAGAGGTAAAAAGGTTTCGAGCTTTGAGACCTTCGATTGGGAAGTCAAATGTCGTGGGACTTAGAGAAAATTCTGAACCTTAAAGAAAGTAGCCTTCGACCGAGATGCTGGCTGGAGATTAGTGAAGTTTTTGAAATTCAAATATTGGAGGGAGTAGTTATGCTTTCCTATGACTAAGAAGGACAAGTGGCGTTTGTTTGACAGAAGACTACATGCATTGTGACACTTGTCGGAAGCTGATGGCTTTAGGAGGTTATTGGTAGTTATTTTTACTATTATAAATAGGAGTATTAGACATAGAATTCAGTGTGTTGTAATTTACTATTTGTACAAGTCACTACCAAAATTACTCAAAGTATCCGAGTGTAGAAAAACGAGTTCAAGGAGAATGTACGTTATGTAAACACACCATTTTTACTTTCAATGAAGTTTAATTTCTGTACTTAACTTTACAAAGTTTTCTTTTACTTTTTCTACAATCTACCCCCTTTTATACATCTTTACTTTCTCCTTGTTCTAAGCTCTTTTCTAAGATCTTTACTCTTTCTCCTCTAAATCCCTATGTTTTTTTCTTTGTAGTCGAACAAACACTTTTATGATTAAAGTCTTTTTACGAAAACACTGTTGAAGTGTATAACTTAGATAGATTAGTTCAAAACATAACTTTTAGCACATGTCCTATGATTAATCTGATCGATCCTGTGAGTCACTAAAGTTAGATTTGGAAGATTAGCGGTTGTTTTTCATTTTTCAAGGGAAACACTGTCATTCTCACTTTTCAATGTAGAAATGATTGCTATTTTTTCAATTATGTCTATTAATTATTACTTTTTATACTACTTCCAAAATATTAATAAGATTAATTTAGTAAAAATATAATGTCTTATAACAAAATTATTACATTTTTTAACTTGCGTGCACAAATTTTAAAGCACAGTCATTTTAAACGGAGGAAGTACTTCTTAAAAACTAAAACTAAGACATGTAAAAACCAAGACTATCATCCCTAACATATAGTAACAAATTAAAAAACATTAGCAAATATTGTTTCATGTACATGTTCAACCTCAAATTTATTTTTCAAAAGTATAACTCATGCGACGTGACTAGAGTCATCTAAAATGGCAAATAGGGTTGGCTACATATGACTCATACATAGGTGGTCATGGTTGGGCCTTTAAAAAGAGTCTCCCAAAAGTTGAAGAGATTCTGACAATCACTGTCATTTAGCCTATGGCTAAAGTGAAAAATGAAGCCGACCTCTGATTAGTTGAAACATGTTTGCCATACTCATACTCATACTGTTCTTAGGGTGAAACAGGTTGAATTAAAAAAGTACTACTAAGTATTATTGACAGTTTAGGCGTGTCTTCTTGCATGCAGATTCAGTATTAAGAATGAATATCAATTACGGAGAGAAGGAATAGAGAATTAAAAAGTCAAGTGATTCTAAAAACAAATTTTCTCATTCATATGCTTTTACATTTGGCAAAATAGGCTGCAAATTAGCAGTAAGGTGAAATAAGATTCCTATCAACTACAGCAAGAATGATAGATACAAGTAAACACTATATGAATAAATAAAAAATTGGAAAAAAAAAATAAAAAAAATACAAAGAATCCTTCTTGTTGAAGAAAGAGTAGAAATCTATCTCTTTTGGAAGTTGAAGGATTTGATAGCAACAGCGAAAATAAATGCAAAGAGAACAGCAATACCGGCAACCACAATTGCACACTCTCCTATGAAGTCATGTTTGATACCAAAATAGTCTTCAAGGAAAAGTTTCACTTCCTTTTCGCCTTCAGAAGTCATAGGAGTAGTTATATCTCCAAATTGAGATGCAACCAATCCATAGATGGTCCATGCAACTGGACATGCCCAGTAGTACCATCTCCACCATACTGGAATGCTCTGTTATCAAAAGGTAAGAAGAACAAAAACACAGTAGTTAGCATACATATAATATAAATACATTCGAACAGTCTTTCTGAATGTTAGCACTTACAGGTCTCGGGACAATGAATCCTGAAAAAAGGTTCCAAACTGCATAAAATGCAGCAGCCACGATAGCAGCAACATGGTGATTTGGTGTCACTGCCACAGCCATCATACCATAGAAGGTAAAGTAGAGCAATGTGAAGAACATAAAGAATAGATACCAGAAGAATTTCTCTGCGGTCCAGTCAAATCCAATCATGGCATAGACTATTGCTCCATATATCACAGTTTGAGCAAAGATATAAGGTATCTCTACCAAGATCTGTGACGAAAAGGGAGATATTAGTATGAGAATTTCTAGTTTGCATACTATATTAAGCAGTAAATAAGTCAGTAGATTAAACAATGATTATAGTTACCTGTGAAATTGCATAGGGTAAGGCAGAATACATTCCAGCAGCTTTTTCTCGATAAAAAACAGTTCTTTCAACTGCAACCACTGGCTGCACAGAAGAAGAATTTTGTATTCCAAGGAAGAGAACAGCAGTATACATTGAACCCACAGCATTCAACAGGTTTTGTCTACTTGTGCTGCAAGACACCAAAAGGTATTAGAACTTGAATGTAAATAAACAGAGATAGTATAATGTTTGGTGAATAATATGGAATTATTTTTTGATTATAAATAGTTTGACTTACTGTTTGCCACCGAGGTCCCAAAACATTGTTCCGAACATCAAGGCTATGAATGTGGTGAAGAAAAACCTCACAGCAGTGTATGGTGGATTACGCCAATATGACCAACGTTGCTTCCATAAGCAGGCCTGGCATTGGACCAAGAACGACTGCGAGAATTGTGTAGGGAAATGAAGATCATTTGAACCAGGAGCAGGTTGGCCAAGTTCTTGTATAAGTTGTTTGTTTCTCCTGAAGAGCCGCACAGAACAATTTAAGCATGTTGTAAACTAGAAAAACAAACATGAAAGGAATAGCAACTATAGTTTATAGATTCATATCCATATGCACTAGTTTACCTATATAGATCTGAACTTTTGTACAAGTCGGTAAAATCAACACCCAAATTAAATTCTTGTGCTGTACTTGTAACTTCCAACATCCATGTTGCTGGGTTATATCCGTCTTTGATTTTACTCACCCCTTCAATACTCTGGACAAAGAAAGTTATTTGAAAACTTTAGTAACTAATTACAATCAAGAAATAGAGACATTCACTTGAGTAAATTTTAAACTAAAGTGGGATCCTACCTCGAAATACTTGATCAAATGAACAGAATGACGACCAAGTGGTCCAACGTATATCTCTTGCCCTCCACGCTTCATAAGGAATAGCTTGAATTGCATATGAATAATATGTCAGATTCAAGTATAATCGAGAGGAAAACAACTATGAAAGGCAACTTCATTTGTCATTAGTATTTATTTGTTATCACTGTTCACTACATACCTCATCAAATGCTTCAAATATGTCAATACTAGGCTGATGGATGGTACACACGACTGTTCTTCCTGTGTCCACTGTGTTCCTTACCGTTCTCATAACAATTGCAGCAGCTCTAGCATCTAAACCAGACGTGGGTTCGTCCATGAAAATTATAGATGGATTAGCCACTAGTTCGACTGCAATAGTAAGTCTCTTGCGCTGTTCAGTTGAGAGACCACTCACGCCAGGCAAACCAACCAGGGAGTTCCTCAACGGGTTCAGCTCCACGAGGTCCATGACTTCATCAATAAACATCTGCAATCATTTGTAATGTCCTTAAAGTCAGAACAATCAACCTCAAGTAGATTAGGAGAAATGAAACCTAAAATGGCATAGTTTGTATTAACTGACCTTTCTGGTCTTGGAATCAACTCCTGAAGGCAAACGAAGCCATGCTGAGTAAAGCAGGGACTCATAAACTGTTACATGAGGTGAATGGATATCATTCTGCTCACAGTAGCCAGCGATTCTAGCAAATGTTTCCTGCTTTTTCGGGTAACCAGAAACCTTGATGTCTCCATCAATATATCCACCTGTTTTCCTACCAGCCAGAACATCCATCAGAGTTGTCTTTCCGGCTCCACTTACACCCATCAAAGCTGTGAGAACACCAGGCCTGAATGCGCCACTAACACCCTTCAAAAGTACTAATCTGTCCTCTGTAACACCTTGTTCCTTCATTTCCTGTTGGATGAAATTGGAGTTAAGTTAGAAAAATTCTTTTTGTCTTGCAAAACATGAGTATACAATATCACTTTGTGTGAATCTTACCGCTGGCATATCAACAGAGTAAACAATATCATCAAAAGTAATAGAATGTGGTTCAAATGGAAGAACCATTCCTTTCTTCTTTCCATGGCTGGACTCTGTAACAGAATCTCCTCTTCCTGAACTTTCTGAAAGACAATAGAAAAAATATTCAGCTGCTAAACTATATGACAGACTAATATGTTTGCTTTCATGAGGGACATGCATCTAATCAAGAAAGCTCACCTCTGCGTGGTAATTCAACTTCTTGTACGGTCCTATCATTAGAAGAATCATCTTCTGAATCATCAGGTATTGTTGCTTGAGGCTTATCAAATGGGCCTAGTACAGCGAGAGCCACACCAAACATCAAGTTGAAAAGGAAAACAAATCCAGCCAATCCCGCAATGCCTATCCAGTACCAATATGCATGTGGGAAGAACCCGCGGGTATCGAGATAATTTTTTCCCAAATCATAAGTTGCCTGTAGTTAAGTAAATAAAATAAATCAGGCTTGTAAATTTCTCAATCAAAAAGTATGTGAACTAAAAATTTGCAAGCAAGCTCAAGAATTACATTGTGCCAACTGTGTCCAAGAAATTCATTGGCCATCAAAGCATTTTGTCCATACATCAAAGGTGAGATCCAGTAACCCCAAATCCACCACTTCTTAATATCCTCTGTCACATTAGATAGACCATTCAATAAGCAACAATTAACTAAGGTTTCATTTCGTCACATGAAATAAGTTTAGCAATTTTTTTTTTTACATTTTTGGTTAAAATATAATGTGTTAGTCAATTTAACTTACTTTTTGAGAGAATGAAGCCGCCCAATGCAAGAAATGTGAGAATTGCAAAGGCACCAAATGTGTTGGCAACAATCATGTTTCTACCAAGTGCTGCGATGGCTCGGAACAATCCAGAAGCCATCTGACTCAGGAAAATCACTACAAGGAACTGCTTGAACAACCTGCCCAAAATTCAAGACCGCGCATCATTAGTAACATGCAAATGCAAACTAGATGCTCCAAACTGAATAAAAGAAACTTCATTTACCTCCCAACATTTGGATCAAATCCAATAACGTAGTAGGTAAGAAACACCCAAAGAGAAGCTTCCATTAAAGTAATAGGAATCTTGAGAATCCACGCAGGAATAGCATATGCCCATGAGGGATAAAATAGAAGGTCTCGTTGCTTGTAGAAGACAGGAAGCTTAGCGATGGTCATAGAAATCTCAGACAATCCATTAAACATAATTGTCATAAGTGTGAAAAATAAAGCACCAGCATAAACACCCGCATCATCCTGAGTATCATGGTGCATTTCAGTCCGAAAAAACAGTGTCATCGAAATCAATGCCATGATGAAAAGCTGTAAACAAAACATCAAGAAGAGAATGAAAAGTCAAAATCATAATAATCGTGAATGAATGAATAAATGAAAAAATAGTAACCTTTTACTTATTTATGATAAAAAAGCTAGATAGATTCCAAACCTGAGTTAGCTTGAAGATGTAAACAAATGAATTTCTTTTCATGAGCAAATACTCTCTTGAGAAGTTAGCCTTTAAGAGCTCCTTTTTGTTAAGACCGTACTCTTTGGTGGTCAAAGCAGCTGGATGGCTTTTTGTTTTGTCAAATGGAACGGATAGCTCCTCAGCAAGTTTCCTACCAATGTGGAATGATTGAAACGCCTCAGCGAATTGCGTAACAGTTACAAATCTGTATGGTTGGTCTCTGCGCACCCAGTACTGTGCTTGATCCTTTTTTGAAGTTACTTCTTGAAGAAAGTCAGCAGCACCTTTCCTTTCAGGACATTTGAAACCCATAGATTCAAAAAAGTCGAGAACATATTCACGGGGGCCATGGTACACAACTTGGCCATCAGAGATTAGGATAATGTCATCAAAAAGATCATAAGTCTCAGGTGCTGGCTGGAGCAGTGATATAACTGCAGTTCCATTCATAATGTGAACATATTGCCTCAGAGAGTTCACAATCTGAAAAGTTGTGGAACTGTCAAGCCCAGTAGAAATTTCATCCATGAACAAAGCATTTGCTGGTCCAACCAACAGCTCTCCTGTAGTGACACGCTTCCTTTGCCCTCCAGAGATACCACGCAACATTTCGTCCCCCACCATGGTATCAGCACATATATCCAACCCCAAAATCTGCATATTTATACAATATAAAACTTAATACCTTCGGCTTATAAGAAAATTCAACATACAACATGGAACATAACTTTACTATGGCATGCAAGAACATTGTTAATTGGGAGCAACCATTAAAAAATGCAATATTAAATCAAATTCAATACGAACTTGTGACAATGTTCATTTTGGTATACAGGCTAGTACAAAATTTATCATGCTAATGAGAGTATTACCTTCAGTACATAATCTGTTGAAATGCTTGACTCCTGACCTTCAGTTGCAATTGCCTGTAATATTAAAATAGAATTAGATATGCAAAGATCAAATAATATATTTAATGACTATATCAAGTTTGACAATAGCTTCTTTATGTATACCTTCATGTAGACATCAATATCTGGATCAGGCTTGATATTTGCTGCCTTCTCTCTTCTAGATAGCTCAGATAACATGTCTGTGGATCCCAAAAATAGTAACAAGTCAAGCTTAAGCCACATCCCAAACTAGATTTTGAAAACATTAACATGGTAGTAAAATTAAACCGGTAAAAATTGACTAACCGTAACGCGATCCAACTCCTTGGCACCTTGCTGAGAAAGCCAAGGTTTCTCTCACAGTCATTTCTCCAATATGAACATCATGCTGGCTGATATAGGCAGCCGTTCTTTGAGGTACAAACTCATTCAGTCCATGTCCATTGTAAGTCACACTCCCAGTTAGCTGTATGAATTAAACATCAGTATCCAAGTTAGATAATTTTAAATATTAAGTTTGCTTTTCTTAGCTACATATGAATTGTTTGATGACGATGATGATGATACAAGGTGATTTGATTTACCTGAAGACTTGGATCAAGCTTTCCAGATAAGGCTAAAAGGAGCGTGGTCTTTCCTGAACCAGGAGGACCTAAGAGTAGTGTCATCCTACGAGGTTTAATAATTCCACTAACATCTTTAAGAATTGCCACATGTCTCTTTTTGCTTGGGATAATATGAAGAACATTCAATAAGCTCTGAAACAAGACCAAACAAAGAAAGAATTTTTACTTATGAGGTTCAACTGCAAAAGCTAAACAGTTACAGAACAAAGAAAGAAAAAACCTTGAATCATCAATTCTAATCAATACTTACCTCTACAACATTAGTTATGGCATTAATGAAACTAGGCAAAGCTCTACCCCCCACAAAAGCTTCAGCATCAATTTTCAAGTTCTGATATCGAACTTCAATTGTTGGAATATCAAGTCCAACTCTATAATAATAAGAAAAAAATCACAAAACATGATAAGTTATGACAGAAGCTAGATTAGAACAAAAGAAGGCAACGAAGGAGGATTAGTTAAGTTACCTATCAACTCTTTCCTTGACCTTCAAGAGAAACCTTTCATTATCCTCCTCAGCAACCTTAACCAGCCTCTCCAAAAGCTTCTGTTTCTCTTGAAATCCAATATCAGTAACATCAACTTCATTAGCAACTCCATGAGAAGCAGTTAAGAGACCTTTCCTCAAACGGTTGTAAGTAGGTAGTTTTTCAAGTGCAGCCCATTTAAGAGCTTCTTCATCATCTTCTTCACGAGATGATTTAGAGAAAACCTCAACGCCACTGTTTCTCCATACTGTTGAACTTCGAGCACGTAAACTGTTGGTGGCTCTGTATATATCCCCTTCCATTCAAGACAAGGTTGTGTTTGATGTTGAAAGTTGAAAGAAAGCAAGAAAGAATGAAAGAATGGTGAAGTGATGAATATAGAATGGGAAGGCATGTTTGTATTTATATGTTTGATTGGAAAGAAGAGGCGGCGTTATGGAGTCAAAGGTTGAATTGGTCAAACAAAGAAGGAGGAAAGTTCCTTCTTGCTGGGAAGGGAATGCCTTCTAGATTGTCCAAGGTAAAGGTTTCTTCATAGGGCTGCGCACGTGCTGTCACTGTTACCACCACTTTTCACATGAAATCACATCCAAAATAAATACATGATAGAAATATAAAGAGTTATAGGGTTGATAGAATTGCAATAAAGAATAAAGATTCATACAAGCCATTGAATACTATGTATTCTTAGATTTTTACTTTAGATGTAAGTTTTTCTTATATGATAGGCCTATCAGCCACCTTACAATCAAACTGAAGTTTTATATTGATTATCTTTTAAATTAGATATGAGATTTTATATCAGGTTAATCGCATAAATAAGAGAGAACTTTTATATTAGACTAAACTCACGAATCAAACCGACATTTTACAGTGAATCTAACAAATCAAGCAAGAATTTTTATATTGGGTGAATCTCACGAATCATACGAAAATTTTGACATATAATCTCACAAATCAAGCCAAAGCTTTTATACTGTGCAAAGCTCACGATTCAAACGAAGATTTTGACAGACAATCTCACAAACCAATCGAGAATTTTTATACCTAACGAAACTCATGAATCAAACAAAGATTTTGACAGACAAACTCACGATAAAAATGTGATATTTCATTAGGTAACCTCACAAATCAAACAACTTCTCACAAGAGATATATTCCTCTTGTATAAATTACAACAATTCTCTAACACCAGAACAAATTGTCATACTCCAATTTTGACCTATTATATGTTTACCTTTTTTTTAACTTATTGAATTGCATAATATTAGCTATTTTTCATCTGCATCCTCATATCATGACCGTATTTCATCAGTTAAGATTATTCATCTGCATGCAGTTAAACAAAACCAAAGAAATCAGGGGTTTGACCCTTTTTTATCTTGGTTAATTTTTTTCATTTACACTATTTTACCAATTCTCATTTGTGTTGCACCCCAAAATTTGCCCAACATTTCTTTACCTAGCTTATGTTTCATTTCATTCATATTAGCATTATCATTTGCATTTCATTAACATGTATGCAGGAGATCAAGAGGTATGATTACCAATCAAGAGATACACAAGACTATGAAGCTAGCTCAGAAGGTTATTCAAGTGTTCAATGGTTGATATCCTTGTCAGAGAAGTTAAAGGATTCTCAGAGTGAGTGGTTGAAACCAAGGTTGCGTGCCTCCTAACTTGAGAGTTTTGGGAGCTCCTCAGATGATTCTGAAGCCAAGAATGTGGACTTGAAGCCTTGAGAGAGCTTATGAGATGTCTTGAAAGCCATCATGAAGCCTAGACAGGTCATTGTGCAAGATCAAGAAGCCTCAGCCATGATTGGTGCAGTTAGGGTTTGATTGGGTCAACTGATGATTTGAACAAGGTTGAGACCTAATCCAAGAGCCATGTGATCATGGAGTGATGCATTAAGATGTTATAAGGATGATTCCAAGATCAACTCATCATGATTGAAGATTTTAAGAAGTTTCAAGTTAGGATTTCTAAGGCTTGACATTGTAAAATCCCCTAGTTTGACCCCTATCTTCAAGGCAATGTAACTCAAGATGTGATTGTCATCTCATCTTGCCCCCAACATGAGTGTTGTAGAGCATGGTCTTAGCTTTAATTTGAGTACTAGAAGTCCTTGATAGGATTTGTAGAACTCAAGTTATGACTTTGACAAGTTACAGGTCATCTGAGGTATGTGAATTTGGGAGCTTGAAAGTTGTCCCAACTTGCATGAAACTTTTGACCTAGAAGGATGATTCCTATGAACTTTTGGTAAACATGAATGTTGTTCCTTATCCTCTTAGCTTTCTAGAGAGTACTATAAGTCCTTGATAGGATTTGTAGAACTCAAGTTATGGCTTTGACAAGTCAAGGGTATTTTGGTCATTTGGAGATTATAGGTCATTTCAAGCATAAGGCCATAACTCCTATTTCCAAGCTTCAAATGGGAAAATGTTCAACATCAAACTTGTTCAAAATGATGTTTTAAGTCTGGTTAAGAGGTCATGAGAGGTTGGAATTGCTTGTAGCTCAAAGTTGCAAAAATGACCTAAAATAAGGGTATAAGTTAAATGAACCAAAGTTGGAAATTGATATTTTTGATCTACATGTCCAAACCAAGGCATGTAATATATCATTTTGATTCTAAAAAACATTTTAAGAACATTGGTTTAGCCACATTTTTGAATTGAAGTTTAATTTGTGGACTTGATTTGAAAAGTAGTTACTTACAACATAAGTAACATTTGCCAAACCTAAATTCAAGACATAATCAAGGTACCTTGCAAGCCAAACACATCCAAAATGTCATGAGGGGAGAAATTGGAAGGAATTGAGAGTGATTTCAAGCTGTTAGCAGAACTATGCATACCATGACATGTGATTGAAATTCTCATGACATGAGAGATTGAAATTCTCATTAGAAGGATCTAGAGGTTTCTAGATCATCCACACAGGTTCTATATATGATAATGAGTTGATCCAAGGCCAAGGTTGGTGATGATTAAGAGAGAAAACTGAGATTGCACTTTGAGATTTCACATTGCAAATCAAAATCGGTTACAAGGTTAGAGTCCATTTCAGTCCAAGAAATTGATCTCAATAGCTTGCTCTGAGGTTGGTGATCAATTCCAGATCAAATTCAAGGCACTGTGGTGGAAGAATCGTGAAGTAGCCATTGGAGTTGGAAGCTTGCAACTCAGAATCGGATTTGATAATTCAAGAAGATTCAACTCTTTTCTTTGCATACAGAAGATTGATTGTGATTCAGTGAAGGATTCTGCAAGCTCTTGAGGGTTGATTTGAAGATTCAACCACTCTGTTTGCTCAATTTTACCAGGTATGCAGTTCTTGTTCTATGGCTTGATTTAAGTAGAATTAAGATGAATTGTTATGGTAGAGGCATAGTGGAATGGTGTAGGAAGATTTTTGGATCATAAATTTGAAGATTAGTGACCAATTAGGGTTTATGGAATTTTCGGTTGAGATTGTTATTCTTGGATTCTTGAACTGTTAGCATGATTAAATGGCATGGGAAGATTCCTTGTGAAAATTGGGGTGAGTTTCATGTAGAGACCTCTTGGAATGGAGGCCTGTGGAGAGAGTTAGGGTTGGGGACGATGACCGGAGCACCACCGGCGACGGCCATGGCTGCGTGCGTGTTTCAGGATTTCAAATGAAGAAGATGACTTGATAGCCATCAGATTGGGGTTGGACTTTGACTGAGGGCATGATCCAATGGCCACGAATGTTTCTCATTTTGTGAAGAAGTCTGAACTAATTGAAACGATGTGTTTCATTAATCAGTGGTTTTTGGGCTTAAGGATCCAAGCGCTACTCACACCCCCCTGATGGCCCAATTGCTTTAATGAACTGCTTTCTCTTACTACCTGCACCGTGTGTTTATCATTTTAATTTGATTTTCTTTATTTTTTCACTTTATTCATGGTTCTTGATAAAATCATAAAAAATGGAAAAATAATTCAATTGATCCCATTCTTTTTGCGTTGGATTCATGATAGGGTCTAGTATTTTTTAGATAAAAAATATTATTATTTCATGCATTTTCTGATTTTATGGTAATTTTTACATTTTAATAGATATTAAAATAGTCATGTTTGATACTTGATTTTGATGAATTTGGTTTGATCATGTGGTGATGATTTTGATCTTGATTTTTTGTGAGTAGTTAGCATAGATATGTATGCTCCCCATAGATTTTTATCACATTTTTGTGATGAACATAGGTGGTAGTTTAGGTTGAAACCTCAAGAGGCTCCATTTTTAGGGTTTATGGTTGATACCTTGTGGTTTAGATTGTATTTTTAGTACTAGGTGGATGATTCAACCTCTGGTTTTTGTAGGATAGATTCATGATTGAATTAGGATCCTTTAGGAATTTTTGTAGGAATTTTCAATGAAGTTTACTATTTTTTATTGATTTTAGTTTAGATGCTAGCTTTAGATGATGTTAATGCACCATTTCAACTAGATTAGCTTCTTTAGTTCCCTTAGATTAGGGTTTTGTTTCTCTTGCTCTTGGATGGTGATTAAGGCAAGTTGAAGATGCATTGGATTGCTTGAAGAGGCTTGGAGTGAGGATCTCCCCTTCTTTTGGTGTGGTTTTGATTAGGTATTAAGATTAGGGTTTGGTAGGCAGAGCTTCTAGATAGATTCTCTTCCTTTATAAACATGGATGATGTTGATCACTTCCATTCTTCCCTATGATGTAAGGTCCCTTGTAAAGGCCTCATCCCTCCTTTGGTAGGATGTGTGGCTCTTTGCAAATTGGTAGAACCTTTGAGGGTCCCTTTCTCTGATGACAGGATGCTTAGTGGTGACCTTTGGTCTTCACTCTGTTGTCAATCATCCAAACTTTGCTCTTGATAGATGCATCTTTCTCCCTTGTTAGAGGATGGAGTTCCTTGCTTGAAGAAGATTGAAGGGGAAGTTGATACTTCTTTGTATTTGAAGATTACTCTGAGAAGCTGAAGTTTGTAGATGAAGAAGACTAAGTTGATACTTGTAAAGAGGAGAGAGCTTAAGCTTGAAGACCAAGTTGACACTTGTGAAGAGGATCCAATTGAGATTGAGTGAAGAGCTGAGGCTTGAGGAATAAAGGATAAGTTGATACTTATATTGATGCATTGAGAGCCTGAAGGAGTCAAGTTGATACTTGCAGTTAGGAGTGAAGCCTGAAGGTGGAATTGACTGGAAAGCTGAGGCTTAAAGAAGAGGGAATGGATTGATACTTATGTTTAGTGTATTGAAAACTTGGAGAAGCAAGTTGATACTTGCTATTGAAGACAATAGCCTTGAAGGGTAGGTGAAGTCTGAAGACTGAATTACTGAAGAGCTGAAGCTTGAAGCTGTGGAAGCTGTTGATATATTTCTTTCCTGTCTGTTTGCCTTCTGTGCAACTGTATTGATGTGACTTGTTTGATTTGCTTGATGCATTAGAATAAGTTCATATTTAGATTCTTTTAAGCTAGGAGCATGATTGCACTAGAGGTTGAGTTGGTCCCTCTACTTGTATTTTTACTGTATGGCTTTGCTTGCGGGTATTCGGTAGAGCCCTGCTCCCTTGCCTATGTGGTCTGGTGTTTGCTTGATAGCATGTTATTTCCTCTGTATGATTGCAGTTGCTCTTTACTTTGCTTGATAGCATTTTCATGTTATTTCTTCTGTATGATTGCAGTTATTCATATCTGGCTTGAGGTTGAGAAGAGCTTGTGGAGGCTGATGTCCCACACACATTTCCTCCCTCGCTTGCATTGCATGCATTTTACAGTCGTTTACTGTTTACTGTTTAAGCTGATGCTTTATCTGTTTCTGTTTATCATTGACATGATCCCCTAGGAATCTCACTTCCTTTGATAAGGAAGTGATGATTAGAACTTTAGGTTGAAACCTATGCATGACGACTTCTAGGAGTTCCCTGTTTCAAACTTCAACTATAGGATGAATCCTTGGCATGACAACATTAGGACTTGATAGTCTCCCCTTAGTTGAGCCCGTGTTCTCTTCTTATCTCAAAACAAATTAAAATACAGTAATAAAGGTTAACTGACGTCGTACGTTACGAGCCTTAAGCTATCTGAGAAAGGATTGTTGGAGAGTGTCTTTTCAATAGTCTGGATGTTTAGTATGGCACCCTTTGGGTGACATGCGACGCATTCACTCTCAGGTCATAGCCTCTAGTGCGATATTAGTTGCAAACCACCATAAAAAACAGTTCTTCCGTAAAAGACAGAAAACAAACTTCAAACCTTTTTGCCCCGCGGGCCCGTAATTCAAAGGAAAGCTTTTCTGAAGAAAAGAGTGTTGTTAACTCCCAGTTCTACTGCAAACGGTAACGCTTGAGTCTCCAAGGGTCGAGCTGCGTACATCCAACTGCTGGAACTGTTTGTTAACCATACTTGATAAAACAGATGAATCTGAATTCCCGTAATCCATATTATCCCGAACTACGTAAGCTCTGATCTCTCATATCTGTTGAGAGTACGTAGGCACAATACTGACGTATTGGCGAGCCACCTTCCCCTTAACCCGTAGTTAGCCGAACTACGTTGACTCTGATTTCTCATTCTCTGATGAGAATATGTAGGCATAAAGCGCGATGCTTTGCCGAGTCATTTTTCTTTTCTTTTTAAGCCAGCCTTGATAGGTAGATAGATAAAACCAACTCGTCCAGTAAACACAACAAGCATGGATCCCATCGAGTACGATGGACGTGAGGGGTGCTAATACCTTCCCCTTGCGTAACCGACTACCAAACCCAGACAATGGTTGCGATGACCTTGTCTTATACCTTTTCGTCAGGTTTTTCCGATCGTTCCCTTTCCCGCTCTGAGGGATAAATAACGAAAGGTGGCGACTCTTCTGTTTTGCCGGCACCTTATTTTCGCGGAAGCGACAGCTGGCGACTCTGCTGGGGACTTGATAGTTTCCTGGGATCCAACGTCCCTTATGCGAGTCAGTTTGGGGATCCAACGTCCCCTGCGAGAGTCAATCCTAGTGCTTGTATGATTACTTGTTGGGTTGTGTTTATTTATCACATTTTATTTCCCGCACTTTATTTTCGGTATGATATGATTATTTGTGCTGTTGTGGGAGGGGCATTCTGATGAGTGAGAAGCCAGACCCAGGCTTGAGTGTACATAGCATTAGTTGTGGAAATTAGTGGGCGCGTGCTTGCTTTGCAGGCACTAGTGTCTCATGAAATCCACGCTCAGACGAGGTTCTCCCGGTTGACTTCTTTTTCAACCCTTTGGGTTGAGGGGGTTGTTGGTTTGGAGGATTGTCGACTCTGGGGACCGATCATTTGGGATCCAGCCGAGTGAGGCCGCTTCATGAGCTGGTGATGCCACACCTTCTGGGTATCGTATCACCCCTCTTGAATGTCTGTGACACTAATGACCGCATAGGATGCCGAACTTGTGTCAGTTTAGGTCCATACCTGTGAGCAGGGTTGGGTTTGTTGCAGGAAACCTTAACCTTCAGACTACCTGGTTTTCTTGATAGTGAATCAGTTTTGGTTGGGATCAGAGGATCCCATCATCAGATGAGTATTTGTTCTTGACAGAGCAAGTTTTTGGTTGGGATTAGAGGATCTCATCATCAGATGTGTATTTGTTCTTGACAGAGCAGGTTTATGGTTGGGATCAGAGGATCTCGTCATCAGATGTGTATTTGTTCTTGACAGAGCAGATTTGTGGTCCTGTATCAGAGGTCCTTGTTATCAGATGTGTATTTGTTCTTGACAGAACAGGTTTTGGTTGGGATCAGAGGATCTCATCAGCGGATGTGTATTTGTTCTTGACAGAGCAGAGTTATGGTCCTGTATCAGAGGTCCTTATTTCCAGAGATATTTGTTCTTGACAGAGCAGAGTTATGGTCCTGTATCAGAGGTCCTTATTATCAGATGTATGATTGTTCTTGATAGAGCAGATTTATGGTCCTGTATCAGAGGTCCTCATTATCAGATGTGTGTTTGTTCCTGACAGAGCAGATTTGTGGTCCGATACCGGGGTTTTCTTCTTATCAGAGATAGTGGTTGTTCTTGACAGAGCAATATTGTGGTTTTGTTGATACAGAACCTTCACATCTTCAACAGCACAGTCGTCTTGATCTCCTGCTGCATGATTGCATTTTACATTGCTTTGCATACTCATTTGCATTTCATTAACGTGTGTCTGTGTTTCAAGTACCGTTTTCCCCCGATTCAGGATTTCTTGCCTTCTCCTATGTTACTATGGGTTCTCTGAGGAAGACCGTGGCTTACAAGCTCCCCGCTCCTGATGTTGTTTAGCTGACCGGTTTGATTGCTTTAGCAGATGATTCTGTGAGAGATGAATTCAGAAAGTCTTACGGTAAACTGCTCAGTTTGGTTCATAAACCCTCTGTGTTCGAGTTGAATGGGTTGCACGCCCTGCTGCAGTTCTACGATCCTCCGTTGAGGTGTTTTACTTTCCATGATTTTGTTCTCGCACCCACGCTAGAGGAGTATGTTGATTTGTTAGGTGTGCCTATCAAGAGTCAGATGCCCTTTGTTCATATGGATGCTGAGCCTAATCTGGCTAGTCTGGCTCCCTCACTTCATCTGGATGCCTCCGAATTGGTTTTGTCTAGTTGGAACAAGGTTCCCGGTTTCTCCTTGCAGTTCTTGGTGGGAAAAGCTCAGCAGTGCGCCAAAGACGGATGTTGGGTCGTGTTCAACGCCATTCTCGCTCTATGCATATATGGCATCATTCTGTTCCCCAATATGCCCGACTTTGTAGACTTCGACGCCTTCCACATCTTTGCATCAGGGAATCTAGTCCCTACCTTGATAGGAGATGTCTACCATTCCATCCACTACAAAAACGAGAACAGAAGGGGCAAGAATGTCTCGTGCTGTGTGCCCCTATTCTATAGATGGCTTGATAGTCACCTACCCAAGAAGGGTCCCTTTGCTTCGTCTGCAGCCACAGCTGAGTGGCCTGAGCGTTTGATGAGTCTGTCAGCGGAGGATATTGACTGGTTTGACAGAGATAGGTTAGGTACCGAGATCATCTTCAGCTGCAGTGGGTTTCCGAACATGCCTTTGATAGGCAGGAAGGGCTGTATAAATTATAACCCATCTCTGCTGGTCCGACAGTTTGCTTATGCTTTGAGAGCTCCGCTGAAGGATGAAGAGGTGCAGGAATCTCTGTACCTCACTGGTCTTCTAGAAGGGGATATGTTATCTAAGCTTCAGCACGCTTGGAATGGTATCTGTAAGCGGGGAAAGCCGTTGCTGGGAAAAAGTAATAGCCAAGCCTACGCTTCATATGTGACTTGGATCAGAGCCAGAGCAGATGCTATAGGGATGTCGTTCCCTCCTGCCAAGCCAGAAAGCCCTCCAGTGATTGAAGAGCCTACCACCGTGCCTATTCAGCAGCACAATCAGGTGTTAGCTGAGAGGGATGAGCTAAAGAAGGCCAATGAAGAACTGGAGAAAGAATTGGCACAACTCAGAAGCGAGAGAAGCGAAGCCGTTCATTCCTTCAAAAGGAAGACGGAGCTGGTGAACCAGTTGGGGACAGATTTGACTAAGTAGATAGCTGAGCGCGAGCGCATGGGTCGAGACTTCAAAGCTGTCAACGATGTACTGGCCACTAAGAAGCAGCACTTGGATGAAGCGTACCGGAGGATATCCAAGTTTAACCAGCATTGGAAGGCCACCCTAGCCAACGACAAAGAGCGGGAGGATAAGCTGAAGCAACAGATCTCCAAGTTGAAAGCCCAGGTGAAGGCTGGTGAGAAGAGGTTTGATGAAGAAACCGCTCGCAGATACGCCGCTGAAGGACAGCTCAACATAGCTCTTGCTAACCTGAAGGAGCGCAAACTGATGTTTGAATCTAAGAAGCAGAAGTTAGAAGATTGCTTCGCCGAAGGAGCATGGGAAGATTCGGTCGAAGGTCTTCAATACACCATTATGCAGAGAGAGTTACTCGTCGAAAGGTTACTCACTCGGCCTGATCATCCAGAAACGAAGGGGTTGTTAGAAGAGTTTCGTGCCCGTGGCCGTGCTTGACTATTTGTATTCCTTTTGTTTTGATCATTGTTGCATGCTGACCATCACCAGACTTGTTGGTTGAGGTCATGCTATTGATTCAGCTTGTACTCAGTGATGTTATGTACTGCCTTGATGGGCTTTCTTTATATATGAGATGTTATTTCCATGACTGGACTCAGACTTCTTATTATCAGCATTGGCACTCAAGCACTAGGATCGGGGGACGCCTCCCTAACGCACATACACACGTTTGCATTTGCATGAAGCATTTGCATAACGAGCACTTTGTTGTTTTTTCTAACCCTTTTGTGTATTCAGTTTGTTTCAGGTTGTTCCAGGATTGATCAGAGGCCAATCCACCGCTATCCGACTAGAGCAAATCAAGCCAGAGTTATGGAGCAAATGCAAACTGACGTTCAGGAACTCCGGGAAAGGATGGACCGCTTCATGGAGCTCATGCAAGCGGTCGCCAACGGTCAGGATCAGCTCAGAACCTTAGTTCAACCTCTGATTTGAAGGGTTGATAGCAATGGCGTACTCCATGGTGGGACTGTGCCAACCCCTCCACCTGTTGAGACTCCTCATAATGGCGTCCCCGTGACCGGGGGGAATGGAAGTGCCAACGGCAATGTGATAGCTAACATGGGACTTAATGGTAATACGACGGGCGTCGGTAATGGGAATTTTGAAGCTAACGTCAATGTTGGGCTGGGCAATGGCAACGCAGGTGTTGGGAATCTGTTCGGGCCTCAGTCGTGGTTAGAAGACCGTCAAGACGATGTGTTCTCACAGAGAGGTGCTGAAGGGGAGCTG
Source organism: Lathyrus sativus (assembly GCA_963859935.3). Classification (NCBI taxonomy): domain Eukaryota; kingdom Viridiplantae; phylum Streptophyta; class Magnoliopsida; order Fabales; family Fabaceae; genus Lathyrus; species Lathyrus sativus. The sequence goes on from OZ012735.1 coordinate 877,183,820, forward strand.
ACTACTGAAGCACGACTTAGGTTCAAGGCACTCGAGGATAAGATGAGGAATATCGAGAACCAGAACAACCTGGGTGTTGATATGTCCAAGTTGGGACTGATTGCTGATTTCAAGGTGCCTCCCAAGTTCAAGGTACCTGACTTTGAAAAGTACAAGGGCACCACTTTCCCTCGCGTCCACCTAAGATCATATTACCGGAAAATGTCTGCTCATTCTGAGGACGAGAAGTTGCTGATGCACTTCTTTCAGGACAGTCTGTCTGGGCCCTCCCTCGAATGGTACATGAGTCTAGAACCTACCAGTGTGCGCACGTGGAAGGAACTTGCTGAAGCATTTGTGCACCACTACCAATATAACAGTGACTTGGCTCCGAACCGAGTCCAACTGCAGAATCTGTCACAAAGGAACAACAAAGGGTTCAAGGAATACGCCCAGCGGTGGCGAGAATTGGCAGCCAGGGTTCAGCCGCCGATGGTTGAACGCGAGCTTGTGGAAATGTTCGTAGCCACCCTCCCGGGGGTTTGCTATGAGAAATTGGTCAGCAGTATGTCTGGAAGCTTCTCAGATCTCATTATCACGGGTGAGCACATTGAAAATGGGATCAAACTGGGGAAAATTCAAGGTGATTCATCCTCAGCTGGAGGAGGCAAGAAACCTTATGGTGGCAAAAGGAGGGAAGGAGAGACGAGCGCCATGTCCAACGCTCGAAGGAAGGGTAAAGGCCCTCACCAGCAGGTGGCCAGTATAACTATCTCGGCAGTCCAACAGCCACAACAGCAGCAACAGCCGAATCAACAAGGGTACAGAAAGTATTAGAACCGGGCACCTCTGTCGAGCCGTCACCTCGAGACACCACCCATATCGTATGCGCAGCTGTTACAGACTCTGCTCTCGCTACAGTTGATCCAGAAGAGAACCCTGGCTCCCTTGACAGGGGCACCTCCGCCAGGTTATGATGCGAACACGACTTGTGAATTTCACTCAGGGGCACCAGGCCACACGATAGAAAATTGCAAAGCCTTCAAGCACAAGGTGTAGGACATGGTGGACGCTAAGATCATCAACTTCTCAGATAATGTGTCAAACGTCACGAAGAACCCTATGCCGAGTCATAGGGGAGGTGGAGTAAATGCCATTATTGAAGACGAGAGCTTGGATTTGTTGACTGACGTCAGAGATCTGAAGACACCGCTTAGCTTCGTTAAAGCTAAGCTAATGAAAAGAGGTTACTTCCCGGGCTGTGGAGAACTGTGTATGGGTTGTGCGACGAGTCCTGATGGATGTGAACAGTTGATAGAGGGGATTCAAAGTCTGATGACCGAGGGAATCCTGCAGTTTAGCCGAAGGGCCGAAAGCGGATCAGGAGAGGTAATGCTGAAGCAAGATGATGAGGTTGCCACCATCACCATCCCTCGCCAGACGATAACTATTTCCGCACCCAGACCGCCCATGATTACCATCACCAAAGCTGGGCCGATACCCTTCGAAAGCACCAATGTTGTCCCATGGCATTATGGGGCAGAGGTCTACTGCAACGGACAGAAGTTGGAGCTGGAACCATCTGGGTCGTCTGTGGATAGCTTAGCGGGAATTAGCGGAATCACTCGCAGCGGAAGAGTGTTTGCACCACCTGAGATCGTGGCGGACAAAATAGACAAAGCTGATGCAACTGATAAAGGGAAGAGTAAAGTCGTTGAAGAGATCCCTCGTGGGGTAGAAAAAGACTTACTTGTTAAAGACGCCGAAGAGTTTATGAGGTTGATTAAGAAGAGTGACTACAAGATCGTGGATCATCTCCATCAAACACCCTCGAAAATTTCCATCCTGAATCTGTTGCTGTGTTCGGAGGCACATCGCAACGCGCTGCTAAAAGTGTTGAATGCCACGTACGTACCGCAGGAAATATCGGTAAACCAGTTGGAAGGGGTCGTAGCCCACGTGAATGCTGGAAATGGGTTAGGGTTCATGGACCTGGAGCTGACGCCGAAGGGGAGGAACCACAACAGCGCCCTGCACATCTCGATAGAGTGTAGGGGAACGATCATGTCTCACGTGTTGGTGGACACGGGGTCATCGCTCAATGTTCTTCCGAAGAAAGCATTGATGAAGTTAGATACTCGCTGATTGATTTGCACACCCAGTGATCTGGTTGTGAAAGCGTTCGATGGAACCAAACGTCATGTTTTCGGGGAGTTAACGTTGCCAATGCAAGTCGGGCCGGAAACATTCGACGCAGTCTTTTACATCATGGACATCATGCCTGCCTACAGCTGTCTCTTAGGCCGGCCATGGATCCATTCGGCGGGTGCCGTGACCTCCACGTTGCACCAGAAGCTCAAGTATGCCTTCGGAGGTAGCATCGTGACTGTTTGTGGCGAGGAAGACATAATGGTGAGCCATTTGTCATCCTTCGAGTATGTTGAGGTGGATGGGAAAATCCACGAAACCCTATGTCAAGCGTTCGAAGCTGTTAAAGTCAAGAACGTAGCTCCTGTAATCACTGAAAAGCCAGAGATGACTCTCTCCTCCTTCAAGGAAGCCCGGGCCGTTGTTCAAGCCGGATCTACCCCAGGCTGGGGGCGAATTCTAGAGATACCTAACAAGCAAGACAAGTTTGGGTTGGGATATTCTCCTGCGGCTGAAGCCTCCTCTTCTTCTAGCAGTGCATCGTGAGGTAAATGGCCGATCCAGTTTACCAGCGACGGGGTGATATTTGAAAGTGTCAACGCAGTGTCTGAAGACGGCGAAGACAACGACTGCGATCTGGACTCTTGGATCCAGCCAAATAAGCCAGGCGAGAGCCTCAACAACTGGTCCGTCAGGGATATCATCCAGATGACAAGCAAAGAGTAATGATTTACTTTTTCCAATCATTGTACAACCCTACATCCTACCCGGGGCATAGAGGTTTTATTGTCAGGGCCTTGTTTGATTATGTACATGCATTTTATCAATAAATCAAAAGGCGTTTTCTTCGTATTCAAATGTTGTGATCTCTGTTATTCCTGTTTTATATTTGTTTTGAAAAACAATAAAATGGCAACGGGGTTTGTGCTAACCTTCATATCCTTGTTTTAAGCTTAACCCTTGTTATTGCAGGATCCACATAGCAGATGACATCGACTCTAGACCTTCTACGGCTCACTTCGACTTTGATTGCCCGATCTATCAAGCCGAGGAAGAGATTGATGAAGACGAAGACCTTCTCGAAGAGTTGGCCCGCTTGTTGAAACAAGAAGAGAAAGTGATTCTGCCTCACGAGGAAGAGATTGAAATTGTGAATCTGGGTTCTGAGGAACTAGTCAGGAATGTCAGGATAGGGGCTGCATTGCAAAGTGGTGTTAAGCAGAGATTGGTCAAGATGCTAAGAGAGTATAGTGACGTCTTTGCTTGGTCATACGAGGATATGCCCGGACTTGATACTGACATCGTGGTCCACCACTTGCCGCTGCGAGAAGATTGTCCTCTCGTTAAGCAGAAGCTTAGGAGGACACGACCAGATATGTCCGTTAACATCAAAGAAGAAGTGCAAAAGCAGCTTGATGCTGGCTTCTTAGCGGTCACTACTTACCCTCTGTGGGTCGCCAACATAGTGCCTGTACTGAAGAAGGACGGTAAGGTACGAATGTGCATCGATTATCGGGACTTGAATAGGGCGAGCCCGAAAGATGATTTCCCGCTGCCTCATATTGATGTGTTGGTCGACAATACAACCCAGTTCTCCGTATTTTCGTTCATGGATGGATTCTCCGGTTACAATCAGATCAAGATGGCGCCGGAGGACATGGAGAAAACTACGTTTATCACGCCTTGAGGAACGTTTTTCTACAAGGTAATGCCTTTCGGTCTGAAGAACGCAGGGGCCACTTACCAACGATCAATGGTTACTTTGTTTCATGATATGATTCATCATGAGATTGAAGTCTATGTTGATGACATGATTGCGAAGTCCCAAATGGAGAAGGGGCATCTGGTCAATTTGCTGAAGCTTTTTGAGAGGCTTAGGAAGTTCAGGTTGAGGCTGAATCCTAACAAGTGTACTTTCGGAGTACAATCCGGAAAACTACTGGGGTTCATCGTGAGTGAAAGAGGCATCGAGGTTGATCCTGCGAAGATAAAAGCGATACAAGAAATACCAGCGCCGAAAACAGAAAAATAGGTTCGTGGTTTCCTGGGCAGAATAAACTACATTGCAAGGTTTATTTCTCAGCTCACGGCCACGTGTGAACCGATGTTCAAACTGCTAAAGAAATATCAGGCGATTATCTGGAACGAGGATTGCCAGAAGGCATTTGATAAGATCAAACAGTATCTGCAGGAACCTCCGATCTTGATACCCCAAGTGGTCGGACGATCCTTAATCATGTACTTGACAGTTCTTAAGAATAGTATGGGGTGTGTTCTCGGTCAGCATGACGAGACGGGCAGAAAGGAGCATGCCATCTATTATTTGAGTAAAAAGTTCACAGATTGTGAATCTCGTTACTCGATGCTGGAGAAGACGTGTTGTGCACTAGCCTGGGCTGCCAAACATTTACGACAGTACATGCTCAATCACACAACCATGCTAATTTCGAAGATGGATCCGATCAAGTACGTCTTCGAGAAGCAAGCGCTTTCGGGCAGGATCGCCAGATGGCAAATGGTGTTGACAGAATATGACATTCAGTACGTTTCCCAGAAGGCTATCAAGGGAAGCGTATTGTCTGATTACCTTGCCGAACAGCCGATCAAAGATTATCAGCCGACGAAATTTGAATTCCCTGATGAGGATATCATGTTTCTTAAAGCGAAAGATTGCGATGAACCGTTGCTCGACGAGGGTCCAGATAGGAAATCCCAGTGGAAATTGATATTTGACGGAGCGGTTAATTCTTATGGAAGTGGAATTAGGGCGATCATCACGACTCCCCACGGATGCCACATCCCGTTTACTGCGAGACTGACGTTTCCGGTCACCAATAACGAAGCGGAGTACGAAGCATGCATCATGGGTCTAGAAGAAGCAATTGATTTGAGAATCAAGAACCTAGATGTATATGGTGACTTGGCGCTTGTGATTAACCAGATTAAAGGGGAGTGGGAGACTCGTCAATCAAATTTGGTGCCGTACATGAACTATGCCAGAAGGCTACTTCCGTTTTTTGATCGAGTGGAACTCCATCATGTGCCTAGAGCAGAGAACCAGATGGCTGATGCCTTAGCCACGTTGGCTTCGATGTATAAAGTCAATTTTTGGAATGAAGCTCCAAGGATTGTCATTTCTCGTCTTGATAGACCGGCATTCGTCTTTGCGATCGAGGAAGCCTCCGACGGCAAGCCATGGTTCCATGATATCCAGACTTTCCTTATGACTAAGGAGTATCCTGTGGGAGCGTCAACCCAGGATAAAAAGACTCTGAGGAGGCTGTCTGGAAATTTTTTATCTCAATCCTGATGGAGTTTTGTATAAAAGAAACCAAGATCTCGTGCTACTCAAATGCGTAGATGAGAAAGAAGCGAGTATGCTCATGGAAGAAATCCATGAAGGCACATTTGGTACGCACGCCGGCGGGCATGCTATGACGAGAAAGATCCTGAGAGCAGGATATTACTGGCTGACGATGGAGTCGGATTGCTTCAAATTCGCAAAGAGATGTCATAAATGCCAGATTTATGCTGATAAGATTCACGTGCCGCCGTGCCCGTTAAATGACATGTCCTCCCCGGGGCCTTTCTCCATGTGGGGCATCGACATGATAGGCAAGATCGAGCCCACTGCATGTAATAGTCATCGCTTCATTCTAGTAGCTATCGACTACTTCACCAAGTGGGTGGAGGCAGCCTCATATGCTAATGTGACCAAGCAGGTGGTGGATAAATTCATAAAGAGGGACATCATCTGTCGTTACGGAATTCCCGAGCGGATCATTACTGATAATGGTTCGAATCTGAATAACAAGATGATGAAGGAGCTGTGCCAAAGTTTCAAGATTGAACACCACAACTCATCTCCTTACCGGCCGAAGATGAATGGCGCCGTTGAAGCGGCCAATAAGAACATCAAGAAGATTGTGCAGAAGATGGTTGTGACCTACAAAGACTGGCACGAGATGTTGCCATTTGCACTGCACGGTTATCGTACAACGGTACGTACATCAACCGGTGCAACTCCTTTCTCATTGGTGTACGGTATGGAAGTTGTCCTGCCGTTAGAAGTAGAGATCCCTTCTTTACGAGTTTTGGTTGATGTGAAACTCGACGAGGCAGAATGGATTAAGAACCGATTAAACCAACTCAGCCTGATGGACGAGAAAAGATTGGAATCGATTGCATATGGTCGTCTGTACCAAAGCCGAATGAAGAAAGCTTATGATAAAAAGGTGCGTCCTAGAAGCTTTCAGACGGGTGATCTCGTCCTGAAGAAGATTCTTCCTCCACACTCCGATCACCGGGGCAAGTGGACTCCTAATTATGAAGGTCCGTACATTGTCAGCAAGGTCTTCTCGGGAGGAGCCTTGTTGTTATCCACGATGGATGGTGAAGATTTTGCATCCCCGGTGAACGCGGACGCAGTTAAAAAATTCTTTGCTTAAAAAATGACCCGCTGGAAAGAAAAAGAAGATCCAGGCAAAAATGGGGCATCCCGGCGAACCATAAAAAAGGGAAAAAGGTTCGGGCAAAAATTAGGGATATAAAAGAAAAGAATGTACACCCGCAAAGTCGAAAACCCGGAAGGGAGACTTTGGCAAAAAAGGGTATCCCGGTGAATCGAAAACCCGAAAGGGCGATTCAGGCAAAAGTTAGGGATTTGAAAAAGCAAATGACTGCGTTCTGCGTGTGGACTTTCATTGTTTAGTGGTTTGGAAGACCTGAGGGCCGTTTATCTGAATCATTCTCTTCTGAAGCTGAAGCATCGGATAAGTATCAAAGTCGAGTGGATCATAGAGGGATCAACTCATGGTGTTCATCTACGCCTCATTGCCGACATTCGTGTATATACTGATGTATATCTATGTTTTTATATTTGTGCGGCTTCCTCATTCCAGGAGCTTGCATCTGTTGTAAAACATTTTTACCCATTCAGGGGTTCGTTATCAATAAAATGTATACTATTCAGCAATTCTGTTTGTCTGTTTAGCATTTATCTGTTTTGTTTGTGAAAAAGAACGCCGATGTTTTTGATAAAATGCGCATACATAAACCTAATGGCCTAGGCCACTGATTGTTGAAACAATGAATTACTTAAGCATTGTCACAAGATGATAACCTTGATAGGTCCCTTTGAGAAGGGTATCTTGTTTGTTTGTTTATGTTGTTACAGGTGTAGCATATACCAGGCAGTACGCCGTATGCGCCCCAAGTCGGATGATTCCTCCTTCTCCAGCAAGTTCAGTAGCACCTCCCCGTGGAGTTTGAACATGAGACCGAAGGCATTGATATGTTTCCCCAAGCAGAGAAGATTCTCTCCCCAATCAGATGCATCCTGAAGGATCGTCGCTTCCCCAGCTGAGTCATATACTGAAGTGTGCAGCGCTCGATAGTACAGACTGAAGTCTCCAGCAGAATTGAAATTCCCCACAAAGTTGTACTCTCCACTGTAAGCAGGATGATTCCTTCTTCCCCAGCCGAGTGGGCAAACCCCCAGGAGAGCCGAGTCCTTGGAAAGCATTTGGGCCATGATTGATTTTCCCCTAGTAGAGTGTTGAATAGCTGATGCTGTTGGTTGCGAAGGTCGTGCAGTTCTTTTCAACGATTGATATCGTTCCCTCAGCAGTGGTGGTTCGAATACCCGGTTGAGCGAGTCCGAGTTCTCGGAGAGCTTTATTCCCCTGCAGCAGTCGACTGAAGTTCGTTTCCTCAGGCAGAGTCCAATTGAGATTGGTGTAACTCCCTCTCCTCGGCAGGATGATTCCTCCTCTCCACCAGAGTGGTCCTTTCTCCTTGACAGGAGGATTCTCCCTTCAGCATTTATTTTGCTGATGGGTTCATAGCGTTTTGCACGATTGCATAGCATTTACCCTAAACGCGTAGCATTTCCACCATATGGAGCATTGCGCCATTGTCAAACATATGCATATGAAGCACGAGCTAGGTCGTTACCGTTCTTGTTTTGCAGGTGTTCCTCCGCAAAATGGTTTGCTTAAGATGATTCTTAAAATCCCTAGTGAAGTCGCAAGAGCTGGTCGCTCGAGTTGATGCTTAAAGTCCCCGGCAGAGTGTTTGCTCAGGATGATTCTTGAAATCTCCAGCAGAGTTATTGGTTCAGGATGATTCTTGAAGTCCCCGACGGAGTTATTTGTCCAAGATGATTCTTGATTTCCTCAGCAGAGTTGACTCACCCAGAATGATTTCTGGACCCTCGAGGTAGAGTTACTTGATAGTTCTCCAAAATCCCCAGCGGAGATGCGTCATCCCCAGCAGGTTTCCGAACAGCGAAGTGGAAATTTCCCTTGAAGACTTGCGGAGTGCCTGATGGAAGAAGTTTGGACATCCTCAATTAGTTCATGAGTGACTGAGAATTCTATTCCCGACTTAGTGATGAAGTTCGGCTGATGCCCAAAAAATTTCTTTGAATGCCCTATGGCATGATTAACTTGATTGTTGACCTGATGAGTCCCGAGGAATCCTGATGCCTGACGGCATGATCGACCATATATCACCGGTTACCGTGTGACTAATTCCCCATCTAGTTGTCGTGCAGCTAATATTTCAGTTTCGAAGATTTGTTCCCATCAGAGTACCGTGTACTTGTGCAGTTGGCAAATTTCCGGGCTTGTCGGTATTCAACCGTCTTTTACCTTGATTGTTTGAGAGCCATTCGCTCCTCACCCAGTCAGGTCCAAGCCATTTGAATAGGGGCAGCTGTTGCACCCCAAAATTTGCCCAACATTTCTTTACCTAGCTTATGTTTCATTTCATTCACATTAGCATTATCATTTGCATTTCATTAACATGTATGTAGGAGATCAAGAGGTATGATTTCCAATCAAGAGATACACAAGACTATGAATATAGCTCATAAGGTTATTCAAGTGTTCAAGGGTTGATATCCTTGTCAGAGAAGTTAAAGGATTCTCAGAGTGAGTGGTTGAAACCAAGGTTGCGTGCCTCCTAACTTGAGAGTTGAGGTAGCTCCTCAGATGATTCTGAAGCCAAGAATGTAGACTTGAAGCCTTGAGAGAGCTTATGAGATGTCTTGAAAGCCATCATGAAGCCTAGACAGGTCATTGTGCAAGATCAAGAAGCCTCAGCCATGATTGGTGCAGTTAGGGTTTGACTGGGTCAACCCTAGGTCAACTGATGATTTGAACAAGGTTGAGACTTAATCCAAGGGCCATGTGATCATGGAGTGATGCATTAATATGTTATAAGGATGATTCCAAGATCAAATCATCATGATTGAAGAGTTTAAGAAGTTTCAAGTTAGGGTTTCTAAGGCTTGACAGTGTAAAATCCCCTAGTTTGACCCCTATCTTCAAGGCAATGTAGCTCAAGATGTGATTGTCATCTCATCTTGCCCCCAACATGAGTGTTGTAAAGCATGGTCTTAGATTTAATTTGAGTACTAGAAGTCCTTGATAGGATTTGTAGAACTCAAGTTATGACTTTGACAAGTTACAGGTCATCTGAGGTATGTGAATTTGGGAGCTTGAAAGTTGTCCCAACTTGCATGAAACGTTTGCCCTAGAAGGATGGTTCCTATGAACATTTGGTCAACATGAATGTTGTTCCTTATCCTCTTAGATTTCTAGAGAGTACTAGAAGTCCTTGATAGGATTTGTAGAACTCAAGTTATGGCTTTGACAAGTCAAGGGTATTTTGGTCATTTGGAGATTATAGGTCATTTCAAGCATAAGGCCATAACTCCTATTTCCAAGCTTCAAATGGGAAAATGTTCAACATCAAACTTGTTCAAAATGATGTTTTAAGGCTAGCCAAGAGGTCATGAGAGGTCGGAATTGCTTGTAGCTCAAAGTTGCAAAAATGACCTAAAATAAGGGTATAAGTTAAATGAACCAAAGTTGGAAATTGATATTTTTGATCTACATGTCCAAACCAAGGCATGTAATATATCATTTTGATTCTAAAAAACATTTTAAGAACATTGGTTTAGCCACATTTTTGAATTGAAGTTTAATTTGTGGACTTGCTTTGAAAAGTAGTTACTTACATCATAAGTAACATTTGTCAAGCCTAAATTCAAGGCATAATCAAGGTACCTTGTAAGCCAAACACATCCAAAATGTCATGAGGGGAGAAATTGGAAGGAATTGAGAGTGATTTCAAGTTGTTAGCAGAACTATGCATACCATGACATGTGATTGAAATTCTCATGACATGAGAGATTGAAATTCTCATTAGAAGGATCTAGAGGTTTCTAGATCATCCACACAGGTTCTATATATGATAATGAGTTGATCCAAGGCCAAGGTTGGTGATGATTAAGAGAGAAAACTGAGATTGCACTTTGAGATTTCACATTGCAAATCAAAATCGGTTACAAGGTTAGAGTCCATTTCAGTCCAAGAAATTGATCTCAATAGCTTGCTCTGAGGTTGGTGATCAATTCCAGATCAAATTCAAGGCACTGTGGTGGAAGAATCGTGAAGTAGCCATTGGAGTTGGAAGCTTGCAACTCAGAATCGGATTTGATAATTCAAGAAGATTCAACTCTTTTCTTTGCATACAGAAGATTGATTGTGATTCAGTGAAGGATTCTGCAAGCTCTTGAGGGTTGATTTGAAGATTCAACCACTCTGTTTTCTCAATTTTACCAGGTATGCAGTTCTTGTTCTATGGCTTGATTTAAGTAGAATTAAGATGAATTGTTATGGTAGAGGCATAGTGGAATGGTGTAGGAAGATTTTTGGATCATAAATTTGAAGATTAGTGACCAATTAGTGTTTATGGAATTTTCGGTTGAGATTGTTATTCTTGGATTCTTGAACTGTTAGCATGATTAAATGGCATGGGAAGATTCCTTGTGAAAATTGGGGTGAGTTTCATGTAGAGACCTCTTGGAATGGAGGCCTGTGGAGAGAGTTAGGGTTGGGGACGATGACCGAAGCACCACCGGCGACGGCCATGGCTGCGTGCGTGTTTCAGGATTTCAAATGAAGAAGATGACTTGATAGCCATCAGATTGGGGTTGGACTTTGACTGAGGGCATGATCCAATGGCCACGAATGTTTCTCATTTTGTGAAGAAGTCTGAACTAATTGAAACGATGCGTTTCATTAATCAGTGGTTTTTGGGCTTAAGGATCCAAGCGCTACTCACACCCCCTGATGGCCCAATTGCTTTAATGAACTGCTTTCTCTTACTACCTGCACCGTGTGTTTATCATTTTAATTTGATTTTCTTTATTTTTTCACTTTATTCATGGTTCTTGATAAAATCATAAAAAATGGAAAAATAATTCAATTGATCCCATTCTTTTTGCATTGGATTCATGATAGGGTCTAGTATTTTTTAGATAAAAAATATTATTATTTCATGCATTTTCTGATTTTATGGGAATTTTTACATTTTAATGGATATTAAAAAAGTCATGTTTGATACTTGATTTTGATGAATTTGGTTTGATCATGTGGTGATGATTTTGATCTTGATTTTTTGTGAGTAGTTAGCATAGATATGTATTCTCCCCATAGATTTTTCTCACATTTTTTTGATGAACATAGGTGGTATTTTAGGTTGAAACCTGTAGAGGCTCCATTTTTAGGGTTTATGGTTGATACCTTGTGGTTTAGATTGTATTTTTAGTACTAGGTGGATGATTCAACCTCTGGTTTTTGTAGGATAGATTCATGATTGAATTAGGATCCATTAGGAATTTTTGTAGGAATTTTCAATGAAGTTTACTATTTTTGATTGATTTTAGTTTAGATGCTAGCTTTAGATGATTCTAATGCACCATTTCAACTAGATTAGCTTCTTTAGTTCCCTTAGATTAGGGTTTTGTTTCTCTTGCTCTTGGATGGTGATGAAGGAAAGTTGAATATGCATTGGATTGTTTGAAGAGGCTTGGATGTGAGGATCTCCCCTTCTTTTGGTGTGGTTTTGATTAGGTATTAAGATTAGGGTTTGGTAGGCAGAGCTTCTAGATAGATTCTCTTCCTTCATAAACATGGATGATGTTGATCACTTCCATTCTTCCCTATGATGTAAGGTCCCTTGTAAAAGTCTCATCCCTCCTTTGGTAGGATGTTTGGCTCTTTGCAAATTGGTAGAACCTTTGAGGGTCCCTTTCTCTGATGACAGGATGCTTAGTGGTGACCTTTGGTTTTCACTCTGCTGTCAATCATCCAAACTTTGCTCTTGATAGATGCATCTTTCTCCCTTGTTAGAGGATGGAGTTCCTTGATTGAATAAGATTGAAGGGGAAGTTGGTACTTCTTTGTATTTGAAGATTACTCTGAGAAGCTGAAGTTTATAGATGAAGAAGACCAAGTTGATACTTGTAAAGAGGAGAGAGCTGAAGCTTGAAGACCAAGTTGACACTTGTGAAGAGGATCCAATTGAGATTGAGTGAAGAGCTGAGGCTTGAGGAATAAAGGATAAGTTGATACTTATATTGATGCATTGAGAGCCTGAAGGAGTCAAGTTGATACTTGCAGTTAGGAGTGAAGCCTGAAGGTGGAATTGACTGGAAAGCTGAGGCTTAAAGAAGAGGGAATGGATTGATACTTATGTTTAGTGTATTGAAAACTTGGAGAAGCAAGTTGATACTTGCTATTGAAGACAATAGCCTTGAAGGGTAGGTGAAGTCTGAAGACTAAATTACTGAAGAGCTGAAGCTTGAAGCTGTGGAAGCTGTTGATCTGTTTCTTTCCTGTCTGTTTGCCTTCTGTGCAACTGTATTGATGTGACTTGTTTGATTTGCTTGATGCATTAGAATAAGTTCATATTTAGATTCTTTTAAGCTAGGAGCATGATTGCACTAGAGGTTGAGTTGCTCCCTCTGCTTGTATTTTTACTGTATGGCTTTGCTTGCGGGTATTCGGTAGAGCCCTGCTCCCTTGCCTATGTGGTCTGGTGTTTGCTTGATAGCATGTTATTTCCTCTGTATGATTGCAGTTGCTCTTTACTTTGCTTGATAGCATTTTCATGTTATTTCTTGTGTATGATTGCAGTTATTCATATCTGGCTTGAGGTTGAGATGAGCTTGTGGAGGCTGATGTCTCACACACATTTCCTTCCTCACTTGCATTGCATGCATTTTACAGTCGTTTACTATTTACTGTTTAAGCTGATGCTTTATCTGTTTCTGTTTATCATTGACATGATCCCCTAGGAATCTCACTTCCTTTGATAAGGAAGTGATGATTAGAACTTTAGGTTGAAACCTATGCATGACGACTTCTAGGAGTTCCCTGTTTCAAACTTCAACTATAGGATGAATCCTTGGCATGACAACATTAGGACTTGATAGTCTCCCCTTAGTTGAGCCCGTGTTCTCTTCTTATCTCAAAACAAATTAAAATACAATAATAAAGGTTAACTAACGTCGTACGTTACGAGCCTTAAGCTATCTGAGAAAGGATTGTTGGAGAGTGTCTTTTCAACAGTCTGGATGTTTAGTATGGCACCCTTTGGGTGACATGCGACGCATTCACTCTCAGGTCATAGTCTCTAGTGCGATATTAGTTGCAAACCACCATAAAAAACAGTTCTTCCGTAAAAGACAGAAAACAAACTTCAAACCTTGCCCCGTGAGCCCGTAATTCAAAGGAAAGCTTTTCTGAAGAAAAGAGTGTTGTTAACTCCCAGTTCTACTGCAAACGGTAACGCTTGAGTCTCCAAGGGTCGAGCTGCGTACATCCAACTGCTGGAACTGTTTGTTAACCCTACTCGATAAAACAGATGAATCTGAATTCCCGTAATCCGTATTATCCCGAACTACGTAAGCTCTGATCTCTCATATCTGTTGAGAGTACGTAGGCACAATACTGACGTATTGGCGAGCCACCTTCCCCTTAACCCGTAGTTAGCCGAACTACGTTGACTCTGATTTCTCATTCTCTGATGAGAATACGTAGGCATAAAGCGCGATGCTTTGCCGAGTCATTTTTCTTTTCTTTTTAAGCCAGCCTTGATAGGTAGATAGATAAAACCAACTCGTCCAGTAAACACAACAAGTGTGGATCCCATCGAGTACGATGGACGTGAGGGGTGCTAATACCTTCCCCTTGCGTAACCGACTCCCGAACCCAGACAATGGTTGCAATGACCTTGTCTTATACCTTTTCGTCAGGTTTTTCCGATCGTTCCCTTTCCCGCTCTGAGCGATAAATAACGAAAGGTGGCGACTCTTCTGTTTTGCCGGCACCTTATTTTCGCGGAAGCGACAATTTGCTTTACTCATTAGCATGAATTTGAAGACAAGACAAAGTCAACGTTAGTCAACATTTGACCTTTGACTTTGACTTTCTTTTGTTGTTAATTGCATGTCTCTTTTGTTTTAAATTTGGTTTAATTTTATTTTTATCTTGGTTCATTATTAATCCAGTATTATATTTTGACTTATATTAGATAAAAATTAAATTTCAAAATAAAATAAAGAAATATTATTAAATAAATCATTTGTCATTTGTCACATTTGTCACAAAAATAAAAACATAAAATAATACAAAGAAGTTTCATTTTTTTACATAAGTTCTAATAGGTGCAAAAGAAATAAAAAGAAAGCATTTTATTCCACTAGTTTTAAATAATATACAAGGTTTCAGTCAAATAAACGTGATAAAGAAAAAAATAAAATAAAAAAATAAACAGTCAAATAAAAAACAAAGAAAAAACAAGAGAAAATCCATTACATTCTAAAGAAAAAGAAGCATTACATTGATTAAAAATTACTTATAATTTGAGAGTAGTTAGTTAGATGAAAGAAGAAGCAATAGCTAAAACCAACTAATAGTGTCTCAGCAGTGACGTCATTGGCATAGATTTCTTTTCGTGATTCAAAGAAATATAATGTTTGATCTCCTATTCTTAGATCAGTTTGTAAACACAACAAGGTGTCTAATTAATGCAGAAACAACACCATAAGATCTACGCATGACCTCCCATTAATGTTGTTGTTTCTGCATCATTCACACCATTAATTTCATTATGAATAATAGCAGTATCTATTATTTTATAGTAGTAAGACAGATGATTGATTAGAAGAAGTTTCAAGTCTTATACAAATAGGTATAGTTTTAATTATTGAAGACTGATATTCGTGACAACAAAAATTATACTATATAGATAAATATTAGTTATTTTAAACTATTATTATTATTATATAAATAAATAACATTTAGTATTGTAATGTATTGAATAAGTTATTTCTATATAAAATTATATATTTGTGATAAATTTGTTTTGTTAAATATTTTAAAATATTATGAATTATTTCTATAATATCGAGATTGATACTGTTAAAGACAAAATTGATTGAGAATACTATATTGTTGAAATTCATGATTAGTTCATAATTTTTGGCAAGAGAAATTTGATTTCTATGCAAGAAATTCTATAAATTATTGTGTGTAATTACCACCAAAGTGAAATCACTCATTTTAATTTATAAAAGTCTCTTTGTAGTTTGAGGAATGATTTTAAGTCACTATAATTGTCTCCCCAAAGATAGATAATTATATGTAGAGATTATGGTTGACTAAGGATATAACTATTAGAGATGCTTGGGTCCAATGGATTGATTCCCAAAGGAGATAAATTTATAAACTCAATTTATGCTTACTGAATAGTTTATTCTTGAATTTGTAGATGAAGTTATTGAAGGTGTTTTGGTTTAGAGAATTTATCTGCCCAAAGGAGATAGATTTTTGAACTAAATGTATGCTCATTGAGTATCTCATTGAGGTTCTGACCTTGGTTGTAACCTGGGTTTTGCGCATTTCATCCAAAGGGGATTGTGTGACAATGTTGGTCTCTTCATGATAGCTTATGCTCATTAAAGATATATCTTGCCTTTATTATTTGTTCTAATGCATTCTTATTTTATCTAAACAGTGACCTTCTCTATGAACAACTGTTCTGCTTCTATTGAGATCCCGAATTGGTATAATTTAAAGAAATAGAAGAAAGACTTAGAGTTTTCATTAGGGATTTCTGATCTTGACATGGCACTACGTGAAACCAAGCCTCTTATCAATTATCATAGTACACCTGAGGAGAAAGAAAAATTAGCTAAGTGAGAGAAGAGTGACTGACTTATCTTGTATGCTATGAAAAGGACAATTTCTGAACATCTGATAAGTGGATTTCCTGAGAAAGAGAATGCTAAAGAATATCTTACTGTTATTGGAGAGAGGTTTCATGTATCTGATAATGTTGAATATGGATGTTTAATGAAACAACTCACAGACATGAAATATGATAACAATGGAGGTGTCAGAGAGTTCATTCTTAAGATGGTTCATGTACAAACCAAACTAAAATCTCATGACATTGACCTGAATGAGAATTTTATTGTGTATCATGCCTTAAATTGCTTACTTGCTGAGTTCACTCAAATCAAAACTGCCTATAATACATTTGGTGATAAATGGACTATCAATAACCTCATTACTAAGTGTGTAGCCAAAGAAGAGAAAATCAAGAAGGAGAAAAGTGATCCAGCCCTCCTAACTTTTCATGCTAAACCCCACTCTAGTAAAAAAATCTTGGAAAAATAAGAAAAACACTCATAGTGTTTCTCATAGATATACTGATAAGAAACCTGGTAATGGTCAACACCATAATATAGGAGGTCCCAAGCCTGTTGCTTTTAAGAAATCCTTTTGGTGCTTTTGGTGTAAGGAAAAGGGACATAATAAAACTGGTTGTCATGCTTTTAAAGCTTGGTTAGACAACAAGAACAAATTTGGAGGTAATCATTTATCTTTTGTTTGTTTTGAGTCTACCTTAGTTGATATTCCCATTAATTCTTGGTGACTTGACAGTGGTTCTACAACCTATATTGTTGTGTCCTTACATGGGTTCAGAAACCAGCGGAGACCAAACTTGAGTGAAAGCAAACTTAGGGTAGGAAATGATCTTGAAGTCATGATGGAGCTAGTACGAGATGTTAGCTTAGTTTTAGGAATTGGTTTTGAACTTGTTTTGAAAGATACATTTTATGTACCTTCTTTTAGGAGGAATTTGATTTCAATATCTTGTTTGGGTAAGTTTGGATTTCAATTTACCTTTTATGATGGAAAAATAAATTTGATGTTGAATTCTCAAGTTGTTGGTAATGGTATCTTATTGGATGATTTATATAAGTTATCTTTAGATTGTGATATGATTTCCTCATCCTTGAGTGTTGAAAGCTCCATTTCTAAAAGATCTAAAATTAGAGAAAAATCTTCTTTGTTGTGGCACAAGCGTTTAGGACATATCTCTAAAGAAAGAGTTGAAAGGTTAATTAGAGATGATATTTTACCTTCCTTAGATTTTAATGATTTAGGGACTTGTGTGGATTGTATTAGAGGAAATTTTACTAAGACCAATAAGTAAGGTTCAACTAGAAGTTCAGACCTTTTGGAAATAATTCATACAGATATTAGTGGTCCCCTTTCTCCAACTATTTGTGGTAATAAATCTTTTATCACTTTCATTGATGATTTTTCACAGTATGGTTATCTCTACTTGATTAAGGAAAAATCAGAAGCACTTAAAAAGTTTAAAATCTTTAAAACTGAGGTTGAAAAGCAACTAGGAAAAGTGATAAAGGTGGTACGTTCTGACCATGGTGGAGAGTATTATGGTAGATATCATTCTACTGGGCAACACATGAGGCCTTTTGCAAAATACTAGCAAGATTGTGGAATTGTTCCACAATACACCATGCCTGGTACTTCTGAACAAAATGGTGTAGGTGAAAGGAGAAACTGCACCTTTAAGGACATGATGAGTAGGAGTAACTTACCAGAATTTTTATGGGGTGACGCTTTGAAAATAACCCTCTATATACTTAATATAGTTCCTAGTAAATCAGTTCCAATAAAACCTTTTGAGCTTTGGACAGGTAGAAACTCCAGTTTGAACCATCTCCATGTCTGGGGTTGTCCTGCAGAGGTTAAAATATATAATCCTTTTGAGACAAAGCTTGACCCATAAATAAGTCGTTGTTTTTTTATTGGATATTCAGATCGATCTAAAGGATACAGATTCTTTGTCATGATAGAGGTAATAAAATTGTGGAGTTCATGCATGCAAAATTCCTTGAGCTTGATGTTATTAAGCTTGTCACTACATCTGATAATATTAATTCTGTTATGCCTGATGTTGTTACTTTGTCACTGCTTAATTTTGATAATGCTAGATCATCCACTACTCATGGAGGTTTTGATCCAAATGAGAATGTGGTTAAACATCCAGTTGAAGATGTGGTTGAACCACTTGTTGAAAGTGTAGTGGATCCTCCTATTATAACTGAGGTTGTACAACCTAATGAGCTAATTGAGCAAATTCATGTTAGAAGGTCAGTAAGACAAAAGCGACCTGCTATCCCTGATGATATTTTAGTTTATCTTAGTGAGGATACTTATGATGTTTGTATTGTTATTGATCCTAAAAACTATCTAAAAGTTATTACTTGTTCTCAATCTAGCATATGGGCAGATGCAATGCATGATGAAATGAAATCCATGGTAAATAATGATGTCTGAGAACTAGTGGAGTTACCAAGAAACTGTAGGGCGATTGGATGCAAGTGGATATTCAAAATAAACAAGGACTCGAAAGGTAAAATTGAGAGGTTTAAGGCGAGACTTGTGGCTAAAGGTTTTACACAAAATGAGGGGATTGACTTTAATGAAACCTTTTCTCCTGTTTCCACTAAATACTATTTTAGAATCATTATGGCCTTTGTAGCACATTTTGACTTGGAATTGCATCAGATGGATGTTAAGACTGCTTTCCTGAATGGTGATCTTAATAAGGAGGTGTACATGCAGCAGCCTGAGGGTTTTGTAAAAAGTGGTGATGAGCACTTGGTTTTTAAATTAAGAAAATCTATTTATGGTTTGAAACAGGCTTCTAGACAATGGTACTTGAAATTTGATGAGGTGGTAACTTCATTGGGTTTTGAAGAAAATAAAGTTGATCAATGTATCTATCTTAAGGTCAGTGGGAGCAAATTCATCTTTCTTGTGTTATATGTTGATGATATTTTACTTACAAGTAGTGATCTTGGTCTACTTCATGAGACCAAACTTATGCTAACCAAGTTCTTTAATAAGAAGGACCTTGGTGAAGCATCTTTTGTGTTGGGAATTGAAATACACAGAGATAGATCACCTAGTGTACTTGGCTTGTCGCAGAGGCCTTATATTGATAGAGTTCTGGAGATGTTTAATATGCAAAATTGTAAGCTAGGAGATGTTCCAATTACTAAATGAGACAAATTCAGTAAAGATCAATGTCCTAAAAATGATATTGAGCGGGCAAAGATGAAGGGAAAACCCTTTGGTAGTGCATTGGGCAGCTTGATGTATGCTCAAGTATGCATTAGGTCTGACATTGCTTTCAGGGTTGGTGTCTTTGGATGATACCAGTCTAATCCTGAGAATGATAATTGGATTGTGGCTAAGAAAGTGATGAGATATTTGTAGAGAAATAAAGAGTACATGCTTGCTTTTAGGAGAGTTGACAACTTGGAAATAGTTGGGTATACTGACTCTGATCTTGCTGGGTGTGTTGATGATACGAAATCTACTTTTGGTTACATTTTTATGTTGGCTGGAGATGCAATATCTTGGAAGAGTAAAAAGCAAACTCTTGTCGCCTCTTCTACTATGCAGGCAAATTTTGTTGCTTGTTATGTTGCTGTCACTCATGATGTTTGGTTAAGAAATTTAATGACTAAACTTCATATTGTTGATTCCATTGCAAAGCCACTAAAACTTTACTGTGATAATAGTTCAGATGTGTTCTACTCCAAGAATAATAAAACTTCTAGCGGCTCTAAGCATTTGGAATTGAAGTATTTGACAGTCGGAGATCTTGTAAAGAAAAATGACATCGTTGTTGAGTACATTGGTATTTATGTTAGCTGATCCCCTAACTAAGGGACTTAGGCCCATTGTGTTCAAAAACCATGTTGAGAGCATGAGCATTGTGAGTTCTTTTGATGTACTTGGTTAATGGGAGTTTGTTCTTTATGTCATTTTCTTATCATGTTATATTTTATTTTGGACATCTTAAGTGTTGGATTATCAAGTACTTTCTATTTTAAGCAATTGATATTACAATGATTATTATTATTATTATTTGTCATTGTTTATTTATATGTAAATTGTTAAAATTGGGACTCAATATCATCGAAACCACCGTGCCTATGGTCAACATTAGTTTAGAGTTCGAGGCATGGTTATAATTTTGAGCTTGGTGTCTTCGGGACCATTATACCGGTGGTTGATGCCACATTGGAGTTGATGTATGATTTTAAGCTCGGCGTTGTCAGGACCACTATGCCGGTGGTCGACGCCATATTGGAGCTGAGGCATTATGGTTTGTAAAACCATATAATTTATTTGGCTTTAATGCATTTGAGAGAAATTGTTAAGGACTGACAAAGAAAATAACAGTTGGTTGTTGGATCATATTAGCATGTTATTTTCTTGCCACACTCCATACTGATGACTAGTTGACGAAGTATGTAGTATTTGTAACTGTTGAAATACAAGAGACTAAGAGACATGAATAAACCGTGTGTTTTGAAAAGCACTACGGATACATTATTATATATAAATAGATTACAACTAATTACATGATATAGTCGATGTGGGACTATTCTATATACAAATATTCTTAACACTATATATATTTATAAATATTAACACTCCCCCTCAAGCTTGAGCATATAAGTCAAGTGCACCAAGCTTGTTACATATATAATTAGTTCTGAGGCTTCGTAGAGATTTTGTAAACACATCTGCCAATTGATCATTAGAGTTGACAAAGCTTGTAACGATGTCGCCTGACTCGATCTTCTCTCTGACAAAGTGATAGTCTATCTCAATATGTTTTGTCCTCTCATGGAAGACTCGATTTGAAGCAATGTGCAATGCAACTTGATTATCACAAATAAGTGTCATTGGTCTTGCTTCTTCAATTTGAAGTTCCTTGAGCAACTGTTTTAACCAAATAAGTTCACATGTTGCCATTGCCATGGCCCTATACTCTGCCTCGGCGCTTGATCTTGCAACTACATTTTGTTTCTTACTTTTCTAGGATATAAGGTTTCCTCCAACAAGTACACAATACCCAGAGGTGGATCGTCTATCAATGGGTGACCCTGCCCAATCAGCATCAGAGTATCCAATTATCTGGGTATGTCTTTTATCCTCATACACAAGACCTTTTCCTGGAGCACATTTGATGTATCTCAAAATCCGGATAACAGCATCCATGTGTTCCTGACAAGGGGAATTTAAGAACTGGCTTACCATACTGACTGCAAAAGAAATGTCCGGACGAGTGACTGTGAGATAATTCAACTTTCCAACCAATCTTCTATACCTTCCTGAGTCAGATAGAGGCTCCCCCCGATTGGGTAGTAGTTTAACACTTGGATCCATAGGAGTATCGAATGATTTAGCATTTAACATACTTGTTTCTTCCAAAATATCCATAGCATATTTCCGCTGAGAAATCACCAAACCATCTTTAGATTGGGCTACTTCAATACCCAAGAAATAACGGAGTTTACCAAGATCTTTTATCTGAAATTGTTTCAAGAGATGTTGTTTCAACTGGAGTATTCCCTGCTGATCACTACCAGTTATGACAATGTCATCTACATACACAATAAGATAAATACACCCTTGGGGTGAGTGACGATAAAAAATAGAATGGTCAGCTTCACTATGGATCATACCAAACTGTTGTACTACAGTGCTGAATCTACCAAACCAAGCTCTCGGAGATTGCTTAAGACCATAAAAAGACATGTGTAACCTACAAACCATATTCGATGACTCCCCCTGAGCAACAAACCCAGGTGGTTGCTCCATATATACTTCCTCTTCAAGATCGCCATGTAAGAATGCATTTTTGATGTCAAGTTGATGAAGAGACCAATGTCGAATGGCTGCAATGGCTAGAAGAAGTCTAACAGATGCCATCTTGGCTACAGGCGAAAAGGTATCACCATAATCCAACCCAAAAATTTGAGTGTATCCTTTGGCTACCAAGCGAGCTTTAAATCGATCAATCTTGCCATCTGGACCAACCTTCACTGTATAAAGCCAACGGCAACCTACTAAATATTTTCCATGGGGTAGAGGAACCAGTTCCCAGGTACCACTGCTTTGAAGAGCACACATTTCATCAATCATTGCTTGCCTCCACTCAGGGTGAGATAATGCTTCACCTGGAGTTTTAGGAATATAAACAGAAGACAAAGAAGACAAACAAGTATACTGCAAAGGGGAAAGACGATGATAACATAAATCAATATAATATGGAAAAGGATTTCGTGTTTGACGTATACCTTTTTAAAGGGCAATCGGAAGATCAGACTCAGGTTGCAGGATCGGATCCAGTGATGGCGAGAGCGTCGGAGGAGAGTCCGTAGTGACCTCAGGGACAGATACGACTTCAGGGACAGGTGCGACTTCAGGGACAGGTGCGACTTCAGGGACAGGTATGACAGACATTGGGTGACGACGCTAATATGTTTGAAGTGGGCGAGGAGTGGGGGGGTCAACCGTAGGGGTACCGAGTGGGTCAGGTTCCCTAGAATGATGGGGGATAATGACAAATGGGACTTCCGGAAGAGGTGTGGGAATACTTTCCTGTAGAGGTTCCGTAGTTACTTGGCTAGACTCGAAATATGGAATAGACTCGAAGAACGTAACATCGGCTGATACGAGGTATCGTTGTAGAGTATATGAGTAGCAACGATAACCCTTTTGAGATTGATGATAGCCAAGAAAGACACACTTTAGTGATCGAGCTGATAGTTTATCAAGACCAGGGGAGAGATTATGTACAAAACACGTAGACTCAAAGACTCGGGAGGAATTGGGTGGAGTGAAGAGTTTGGAAACAAGATTGAATAAGGGATTTTATTATTAAGGACAGATGAGGGCATGCGATTTATGAGGTAACATGCCGTGAGCACTGCATCTCCCCAAAACCGGAGAGGAACATTACCATGGAGAAGTAGGGTCCGAGTGGTTTCTACGAGGTGCCGATTTTTGTGTTCGGCTACCCCGTTTTGTTGGGGTGTATGAGGGCAAGATGTTTGGTGCAAAATACCATTGGATGACATAAATGTTTGAAATTGTTGAGATAAATATTCACGTGCATTGTCACTTCTTAAGGTACGAATAGACAAACCAAATTGGGTTCTTATTTCCCGATAAAATTGTTCAAAAATAGAAAATAATTCAGATCTATTCTTCATTAAAAATAACCACGTGCAACGTGAAAAATCATCAATAAAGGTGACAAAATACCTAGACTCAAGAGTAGAGACAGTACGCGAGGGACCCCAAACATCGGTGTGAACTAAAGCAAAAGGGGACGAAGCTTGTTTGTTGACTCGACTGGGAAATTGACTACGAGTGTGTTTCCCTAACTAGCACGAATCACAATGTAAATTAGATACCTTCGATAAATTTGGCGCCAACTTATGTAATTTGGAAAGACTAGGATGACCTAATTGAGCATGGATAGTGAGTGGAGAATCTTTGGTTGAGCATGTCTGAGATGACAATGAAAGGTAGTAAAGGCCTTGAGACTCATATCCGACGCCAATCGTCTTTCCCGAACTCCAATCCTGCAGAGTAACATTATTATTAGTGAAGGTGATACGACAATCAAGAGAACGAGTTAAACGACTAACTGAAAGTAAATTAAATGGACAATTAGGTACATAGAGGACAGAAGTAACAGATAGAGAAGGTAGAATTTGAACAGTACCAATCCCTTCGGATCGGTTTTGAGAACCATTGGCAGAAGTTATAGTAGGTAAGAAACTAGAGGTAGAGAGGGAAGAGAACAAATTTTTATTACCAGTAACATGATCAGATGCACCAGAATCAAGGACCCAAGGTTGAAGAGGAGATGATTGAGAGAGGCAAACAGATAAATTACCAGTATGAGTTACCGTAGCAGTAGAATCTGAGTTCTGATAATTCTGATACCACCTGAGGAAATTATCGTAGTTTGGCGTAAAGTTCTGAGGAGTAGCCATGAGTATCTGAAGAGAGAAAATATCACGTGATCGATCGCGCAGAGACGGAGGTGGCGCGTGCGGAGGTTTCTGCCGATGAAAAAGTTTGCCGGAAGGTCGTTGAGAATAGTAGCGACGGCGGCGGCATGACCGGAGAATGTTGGAAATTGATGGTGAGATCGGCTTTCCGAAATGTCGCCGGAAGTTTTGCCAGAATAGTAACAGTGGCAGTGGCGGCAGGGTGGTCACCGGAGAATTTTGAAAAGTGAGGCAAACCGGAGTGACAACACGGTTTGCAAAAAAAAAATTTAAAAATTTCTCACTGGAAGACAGTGGGTCAACCGGGTAAAGCACGACGAAGAAAGAATTGCCTCTTAGCAGGCTCTAGATACCATGTTGAAATACAAGAGACTAAGAGACATGAATAAACCGTGTGTTTTGAAAAGCACTACGGAGACATTATTATATATAAATAGATTACAACTAATTATATGATATAGTCGATGTGGGACTATTCTATATACAAATATTCTTAACACTATATATACTTATAAATATTAATAGTAACCACAGAAGGTTTTATGTCAATGAAGGATATAATAATCGTCGTGATTCAATACTGCTTGACTTTTGCTGGATGGAGTCATATTCAGATACTGCACCTGGAATCATACATTTTTCTTAAAATACAGTCGTATTTTAAGGAATTAGTCATTAACCCGAGAGTCGTTTTCGAAATGTATTTTAAAATAAAAATCATACAATTGATTTTGCCCAAGTGAGAGAATGTTAGATTTATCTAACTTTTTATGGGCTACAATCAGTTGTGGTTTAGTTTGTGAAAAACGGGTTAATCGTGATTCTGATGGGGGTGCATATATAAGCCCTTTTATTAATTAAGTGATCCTTTTTTAACTAATGGCTGAGTATCTAAAACCTGATTGGTGTGGGTAAATGATCGCGACTTTCTATGTCTAATACAACCTAACTGCAAGTGCACAGTCTATCGCGTAGTAATAATAGATATCGATCCCACAGGGACTCGTAATCAAACTAGTGTTCTCGGGAGTTACTATGTTTAGCTAGGTAGAATATGTTTAAGGGAATAAGATTGTCACTAAAAGGGAACTAAGAATGTTACTTAGATTATAATTAATTGAATCGATATGCAGTAATTGTGTTCTTCGGGGATTTGACAAGTTACCGGTGCATGAAATAGTTTTCAGAGTTTATTTAAGCAGAAAATGGTGATTTGAAGACTCTCGCCTCACGATGGTTATTGACGCTAATCATAATTCTAAGGGCCAAACGTACACTTTCGTATCCCATTCGGGGTTAAAATTATTTTTTGGAAATCTCTAAGTTCTAATTCATTTTAAAGTGCTTTCGCTGTTATTAAAATGAATGACTAGTGTTTACTATCTGATCTTGCCGCAGCTTTCGCTTGTTGGTTTGTATCTTAATTAATTTCCCATTTTCGTGGCAAAACTACTTTTAAATAAGTTCTCGCTTTCGCGACGAAGTTTATTTAGTAAATTAATTTTAAACACTCAGACCATAAACGACCTTTGAAAAAGACAACTTTCAATCGGTTATTATCAAATCCCTTTCGAATTATTACTACATATCGATTACTTAAATTCAGCTAGACATGGATTTAGGAAAGCTAAAACATAAATAAAAACAATAAATAATAGCATGCATCATAATAAAACTGGAATTACGATTGAAATGAGAAACCTGTAAATATTCCAATTGGCCTTTGGGCAGATCCTCCACAGATGTTGGCAGGATTCTAGTCTTTGTGCCAATTTAATCGTACAACGGAAATAGAAATTACAGAAGGAATAAAAGGAATGCAGAAAAAGAAAGGAGAAACAAATAAGAATATTAAAACTGGAAAGGTTTGCTCTGGAAATAAATTGGGCAGCACTTCGTTGTATGAATGCGGCTCCCCTTCTGAGGTCCCCTTCTTCCCCTTTTATAGAAATGGAATTCTAACGGTTATAATTGAAGAGGGTGTACTTTGAGGCAGAATAATCAGGGAGTAGTGGTCCACTATTTGGGACTTGGAACTGCTTCTTTCACGTGAAACTGAAGTGGGGCGTTTTTGCCTGCATGACGGTCGTCACAAGGTGTGACGGTCGTCATGGAGCTGTGACGGTCGTCACAGCAGCAAAATTAGCATTTTGCGCTTTTCATGATGTTTTCATCCTTTTTTCGTCCATATTTCATCTGAGATTGCTTATTTTCTTCATGTTGCCTTGTTTAGACGTGATCATTAAATACCTGTAAAACATCAGACAAATAACACGGAAATAACCCGAAATCGGATCGAAAACAGTTAAACTTCAGTTAAATTATGCATCAAAATATATATACGATTTCATGTTATCAAACTCCCCTAAGCTTGAATCTTTGCTTGTCCTCAAGTAAAACATGAAAAGGTCGGCAAGCACGAGGCAGCTTCGTCGTTCGCAAAGTTGGGGAAAACCGGGATTCTTGGTAAGAACAAAATGAGTACCATGACGACACTGGACTACAAGTCTTCGGAGGTCTCCTTTTTATGCAAATCGGTCCCAGTCATGCTACTGTAGCTTGGTGTCAAGGTTCTCGCGGCAAGTTCACCCTGTTTGTTCTAGCGCAATCACATTAAGCCCGTTGTCCATACACTTTCATGGCAAGTCGACCTGTTAGTGGATATGATCTCATTTCTGTTTTGATCTTCTTCATTGATCATAAGCTTATATCATTGATTTTTCAATGAGTTTTCGTGTCGTTGGGCTAAATGCTCGGGTGAGGAGCACCTAACTTAGAAGGAAACGTGTCTTTGTATTTTTGGCTATCTAGCTTTCTTTTCATGATTTTTCATCTTTTTGGAGATCATACACTTATTTGCATCGGTCGCTCGCTTAGAAGTGCTTTAGGATGGTGCTGACTGCTAGTATAAACTACTTGGGGTTGAGTTTGCGTAGACACTTGAGACTTTGATACACGTAGGTAGTGAAACCGACTCGCATAAACCGGAGATCTAAGGTGTCAGGATGGTACTGGTTTTGTTAGAATTGTCGTCTCCTCGGAGTTTCAAAACTTGGTTTGAACTCGGGTACATTCTCGTGATCCTTTTGCTTTTGAGGAACGAACGAAAGAATTTGTTGTTTACGTCGAATAACGTGGGGATGTTTGCGTAACGGAAAAAGGATATATAAACGAGCTTTATTTGCTAAAAATAGAAAATGTTTAAATAGAAATTACGAAAGTCAAAGTACAGTGGAATGGAAATGAACGCTCCGCTCCCACACTATCTCAATCAGTGTCCCCACTAATTTGGAAGAATGCGAGAGGGAGATACAACGGAAATGAAAGTACAAATAAACTGAAAATATAGTAAACAAATAAGGAAAATGATAACTAATCACGTCCTCTGCCTCGGTCACGTCCGTGCTGGCGTCCTCTGGCTCTGGACAGGGCGACTCGGTCCTCATAACTCATAGCTCCGGTGTGGTAGACGGTGTCCCGGAGTCCTTCGACCTGCAAAGTCAGATTCGCCAAGTTCTCAGTAATGGTGGCTTGGCCGGTTTGAAGTTGTTGCATTTGGGTCCGATGCCAAGCTTCGAACTGCTCTGCTCGCTGATTCTGCTGCTGCAGCATAGCGAGTATCTGGGCCTGCTGGTCGAGAGAGCGGCGGAGGTCCTCTTCTGTGTAGTCGGGCACTGGATGATGGCGGCGGCGGCGAGAGGATGTACCTTCGGAAGGAGGAGGCTGCGATGCCTCCGGTTGCTCCGGCCTGTCCAACTCAGCTTGGATTTCGTCATCAGAACCTTGGGTGTGGTCCTGAGTTGAAACAGCGGCAGCAGGAGGGGCAGTGAGGTCAAATAACCAGTTGGTACGATCCTCTGGGTGTGTCCGGGTGCGTGATGGAAGAATGATGCTTCAGACGGTTTTGCCACGCACTACCGGGTGATACTTCCCCTCGGCTCTGGAGCGGATGAGGTGAGAGGCTCTGCAGTGGTCGGTGTCAAGGAACACCGAGGGGATGGAATGGAGGTGTTGGAGGCGGTCGCCAAGGTTCAGCCCAAGGGCAATGGCAGTGACAATCCCGCCAAAGTAAAATGGCTTCGAGCCACGGTTGCAGTTGGCCTGAATGTGAGCCAGCAGGAACGGAGCGGCGTTGATAGGTTCGTTGTTGAAGACGCAGTGGAGGAAGAAGAGCTCTTTCGAGTTCACCTTATGGTTGCTGTCCCTGGCGAAGATTGTGTTGCTCAATGCTCTGTGGAAGTATCGGATGGTTGGGTTATGGATATGCGTGGCGTGCAGAGAGTCCCAACCATCGGCATTGATGCCGGTCAACCGGTACCAGAGCGTGAAGGCTTCGTGCTGGAACTGATCGGTGAGGCGGCGGTGAGCATTGTCGCCTCGAGGGAGTTGTAAGATGGCGGCGATCTGGTTCTGGTTCACCTGATAGTTAGTGCCGAACATCCGGAAGCATGCGGCACCGGAGTGTTGGCTGAGGTCGCCGCTGGATGTGACGTAGGTAAACGAACTCAAGAACTCGAGAGTGAATTGTTCGTATGTCGGCAGTGGATTGGTGCAGAGGTTCCAGATGCCTGCTCTTTGAAGCATCCAAGTGACGCCTTCAAGGAGTCCGAGCTCCGTAAGCGATGGAATGTGTGGATAATGAGTCGGTTGGAGCGACCGTTGATGGAATGCGATGTAGTTGGCCCGCTGTCTTTCGCCAGAGTCACCGTCGCTGAACACAATGTTGCTGATGTCTGGGGTTTCGGTATTTCTCGCCATTGTTGGAAGATTGAGAAGGTTCTGAGGATTGGGGTGATTCTGCGAAGTGGGAGAAAAGTGACAGAAGTGTTGTAGGAAGTTGAGATGGGAGTTGAAATATATGGTGCAATGTGGGGAAAACGAAAGATTGGAGTGGGGAGGGAGTTGCTGATGATTGGAAGTTGAAAAGGGATGAGTGGGAGAGAAAATGCAACCCCTGTTATATCAGATAGCAGTTTTGGGTTCGTGACGGTTGTCACGTATGTGTGACGGTCGTCACCCGCGTGACGCTCGTCAGGATCCTGTGACGGTCATCACAGCAGCAAAATCTGCAGAACACAGAATTTTGCTCTGAGGGTGTTCTTGCAATAACTTTTAGGCCTAGTATTGATATGGCAATGTATTATAGCAACCAGTAAACAAAGAATAACGTAAAAACAGAATAATTGAATAAAGACTATAATTGAAATAACAAGAAATTGAAATGATTGTATGTAGTACATAAAGAAATTAAAAATGTGAAAAATCCAAATGATTAAACGAAACTAAACTAAACCAAACTAAACTAAATCTGATGCTAAAACTAGTATCTAGTCTTTTCGTGCCTTCAACTCATCGAATTTCCGTGCGTAGTAGTCGAGTTGGTCGCAGACTAAATCCATAAAGACTACCAGTTCGCTGTGTATGCCTGCGATGTCATCTTTTACAGTAGTCAGAGCTGCATCAACATTGTCCAATCGGAGTAGAACGGTATCCATTTTGTCGGTGGTCTCCTCAGGGATAGGCTCGGGATAGGTGTTGTAGTGCGGAGGAGTCGTAGGGTCTACTTCAGCTTCTGATACAGCATCCTCATAGTACATATAGTCGTGTGCCTCAGAGATGTGGTCACTATCGTACATATAGTTTTGTGGTGTTAATTGAGGTGAAAGAGGTCCCATAGGCTCATCCAACTCTTAAAGCCAGTTGTCCTTGTTGTGGATACTTGTCATCAGATGATCAGGCAGTGTGAATAGCTGGACAGGTTTTTCGTTGATGAGGTACTCATAAGGTCCAGGTCCCATAGTTCCTAAAATGCGCCTGTTAAAGCAGAATTGTATGTTCATGGGTCGGATGGTGCCAAAACGAGTGCTTGCATTTAAGTGGAATCTAAGGCCGAGCTCGTGGGAAATCATTGTCACGAGGCCTCCTATAAGAATAGGTGTCTGTGGTTCCTGAGTGAGGCGTCTGAAAGATTTCATCATGAAAGGCACTGCATTTACTGTACGTCCCTGAGAAGCACAGAACATGATGAATAACTCCTCTTTAGATACTGTAGTAATATTTTCTTCTTTCCCAAACAGGGTGTGAGCTAGTATCTTATGGAAGTATCTGAAAGCTGGGTTATGAATATCATCATTATACATTCTGTCTGGTTCAGGGTGATAGTCGCCTGTGATTCTACCCCAGAATTGGTCGAGTTCAAAATCAATATCGTCATCTTCTGCACATATGAACACATGCGGTCCGTTAGGAAATCCTAGGAGGTTAGCTAGTGACATCCGGCTATGGGTTTGGTCCATTCCAAACATTCGAAAGGTAATCAGCTCTGTGTTGGATCCAAAACCATAGTTGGGTAGGTATCTGAAAGAACTAAGGAATTCATAGGTAAGATCCTTATAGGTAGCAAAACGTGTTTTCAAAGCAGTGTTCTCCCAACCAAGTTGATTGAACAGGTATTGAATGCTATCCGTGATTCCTAGTTTATCCATGGTAAACTTATCATAATACAGCGTTAAGGCGATCTCTCTTTCAGTTAGTGCTGCAAATCTTGCCTTTTGAGCTAGTCCTCGAAAATGAACCTTTGTGAAGTCGTACTCGGCCATACTCGCAGGTAAGTCGGAGAAAACAGGAGGAATGTTTTGAAGACTTTTAAAATCCTGAAAAGTTTAAAACAGAAGTTTGAAGTCAGGATTTTTAAAAACAAAAAACGGTAAAAACAAAAGACAAAAGAGAAAAATAAAAATAGAAATATGAAAACAAACGAAAGTAGAAAGTAGTAGTAATTATAAGTTTAGAATTTTTGTTAGATTTTCAAAGTAAAATTTTAAAGAAAAAGGAAATATAGTAACGAGGAAAAATGCGGGAAAAGTTGGGTTGCCTCACAGTAAGCGCTGTTTTTAACGTCTAAAGCCTGACGATAGCTTGGTGACAAGCTATTCGAGTGTTTGAGCTGGAAGCTCAAGCAATGCTATACTGCAGACTTGAGGGCTGTTGTCGTTCTTATTATAATGTTTTAGACGTTGCCTGTTTACGATAAATGGTGCATTCGTCTTATCGGTAATTTCAACAGCTCCACTCTGAAGTACTCTAGTCACTTCATAAGGTCCAGACCACCTAGATTTTAGTTTACCTGGGAAGAGTTTTAATCTTGAATTAAATAGCAATACGATGTCTCCCACACTGAATTGTTTCCTGACCGAACATTTATCATGCCACGTTTTAGTTCGTTCTTTGTAGATACGGGCATTTTCGTAAGCGTCTAATCGAAGTTCTTCCAATTCGTGTAGGTTCAAGATTCGCTTTTCTCCCGCCTCGGTGTAGTTGAAATTGAGTGTCTTAATGGCCCAGAAGGCCTTATGCTCTAATTCTACAGGGAGATGGCAGGATTTACCGTAAACTAATTTGTAGGGTGTAGTACCTATTGGTGTCTTAAAAGCGGTCCTATAAGCCCATAAAGCTTCTTGTAGCTTTGATGACCAATCTTTCCTTGAGGTAGCGACAGTCTTTTCCAATATCTGTTTTATTTCCCTGTTCGAGACCTCTACTTGTCCGCTAGTTTGCGGATGATAAGGTGTAGCTACTCGGTGTCGGACTCCATATTTAGAAAGAAGTTTATCGAATATTCGCGATATAAAGTGAGATCCGCCGTCACTAATGACGAGTCTGGGTACACCGAATCTAGGAAAGATTGTGTTTTTGAAGAGTTTGATTACTACTCGTGCGTCGTTTGTTGGAGCAGCAATGGCTTCTATCCATTTAGACACATAGTCTACAGCGACGAGTATGTAGTTATTACCAAAAGAAGGTGGGAATGGTCCCATGAAATCTATTCCCCATACGTCGAAGATTTCTACCTCTAAGATTCCTTTCTGAGGCATTTCATCGCGTCGTGAGATGTTGCCAGTTCGTTGGCATCTATCGCATTTTAGCACAGCGATGTGAACGTCTTTCCAGAGGTTAGGCCAGAATAAGCCGGCTTGGAGAATCTTAGCGCACGTCTTGGATGTACTAGCATGACCACCATATGGTGTTGAGTGGCATTGGGAAATAATATTTTCTATTTCTTCCTCTGGGACACAGCGACGGTATATGTTGTCGGCCCCTCTCTTGAAGAGTAGAGGTTCGTCCCAATAATAGTGTTTCAGATCATGGAAGAATTTCTTCTTTTGCTGATAAGTGAGATCCGGTGGAAGCATGCCTGCAGCGAGGTAATTAACAATGTCAGCATACCAAGGTAATTTGACTTGGGCATAGACGGCTTCTACGGCTTTTTCGAATTCTGGATCTTCCGAGATTGAGTTGGGCATGTCACTTTCTAATTTGGCTATCAGACGTTCGTACGGGAAATCGTCGTTTATCGGTACTGGTTCGTGTCTGATGCCTTCTATTCGGGATAAGTGATCTGCAACAACGTTCTCGGTTCCTTTCTTATCTTTGATTTCTAAGTCAAACTCTTGTAATAACAGGATACATCTCAATAGTCTTGGTTTGGCATCCTTTTTGCTTATTAGGTACCTTATGGCAGCGTGGTCTTGTATATGATAATTTTTGCTCCTACTAAGTAAGAACGGAATTTGTTAAGCGCATATATAACTGCTAGAAGTTCCTTTTCTGTGGTAGCGTAGTTCATTTGGGCAGGATCTAAGGTTCTACTGGCATAGTAGATGGCATGGAGTTTCTTGTCCTTCCTTTGTCCTAGAACTGCGCCTACGGCATAATCACTCGCATCGCACATGATTTCGAACGGTAGTCGCCAATCGGGTGGTTGCATAATCGGTGCGGTGATAAGGGCTGATTTTAATGTTTCGAATGCTTTTAAACAGTCGTCGTCGAAGACGAACTCAGCATCTTTCATCAACAGGCCAGTCAAAGGTTTTTTGATTTTTGAAAAATCTTTTATAAATCTTCTGTAGAAACCGGCATGTCCTAGAAAACTCCGTATTTCTCGTACGGATTTTGGAGGTTGGAGATCTTTTATAATCTCTATTTTAGCTTTGTCAACCTCAATTCCTTTATCTGATATGACATGTCCTAGAACTATTCCTTGTCGGACCATAAAATGGCATTTTTCCCAATTTAGGACGAGGTTCACTTTTACACAACGTTCTAATACCATTTCTAAGTTTTGTAGGAATCCTTCGAAACTTTGTCCACATACCGAGAAATCGTCCATAAATACTTCCATGATGTTATCTATGAAATCTGCAAAGATTGCCATCATGCATCTTTGGAAGGTTACTGGAGCATTACAGAGTCCGAACGACATTTGGCGGTAAGCAAAAGTACCATAAGGACAGGTGAATGTAGTCTTTTCTTGGTCATCAGGATGGATGGGAATTTGGAAAAATCCTGAGTAACCATCTAGATAGCAGAAATATGAATGTTTGGCTAATCTTTCCAACATTTGGTCTATGAAGGGTAACGGGAGTGATCTTTTCGTGTGGCCTTGTTAAGCTTTCTATAATCAATGCACATCCTGCTTCCAGTCACGACTCTTTTTATTATTGATTCGCCTTTTTCGTTTTTAACTACTGTGACTCCTCCTTTCTTTGGTACGACATGAACTGGGCTGACCCATTCACTATCGGAGATCGGATAGATGATTCCTGCATCTAGCAGTTTCTTTACTTCATCTCTGACTACAGTGCTTAGGATGGGGTTCAGTCTTCTCTGATGCTCTCTAGAGGTTTTAGAGTCTTCCTCTATTGTAATTCGATGCATACAGATCGAAGGGCTTATACCTTTTAGATCGCTTATGTTATAGCCTAACACGGTGGGGTACTTCTTTAGGACTTCTAATAGCTTTTCGGTTTCTGGTTGTCCTAAGTCGGCGTTGACTATCACTGGTCTTTTTAGTTCATCGTCTAGGAATTCATATCTAAGGTTTTTGGGTAGTGTTTTAAGTTCTAAAGATGGGTTCTTCGGACCTGACATATGGTTTGGGGTCAAGGCTAAGCTTTCGCTTAGGCTGTCGTCTTTATACGGTTTACGCCAATCATCGTCTTCAGAAATATCGGGTATTTGAATCTTTATTATGTCTGAATACGTGGTCTCTTCATTTTCAAGTTCTCTTATGCATTTGTCAATTTCGTCTACTAAATAGCAGGTATCGTCTATGGCTGGTGCTTGTAAGAACTTGGTGAGAATGAACTCTATCTTTTCTTCTCCTACATCGAATGTTAGCCTTCCTTTCTTCACGTCTATAATAGCTCCGGCTGTAGCTAGGAATGGTCTTCCTAGAATAGTTGGGGTGACAGTGTCTTCCTTGATGTCCATGATTATGAAGTCGGTTGGGATGTAGAATTGTCCTATGCGTACTGGAACGTTTTCCAGTATTCCGACGGGGTATTTTACTGATCGGTCAGCTAATTGTACGGACATTTTGGTTGGTCTGAGGTCTCCCATATTCAGCTTTTTGCACATAGATAAAGGCATAACACTGATATTGGCTCCTAAATCGCATAGAGCTTTGTCTATCACGAACTTTCCAATGACGC
Source organism: Lathyrus sativus (assembly GCA_963859935.3). Lineage (NCBI taxonomy): Eukaryota > Viridiplantae > Streptophyta > Magnoliopsida > Fabales > Fabaceae > Lathyrus > Lathyrus sativus. Next base: position 877,218,512 of record OZ012735.1, read on the forward strand.
AGGGTATGGAGAAACTACCTGGGTCTTTTAATTTAGGAGGCATGCGGTTTTGAATAATAGCGCTACACTCTGCAGTAAGTGTAACTATTTCGTTATCCTCGATCTTTCTCTTATTCGACAGGATTTCTTTGAGAAATTTAGCGTATGACGGCATTTGAGTTATCGCTTCTGTAAAAGGAATAGTAATATTCAGCTGTTTAAGGAGCTCTACAAATTTCTTAAATTGTCCTGAAGTTTTGGAGTTTATTAATCTTTGCGGATAAGGGATAGGTGGTTTATATGGCGCTGGAGGTGCTTGAGTTTTTTCACTTGCGGTATCCTCCTTCTCGTTGTCTTCCTTCTTCTCTAACTCGGATTCCTTTTCTGCTTGTTCAGTTGGTTTTTGTTGCATGGCTGAGTTTTCGGTCCTCAGATCGATCGGTTCGTCCAATTCTTTTCCACTTCTTAGTATTACAGCATTTGCTTGGCCTTTTGGATTCTGTTCGGGTTGTCCAGGAAATATGCCAGCAGGTGCGGCAACAGAGGCTTGTTGTTGAGCCACTTGTGATATCTGTGTTTCTAGTATTTTGTTGTGGGTGGCTAAAGCATCTACTTTTCCGGTCAACTGTTTAATTTGCTCGCTAGTGTGTATGTTTTGATTCAGGAATTCTTTGTTTGTTTGAGCTTGAGTAGCTATGAATTTTTCCATCATCAACTCGAGGTTTGATTTCCTAGGTGCAGTCTGAGCAGCAGCTGGTTTCTGATATCCTGGCAGAGCAGTAGGCATTTGCAATGCGTTTTCGCTTTTGTAAGAAAAGTTTGGATGATTTTGCCAACCTGGGTTGTAAGTATTTGCGTAGGGATTTCCTTGAGCATAATTTACTTGGTCTGGTGGGATTCCGGCTAGCAATGGGCATCCGGGCGCATTATGAGTGGTGCTTCCGCATAACTCGCAATTTGGAGTTACGGCAGCGACGGTTGCAGTGGGGTTAACGGTCAGACTGTCAATCTTCTGTGCTAGAGCATCTACTTTAGCGTTGAACTTTTCAAGGCTGCTGATCTCGTACATCCCACCTTTCGCTGTGGTTTTCTCTGTTAGAGTGCGTTCACCTCCCCATTGGCAGTGGTTCTGAGACATGTTTTCGATTAATTGATAGGCTTCGTCGTATGGCTTATCCATAAGTGCACCGCCCGCGGAAACGTCTATTGTCAATCTAGTATTGTATAAAAGCCCATTATAAAAAGTATGGATTGTCACCCAGTCTTCTAGACCGTGGTGAGGACATGTTCTCATCATATCTTTGAATCGTTCCCATGCTTCGTAAAGAGATTCAGTATCTTTTTGTCGAAATCCGTTGATTTGAGCTCTAAGCATAGCAGTTTTGCTTGGCGGAAAATATCTCGCTAATAAGACGTTCTTCAATTGTTCCCACGTCGTAACGGAGTTAGATGGTAACGATTGCAACCATGTCCACGCTCTGTCTCTAAGAGAGAATGGGAAAAGACGAAGCCTTATCGCGTCTGGAGTTACTCCATTTGCTTTCACTGTGTCTGCGTATTGTACAAACTTCGTTAGATGTTCGTTCGGGTCCTCAGTTGCGTTTCCTGAGAATTGGTTTTGTTGTACAGCTGACAACAATGATGGTTTCAGCTCAAAATCATTTCGGGTAATAGCTGGGGCAGCAATGCTACTTCTAGGTTCCATCTGAGAGAGTGTAGCATATGCCTTCAGCGGTTTGTTTGGAGGTCCTTCAGCCATATTTGATTCTTCTTCGGATTTGGGAATGGGAGTGAGAGGATCGGGAATGTTATGTTTGAGTTGGTACTCAATGATTTGGCTTCTTAGATGTAAGAAGCGTTCTAGTTCTGCGACTGAAGGTTTTAAGATATCGCCTTGTGGGCGATTACTTGGCATACAATCGACAACACTAGTAAAGGAAAAATGAAAATAATTAACCTAGTCTATACGGCGTAACAGAAGGTTACACTATTGACTAAACGGGTCCCCGGCGACGGCGCCAAAAACTTGATCGCGACTTTCTATGTCTAATACAACCTAACTGCAAGTGCACAGTCTATCGCATAGTAATAATAGATATCGATCCCACAGGGACTCGTAATCAAACTAGTGTTCTCGGGAGTTACTATGTTTAGCTAGGTAGAATATGTTTAAGGGAATAAGATTGTCACTAAAAGGGAACTAAGAATGTTACTTAGATTATAATTAATTGAATCGATATGCAGTAATTGTGTTCTTCGGGGATTTGACAAGTTACCGGTGCATGAAATAGTTTTCAGAGTTTATTTAAGCAGAAAATGGTGATTTGAAGACTCTCGCCTCACGATGGTTATTGACGCTAATCATAATTCTAAGGGCCAAACGTACACTTTCGTATCCCATTCGGGGTTAAAATTATTTTTTGGAAATCTCTAAGTTCTAATTCATTTTAAAGTGCTTTCGCTGTTATTAAAATGAATGACTAGTGTTTACTATCTGATCTTGCCGCAGCTTTCGCTTGTTGGTTCGTATCTTAATTAATTTCCCACTTTCGTGGCAAAACTACTTTTAAATAAGTTCTCGCTTTCGCGACGAAGTTTATTTAGTAAATTAATTTTAAACACTCAGACCATAAACGACCTTTGAAAAAGACAATTTTCAACCGGTTATTATCAAATCCCTTTCGAATTATTACTACATATCGATTACTTAATTCAGCTAGACATGGATTTAGGAAAGGTAAAACATAAATAAAAACAATAAATAATAGCATGCATCATAATAAAACTGGAATTACGATTGAAATGAGAAACCTGTAAATATTCCAATTGGCCTTTGGGCAGATCCTCCATAGATGTTGGCAGGATTCTGGTCTTTGTGCCAATTTAATCGTACAACGGAAATAGAAATTACAGAAGGAATAAAAGGAATGCAGAAAAAGAAAGGAGAAACAAATAAGAATATTAAAACTGGAAAGGTTTGCTCTGGAAATAAATTGGACAACACTTTGTTGTATGAATGCGGCTCCCCTTCTGAGGTCCCCTTCTTCCCCTTTTATAGAAATGGAATTCTAACGGTTATAATTGAAGAGGGTGGACTTTGAGGCAGAATAATCAAGGAGTAGTGGTCCACTATTTGGGACTTGGAACTGCTTCTTTCACGTGAAACTGAAGTGGGGCGTTTTTGCCTGCATGACGGTCGTCACAAGGTGTGACGGTCGTCACCCGTGTGACGGTCGTCATGGAGCTGTGACGGTCATCACAGCAGCAAAATCAGCATTCTGCGCTTTTCATGATGTTTTCATCCTTTTTTCGTCCATATTTCATCTGAGATTGCTTATTTTCTTCATGTTGCCTTGTTTAGACGTGATCATTAAATACCTGCAAAACATCAGACAAATAACACGGAAATAACCCGAAATCGAATCGAAAACAGTTAAATTTCAGTTAAATTATGCATCAAAATATATATACGATTTCGTGTTATCAGTAAAAGTGTGGGCTTTAACCTTGGGCTCATAATGGGTAGGGACTAGGGTTATATATAATATATGGTTAGGTCCCCTCTGTAATCACGATAAGAATTAGAAACATAATTGACGGCTCTACAACTTGCCCCATTGAGAGTTGTGAATTGGGAGTGTGAGATACAAAGGAAGATCTGGTCATTCATCTTTTCAAGATTCTGAAGCATGACTTTAACAATTAAGTATTGATGTTATAATTGTATATAATTGATAGATAAGTTTTTCCGCTTACATATAGTTCTTTATTAATAAGAAGTTGAAGGTGTAATGTAGCAAGTTACTTCGAGCACCATAATGAAAATCACACAGTAGTTTGGTCTGGATTAGCCCATATTGGGTTGATCAAAATGCTTTTTATGTGTTGATCTCTCTATCACCCCTCTTTAATTCATCTTCAAGTTGTTTACACATATATCACACTCTCATATCACTTTGCTACTTTTGCTAGTGTGTGAGGCACTTTTAGTAAGGAGAGAAAATAGAGAATAAGAAAATAAGGATTGATATTATTGAATAAATAAATTGAATTCCAAAATATCTATTTATATACACCTAAGTGACTTGACTACTATGTAAAATAACAAACTAAATAACAAACCCCAAACTCTAATTAACTTTGGGCTTTAACCACACAACTCAACTTGGATTATATCTAATATCACAACATACCCCTCCCCCTTATAATCCTAGTTGTCAAAACGCACTAATTATTGTCGATCTGAACTATTCCCAATTTATTTCTCAACGTTAGGAACCTGTCAATCTTCAATCATTTGATAAAAATGTCAGTCAATTATGCTTCACTTGAGCAATGTCTTACTTCAAGCTCACCTATATTCACCTTCTCCCTTAAGAAGTGAAATCTAGCTTCGGTGTGCTTACTTCTTCCATGCAAAACTGGATTCTTCGCAAGATTTATGGCTGACTTGTTGTAGATATGGAGTACCAGAGGTTTCTTCGCTTCGACCTCAGTCTCTTCCAGCACAGATCTGATCCAAATTGCTTGACATGTAACATAGGATCCTGATATATATCCAACCTTACATGATGACAATGCCACCACAAATTTCTTTTTGGAACACCAAATCCTTGAAAAAAAATATCCAGTAGTGCTTCTTCGATCTTCCTTATCTCCACACCAATCAGCATCTGAATAACAAGTAAACATAGTTTCTTTGCTTTTAGAGTCTCGTCGAAATAAAATTCCATAGTTTGTCGATTCTTTTAAGTATCTCAGGATTCTTCTTGCAGCCTTCATGTGTGACATTCTTGGTTCACTCATATATCTGCTCACTAATTCGACTGAGAAACATATATTAAGTCGACCGTTGCACACATATCTCATAGACCTGAAAATTTGTTTGAACAAATTTTCATCGACTTTGTCTTCCTCTCCATGCTTCTCCAACTTCAAATTTGGTTCGATAGGTGAAGATGCAGCAGCCAAATCATCCATTATGAATCTCTTGAGTACCACTTTGACATACTTTCTTTGACGTAGTACCATACCTTGCTTCAACATTTGAAATTCCATGCCTAGAAAGTACGATAACTTTCCCATATCTGACATTTCAAATTTCTTTTTCATCAGCTCTTTGAACGTCAACGGGTTTTCTAAGCTACTTTCAGTTACTAACAAGCCATCAACATATAAGCAGATGATTGTTATATCTTGTGCCACAACCTGAACATAGACACCATACTCATATTTGCATTTAACGAATCTCAATTCGACCAAGTATGAGTCGATCTTTTTGTTCCATGCCCTAGGTTCCTCCTTGAGACCATAGAGCGCTTTGTGCAACTTGTATAATTTTGTTTCTTCCTCCTGAATCAAAAACCCAGGAGGTTGCGTGACATATACCTCTTCATCTAAAGGTCCATTTAAAAATGATGATTTCACATCTAAGTGAAATGTCAACCTGCCTTGATTGCATGCCAAGGCTACCACTAGTCGAATAGTTTCCAATCTTGTGACTGGTGCAAATACTTTAGAGTATCCGAGTCCTGCTCTCTAAAGAAATCATCGAGCTACCAATCTCGCCTTAGGTCTTGCTATCAATCCATCAACATTGTTCTTAAACTTGAACACCCATTTCACTTCGATAGCTTTTGTATGTGCTCGGAATTTGACCAACTCCCATGTGTTGTTTCTTTCGATTGCTTGTAACTCTTAGACCATATAAGACTTCCAGTATTTATCTTTGAAGGCTTTGCTATAGTTGATTGGTTCAACACCTATAAGTAAAGTAAAATGAACTAGTTCTCCATCTGTTGTGACTTTATCATCACCAACCACTTTATAGTCTTGAAATATTGATGGACGAGCTCTATATCTTTGAGGTCTCTAGCTTATTCCAGCCATATCCTCTTTGAATTCAACTGTGTGAGATATTTCAGCAGTAGCTTCGACTTCAACTAGAATATCTATAATATCTTTGACTTCGACATCATTACTTACTTCATCAAAATCATAACTCATCAATGACTTGTTAATTGGATCACCAGAATTCCAATCACATGAATAATTATCACCAATCACAATGTGTCGACTCATCATGGTCTTATTATTCATTGGATTGAATAACCTGTATGCTCTAGTCTTATGATATCCTACCAGAATCATAGGTTCACTTTTGTTATCAAGCTTCCTTCTTCTTGCATCAGGAACATGCTTGAAGCAAATAGAGCCAAACACCTTCAGATGACTCACTGATGGTCATTTTCCACTCCAAACTTCTTCAGTAACCTTGTTCTTTAGCTTCTTGGTAGGGCACCTATTCAGAATATAAACATCAGTCGAAACAACTTCACCCCATAAGGGCTTTGGCAAATTCTTCTGCTTCAGCATGCATCTCGCCATGTCCACTATGGTCCTGTTTCTTCTTTTTGCTATTCCATTATGTTGAGGAGTATAAGGAGAAGTTACTTCATGATCAACACCATGTTCTGCATAAAATGCTTCAAATATCTTGGATGTGTATTCTCCACCTCCATCTGTTCATAGAACTTTGATCTTCTTCTCACTCTGGTTTTCGACAAGCATCTTGAATCTCTTAAAGATTCTGAATACTTTGTCCTTTCTCTTGATCACATATATCCATAAATTTCGTTTAAACTCATCAAAATATGAAACAAAATACATGTTTCCACCAATGGTAAGCTCCTCAAAAGGACCACATGCATGTGAATGTACAACTTTAAGTATGCAAGATGATCTCATTGGCATAGTCGAAACGAAAGGCTTCCTAGACTGCTTTCCGACTAGATAACCTTCACAAAGTTTGTCAGGCATCTCAAGACTTGGTATATAAGTTATCATATCTTAACTGATCAGTTGATTGAGCGACCTAAAGTTTAGATGACCAAACCTCAGATGCCACAACTAACTATTCTTGTGGTCGACAATTATTTTCATGCATTGTACCTCAATCGAACTAATCATGGTCTTAAATATTCTATTCTTCGACATAGGATATTTCAAGACTAAGTTAATATGGATGTCAAAAAGTTCTAAATCTCCATCTTTCATAACCACTGAGAACCCATTTTCGACCAGTTGTCTTACAGTTAGCATATTACACCTCATTCCAGGGACATAGAATACATCTTTGATCAAAGCTTTTGCTCCATCACTCCTTTGAATAACTATGTTGCCATTACCTTCTGCTTGCAACGAGCTATTATCAGCAAGTTTGACCTTGCTCTTTTTTGACTAGTCGAAATCTACTAACCATACTTTTCAACCAATCATGTGATTCGAGCAGCCTGAGTCGAGGAATCAGATCTTGAATTCGACATGGTCGTCTGCAACTACAGCCATAACCACCATATCATCAGAATCATCTAAATATTGACGTGCAAGGTTCGCTCATTTGTCCTTGCCTTTTTTCAATCCCTTGGCTTTCCTGTACCAACAATGCTTGGTCAAGTGACCCCACTTTTCACAGTTATAGCACTGCACACCTTTTTTCTCTACTTTGCCTTTCTGATAGGAATTTTCTTCTTCTCTTTTCGAGAATTCAGAATTTCTATCATCAATCTTATTCTTGTGAGGGTTCGTCTAAGACTTCTTGCCCTAATTCTTGTCGGTTTTGTCTTTGAACTTGTTGGAACCGCCATTATTCTTTCATGGTTGAGTCTGTAGTGCTTGTATCGAGTCTTGAACTCCTTTCCTTTTCACAATCCTAATCTCATGTGCCTCTAACTAACCAACCAAATCTTCCCGTTTTTGGATTTCAAGATTGTTGGAATCTTGAATAGTTATGAAAACGTGACCAAAGTGAGAGGTCAACATACACATTACCTTCTCAACTGTCACCTTATCAGTTAGGGTTTCACCATAACCCTTCATGAGATAGACGAGTTTCTGCACCTTCTACACATAGCCTGCAATCTTTTTTCTTCTCCCATCGACAACAACTCATATTGTCGTCACAACATTTACAACTTGACATTCTCGCCTTCTTCATAGTGTCGCAACTGCAAAAAACAACCGGCAGAAAAAACAGAAGAGTCGCCACCTTCGTTATTTATCCTACAGAAAGGGAAAGGAAACGATCGGAAAAACCTGACGGAAAAGGGAAAGACAAGGTCATCGCAACCATGTTTGGATTCGGGAGTCGGTTACGCAAGGGGAAGGTATGAGCACCCCTCACGTCCGTCGTACTCGACGGGATCCACGCTTGGGTTGTCTAGTCTATGGGTGAAAAAAACAATATATCTACGGCTGCTAAAGCTAAACGGAAGGAAACTGACTCGATAGAGCATCGCCGCTCTATGCCTATGTATTCCCTCGTGCAATGGGAAAGTCAGAGTCAACGTAGTTCGGGAAACTATGGGGGGATATTGCTCGCCAAGACGTCGCGTCTTGTGCCTACGTATTCTCATCTGGCATGAGAAATTAGAGCAAAACGTAGTTCAGGCTAACTACGGGTAAACAGGGTGTTCTCGATCACACGGGGGTGAGAGAAAAGATTGATGATACTAGCATACGCATTCTAGCAGTTAGGTGTATTGCTGCTCGACCATTGGAGACTTAGGCGTTACCTGTTTGCGGTAGAACGAACGTAGTATGTCGGGGTTTAAAGGTATGGGAACCTAACGGGAACTAGAACTACGGTCTGGTCTCAATTACGCTAGGGCAAGAGAAAGGGGAAAATTAGTCGTCAGCGGGAAAGTCTCGATCGCACGGCAGCGAGAGAATAGAGAAATTAGTTGTTAGTGTGCTCGCTAGGATATCGCATCATATGCCTACATATTCTCGTCTGGTACGAGAAATCAGAGCAGCTGTAGTTCAGCTAACTACAGAAAACGGTCTTGATTGCGTGGGGACAAGAGAAGGGAACTCAATCGCCAGGATGCGAGAGAAAGGGGAAGTCTCAATCTCCAGGATGCGAGAGAAAAGGTTCGGAACGAGACGCACACGCGAAGTCCTAGACGTAGGAGCGAATGCGTGGCATATTGTCCTAAGGACATATACTAAACACTCTAGGCAATTTAGAGGTGGCCCCCAATCACCATTTCCCACGTATCTAAACGAAAACTACTCACAACACTTGACGGTTGAAAAGAAAGAGATGAAAGAAGTGAAATAAAAACAATATTACTGAACGGAGTGGTTCCGTTAACCCTTGAATTTTGCGTGCAAGCTTCATTTCAAAGCTCTACTCTTTTATCCTTGATGATGACATTTCAAACCAGAACCAATGTGACGCTGAACCGTCATAATTCGACTTATGAAAGAAGTCAAACCCCAAGAGGTAGCGTATTAATATCCGTGTCAAAGACAAGATGGAGAAATGATATTGAGAATCATTCTCCGATTAAATCATGTCACATGGACAACATAGCAGAAGCCCGAAATAATGAGCCGAAGCCTGTCGCGGTGAAAATCGGATACCAAACTATTGATTAGTTTGAATCTTTAATTTATTTTGCAACCGAACTTTGATTTGTCCAAAGGAAGGGATAAAGATCGAAATTCCCACCATGCAATGCAAATGCAAGGTTTAGAGAGTTATAGGTTCGGGGATCAGTTAAACTTAGGGAAGGTGCTAGCATCCTAAGTTTATGTAGTACTCTACAGGAACCTCTTGTTTTATGTTTGTTTATGCTAAGGTTTATCTGCTTAATGGTTGAAAGACCTGGGGGTTTATTTCTAAGTATACTCGATAAGATATCGCATCTTATGCCTACATATCCTTACAGGAGTGGAATCAGAATATTTGTAGTTCCCCTAAAAGGTTTGAGGAGTTCTTTGACTGTGGTCAAAGTTCCTACGGGTTTAGGGTAGTTGATTGATTGATTTTAGGAGAAAGGATGGGTCATCATTTTAAGGGAGATTTAACCGCCACAAATTGTAGGAAAATAGTCTTTGCATTGTCTTAAGAGAAAGGCTCAAGTACTCGGATATTGATCGATGAGTACGCCTCTATCTCTCTTAAGGCAAAGTCTCTACATATTGATTGTATTGATGTGGGGTGGAAGTTCTATCTCGCTTAAGATGATTAACATCTATTTCTCTATTGTGTTTCGAATGTTTTGTATGAGTTGTATTTGTTTGTCTAAGTTGTAAAAAAGGGTCCTTCCTATGGGGTATGATCTATCTTAAAGGATCGACTTGAATGGGATCAAGGATCGTAAGGGAGTATGATGCAAATGATGTGCACTATACACAAGTGTTGAATCATGTGTATGTTTTTCCTTTGGACGGAATGCGATGCGAGAAAAGTAAATACGATAATGTAAATTGCTGAAAATGTAAAAGGGCAGATAATTAAATCCATACACGAACGCATGAAAGCGCTAGGTGAGTATGTGAATTGTGTATGTGAATGTGCGGAAGCGTGCACGATTGGATTATTTTACGATGTTGATTGTTTTTTTAGTCGAATTGATTTTATTTTATTAATTTTAAGGGGATTGATCTTATAAGAATTATATTAGAGGGTGAATTGGTTACTTAATTATATTAATCCTAATAAAAATTGAATTTATTGATTGAAGTTGATTTAAAAAAGTTAATTTATTTTAATTAGCAAAATATTTTAGATGTGAATTAATTTAATTGCTAGTTAGAAATAAGTGATTTAAAAAGGCTCTTATATTATTAATTTAGTTTAACAAGTGAATGTGATCAAATCATGAAATTATTCCTTATTAAATAAAATAGTAGGTTATAAAAGTTATTTATTTATTATAAAAAAGACTTTATTAATAATTGAACAAAATACATTTATTTATTTAAATAAATATTGAGTTGGATGAAATAAAACTTTAAATAAATTGAATTAAAAAGGTAATTAGATTAGTGGAGGAAAAAAGGTAAATTAAGTTATTTTAAAAAAAGATTAATTTAAGAAATAAAATTAGTTCAATAAAAACTGATGAGAAATTAACTAATTAATTAGTTGGTTAATTATTTAAGTAAAAAAGGTTAATATTATATTAAGTTAATTAATTAGTTAGTGGATAAATGAGGTTAATTAGGGGTTAACGAGATATTAAGTGATGGTTAGTGGTGTGTGTGGTGAGTGTTGTGTGTGATAGGCACATGATTATATTACAATTAAGAAAAATAAAGAGAACCGAAAACCCTAGACCCCAATCACCCTCTCTGTTCCGCCGCGAGCTTCCCTCTCTCCCCGTTTCTCTCATTGCTTCGATCTTCTCCTTCGTTATTTCAATGGTGGACCTGTAAACCAACAAACTCAACACATCAAGTGGATCTAAACAAATAATTACCCAGAAATGACGAGGGCTCGGTGGCGATGGCGGCGAGTTCGAGACGGCAAAAGGTTGGAGCGACGCCAGCACCAAAAGTTTGCTCCGAGGATTGAAACAGATACGTCTTCTCCTTCACTCTTTTAGGTTACGAAATTTAGGATTTTTTTTGTGATGATTCTCGGTGATTTTCCCTTCGAATCCCTCCCTTTTATAGGCTCAAAGGGGGATTTGCATTTTAAAATCTGATTAAGATGTTTGAATGCTTGATTGAGCCTTCCTTTTTGGTGTTTGTTAGATTTGAAAACTTTCTCTTTTTAACTGATTTTGTTCAATGGCTGTTAATGAAAGAAATCTCAATCCAATATTTTGCCAATCACGCTTTAATGCCTCTATCCGTCCAGATTCATTATTCGAAAATTTGTTGATTGTTTTGAGTTTGACTTCTTTCAAACGGATATCCTCTAATGGGCTTCTGGTTTTGGATGGGGTATATTCCTCAATTGGTTTACTAACTCTGATTTCTGGCTTGGCAGGTGTGAATAACAAAAGGATTTTGGGCCAAAAGAGAGTTAACAGTCCAGGGCAGTTATGGTGGCGGAATTGGTGAGGCTGAAATCGAATTTACTGAAGCCAAGGACGCGTTCAACTTTTTCAAGGAAAATAGACGTGTTGGAATGGATAGAGTCCAGTTTCTGAAGAAATTTAACCAATCCATTGGCCGTGTTACAATTTGCTTCTTGGGCACGTGTTGTTGCGCATTTGAATTCTGTTAAGCTTGGTGGGGACCTACTTGATAGTTCAGAGGTGGAGGGTGATTGCTGGGTTCAGAGGTCGTCGGTTTTGCAATGCCGATAAGTGTCGTAAGAAGTTTTGTGAATCCTCTGTTTGTTATGCCCGATGATGGATTGAGCCGAGGGCTACATTTGTCCTGATTCAGCTCTTAGGCCTCACATTATTTTGGCAGTGGTTAATAGTTATGCTGATGTTGATGTTTGCACTTGCTGATGATGACTTGATATTGTTTTGCTGTGTTGTTATGGTTTGCAAATGATATTTGCAGTTGTTTATCTTCTTCTTTCAGGATGTTGTTAGTAGTTCAGCAGCTTCCGGTTATTATGCCGTCGCCGAGAAGGGTTCAAAGTGGTAATGATGACTTACAGGTCTGAGCCATGAGGGAAATAAGAACGCCCCGACTGCCTCGATGTAGTTGTGTTTTGTATTGTATTGGACCATTGAGACTTAATTGCTTTGCTTGACTGAATTTGATCTTCGATGTACGGTAGGGAGTAGGTGACAGCTTCGGTTGTTGCCCTCTTGGCCGCTCATTCCTATGCCCGATGATGCACTTCGTAGTTCTGAGGGTTTAACTTTTTCCAACTCTACTTTGAGTTTTCGATTGACTCCTAAATAGCGGTTGTCTTTGATTATTATTGGTGGAACATGGTGTTTACATCAAACTGAGCAGGATCTTTTCTTGTAATTTCTAACCAAATCCCTTTATCGTTTCATGTGTTGATGCAGGAGCTCGGGGAACTACTGCGAGATGATGGTCTGAAGATTCATGATGTTGCAAGGAGGGCTGCGACAATGTCGAAGCTTGGAGATTGGTTAAACAAGGTAAGCTTTAAACACCTTGCCATCTTGGTCCTCATATGAATCATTTGCTGTGGTTAATTTTGAAGTTTAACTTGACTTCCATGCTCTATGCAGTAAACAAGCTTTGGATGGTAGAGTGGTGGTGGAGCAGCGAGAGATGCAGAACAATGTCGTTGGTGCAGTTCTGTTGTTGGTCGCAGCTCTGTTGTTGGTCGCAGCTTGTGAAGTGCTAATTGTGGCCTGAAGTTGTTTATTGCAAACCTGTTACTGTTTTGATACCTTAACTGATGCAGCTTGTTTGAAATTGATACCTGTTGTTGTTATTGTGCTAATTTCCTCTTCTTCTTTCAGGACCCGATTATAAGTCTGGGAGTTGCCGGTCTCGTGTCATTGGCGAGAAAGGTATAACGGTAATGATGACTTGATGGTCTGAACCGTGTGTGCTTGAAGTTGCAGCTGTCTGTAATTGTGTATGCTTTGCGTTGTGTTGGCTCGTTGAAGTTAATTGTTTTGCTGTCCCAGAATTCAATCTTTCGGTGTTCGGTAGGGAGCTGGCGGCAACTTCGGTTGTTGCCCTCCCAGCCGCTCGTGCTTCTGCCCGATGATGAGTTTAAGCTGAGGGCTGAATAAAACTCAATTCATCCTTTTGATTTTTTCATGGTTACTCTGATTGTGATCGCGGTTGTTGACCCTATCTCGTACTTTACAGGTGGTAATCTTGCTGTTATTGAGGCTCAAGCTGGCGTATGAAGCATACACCCGCCGCCGTCACAAGCCCATAAGATGCACGCTTGGATTCACGACGCTGGTGTCACGTTGTTACTCTGGCGTGAAGAATCCATTGGCTGTGATGAAGGGTCTGTGGCTGCGCTAACATTTCCTTTATGGTGTTTCCACGTAATCGCCCCTTGCGCACCGACTGTTGGAGTTCAAGCATTCTGCTAATTGTTCTGCTTAATTTTATGCAGGGGCACAGTTATATGAGTAGGTTGTAACTTAGTTGCTTTTCAATACGTTTCAAACTTCAATTGTATGATGACCATTTGTTCCATAATGAAAAAGAAATGATATGACTTGGCTACTTGAGTAACATTGCAATGCTCATTTTATAACCACCCGAGTAGTCTTTTATCTAGTTGTAAACTTTGGCTTCACCTACGGCTTCAGGATTTCTTTTCATGTAGTTTCTATTTTCTTACAAAACCGTGGCACCTTACCCGGTAGCATTTGTATGAATTATGGCTTGTACGCCCTTGTAATTTCAAAGTTTTAATTTGCAACGTCTAGTATTTGTAAAGGCTTGTACAGTTGTGAAAACTCTAGAGTTAGTATCATATTAGCGAATATTGCTTGCTGCTGAGTAATTTTATATGTCTCATTTTAAAGGTGCTATCGGACATGGGCTTTGCATCTTTTGTTGTGACTTTTGAATTAACCGCGACGACATTCAAAACCACTTCTTGAACTTTCTCTTCTCTAAACCTGACGGAACTTGCCCTTCATTACAAAAAGAGCTCCTTGAGTTTGTAAAATTTGAACCACTTGAATTTGAACGTCCTTTGGAAAGAAAGTGTTGAATTCCAAACACAGATGAACTATCCTTAGATTTGAATTCACTCCATCTTGCACTAAACCTGTCAGAGATGTCTTAGAAAGCCATATGGACCTGCACACATTCATTAGTTGCGAATAAAGGTAAAGGGATAAACATGCGCGAAAACCAAAAGAGGTGGGGTCTTAAGGTCAAAAATTAGGGTGTGACAAAGCCCATTAACCCCTTGGAGATCCAAGAACAATCTTCTTCTTCATTTCGAACAAAAAACCCTAGCAAACTCTATTCACCGCCGTCTGTCTCTCATTGTTGGTCCCAATCAAGCTTCTCCGTGCATTCACATTTCATCCTCAACCCTCGTTGCTCATCTTTGCTTCAATAAACCTATAAAACCAGACAAACAAATCCATCCAAACTCTAGATCCCAGTTATTCTCCCCGTAAACGTTGATCATTGTGGCTGATGATGTTGAACAAAGATGGAAAGTGGTTTGCATGTTCATCTTGATTGTTTGGAGTTGGAGATCGACGGTCCATGGATCGTGTGGTGATTTACAAAGCTCTGTTGACTGAAGATGAAAATGGAGCTTGATGAAAGAATGAACGTAAATTTGGAGAAGATTTTTGGTCGAAGGTTTGTGGCGGTGTGAATCTGGTTTGCATGTGATATTCGTTCATGGAGAATGAAGATCTGGTGATTACGGTTTGTAGATCCAGATCACGAAGAAGTTTGATGGCTCACGAAAATGGTGAATCAGAGGTTCTGTGTGAGATTGGAGATGTTTAGGAAGACGATTGATAAGTTGTTCGATGGAAGATTCGAAGATCTGGAAAGGTGCGATGACAAAGACAAGCTTCGAAGGTTGGTGATTCGAAAATTCATGAAGATCTAGAGCTTCTTGTTGAAGGTTAGGTGATGATCCGTGTGGATGTTTGAATCAGTGACGAAAATCTGGAAATGATGTTGAGATGAGGTTCAAATGAGTTTGATTTAGATCTGAGATGTTGTTTGATGTTCATGACAAATCTGGAAAAATATATGAACTGGTGATGAAGCTTGATGAACATCACATGAACAGGATGAATTTGGATGAGTTTTGCGAAGATTTTGGGAAACAGGATGAAGATCTGGGAAATCAGATGAATATGGATGAGTTTGTTCATGAACACGATGAAGGTTGGTTGAATATTCAAGCAGATCTGGGAAATATTGATGAACAGGATGATGAACAACATGAACACGAATGAGTTTTCTGGAAAATGCTGGAAGAATATATGAAGGTTGATGAACGTTTCTGGAAATCGTATGAAGAACACGATGAGTGTTATGAATTTTCGGTG